>CM054115.1:56388072-56998906 GCA_028673005.1 Tanypteryx hageni | reverse complement strand
AAATCGGTTGAGCTCAGTGAAGTCCAGTGAGTTGGAAGAGAGTGAATGTGGATAATTGGTAGGAATAATTAGATTAGTGGGAGGTCGAAAATTGGAGAATGAAAAGGATGCAAAATATCATTTACAACTTCACAGTTTTTTGAAGCCACACATCGTATAATTTGAAATTGTTCCATAATATCAAGCCTCCACAATTTCTTTCTTTATTCTCCTCCAACTCACCCTCCCCCACCCATCCATTGTACCTATTACTATAAATTGCCAGCGGCTTTGAATTTTAATGATGTTGCATTGCAACGAAACCTAGGTCGTTTTGAATAAAATTTATGTGGAATTACAATAAGTCTCTTTATCTTGACATTATGAAGAAATTCCACCAAGTGACGCCTGAAACCATTAACTATATCTCGTGAATTTTAATTAAGAATTGGAATATACAAAGTTAGTTTCAGATGTTATGCTAAGATAAGATAACGTTTCACTTTTGCATAAAACATGAACGACATGGTACGGGACCTAGAGACGATGATGGATCCTAAATATGTCCCAAGCGCATGACATCCAAAGGTCTTTTGAGCGTCTTTTCGCGAAATATTTCGCAGTTAAAGGGATTAACCAAGATTAGCTCAGTGCGTGATTAGTATGCACATTTTTATCCGGTCACTGGCAATTATATAAGCCACTAGCTGGAGTTACCTGGCTTCGCTCGGGAAAGAATTTTCTTTTAAGTAGCAAACGATTTTTTATTTCTCTGGGCCCCGCGCTGTTGGTGCCCCCAAATTTCTCATAGGTTCACACGGAATTTTAACTACCACCTAAAGAAACCATTGAAAAATTTTAGTCTGGCTTGTACTCGTGGGTGTATCTCAATGGCGAATCCATCATATAATCTAGGCAGACTGCTTTTCCAAGAATATTTGGTATAATCGAGCAGTTTTATTAAAATAGAAATTACTCCGAGTGCACCATAAGCCCTGAATTTTTGTTCCCCATTCCTCAATTACGCAAGCGATGTTTACATTTACATTTAATATTTTATCTATTGTATTGTAAAGTTTTACCATTAATATATTTACGCATTAACGTCTTGCTTAATATCCACATGGATAGATGCACCGAAGCCTTTAAAGCAGCAATAAAATTATGTGGATTATTTCAATACTATTAGCCAAAACGTAAACAATAAACAACATCTTGGTTACCGAACAAATGTAAGTAGATGTATCAATTCATGTTGCGATAAATCTTTCAATGTCAATGGTGAAAGGTAACAATGTTCTAATATTCCTTAAAAATCATTTGACTCACTTTAAAAGTATTCGTAGACTATATTTAGGCATGAATCCATTTGTACCCTTTTTCTTGGCGTTGGCTATTCTTCCTCTACGGCGCGTCACGGCGTGGATTTTCCTTGCGTTAATCTTTACGTGGCTATCTCCCTTTGTAGAGGACAAACATTAAGCAATTTAGCTATAGTTAAACCTGACGATGTTGCATTGCAACGAAACCTAGGTCGTTTTTAAATAAATTTATGTGGAATTACAACAAGTCTCTTTATTTTACATTAAGAAATTTAGCTTTGTTGCCACCTGGAAAAGGGTCATCTACACCGATAAATTTTCTACTAAAGGAAATTTTCGAGCGAGTTATCACGTAATACGATAAAACACAAACAATTAAAATATTCAGTCTTTCGTGCTTAAAATAATCCATTTTTCGTGATCGTAAGTTAATATGTAGGTATATTTATATCCACATCAGTGAAGGGCTGCATGGAATTTTGGGGTTTCTCCACACCATTTCTCATGCATTCTTATGGAAATAGTATTTTGTTGACCCCATGGGGTATAAGAGACCCCAAGGTCTGCCAACCTAGACCAAGTACTTCCTTTTGCCCATGAAACTTTTGAATTCGATAGCTTCAACGGTGTAAAAACATATAAGGGACATACAAACATACATATTGTATATACACACATTCATCATACTATATTAATAAGGCGCTTATCTCTACATAGTTATATGCAAACATCCTTGACTACTGGGATGTTTATAAACAATTGCCTTAGTTACCTTAACTGTTGCCTGAACTTAAGATATAAAAATATATAAGTTAACAAATATTTAGTGAATTTATAGTATTGATGAACGTTTCTAGAAGACGTTTCTTTAAACCTTACACATTAAAAGGTAATTTTATTTCTTCTTATAATAGTGATATTTTATATGAAAGATTATAACTATTTCTCAACTAAAGATAAATTAATGTATTGGTTTAAACAACTTATATTTAGTGATTTCATTATTTATAGAGAACGTACTCAGAATTTCGTTCATTTACAATATACTCCGTAAAACGTAATTTTATTGCTTCTTATAATAGTGATAGTGTATTAAAACAAATTACCTTTAGTATTAGTGAACGTTTTTCAGAAGGCCGTTATTTTAAACTTTACACATTAAAATTTGATGTTATTTATCTTATAATAATAAAGTAGTGAAAATGTAAAAAATTATTTATCAGGATATGTTTTTTTAACTGAAAGTAAATTTTTAAATAATAGGTAAAAATAAATTATTCATTTTCAATCTTCGGTTAAAAATATTT
This sequence comes from Tanypteryx hageni, assembly GCA_028673005.1. Classification (NCBI taxonomy): domain Eukaryota; kingdom Metazoa; phylum Arthropoda; class Insecta; order Odonata; family Petaluridae; genus Tanypteryx; species Tanypteryx hageni. The sequence continues at coordinate 56,996,298 of CM054115.1, read as the reverse complement.
TGTTATTAATTTAAAATTATTAAAATTTTGAAAATCAATAGTGAATGAAAGAAAATTTAAAAAAATCGTGTTTATATTTATATTAAGTTATATAGTTACTGAAAAAAAAATAACTAACATTTTTAGATTAAACTAAGCCTTAAAATATTTTGCCGACGAATGTATCAATCATGTAAATCTAATATTAAATTCAATTACATTTAAATTAGGTACCTTACTTAAAAAAGCCGTGAACTTCTGGACAAAAAACATTCTTATCATTTTTCAATGTGGAACCGATGACATCAAATACGAGGGAACGCCGTCGACGAGATTATCAATGAAATTATACGAGGAATCGACGTGCCAATGAAAAGTCGGGGGCAAACTTTTGACCGCGTCGGTTTGCTATTGAAAAATCAAGTTTTTGTGCATGGACAATTCTACGTGGCCATGTCAAGAGTACGAAGGCAAGACGCAATAAAAATGTTATCAAGTAAACAAAATAAAGTAAAAAATATTGTTTATCGAGAAGTTTTTGAGTAAACTTTTATAAATTGAAATGATATTAATAGTTGTCTGAATTTTTAAATTAATATGCTTTATATGAAGTAAAATGAAATCACTTGCGACGCATGGCGTCGCTAGCCGGCTAGTTTTTTAATATTAGATTATAAACAGATTTAAGGCAGCAGCTAATTTATTCTATGACGTAGTAGATTAAGACACCATTTCCGGCATTTATGCATGTGCCCTCAGTAAAAACTCTTCTTCCGTTCTCTCGAGCAACGTGTAGGTTCGATAGGAATTGGTGATTTAACGATTTTGCGCTCAATTCTTGCCCCAGAACACAAGAACTCGTTTTAATTGCAGGTAAGAGATCAAGCGGTGTTGGGTATACACAAAACACAAAAACAAGTCCAATTTATGGAAAAATTACTCCTACGAACTTGGCTGTGAGAATCAACTCCATTATTTATCATAAGCTGTCTCTTGAAACTCTCAGTGCCTGAGTGATATCGTCACTCCACTTAATATAAAATTTATCAAAAAAGAACAAAGAGTGTCAGAAGAAAAAGATGGAAATCTAAGAAAGAGTCACATCTTTCTGCAAAAAGACTCATATATTAAGGAAAAAGAAAAGAAAACTCATCGAGGGAAGAACGAAAGAAGACCTAGAGCCATAACTCGCGAAATTGTCGCGTCGTGGAATTTGATGCTTTGTATTGTCTAGAAACGCTATGGAGACCAACGGATAGCCGTATTATGGCTGAAATAACAGGGCGAAGAATGAAAACATTTGAAGAATTGGAGAAGTTAGGTTGAATGAGCTACGAAAAAAGATAAAATAAATGCTAGATTGCGGAGGGACGTCTCCCTTTCTCTTTCTAACTTCTGGAGAACGAGGCAACAAGTTCTTTCGTTATACAATCGTTCCTTAGCCTTTTCCTTCATTTTTATTTATTATTTCTTGCTCGCATTAAAGTGCTCCCCCGCCGTTGCTGGTCGTCTCCCAAGGCAGTGATGTGACAATTGCGGAGTTAAGAAAATGGCCTGGAAATTCTCGGTCTTAAATACGCTGCGCGGTAGTTTTTCAAAGATTTTCGCGATTTGAGGGGAAAAATCGGGAAAGAAAGTTTTTTAAATTGAAGTAGTTGAAGGGGGTTTGGGGTGAGAGAGTTGGAAGGATTTCCACAGAGACTTTGAAGAAAAGATGGGTTCTGTTCCAAATTTTCTTTCGTTCTAGTATGGTTAAAATATTCTGGTAAGTCAATTCAGCTTGGCAAATGAACAAACCTCATTTTCTAGGGCACGAAATTTATTTATAGAGGAAACCTTGTCCAATATTCCTTATGAGATATGCTAAAGTATTTATTTCGTTTTATAATTATGGTATTGTATTTCAGGAAATCATTTCCTCTTCTTCATATTATATATATTCATGAATAATGTAAACTTCGGTTGCTAAATAAACAGTTGAATTTTATAGCATCTAGTTAAATTAATTACACACAATTGAGACGAACTGTCTCATTCACATTACTCTCTCGTAATTTACTTAAGCTTTAACAGAAACGATACGATCCATTTAAATGACACTGGTGCTGACCCAATACAATCGAATATGAAACAATGGTAACGTGGCAGGCAAAATGCTTACAAATATATTGTAACCAGAATAATACAAAAAAGAAATATACAATAGAAATACCCAATAGAATTGTCCACTTGGAGGGATAATAAACTACACGAAAATGCAGTTCGATGGAGAGAGAAATCTCGCCAGCACCTTCTCTTGGATTCCTCGCCATCCCTGCCGTCGTTCGTGCTTCTCCGCGCGGTCTCACCTCAAGCCTCGGCTTTCGCTCGTCTGACCGTCCCTGTTCTCTTACTGTCGCCTCGCAGCCCAGTCGTCGTGCTATCCGACGTTGCCACCTTCAAACTCCCTTGGTTCGATCTCTTCTCGAGAGGAGGACGTACCTCTCAAGGAAGTTTATTGGTTAATTAGCGCGATTGTAGCGTTCCTTTCTGGGCTAATGTCTGTGGCCTATAACAGTAGAAACTCCGGAAATAACGTGCGTATGCAATCGTTTGCGCGTTTGCTGGAGTTCAAAACTGATGGAGGAGACAGAAAACTGTAGGAGGCTAAATTGCTGCACAATAATAAGTAATGATAAATAATAAAATTACAAATAATAAGAACAAAAATAAATATAGAAATTATACATTCAAAACAGTGACCAAGAAAATTAATTTTTAACAAATATTCTTCCCTTTAATGAGAACATTGTGGATGCGATGCTGATTCTGCAATTTTATTGATATCTATAGTGATCTCTGTAGTGGCAGGGTGTAACAAATGCAAGTGATTCATTACTGATCGATGAACGATAGCGGGATTTCACAAACTTAATGGTGGAAAAGGTGTATTCACATATGTATGTACTAGAGGTCTGCATACCCGCAGTTTACCCGACCAGCGGGTACCCGCAGCGAAAGTTGCGGGTCGGGTACAAGTATATAGTGCTTCCATGCGGGCACAGGTCGGGTTCGGACACAAAAGGCACCGGTGCGGGTAAAGAGCGCGTACGAAAACTAGTTTTAATTCCAAATCAATTTGCCTCGCCAATGTAGGCACAGGAATTTTTCACATGCCTTTTACTGCCCACCTTCGCGGTCAGAAGTAGCGTTATACAGGGAGATACAAATTTGCAATTTATGCTGGTTGGCAGATCGCAGACTTTGTGTATCATGTGTCAAGAAAAGTGTCTGACGAAAAAACGATTCCTTTTATTATATAAATAGATACAAAGTTACAATTGGCAAACGATTGTCTATTACGTTTAGTAGAAGAGAATGTGGGGAGGAGTGTGAGAAAGAGCGAAGAGGGGAATGTAGTACAATGTAATTATGACGGATTGGTTTGTGTGAGAGCTTTCCCTTTTAACCAGTTGGTTTTGCCCATTCATGCAAGTAACATCCATTTTTGTGAATTCGCTTTTGAAGAGGCGTGGTTACATATAAGAGTGCCTATCAGCATTCTTTATATGTTATTTAACGTTCAAATATATAGAATTTTTTCGTCAAATAATCGCGTTTGAGTTATATTATTCTATACATTGTTTGCAAGAGAAAGGAACGACAGTTATTTTATAAAATTACATTGGTGAGTTATATGTGATCTCGGCTTTTGTGACAGAATATCAATCTGCCACATCCTTAAAAGGAACCAATACCAGCTGATTGAGCGGCATGTAAAATTGTCAGTTATAAGTTAATGCAGCTTTCAATTATAAATCTTAATTTCAACCGAAACATTACTTTTATCTGCCCTTCAGATTTGAACAATGAATACTGAGTTTTGAGGTTAGAGCACATTCTAAGAAGAAAAGAAAATACCAAATCAAAAATTTGGGAAACGTTCTGTGAAATTTTAGATGAAAAGGGCAATCACTTGCAGTAGTTGTAATAATGTTTAGCATTATGATAGTAGGAAGCTTGGAGCATCAAGTTTATTGCGACACAAGTCTGAAAATAACAAAGAAGGTGCGCGTAAAATTAAAAATTTTCTTTTGCCGAAAAAATACGATTTACCAAAATTATCAGCTGAAAAGAAAAAAAAGGTTTCAGAGGGCTGTGTCGAACTTGTAGTTAGAAATTTGAGACCTTGTGAGATGTGTCAGGAGATGGGTTTCAAAATGTATTAAATGATAATGAAAATGAGTGCAAATCAAAAATGTTATTTTGACTTAGAAGACGCGCTACCACATAAAACAACTATTTCGAGAAATCTTAATTCAGTGGCTCAGAAATTATATTTTTATTTTTTAACGATTTATTTCTACGGATTTGTATCTCGAGGACCAGACAGTTAAAAAATATGGGTCGGGTCGGACAAGTAGACCGTCTGTGCGGGTGCGGGTTAATATTCTGCGGGTACGGGTCGGGTACGGGTTAGTAGTCTGCTGGTACGGGTCAGGTACGGGTGGAAAATATCATACCCGTGCAGGGCTCTAGTAAGTACTGCCAAACATTGAAGTCATCCGTAATCCGAAATTTCTCATCTTCGGATATATTTCTTGGGAAAGAAGTTTGAAAAAGTCTTCTGTTTCTTTCCTTGTTTGCAGGACAGGGTCAGCTTGTATATCACATAATTCCAATTGAACATCTTTAGGTTGGTTTCCTATTACTGCTCCTATAGAGCTGTTGAAAAGATAGATAGCCCTATTTATATTGTCAAAATCTTTAAACCGGGAGTTAAAATCTTCTGAAAGGTCTTCTACAAATGAAGAGAATATTGTGAAATCAGTTCTGGGTCTTTGGAGATTTCCTGACAACATGGGAAATGTATCTAATCATTTTTTTTTCGAGATCTAATTTGAAAATGTTGAGTTTATAAAGAAACTCATCCAAATGTCCATATGAGAGAGATAGATTTTGTCCCCCTCCCCCAGAAGCTTTTTATTCAAATTATTAAGGTGTCCTGTAATGTCAGTTAAAAACGCCAGCTCACGAAGAAATAAGGGATCTTGGAGCCTTTTTTTCAAACTTGGTAGCGTCTGGTTCAACTTCTTCTTTCAAAAATAAGAGAACTTCTTTCCTGAGACCAAAAACCCTCTCAAGCACTTTTCAGCACTAGGCCGCCGAATATCTGAATGTAAGAGTAAATCTCCATAAACTGCATTTAATTCTTCTATAAGAGAACGAAATTTACTATGACTCAAAGATCTATTACCTCTGGATTTCTACCAAGTAAAGGCCGAAACAGTTGACTATGTCTATTACCTCTGAATCCAAGCTTCTTCATATTAAAAAATACCACGAATATTCTGAGAGAAAATGTTTACTCTGCTTATCGGATCACCAGTCAGGGGATCAAGTTTCATTTATTACTGTATCGAGTTTTACAGGAGCAGAATCTTCATCGACCAGAAATGTCACGAGACTGCTTTTCTGCACACGATTTCTTTCTCGGAGAGCCAACATAGGGATCAGACTTCTTCAAATACTTTAACAAACTCATCTTTAAAAACTGGGGAGCAAAACAATGAACAACATAACTAAATACAATGAGCACAAGGTCAGCACGCAAATTTGCATAGTTGATACGGACCAATTAGAAGCAATGCATAACGTGCAGTTCGTGGTTCTTATATTTTCTAATGGTGCAAACCTACTGAATTTTTTAAGTTGGATTTGGTTTAATTGAATAATGTTGGTTTTATGTTATGTTCGTAATAGTTGTTACGTTATTTTTTTCGCCAGAGGTGCCACTACAGAATGTTATTGGGGGGATTAAAGTAAAGCTGTTTAAAAATGTGTTATATGTAGGTAACTTCTGCGCCTGCCGTACTCTGTACCGCGCACTCGCCAATATTGCCTGTCAAAGGTGCAACCAATGACCTGAAATTACAAATAGTTTCTCGATGATAAAACCACCGGTACGCTAGAAATTGAAATTACCGGACAATACTGGCCCATTTAAAGCACTGCTGTTAAATATACGTAACATTTTTAAAATCTCAGTATTACGTATAACCACATACATAGTTGACTCTAATATTGTTTAGAGTTTGTTTTGCACTCTTTTGGTGGCATTTGTTTACTACTTACTTGTGAATCATACTAATCTATTTGTGGTCATTTGCAGTTAAAGATTCCTTGACCTTTTGCCCTATAAAAGGTTAATGAAACATCACTTTGCAAGTTTTATTTAATTTAATTTATTATTTTAATTTAGTGTTAAAATTTTATTCAAGAATTAATTTATTTTAATTTAATATTAAAACAGTCAATTTGCATTATAATTGCATGAAATTAGGCCGAAAACATCAATTGCGGGGATGTAACCTCCATCACTAATCGCGGGCCGGATAAAATCATGCCGCGGGCCGGTTGTGATCAGTTGGACAGCCCTATTGTAAGGTATAGAATTTCTTCTTTGTACTTGTTTCCCTATCCCCATTCGATATCTAGCTTAAAGTTGTTGTTGGGGGATCTCATTTTATTTTCTATCCTCAACCAGATTATTAGTTATTATTTCCTTGTTTTTATTGATATATTTTGAGGTTTTTTGCCCTTCAAATTGCATTTCGTTACTTAGTGACATTAGTTTACGAAATTTTCAATTTATAAATTTTAATTCATTTTTCGTTGCGTTTAGTGGCGCAGCCAAGAATTTACTTTGGGGTGGAGGGGAGGAAATAAAAGATATTTTTTCATAAAGAGATTATCCTCTTTATTTTTCTTTGATAATTTACTGTAATAACTCATAATATCACTATAAAGTTAAAGAATCATAAGTTATTTAGTAAATATATTTATTTTCAACTTAAAGTTGAAATTAATGCGAAAGCAGTCGCAGCTAAAAATAATTTGCTATATTGGGAGGGGCAAATGCCCGGCTGCCCTCCCTCCCCTTGGCTGCGCTTTTGTATGTTTATTCTTAATATTTGTCGATTAATTTTTAGGATAAAAATTACTACGTTAAAATTATCTTGGGAGCCACTATTGAAATCTATTAGTTTTTATTATTTTTAGTCGTAATACAAAATTCATTGGGTAGAAAACATTAGTACAAGATGGAAAAGTTATATTCATAATCCTGTATCAAAAACGTTTTATCATCATAGTTGTGGTTGGGGTTCTATGAAAAATTCAGTAAATATGGAAAAATAACTGGTTTTGAGCAAATATAAAATATGTCGCCATAAATAGCTATTTCTCGCTAATTGAATATTAATCGAACATAATATGTAAATAGTATTTTTGCTGAAACAAAATTGAGAAGGAATCCTCTCAGCCTGTCCTCTGTCAAGTAACTGTATACAAAATGGTCTAAACCAGGGTCGTCCAACCTTTTGGGTGCAACATTTCAAGTTTTTCCTAACCGTCGGACCAGTGGGCAAATTTTAAAAGGCAAGTTGGAATTTTCCAGTAATTGTCTAGTTTTGCACCGATTAAAGAGAGATTTGAAATAATATTCGTATCACCCTAAGCACTGTTATTATTGTGATTTTATATTTTTCCACACAGTTAAACAGTAACTTTGTTTAACTAGGATACAAGTTTTTTTTTTTAAGAATTAACACCAATAATAATAATACTCAATTTGGATTGTGGATTGTGGTGAAATTTGTAAATATTGGACGTTGGAACACGATTTTGTGTATGTAACCGAGTCCGTGAAGTTGCCACCTGACCTCATGGCTAACTTGTAAACTTTATATAATAGTAATAATAATTTGAATTTAAAACAAATAAAAGGCATATCATGTAAAAATTCCATTCTATCACTCAAAAAACCGGACCAGGTTGCAACGTAACAACATCATCATTTGTTCCGAAGTATGGAATTCCACAAAATTAAGGCTTCCATATTGGATTAAATTTGATTCTATTTGTTTATACATATTTCATCTTCCCAAGTTGTGAAAGGGTGGCGGGTCGGATAAAAACATTTGGCGGTCGGATTGTGGCCCGTGGACCTTATGCTTGACAAGCCTGGTCTGGACATTTCGTTTTTGGCAACTGAGGAGAAACTATTTTTAAATCATCAGTTTCTTCAGCTCCACGGTTCTCAAACTGGAGATCGCGACCTCCTGAGGAGCTGCGAAGGCAGAAAGTTTTCGTTTTTCATTTATTTTCGTATAGTTATATTAAAAATAAATTGATTTTTTTGCCCAAACAAAACATATTTATAATATTTTCAAATTAATATTATATTATATTTTTATTGGGTAATGTATGGGGTATAGAGTCACGTTAAGTTCTACTGCATAAAGTTTTAGAATCGCTTCCATATAGAATTGTAATACTTGAACCTCTTGGACCTTATAAACATCGCGCTGCCCTATATCAATTACTCTGCGAGTCATTCTTAGCTTACCGTGTTAATCAAATCGACGCAGTAATCAATTTCAGGACGTCCAAAAGATTTCTTGGCGTGATATTAAAGTCCATGTGTAAAACGCCATTAATGAAGCGTCTTTCAAACTTCCAACCTCGCTGCAGGTCAGTGATATACGCCCGCATGATATCAAACCCTTTCTACCCTCTATACCTTTCTCAAACTCTCCTTCCTTCCCACTCTCTCTCTTTCCTTTTCCTCCCCGCACTTCCGATTGGCTTACCACAAACCGCTGAGAATATTACGGAACACACCCACCTCTAGCGGTAGTTTGGGGAAAATTCCGTCGATGCTAAATACGGCGCTGTTGCGTTAACGAAATTCTTCCGCGATGTCTCATGGGCGGCGACCCACGTACATCGACCTACATGCCTCTTCGAGGTTGGCGCCCTTAAAAACTTCTGGAACTCCCCCATAATCCCCCAAGTATATTACGAAGTTTGCGTTCCAATTCCAGAACATCGTTTTTTGTTGCACATCATCCTCGATCATCCTTGTTCAATGTAGCCTCGATTGGCGCCAATGTTGGGTTTATTAAATTTTAGGGCCACTTGAAATAATTAGGCTGTCGGAATACTTAATCATGCGTTCAAGCCTGACATTTCGGCGTCGCGCTTTAACTCGGAAGTACTTGTTTAGAGTTATCGATACACGGCGAAATACTTTTCTCGCTTCATGAGGTGTATAAAGAGCTCCTCTTTAACTTTTTATATATGATGGTATCGAATGAGAATTTGCGTTAAATGAAAATTGTAAGTTGTATAAATGTGATAAAGTTGTTTTTAATTTAGCTTATATTATTTTATCTCCTATTTGTCTCCTATATTATTGTATATAACATGTATCCAGGACTCAAGGGTATCCGGATATTTCACCGCCAGCAATTCGTCGCCATCAATTCATCGCCAGCAATTCAACGCCGCGGAAAATTCACCGACAGCAATTCATCGCCACGGAAAATTTACCGCCATGGAAAATTCATCGCCATGGGAAATTTATCGCCTTGTATGGATCATGTTGATAACAAAGGCTGTATTAAAAATGCTCGTGCGGATTCTAAGCCTACAGAAGAATATAAGGACAAATAATCCATCTAAAGCGGTTTTAATAAATACGATAATGTTTCATTATTTAATTAATTAATCCACATTTACAAGTAATATGCCAATTGTTTATGACAACCGAATGAGAATTTTTTAAATAATGATATGCAGAAAAAGTTAACAAAGAGTAAGGGAGGAGGAAACGGGAGGAGGATGTAATGAAGAAATGGAGAAGGGTGTAGAGCAGTGGTTCTTAACCTTTTTAGCTCCCCGCACCCCTTGGTCTTTCAGAATATGCTTTCGCACCCCCGAAAAAATATCTTTGATTTACGCAAATGTTTCTTTCGAAGACATGAACATATAATCGTCTCATTTGTAATGACTTGCGTTTATTCAAAGGCTGTGACAAATTAAGTGACATTTCTCCAAAATGTTTTGTTGTATATTTTATTTTGTTTCTATTTAAATTATTTTTTTTTTAAATCTCTAGATCAACACCTCGCACCCCTAGAAACAGTGCCACGCACCCCCTGGGGGCGCGTGCACCCCACATTAAGAAACACTGGTGTAGAGGGAGGAGGAATTGCTGGCGGTGAATTTTCCGTAGCGATGAATTGCTGGCGGTGAATTTTCCTAGACCACGGCTCAAGGTGTATTGGCGCCCCAAGCACCAAATTTGTTCGAGTGGGGCACTCGAACAAATTTGGGAGGGGCTCTCCACCAACATTTTTCATTGCTATTACAAAATTCATTATATCATCTAATATAATTGTTATTAATTTTTAATTATTTTTTAAAAACTTCACGATTCGCTACAATGAGATATATTATGATAAAGATTAAAGCTAAAATGATACAATGAGCCATTTCCGAGAGGTTGATGAAAACATTGCGAGTAGAATCATTGTATGAATTTGTATGTAAATTCTATATGACAATGTCATAAAGTCATTTTAGATTGGCTCAACACTTATTAGTTGCAAGAGCTGAAAGTTTTAAGGACATCTGAATAAACCTCGGCGAGCGCCACAGCGACAGGTTGGCTCTGATTCGATCGTACCCGGTCAACGAGTTGTTGCTAGCAAAGAAAATTGCGATTTTCTGCTTTCCCACCAAGGCTGTCCGCCAAATTACCCAGCGAATTGTCGCATGCGATATATTACTTCCCTGATCAACATTTACTCACCCAATCACTGCACAAATGGTGAGGAATACTGTTTCTTGGAGATTGCGAGGGGCGCGTAAGCTGCGGTACTAGAAACTGAAATTACAACGTGCAGAAGGCTTGCCAATTATTGTCTCAAAATTTGAATTTTTAATAATCTTTATTTAAATGTTTGCACATTAATATATTGAAATTATCATAATCAGATTATTATTGCCACTTCAGAAGAAATTGCTTATTCAAATCACTTTCATAACGATGCATACATAGGGATCACTAAAAAGATCGATATTTTTTGCGGATCGCTACCGGGTACAATCACATCTGTACCTTCAGGCTGCTCATGATCAATTTTATTACTTTCTAAAGGGTTTTCAAGCCATAAATGAAAATATGATAATTTTAAATGCGGAAACAAGCTGAAAATTGGGATGAAAATTTTGCCTTGAAAAGAGTAAAATAGGAATCTGTCAACTCATTTAATCACTGATGTGGTTTTTACATACATTGCGCCCTTTTGGGCTGGCGTATTAGATTTTTTAAGAATTAACTACAGCTTACATTTTTTATTTTGGCACCCCTAAAATTCGTCGCCCGAGCCTGTGCCTCAAAGGCTCGCCCCTAGAGCCGGTCCTGCATGTATCTATGGCTTTGCGATTGGGCATAAATCAAATATCGCATTAGTTACAAGTGGGTTAGTTTTTTGTTCGACATTTATAAAGTTAGGTGTAAACTCGAGAATTTGAAATGTCTGCAAAAAATTCATCCAAGTGCGTGATTCGATACATTTCCCAAAAGATTAGATAACATACGTACAACAATTAAAACAATATGCATAAAACAAGAATTCGATATATCAATAAGGAATTTTCTCTCTTTCCATAGAATAGTTACATTCCTGTAAAGTACTATGTTTATCGAAATCAGGGAAACTAAACCTCTTTTTTCATACACAATAGTCATGCATAGGCTACCAGGGGAAAAGATTTTTACATAAAGATATAGTCAAATGCGCCGATCATTCCGTCAAATATTATATTTTAACTCTCTTCAAACGATATTATCTTCTTCATCTAAAGGCTAAGCCTTGTCGCTGCAACCATGAACTCCTATCCTCTTCCATTTTCTTCAGCATCTCGTATTTCTCAACTCCCATCACTGACTTCACGTCATCTAGGTATTTCTTTCTTGGTCTGCCTCTTCCTTTCTTCCCTAAAAGTTTTCCCTCCAAGATATTCACAATTTATCCATTATGTCTAATCACATGGTCTAAAAATTTTGCCTTCCTTTCTTCCATTCCTTTAATCAGTTTCCTTTCTTCTTTTACTTCTTCCAAAACTTCAAGGATTGTCTTTCTCTCTGTCCAACTTGTCTTTATCAATCTTCTCCATTTCTGTCGCTTCCAGACGGGATCTCTCCCTCTTTCCTGACGTCCAACTTTCACTACCATAAAGTAAGGTACTCCAGACAAAAGCTTTTGCAAAGGATTTCCTTCCAAATTCATATGACTGCTTGTCAGTAGATTCCTTTTACATTTAAAAGCTTGCTTTGCAAGTGCTATTCTTCTCTTCACTTCCTGCAAGCATCTATTGTCTTCAGTGATTGTACTACCTAGGTAGCAAAACTGCTTCACTTGCTCAATTTCCTGATTGTCTATTTTGATCTTTGATATTGTCCCTTCATTACTTTTGCCTATAACCATCAATTTGGTTTTCTTGATATTTATGTTTAATTCCCACTGTTTTAACATGTCCGATAATACTTCCAGCGTTTTATTCATTTCTCTTTTTGAATCACTGAATATTACAATGTCATCTGCAAATGTAATGCAGTGTATTCTAACTCCATTTATTTTTATGCCTTTTGTCTTTTCCTTCATAACTTCTATGCTTTCTTCAATGAACATATTAAACAAATAGGGAGATAGAGGACATCCTTGTCTTACTCCTTTCCTTATCTTTGCTTCACTCTCTAATCCATTTATATTTATTCTTGTAGTTTGATTTAGATAAAGCTTGAAAATTAATCTTCTATCCCTCCAATCAATACCTATTTTGTTCATAGTCTTAAACAACAGTTCCCAGTTAACTGTATCAAAGGCCTTCTCCAAATCAATAAACGTCAAGTATAATGTCCTGTTCATTTCTAAACATCTTTCCATTATCACCCTGAGGACAAATATAGCTTCTCTCGTTCCTCTCCCACTTCTAAATCCAAATTGATCTTCACTAATATAATGTTCTATTTTCCCTTTTATTCTGTTTTTCACAATATAAATTAAAACTTTTGAGGCGTGTGAAAGTAGTGAAATTGTTCTGTAGTTACTACACTCCACTGCATTCAAACGATATGCGTCTCTAACAAACCATTAGTAAAGGCAAATTTGCCAGAATATCACAATTATCCCATCGACTCCTATTTAAAAACCTTCCAGCAAAAAATAATTTCTTGTTCATTGTTGTCGACATCACTTCGTTGTTATTGATGACGCTCATAAAGTTGTAGAACAGCCAGGATTTTTGTATAGTTTTCTTGCTATAATTTGTTTTTTTAAAAGATGATTTGGAGCATTTTTCAGTGCAAGAATTACGACGTACTGATGTCGTTAACTCCCTGACCCATTATCTAGATCAGCGTTTCCCAATTTAATTTGGCTACGGAACCCTTGCAACTCGAAAGAGAAGTTGCGGAACCCCAAACAGTTATCTTTTTTATAAGCTGAAAATTAAACCACAAATGAGTAAAGATAATAATAAAAATAGGTCATGTGATCAACATTTTGTTTATTTTCACATATTTAAAGACAAAAATCGTTTATATGAACAAGAAATTTAATAGGAATCAAAAGATATAATATCAACAAAAAATAAAACTGAAAGGTTGTATACATTACGTTAGCAATTTTCAATGTAAAGAATGAGTTTTCTTCTTATTTTGGAAAATTCTTTTTATATTTAGTTTAATGCTGGAAAGTTGGATTCGCATATCAGGCAAGGCATCTAGTCGATTTCTGTATTTGGTTTTTGTTGCTGTGTATTTCGAGAGCCCAGTTTCGCATAAGTATGAGCTGGCGAATGGTAACAACTCTCGAATTGCCCGTCTTGATAAGGCTGATTATTCATGATATAAGCTGCCCCAAAATGTAATCAGAGAAACTTCTTTAAATGTTTGTATTAATTGGACATCTGAAGTGATTTCGATTAAAATTTCATAATCTAGTGCAGATAATCCTACTGGTTTCTCGGTTATATTGAATGAATTTCGAATCCAGTTATTGTTGTCATTGATGTTTGGAAAATAATTCCTGATGTTGGTGTGTAAATTCCAAAGATGATCTACAATGTTGCTCTGAATTTATTTTTCAAGTTTGCATTTGTTTTCTTCAAGGAAATCATTGAGTGTTGGAAAAAAATCCAAATTATTTTGTTCTACAGACGAGATCCAAAACGTAGCTTCCGGGAGAATGACAAAATGTTATCTTTCGCATTAAAAATAGTTACATTCTTTCCTTGCAGCGACAGCTTACTTCATTTAGTTTTGTAAAGATGTCTGCAAGATACGCAACTATTGATAACCACGAAAAATTTGTTAAACAATGAGAAAGTCGGAATTCAGCAAATATGCGGAGAGCTCTTGGCGCAACTCAAATAATCTAACTAGCACTTTGCCTCGCGACAGCCACCTGGCGTCCATGTGTTGAAGCTAGGCTGTGTGCTGGCTACCCATATCTTCACACATAATTTTGAATAGCCTTGATTGCAATGGTCGTGTTTTTACGTAATTAATTATCTGCACTGCTTCGTCCAATACATGTTTAAGAGATGGAGAAATATTTTTAACTACCAGTGTGTGCCTGTGGAGAACGCAGTGACTGCTAATGCAGTTGGGTACTACAGTTTTTATTTATGTTACAGCGCCAGATACTGTTCCTACCATTGCTCCAGGTTAATCATGCTGCAGAATTTTTCGCAGTATCTTTCCTTTTAAGGTATCATTTCGGCAAAGAAGAATAAAGTAGGTGCAAATTCAATGCTTTCGTTAAGGCCAGGGCCGGCGTGAGATATATTCACTCGGTTCCATGGAACAGGGCCCCGCGCTTTATTAGTGGCCCCACACAAGGCTCAATTCTAATCTATTGATAGCTCAATTTTTACCATGTTTATATGTGGAAATTGATTTCTAATAATGATTCAGGAACACATTAACAAAATTAACTCTATTTCTAATGGAAAAACCAATTAAACTTACGAACATTTAGCTTACGAACACATTTCATGGTACGCATTACGTTTGTATGTTGGGGTTCCACTGTATTATTTGCAATGTACTACCTTTCGTATATTTCGTAGGTGACTCGCCAGATACTTTATATATTAAATGTGGCTCATGGTCGGTAAAAGGTTTAGGACCCCTGGTGTATAGTGCTGTTGATCTCAGAACAGTAGCAGCAGCCAGTCTCTCTCTCTCTCCCGGTTCTTCCCCGAATTCCCCTCTCCACTACGAAAGTGGGTAAAACTCCCATTGTGTGTGAAATTAAGACGAAGCATAAACCGAACCAGAACCCACATACGTGAGAATCCTTCTCTTCTCTGACGCTCTCTCAAAACACAAACATATTTTTCACTTAATTTTTCAGCCATCGTGATCTTATGTTCGTCGACAAAACCACTTGCTTGTCCTTTTCTGTCGATTTGATCAATACTATTAAATTAAAATATACGCCCGGAAGTTCCATTTTATTGTAAATTTCTGCAAATATATCCAAATTTAACAATGGCTTTAAGAATACTACTCGCTACACCTGTTACTGTTGCATCCGCAGAATGCTCATTTGAAACTTAGAATTATAAAAAATAGGGAGCATGTGAAGTTTCGCTGTCACATTCAGTTGATTTTGATTTTTTTAATAATTCATTTGATCAGGCCAGTGGCGTAGCGTACACCTAGTTGATGTCTGTCTGCACCACGTTTAACCAAATTTTATATCTATAATATACACATATATACAAAACCATAACAGCATATTTGGACCGGATCAGCTGCGCAGGAATGCTACAATTACAAATTAAACTCTTTCAGTAATTATGGGTTTAGAGGGAATTAGCTAAACGGACATCAACTAAATTTTGTATATAATATCTGTGGTACAACATACCATAGTGAAATCAAGATGTTTAAAGGGAATGACTCCCACATTAAAAAGGAAAATAATATTTCTTTTATGCGTATTTATGGAGAACTGATCTCATCGATTTTAACCCGGTATGATATATATAATCTTCATATAAATAGATAACCAAAATGGCATATTTGAACCGGATAGACTAAACAGGGCTACCACAATATCTAGGTAAGAATTTTTCTGTAACTATGAATTTCGAAGGTATTGACTGAACCGATTTCAAAAAGAAATTTCGTTTGTAAGGCGAGTATAGAATTGCAAAATGAAATGAACTTGTTTTTAACTGATCTAAAAAGCAGGGCTTCCACAATATAAAGAAAAAAATAATTTTCTGATTTCAAAGCAAATATTAACATTAATATACGATTTATACTACGGCGAATTTGACAAAAAGCACTTCTGTACCACGGGAAACCCGCGTACATCCCTACTTATTTATCTTCTTTGACGTGATTAAGGCATTACTGCCTAATTTTAGTTTTCTACCTAGTCTGTATGATTGTTAAAACCCGTTATAAAACGTTATGCAGAATAACAAAAAGATCGTTTTATATTGAGAGATAGTTAAACGTTATGTTTGCTTACATTGTGCACGCGTTTTCCATTCGTCCATTATTATTTCAGTGTATAATCACTGTAAACGGAGAGTTTTTTACTCATCACATCATACGTATTTATACTTACTTTGGGCGCGTATTTTCCGTTCGCCGTTTGCTTTTAAGTATCTTTCTGTGTGTATGATTTAATATATATCACACTGAGAGATAGCTACATTTTTATGTAAGAGTTAAAAACACGTTATATGTGAAAACGTTTATATGGAGGATACTCTTACTAATTAACTTTTTCAGAACAGAATAAATACCAAAAACTGTTCAAGGCGTTATAATTACGCATCTAACTAATTTTGAACGGTATATCACCATCTGAGAGGGAATAATTAATACTTATTCTGCTGCGTGGGGACATTTTGTCCTACCTTGCGTTTGGGAACATTTTGTCCGGTTCACGCAATATATGAGAAAGTTTGTGTGATATACAGTTTACCTATTATTTAATTACCTAGTGGCAAAAATATTATTAAAGTGTCTTCGTAAAAATAGGGACACCTGTAGTGCGGAATAAATGACATCTAATCGTAATTAACAGAAGTCACTGCAAGGATTAACATACAAGTTGAGATTACGTAGTCCCAATTTCGCCTAAATAAACACGCGTATCTATCTGTATGCCTGGCTGTGTACGTGAATGGAAAGTGACGGGACACTTTTGGTTGTTCATATTTCAATGCTAGTGCAACTAGGTGGCGAGAGGAAGATGAAGTAAAGAGAGGACGTGGAGGCGAGGCTAGAAAGTAAGAAGAAATCAAGAGAGGAAGGTTGCGAGAATTATTCAGGGTTTCAACGCTTATGCTCATGAAAAAGATAAACAGTTATTGAGCTTGTCCTATGGCTTGATTAAATATGTAAATCCAATAGCCATCAAAATGGTTGGGAAAACAAGATGGGGTTTTCAGCTAAAACGCATCCGTCATAAGTGACGATTCGCCATTATTAGAATCAAGATATGGAATCTACTGTCGGTGAATCACCGCCTATCACGACTGCTTTGCAGCTTAAACACACAACTGGTTTTCTCCAGCTTTTCATGAATAATGGATCCAGCTACATTTTCACAGCGTCTGTATATTTTCAAGAAATAAACAGAACTTTTATCGATGAAAAGCTAGGGTATTTTGTTATGAAGGAGTTATAAAGACGTTCTGCGAGCACTGATAAAAGAAACAAGATATTCCCTTTAATGCCAACGAATCAGTCATTAACGAAACCTATTTTTAGAACTATTGCAATAATGGCGAAACGAGCTCTTGGTTTGTGTGAGTAAAATTTCAAGGTTCGGAGAAAATTCCGCTATTCCATAGGTTTGAGTGTTTTGAAAGCACTCAAACACCCAAGTGTGAAACCCGTATGGAAAACGATCGCAAAAATGGGACTAATAGCATTCGGCGGAGTGGCCCCGATAAAAGGATTACTGTGACTCTTCTCCGCCTCCTTTCGGTCTCATTTCCATTTGTACTGATGTGTCTGCGCCAATTTTTATTTTCGTTGTATATTTTTCGGTCGCGTTCGAGTCTTTTTCATTTTGAAATGTCTTTCATCGTTTATGAATTCGGGGGAGAAATGAGTCGTTAGCAATCGAGTTACGCATCTTCCCCGCGGAGTACGTCTATTTTTAGCGAACAAACGGGCGAATTTAGTGTTTTCGAATGAAAATCTAGTATAGAGGGTTTGCATTCTCTTTGCGTGGACAGCTTGTTCATAATGTAAATTTGCAACAATTGTTCTTGCAGGACATGTCCATATGCATTATTCGCTGAATAGCAGATACAATGAATATTGAATATCGTTGTAGAAAAGTATGTTTGTCATACGTATTGTTTCGTATCTCATTGTTACTCCATTATTGCCTCGTCGGCGCGTTCTCTTTCACCTACTCGCACTGGAATCGAAATAATGAGCACTTGTTGAACTTCCGGTCCGCGGGTCAAGGAGTTTCAAACATCTTCCTTAGGGTACGGCCATACTGGGCGTTTTAGTCGTGGCGTTCACGACGTTCGATATGTTCGATGACAGCGTTTTTTGTCCGGAAATAAGAAAAAAATTATCCGGGTGATTTCTTAACGTTTGAAATATCACGTGAAATTGACCAAACGACAAGCATTGCATATTAAGTGGTTGTACTGAATACATTCTTCTCGTCGTACTGAATCCATAGAAATATGCTCTGTGGGTGGGTAAGGTCAGAGCTTTTCGCGGCAGCAAAGTCACTCTCAATACGGCCACAAAAAATTTGTAACCTCGATGCCTACTCGCCGCGTCTAAAATGTCAGTATGGCTTCAAAATGTTTCGGGGCAGATAGGTTTGTTCGTTGATAGGGCTTTCGAGAGAGTTCGGTTGGCAGACTATCGAGCACGGAGAAATTGAATTTAACGGAATCTATTCGAAAAATTGAATCGCCCCGACTTCATCGACGATATGCAGGACGCAGCGGGACCAATTATCCTTAATTGACGCGTAGGTTGACCCTATTCTATTAGGCATGTAGAGTGCTATCCATGACCATGGATAAAACAAGTAAGAATTTAAAATAATAAAAAATAAAAATTTTTATTGTGTTTCACAAGAAGTCGACCTTAAAAAGAGAAAACATTTCCGACTATTTGTTCGTTATAAAAGATTTTGGTGTCATGTTTTCAATTCATTACTATTTATTTACGTAACTTAAGTTTGCATATCAAAGCTTAGAATATGATAATTTCACTTTAATCGAAGGTAGTCAATTGTTTCAGCCATTACTTGGTATAAATTCATTATTAAGAATTGAAAATAACTTTGTAAATTCCTACAATACTTTTATTAACCCTCGAGCAGGCGCGCCCTATTCTTTTGTTTGTTTGTTTGAATGCCCAGTCAATTCGCCTCTCTTACAGCACAAATGGGTATCTCAGAGGTAGTGCAATGAATAACCGGGGAGGGAGGAGGGAAACCCGGTGCCGGCATTTGCCTGCTCTTGCGGAGAACACCAGGGAGGCCAACAGCTTAACGTCCCTTCCGAAGGACGGAACAGCTGAATTTGCGCGGTCTCCTCAAACTACGCAAACAGGGGGCCGGGTGACCTTGAGAAAAATCCTACTCGCGCAGGATTCGTACCCGATGACTTTTCAAGCATCGGGCGAGTAGCAGCCAGCGTCCTAACCACTACACCACCGGCACCCCCTTTTTCTTTTACACGATCGGGCGCGCGGTGTACATCGTGCACGGCGTATTTTTTACAAAATAAGTCTTGTTTGATGGAATTATTGGTTTGTTTTTATCAAAATGATGTTTTATTTCTCATTACTACTACTCACAATGGTAATTCTTGATTAAACCTAAATTGAATTCCAATTAAAAATAACTTTATATTATAACAAACAAATCTTAGTATCCGTGACAAAATTACCATTTTTAATCTGAAGTACTGTCTTCAGCATTATATGTCATACCTATCACAAATATACGTCGCTTTGACATGCTTCTTGCAAGAAAATGCATTGCAAAAATCACATTTAACGGTTCTGTCTAATAGATGACGATAGAGCAGCACTTTGAAAAATGACACCTTTAGCAAAAACCAAAACAGAAACCACAAAATAAGATTTAAAGAATACCCGAAGATCAAATGGGGTTAGACATGTACACTTTTGACCAATTCGAATTAATGAAATTGGTTATTGTATACACAGCTGCGTCTGTTCGAAGAACTAAAATAATGCAAACATAGGCTTGCACAATCAGGCGCGCGGTGTATTCTGTACGACAGAGATGACTTTCACTATTGTCGCTCCGATTTTAAACGTTGCTATAGCTCTTTGAATTGTGGCGCTTTTTTCAATTGGAAGTCAAAATAACGCTGAAGAAATACACCAAGTCTAGATGATGTCAGACAGAAAGCAGTGTTGCCAGATTAAAATTAGTAAAATTGGCATACTTTATACACCAGCGCGCCCGCTCGAGGGATAAGACGCACAGACACCCACAGGCATCATCGAGAAAATAGTCAAAACGTGTTCAGGGGACTTTAAAACATGTAGTATTTACGTTGAAATCTCGAATTCGATTTTTTTAAATGAAATCAATACTCGCTCTATTCTTCGTATACGTAGAAAGTAACAAATGGCAGCAGTACAGAAATTACCCAGTACTCTATCCTTAACAGTTTCGTCACAATTTTATTTTAAGCAAGTGCACAGACAGACGCCAAAGTGAAATGATCCTGCAGCTGACCGATTCTAACGAGTGGTTAGAATCGGTCGGGTATAGAGGCGGATTTTTTATTCTTCCATATGACATGTATACAGTATATTATTTTTAAAATTCCGCTAAAATTCCCCAAGGATTCAAAGAGACAGAGCATTTAAATGAAAAGGAATTCCGGTGGTTAATTATACTTCGAGTGGGGTGTTTAATTTTCAGAATTGGTTTCGTGAATATCGACATGTAGCGCTTTCGTTTGCAAAAGGACTGCTACAATTCAAAAGCTTGACAATAATGGATATTAACAAGTTTTTTGTAGCTGAAGTTTTGTTTGATTCGACAAGTTTCAATAGATATGCTATTTTTAAAACAGAAATAAGCTCCTCTTTGGCAATGATTAGCACAGAGAATATAAGGTTTATGCTCATAGATTTAAAATAGTTCTTATAAATTAGATAAACAGAAGCACTATTAATTTGATATTTTTCGATAATTGACAAGTAAAATATATAAATTAATTTTAAGGATAATTATTTCCACAATTTCCTTTATACACTGACATTTTATGTTGCACTATTCGATATCACCTTTGATTGCAATCAGTAATTTATTTTTCTATGCTATATCATCATATTTTTTAGTTTATATCGTGTGTCGGCAACATGTTTTACGTTGCACGCCACATTCGTAATTGCGATCACTTACTCGAGCCGAATTGGAAGCAGCTAGATCTTCTCCAGGCCAAACCAGACTTTACATCAGTTATTATCTTGTGATTTGGTGACATCGTGTTAGTAAAATAAGTCCAAAAAGATCTTTAAGCCTTAATAATTCATGTGAAAATTGTTAGTACCGTAATTTCCTTTATTATATATGCAATTTCCTGCGTTAAATCTAACTTCAGTGTAAAAATGTCCTCGCGTACCGCAGGTTACCAAGCCTTGGTTTAGTAAATTCAGTGTTTTCGATCTTTATCCATCGCATCACCTCCTAAAATCGTTTTTGTTGTGGGAGTAAGGTTAGCAGCTTTTGCATCAGGTGTGCCTTACTTGCAGTTGAGATGAGTTTTGAAGATGAAAATCAGGAAAAGTGCAGCGATTATAAGTAAATATTATCATCGTTCAGGTAATAAGTGGAACATAAAGTATTGGCAATTCTCTCATAATTCAAATAAGCCTGAGTTCCATAAACATTACTTTGAAAAAGATTAACTATATCGCAAAAAATAATTATAACTTATTTATATTTCCTCCCTCCTGCTGTGATGTGATATATGGCACCTTTAATGTAAAGTAATCTTCTTGTTCATTTTAAGATCGGAATTTGCCAACGCTCACACCCACGCTCATAATATAACACTTGTCTTGACGTCACCCGCCCACCGGCTTACATTCACGTCACCCTCCATTTTAGCAAAAGGTTAAAGAAAGCATTTTCCCAATTTTCCTTCTACCATTTTTCTTTATTGTTTTCCAAACAGTTGTTGGTGAGTTGTTTCACAGTTTCGCCAAAAGATGCCCAACGAAGGATTTTTACTTACGTTGGTCTATCTTCAAGTATCATGATAGTGCAAAAAATATTGTACTTTCCTGCAACTTCGGGTGATTAATAATAATTAAAAGGTAATGTATTGTGTATATGTTTACGGATATTTTTTACATAAAATTAAACTTTTTCAGCCGAAATAATTTTGAAATATCATTTTTTAAGAAAAAATCTATAAACACTACACTTTTATGTAGAGAAATCTTAAGATTCCGTCTTTCTGCTATTGCAGTTGTACTCATACTACCATAGTATATTTGTGGACTCTGCATATTCGTATTAAAGAGTTAATCGAAATTGAAATTTGAAAAAAATAAGTTATGCCTATATAAATAAAACGAATTGAAAATAAAGCGATAAAAGTCGCTTTTAATTTAACTTTTATCCAAATTGGATATTGACTATATTACCGTGCGCAAGATTGCTACGCTAGTTTCAATGAAATGCATCAATTTAATTGCGTAAGAGATAGGTTCATGAATAATTAGTAATCATCATTATCATCAGTAATGTCAGTCTTGCGACTGATCATGCTGGCTAGGGAATAAACATGGTGTGGTGGTTTCCCTTTGCCTTCCACACCCGACTAATATTTAAAATTTCTGTATGTTTATAGCCATATCCAAATTGCAGGTATACATGCAGTTTTCCAAGCATTTGCGACAGAATAATGGGCATAGATCATTGTGAATCAGGCGTAAATAATCAAATTATTGTTAGTTTTCCTAAGTAAGGACTTGTTTTTGTTCTTGAACTCCAGAAGCGATTCCTCATTTAAAAACACAGCAATAAATATATGTACGTGTAAATTCTACAGTAAAATATACATATTAAAAAATATACAATATTTTGTACAATTATGTTTTAGAGAGCGAATTAAACGTTGATGGTTTTAGATTTTAGATTTGCCCCGCAAATGCTGATCGCCCCGCACGCCCCTAGAGATAGCCCTGCCGCTAATGCTACTAGTGGAGAGTAAAACCAAACCCGTAAAAATACAGTGTGCTCTCCATTTCAATGTGCAATATTGTTTACCTCCCAATTCCGAGATATATGTAATTAAACTATTTATTTCTATTTTATTCCAGATTGAAACAATCGGGTGAACTATAATATGTACATTGCCAAGTATCGCATTATTTATGTAACCATCTAAAACTCTTAATAGATGTATTGCACCCTCTGCTATTTAATCATTATCAGAAGTAGTCCGCCAGCGCCAAAAGGTTGGCAATCCCTGCTCTATAGATGTACTGAGCGTTTCGAACGTATTTTTGCAGCTGTGTGCTCCCTATCTTAATGTGCTGTTCTACCATATGGCCCATCTCTGCTGCGTTCAACCTCTCTCATCGACCGTGTCCTAAACTTCTACGCAAAAATTGTAAGCCTCTGTAGTTTTTACGAAATTCTACACGGTATGATTTCTTATTAGGTTACAGAAAAATTATGAAAAAATTTGGGAGTGTAAGTGAAACTTCTCCCAGCGACAGAGTGCGAAAATCGTGGATTTTTGGCACATATTATGAAACGACCATCAATGCAAAGCAGTGAAATTCATGTATTATCGATGGTGCAAGCCCCGAGGGGGGCAGGGAGGAAAAGAGAGAATCAAAAAAATTGCATTTAATACCGCGAAACGTAGAAACGAGAAAAACATGGAATTTCATCTTTATTGCAATTTCATAACGATTCTATTACTTTAATATCAAAAAATACCATTAAGTTCTTTCAATTTTATTTTAATCGTTAAATGTCAAACTTTATCTTTAAAAATGAACGTTGTATCCAAATCGCAAACAACGCTGAAACGGGCACAGTAGTTTATTATTAAGAACGGAGTTAATTACCCTTTGAAGAAATAGAGATGCCGATTCGGTCCACTTGCAGATAATATCGTGTATTGTCGTACACGCAGTTAAAATGAAAGTGATTGCTGAAATAGGATAAGGGTAAATTTCAATCACGTCTTCCGCTCATAGGAGGAAACTAATTTTCTCCGAAGATTCGAGACTCTTGCAACTACTAAAGTAATTTAAACATTAAACACCCTTGCCGCAGATGAGCACTTAGCGGTTGAAGAAGCGCGCCAGCGATAGGAACGGTGGATCGCACTCTAATCCTGGTCTCCGTTTAAAGATCTTGTTATTTACATGCGTAGGCATAAGAGCGGTATGGTCCTTTCTAATGCTATAAAACCGTTTCGCAAATAGCCTTTTCATAGCTTACTCCGATGTCCCAGTAAATCGTAGAACCTTTCCAGTTTTCCAGGAAAATTGATTCGTGGCAATGGAAAGGCTAACCTCGCACTTAATTTTAGTCTATAGCTATATAAAACGCAATAGGGATCCTCTTTAAAGACATAATGAGTGGCCATAATTCTCTTTTACATAATTACCACTACAATTATTATTTCGTACTAGCGCAAAAGCCCGTCAATATGACGGGAAGGAATATATAACATGTTATTTAAATCAAATCTCGTATCTTTCATTCTTTGAAATAATTTATTCATATTTTAAAAAAACTTGATTCCAAATAACAACTTAAAGCAACTAAATCCTTATTTATTTGCAAATAAAACAATAGTCAAGAACCTTATATTTCAGAAACAATCTTATCATTAAAAATAAAATTTCATTCTTTTGTTCTTCCGTTCACGTCCCTAATTCGTGCCATGACCCTCAAATGCAAATACAACCTACGCCATATCCATTCTCGTGGTTTTTAAATATCGCAAGTTAGTATATTTGTGCTTATTTAACATCTTCATTGGTTTCCTTCCTTTTTAGAAATGAATGGCAATTCAATTCCATAAAATGCCATTCATTTTAGTCTTGCTAGAAATGTTGTCAAAACTTTTCCAATCGATTTGCATACCTTAGGTAACACAATGGTCTTCTCTTTTCCAAGTATTGCTACTCCCACTTTTATGGCAGATAATACACTTTTTGCGTTATCTATTGTACCTATCATCGGTTTCCAAACATTACAAAGCCGCGTCCCCCCTCATCTAAGAAAACTATCTTCGTGCCCCTCTCTCTACTATGTTCAATTACAGTTCATAAACAATACCTACTGGGCATACAATTACCATTAATAAAGCCATCTTAAGGAAAAAACATAGACGCAAACGATACGTTCTACCTAACTGAGGGCTAGAATTTGGCTGCCGCATATTGTAGGTCTCAAGATAAGGATGGTTAAACGGACAATAAATATATGAGAAATCCTTTGCGCTCCCCCAAGGGGAGCGCACTCCACAGTTTGGAAACCTCTGTATTATATGATATAATAATCAGTTAAACGGGAACAAAATTAAGTAAAAGTTCATGGAATGCTTTCTCTAATAAAAGAAAAACTTAAGAGTAAAGAGGCGCTAAAATTGATAAATTGGAAGTCCAATATATCGACGTCTTAAAGCCCTCTGCTTAGTTTCTCGTAATTACATATTAATCCTTATAATTGTTTGCTTTTAGGTAAAGTTTTTATTAAAATATTGTTTACGTTGGGGAAAATTGGCGATTAAATCGGAATCATGGGTACACGAATTTTTTCTTCGTTTTGGAGAGAAATATTTACATAAATTTCACCTTCCTTTCGAACTTAGAAGAAATATCCGCTTTAGAATTTTTAACCGAAAAGGATTCCAATTTCCTCTTACATACAGTTTAGAAGGCTTGTTTTTTTAAGATGCCAGATTCTCTTACATTTTGTTTTTTGTTTAAAAGCTATTTCCTACTGAGATTTAATGCTTAATTTTAAAACTTTTCTTCCCGATCTCCACTTGTTTTTTGTTGTGACAATCGATTTTAGTGATTTAAGAATTTATTTTTCGTTATTTTATTCACCGTCATTTATATTGTTTATTTATCCCAACATTCATCGAAAATTCCAGATAAATGACTAACGCGTTTAATTTTATGTATTTACAAAATTTTCCGTCCTGTCCTTAACCCTTTTGCTGGAAATTTTAATTTTTCTGGACATGGGCTCATGAATGTAGTTTTAACTATATTTTGAATGATTTAGTTAAACTGAATAATTTAGAATTTTTAGATTATTGTTTCTTTAGTTTATGTTTTACGTAGTGTTTCGTTAAAAAATTTTCAAATTTGGTCATTTTTTGGTTTAATCTGGGAAAAGTCAAATTTACAACAATAAAACGTTGGATGTTGAACACATTGGTTTTCCGAGTTTCATTTAACTTTTTCGTATGTGATCGGATATAAAACATGGTTTAACGTTCAAGGGTAATCAACTTTTCTTGGCTACATATTTTGGCTATCTGAAACCATTAGCAAAATTAGGGAAATGTGTTTTAGTTGGTCGTAGGTGACCGCGTGAAACTTGCTACACTTTTCGCAGCACAGCATTCATTAGTTGATTTGCGAGGTCTTCCATAACGTCTCTTGTACACATATTGCACTGTACCGTCTGCCGTAAACTTATCACGTAGCCTTTAGATGGTTAAGCGTGTTGGTGGATCAGCTTCAAATTCATGTTTCCAAAGTCTTTGCTCTTTCTTCTTTCAGGGCTGCGCTAAGGGTGCTTGGCGCCCGGGTGCAAAATATTTCTCCTACATCAATACTAGAAAAGTTAATTGTTCTTTGTCCGGGTTATAGAGCAATGTTTCCAATTTAATAATAATCAATAATGTTTTGTGTGATTTAAACAAATTTATGTTTAACTTCGCTACGTTCGTTAATTTATAACTTCCCATTACTGTGTCAATCCAGCGAAATGGTCACCTTTACTATTTCTTCTTAAGAGCACTTTCATGATGGGGTAACTATTTAAATGAACGATAAAGAAATGAAATATCATGTTATTTAAATTCATTCTTTGGTGTGTGGCGTTACTAGAATCCCAGAATGGTAAATGCGTTACAACAATTTTGCTGCATGCTTCAAATCTATTGAAAACGCTGATTCGCTAAAAGCTAAAAGCTCATGGAATCGAAGTCTTCGTAGTCATAGACTCTGCATCCAAAACTTATTAAATTATTATTATTATTATTAAAATAAGAACATACCTAGTAAATTATTCTGAAAATTTGATCGATATCGGACGGGATTAAAAGAATCCGAAAATAAATCTCAATGATGGGGCAAACCTCACAAACTGTCGTTCCTGGTTTAAATAACTCTTGAGTTATAGCAAGCCTATAACAAATATCAGTGCTGTTAATATTACATTCTTTCCTAATATTATCAGATAATTTAGACTGTAGATTAATACATTTTTTTTCTGATTTTTTATTAACTGCACGAAAATCTGCTATATCGTTAAAAAAAGTATAGGCATCACTAAGGCTTTCTAATAATTCGAATATTTCCTCCAAGGATAGAACAGTTGCATCCAATGTGACAAAACAAAAATTTATTTTGTAACTTTGTTCAGGATCCTGCATTGTCTCATCCTTGTCCTCCTACTCAAATTGTATTTTTTAGGCCAAATCGATAAAATATCGGGGAATTCCGTATCAGCCTCAAGATTTTCCGCAATTTCATTCCTAATCACTAAAACATCATTAAATCTATCGTTCGAATGACACTTTTTAAAATATAGATCCAATTTAAAATGTTTAAAGTTCCATGCTATAGACTTTTAGTTACCATATTTAATCGAGATAGTATGTCGTACTAAACTACTATCGAAGGAAGTAATTTAAATAATTTATTTTCTGTACAAAAAATTGAGCTGTGAAACATGCGCGATCTATGATCAGAAACCATGAAAAAATCATCTCATATTCCTATAGAAATTACAAAAGAGGTTGTATGAAGTCCATAATCGTTGCGTGTAAATCTACTGCCTGAGGCATAAAGACAAAATGCCGCCCAAGTTCACGACACAGGTGCAGATGAGCGACCATACTGCTCAAACGCCGCACATAGAAAAGTGTCGCCTAAGGTGGTCGCCTCTCAAACTTACCACACGCGACGGTCTTGCTAAACCCCTCAAAACTTGATTATAGAAAATAAACACCTCTGAGGGTCCGGACGATTTATTGTGTGTGAGAGCAGATCTCTTCAGCTTTCAAGATAAACAATTATTCTTCAGAAAATTTCCTCTAAGCGAAGGATAAAGATCTTTCCCTTGATAGGAAGGCGCCCCCGATGAATTGGCGACCGGGCGCCGTGCACCCCTTGCACCACGGGTTGTCGCGGCTCTGACCCCTTTCGCGTTGTCCATTTTCCAATATCACTTTGAAATAAATAAACTTACGTTGTTTAAATGTCAAGCTAGGATCCGCCATGTTTATCCGCAAAATGCGCATCTAGTTTTCTCGACCTTCGTATGGGCATTGGAGAAACATCGTTTTTTAATTTCAGTATCAGTTAACTCCGTATTTCCTACTGGAATCAATAAATCATATTGAATTAATTGGTACCAAAACACTCAACTGGAGGAGCATAACGATAGGAAAGAGGATAGCGAAAAGCGCGCGTCGAAGTAAAAAATTAACGCTGATTTGTATTGAGACTCTCATCAACATCTCACTTCAGTGGTTATTAGACTATGGTTTAGGCGACGAAAAATGCGTGCTGTTCGCATGCCACTCTGTGCCAAGCCCGAGGTAACTCGATTTTTCAACTTGCGCTTTCGTCTGCGAAACGATTGCGCCATCTTTCCTAGGATTTATGAAATGTTAATGGGTTATGTGGAAATGACCTTTATTTTATTTTCTAAGACCACTTATAAGAATGGTTTAACTCATTCGTATTCATTTATATTCTGAAATAATTGAGGGGAAGTGTACGGCTGTATTTTTGAAATGGTAACCGAGAGAGAATGGCGGATATCCGAGTTAAATTGTGGAACTGCAACAAAACATTCTGAACGATTGACGCATAAAAACGATACTTCGAGGAACGATGAATACGCTATGGTTTTAAATTGTTCGTATGGAGCAATTGTAGGGACTATATAAAGTGAGCGATATGTCAGGAAAAACGAGGTATTAGGGAACGACATGTCGAGGTGTCACTGTACTGTGTTTTCGAAATCTTTCCAGCAAAATTAAAATTAGACTTAAAAGGTTAATCACTGGACACAAAGTCGCAGGGCAGAATTTGATAATTTCTGAGAATTAGAAAAAAGGCTCGCTCTTCGTAAAAGCAGGCAAATGTCGGCACCGGGTTTCCCTCCTCCCTCCCCGGTTATTCATTGCACTCCCTCTGAGATACCCATTTTTGCGTAAGAGAGGCGAATCAGCTGGGCACAGAAACAAAAGGCTCGCGTTATAAAGAAACATTTTCTCGAATTTAATATTCGTGAAGTGCTGTAAAATTAATCTTTATTATTATTTACAAAATTCTTTTTAAGGTTGCAAGTATATGCGTGATTAATTGCGCAATTATAATTTCCTTCATGACCTTGAAAATTTAACACAAATTTAATTCCTTCCACCGAATTAGCCTGACATTTTCAGCATCGTTTCCGTTATTTGATCGCGTGAATATTGGATTGTATATTCCATGAAATATGACCGGTGTAATTGTTCTTGCCAACAATAACACTTTTAGGTGTGTTTCATAGTGTTGATATTTACTCATTTCTTTTCGCTCCGTCATTAATTTTCCAATTTACCAGAGATCCTCCGAGCATATTTATGTTATGGATAAGCCGTAAAACGTTTAATGCCTTTATCCCTTAGCAACTTCCTCCCGAATTTATTCTCCTCTCTCAGTATCAAAACCTCTCAATCTCTTTCCATCATTCTCTCTCTCTCTCTCTCTCTCTCTCTCTCATTGTATCTCATTCTCTTTCTCGTTCTCTCTCATCGTAAATTAATCTGGGTGGCGGTGTGGTTAGAGCGTTGGACTTCCACGCAGCGGTCCCAGAATCTAATTCGGCAGAGTTCGGATTTTTCAACCTGTGATCGTCCCGTCCCCTACTCGTGTGATTTAGAATAGTGGTTCTCAAATGGCGGGTCGCGACCCCCTTAGAGGTTCGGGAGAAGATTTTAGGAGGGTCGCAAGCACTATTCGCTAAGGCAAATGATTTTATTCTGGTTTTAAGACTCTTGCAGGTTGTAATTTATCTACATGTTTCATTCAAAAAGAAAATTCTGTATCTTATCAACGTCCAAAAACTTTTTTAACAAATGAGTTATTTTATGTAATAAAAACAAACAAGAAATTATACCTCAATAGTGATTAATACTTGAAAATTAAACTATACAAAACATATTGTCTAAATGTTTTTAATACACATACGTAGTTGTAAATATAATAATTTATAGTGCTTACCTTGTATTTATAAAGATCACAAAATAAAAAAATCTCTTATTATTAATTCCCTTATCATCGTCATCCTGTATGGAGAACACTGGAATTTTTTTGCTTCTCGAATATTCTCGGGGGGTCGCGGCGAGCAAACATTCGTACGGAGGGGTCTCTTGATGAATCTGCCTGAGAACCACTGCTTTAGGAGACCGCGCAAGTCAGCGCTCCCTCCTTTGGAAGGGATGTTAAGCAGTTTGCCTAGTTGGTGCTCTTCGTTAAGAGTAGGCTAATGCCGACACCGGATGTCCCTCCTTCCTTGTGAGTGTGTCTGGTGTGCAGGGAGTTATGGCTATAATTATCCAAGAAGTTGATTAGCCAGAAATACACACAAAATTATTTTAAAATTAATTAAATTAAAAATTATTATTTTCCCTGACTCTCTTTCACTCCATTTTTGCAACTTCACCTACTATGAAAATAACGAAATATCTTTTTTCTCTTTCTCTCTCTCTCTCTCTCTTCCTCTCCCTTTGCTCTAAATATCCTTCCCTCGCTCCCTCGCCTCATACCGTTTTTCGCTGCTTATTTTCATCGTTGTTCTGAAGGTCTCTATATCGTAATACAAGAGAAGGTTCCCTAAGGCTTTTGAGTCACGGAGAAAGATCGAGTGAAATGGCTTAGAGAGAGAGAGAGGGTGAGAAAGAGAGGAGGCAAACGAAGAGGGAGTGAAGAGGAAAGGGATGTGTGGAGTGAGTGAGTGGAGAGAGCTAAGGGGGGATAAACGTATCTTGAGGTTTTTTTCTTAAGGGCATCATCCGGGAGACGCGACGAATTTCAATTTGGAGATATAGAGTGACGTCGCGCTAAGGCGCGGTGGAAAGATAGGCACCTTCAAACCGTATCGAATTTCTTTTAGGTGGGAAGTGGGTGTCTGAGTACTCTATGTTTATAGAATTAGGTTTTAAAGCGAGGGAGTGGTGATGGGATGGTATGCGAGTTCTCCTCTAAAACAGTTGTATTCAAACCTTTTCATATCCATTTTCTCAATCGGTTACCAATTACCATCTTGCAGTTATTGCTTCTAGCATGCCTTATCCACGTGAAACTAATATCTACCAAGTGGATTCCTGACTTTTTCTAAATAGTTAATTATATGAACGTTTAGTAATGAGAATTTAGAAAATTAATTTCGCTTTTCACGCATGCTTGTTTGCATTTTTAGGCATACAAATTTATTTTTTATCTACCTTTTATAAGAGTCGGCTTTTAAAGTTAAAGATAAAATAATTTTGTGAATCACTTTATTTTTCGTACCAATTATTAAATACTTAAATGAATGTGCTACATACGAATGTACGTGCGTAGGAATGCGAGTTTTTTTTATCTCACATGTCATTATTTCGGATAAGTTATACGTATTATTGTTAATTATTTAGTTCCCCGAAACAATATCTACCGTATTAAAATATTTTTGTTTCTTATTTTGCTTTAAAATTTACTTTCCTTCCATGTTTATATTTGCATGAGCACACAGATTTATTTGTATATAAATTTATATGGTGAGCTGCTAAAGTTGACGATAAAATAATATCCCGGTTCACTTCATTTTCTCGTAATAATTAATACCAACTGCGTGCTAATTGATTAAATCGACTATTTACGTAAACAGGCACGTGCGCTTGTAGGAAGGGTAATGTTTTTCCATACGTTCCATAATTGAGTTATAGTGTTATACATTTTTTCCGTTATCTGTATAAAGTCATCTAGAGAGATAAAAATATTATTATTTATTATTTTTCATCGCCGCTCTATTTTTTCTTCCCACCTCATTTCCTCCTTTTTAACTTTCCCTTCCTGTGCCTGCAACCAACGTCCTCGAACTCCCTCCTTTTCCGATTTCCTTATTCCTTCTCACTCCACCCTCCTCCTCCGTGTCACATCACTGGGGAAAAGCAGAAAAAAAGATTTTCTTTAAACCTATCCCTCATTGCGTTACCCAACTCCCCTCCAAAAAAGGTCACATTTAAGTTCGACTGCTTTAAGCACGCTCTTCTCTCTTGTTTGACTCCGAAACGAATGTTTCCCTTTGTCCTCGACGCATTAATTACAGCATAAAACAATTAACTTAGATAATTTTACGTTGTTAAAAAATATATAAATGTTTTCTAAATAAAGTTTATTTTTTCACTTTGTAAGATCTAAAAATTCGAGAAGTAAAAATGGAAGTTTTCATTTGGATGTGGTTTTTGCTGCAATATTATTTATTATATTTTTTAAGACCTCTTCGATTGTCCGATTTGATCATAAACCGTGTGGTTATGACGGAGATGAGAATATTTTTTGGAAAAAAGAATTTTTTCCCCAGTAGTGACCACAAATCCTCGTAGAATACGAACATCCTTAATTTTTTATTGATTAGGTTTTTACTTATACTCATCATCAGTAGTGATATGCAGTCAGACACGTTATTATAGGTTAAATCGGGTTCTCCACATCATTCTTAAATTCATTCTGTCCAAATTTCTCTATTAGTATGCTAATTTTAAAGTGATAATTTACCCTTGCTCACCACAACGCAGTTATATGCCCCTTAAAACCGTTCATCCTTATGATTTCATCCCTCGAAGATTCATCCTACATAAGGGGCACGCTGATGATGACATCTTTGATGCCGAAATACGCATTTAAGTAGCTTAAAAATGAGAAGCAGCTTACTTGATGGCGTACACCCTTACCGAGTATACTTGCGTGTGTGTGGGTGATGCGGTCTCTGGCACAGTATAAATACCCGTAAGCCGAACGGATGAGAGTTGTAAGTCTCCTATTTTTATTTTATTTCACTTATGATGTTTGGTAGCTATACTAAGGATTCTTGTTATACGATAGACAGCTCAAACAACTTTATTACTAAGTGTTTTAGGCAAAATTCATCATGAAACTTAGAAAATTGTACGAATCATTTTATTAGGAATCAAATATCATCAGTTTCATTAAGTGTCATTAGGTGTATTTCATGAGTTGCTTTTACCGATCATTCAGTTATTTCATAATGTTTTGACCAGACGTACATTTCAAAAAATGTCCTACATATCCCGTTGAGATAATTACGAGTTTTGCTGTATTCCGTTCTTCCAAATATTCCCCAGAGTCTGGATTCTGTATTCCCCGGTTCTGTATACCCGGGTTCTGTATACCCGGTCCGAGAGAAATTTAACGTAGAAACATCTCAAAAAGCTCATAATAAATATTAGTACCGCTTTGCCTTTCCTCTCACAATTGACTTTTTTACTGCTACGGAATCTTATCTTTTTCATATTTTCACGAGATAATTACTCGCTTAAACTTTTAAAAAATTCTATGAGCTAAAATTACGATTTCTGAGATAATTTTATCCGTATGTAGCATGTGAAGATTCAATGATCTTGAATTTTTTTAACGTTGGCTATCGATATTTGAGTACGAAAGAACTATGTTTGCGAGAGATTTTCTTATTTTATGAAAAAATTAAAGTATTGATATTTTATGCGTCTTTGCTGTGGATTTCTTCATTACTTTAATTATTTATATTTACTCTCCTGGGATGGCCGGACACCTTGATACATTATTTACAAACTAATAAAATACTAATAAATTTTACATTTTAGAACTAAGAGATGAGAATGCCTTCCGTTATTTTATCTACCTCAATATGTAGGGGGGGGGGGGGGGGTGCGGGGTCATCCCTGAAAGCTCGCCGCGCCAAATTGGCGGCCCGGGTTCGCCTGGGTGCGGCAGCCGGTAGAGTGATCGGGGTTGACTCTGACTCCTTACCGCGGGCTGAGGGTCCTCGGGCTGGGAAATCCGATGAGTGGAGAGTGGTGTCCACTCGGGGAGATCGTGGGGTGGTGCTGCGGAGGCAGGGAGTTGGGAATGCTTCGGCGGACTCTCTTCCTGTCAGTAATAGGTTCGAGGTGTTGTCGGAGGACGACTCCAAGGCCATTGCGCCCGTACCCACTCCCTTCTCTTCGATGGAGGCCTGGCCCAAGGGGAGTCGGGTTGGGAAGGGAGGGTTGTTAGTGTTAGGTAGCTCTAACGTTCGGCGTGTAATGGCACCCCTGTTATCCAGTTCCCGCCGGGAGGGAGTTGAAGAGCGGGTCTTCTCCAGATGTATATCAGGAGGCATGGTGCCGCAAGTGACCAACACGGTGAGAGAAGCGGTAATGGCGACAGGTTGCTCTCGGCTGCGGGTGGTGGCCCATGTTGGGACTAACGACGCCTCGAAGCGCGGGTCCGAGGAGATTTGAAGTTCTTTTAAGGACTTGGCCTCTGAGGTTGCTCGTGTACGAGAAGAGTCGGGTTCCGATGTGCGACTTACTGTCTGCACTATAGTCCCTAGGATTGACCGCGGTTCTGAGGTTTGGAGTAGAGTTGAAGGTCTGAACCGAAGGCTGTGAAATTTCTGTCGGGACTTGGGAGTGGACTTCGTCGACCTACGACCGAATATCGAATCGTGCAGGGCACCACTGGATCACTCTGGTGTTCACTACACGCCCGAATCGGCTCAGAGAGTAGCGAGTAGGATTCTCGAGCACAGTAGGGATTTTTTAGGCTAGAGAGTAGGGCAGGGTGTAGGTCAGTTTTGGGTCAGGGGATAATCGATGCATTTGTAGAAAATAAGAATCCCGAAAGATTATCTAATGATAGAATATACACCGAGCGTAACATGCAGCACCAATTTCGCGATAGGTCATTGATAGAATGTTCCGTAAAGGGCGCGACGGGTCGCAATTCCAATTTTGATGCGACGCCATACAGTCGTGGGAGTGATTGTGGTGGGAGCGCATGTAGTTTTAGAGTGGAAGAGAAAGTCAAGGGTGAGATTAGTATGCGAAGTGATAGTGAGAAATTAAACGTCGTCGTACTGAACTGTCGCAGCATCCGTAGGAAAATTGCTGAGTTCGAGCATCTTATTCGCAGTCTGCATGCCGACGTCGTGATAGGCACAGAAAGTTGGTTAACGGATGAGATTCACAGTCAGGAGATATTTCCTAGAGACTATCGTGTCTATAAAAAAGATCGCGCTAATAGATCGGGCGGGGGAGTTTTCATAGCGGTTAGCGATAAGTACGATAGCAGTGAGATTCCGATAAGTGACGAGGATATCGAGAGTGTTTGGTGCCGCATAGGTAAAGATGGCTCCAAAAAGGTGTTCATATGCTCGTTTTACAGGACACCTAACGCTGGTGTAGATTATATTTTAAGTCTCGAGAAACAATTATCAAAGCTTAGACTGATAAATCAAGATGGTATCGTTATAGTTGGTGGTGACTTTAACTTACACTCAATTGATTGGGAAAATCTATGTTTCGAATCTAGAGGTAAAGAACGCGAATCCTGTGAGGCATTAATCGAAACATTCTGCGAGCACTCTCTCCTTCAATTAGTCAGAAAGCCAACGCGATTGGGAAACATATTAGATTTATTAGCAACTAACGTCCCAGAAAGAATAAACAAAGTCACCATTGAAGATGGGATAAGTGATCATCAGGCCGTATATGCAGAGTGTAAGTTGAAAATCGATAGGCACCCTAAGCCTCAAAGAAAGTTTTATATATTTGCTAGGGCAAACTTTTCAAGCTTCAGGTCGCGCCTACGAGAAATACTACCTGGCTTCCGTGATATGACCGAACGTACAGGTGCTGAGTCGTCATGGAAACTATTCAAGGATATAATGCTAGAGAGTATCGATAAGTACATTCCAATTAAATTGAAGGTCGACAATAAAGAGCCACGTTGGTACAATAAGCAAGTTAGGAGTGCGCTTAGGCGTCAGAGAATAAGCCACGCGAAAATAAAAAATATGCCGTCTACATCATCCGATGAATATAGAGCAACTAAAGTTAAGACGTATAAGGAATCCCGCGCTAAAGCGAGAACTACTATGCGCGAGGCTTTTACTAACTTCCGGAATAAGGTATTAAATAATTATTTAAAGGAGGACCCTAAAGCGTTTTGGTCCTATGTGAGAGAGGTCCTACAATACCTACAATACCTACAATACCTTCCCTGCGTAATGACTCGGGTGCCGTTATTCATGATAGCGTAGAGAAAGCCAACCTGTTAAACGGTCATTTTGTAAAAGCATTCACAGCCGTCAGCGACCATTGCGTACATTATGCACCCGCAATAAGGGGGGGGGCTGATGGACGATATAGTATTTTCTGAGGTGGGAATAGCAAAGCAATTAAGTTCCATCAGACATAACAAAGCCACTGGCCCCGAAGAAATTCCTGCTCGCGTTTTAAAAGAATTAGCCGAAGAAATAGCACCTTTTCTTTTGATAATCCTCGAGAAATCCATTTCTCGCGCAGAGGTCCCTAGCGACTGGAGGTTAGCGCACGTTACCCCAATTCATAAGGGCGGCGACAAGGAGAACCCAGAAAATTACAGGCCGATTTCTTTAACTTCGATATCGTGTAAGATTCTCGAGCATATACTCGTTAGCAACATAATGCGATTTCTTGATAGTAATTTATTGTTAGATGATTGTCAACACGGCTTCAGGAAAGGTAGGTCATGTGATACTCAGCTCGG
The DNA here is from genome assembly GCA_028673005.1 of Tanypteryx hageni. Classification (NCBI taxonomy): domain Eukaryota; kingdom Metazoa; phylum Arthropoda; class Insecta; order Odonata; family Petaluridae; genus Tanypteryx; species Tanypteryx hageni. The sequence continues at coordinate 56,959,373 of CM054115.1, read as the reverse complement.
TCTTTTTGTTAATTGTTTACTGAGAAGCGGAGAAAAGAATACGCAGGTCGATGCCATCTTCTTAGATTTTAGGAAGGCCTTTGATAAGGTACCTCACAGGAAGTTAATAACGAAATTAGAAACCTTAGGCGTTAATTCTAAAATCGTTAGTTGGATCCGTGAATTTTTAAATCATAGGAAGCAGATGGTTTTTATAGATGGGAAATCTTCGAACTTAGTGGAGGTTGTCTCTGGCGTTCCACAGGGTAGTGTAATTGGTCCGTTATTATTTCTAATTTATATAAACGATATCAGCTCAGTAGTCAGAAGTAAAATTAGGCTTTTCGCGGACGACACCGTCATCTATAGAGAAATAAGCAATCCGGAAGACCACCAGTATCTCCAAAATGACCTAGAAGCTATTTCTGCATGGTGTAAGGAATGGCAGTTAGAGATAAACCAAAAGAAAAGCTGCGTCATCAACTTCTGGAGAACCAAGAGTATCTCGTTGGATAATAATTATTCGTTGGACGGAGTAGAGATTCCAGTTTTAGACTCGATTAAATACCTCGGAGTCACGATCCATCGTGATCTCTCGTGGGACACCCACATTCGCCGATTGATAGGTGCCGCTAACAAAAAGCTGGCCTTTATAGGGAGAATAGTTCGAAATAGCTCCGAAAAAGTGAAAGAATTATGTTATTTATCCTTGGTTCGACCGCAGGTCGAATATGCGTCAGCTGTGTGGGATCCTTACGAAAAGGGACTCACTAACGAGATAGAAAAGGTTCAGCGCAGGGCAGCTAGATTTGTAAAGAGGAATTACGATAGTAAACAAAGCGTAACATCATTAATAGAAAATCTGAAATGGACATCGTTAGAGGAACGTAGGCTGCAGGCTAGAATTAAACTACTGGAAAAATTTATGTCGGAGGGACTAGCGATTGAGGTAGTAGGACTTATCAGAAGCCCGACGTATCTCGGAAGGCAGGACAGTGAGGATAAGATTCGCGAGATCGACTGTAGAACGGAGCGATATAGAGGATCGTTTTTCCCTAGGACGATAAGAGACCATAATAGAAAAAGTTAACGTAGGAAAACTATGGACCCTTGGTGCACTGCACCCCCTGCCATCCACCAAAAAGGTGACTTGCAGGGTATAATGTAGATGTAGATATGAAGTGTCAGAGAGTAAGCTCAGTGCCTGTCATGACGTGGAATCCATCCAGTACAACCTACGATGCCACGATGAAGTCTCTATGAGAAGCCATAAAGGAGTAACACCGAAGAAAATCGGACGAAGACGTTCTGCTCCTCCTCGACACCTGCCCCGTTCACAAGAGATGGAATATTCGGGCACCCCCATCGCGAGCACGGCTTCGAGAACGTCTAACAGGATGCTTTAGTATCCAGAGGTCGGCTTCTTCTACCAAGATTTACTGTCAGTGGAATCAAAGTGGTGTAAATGTGCGGAATTCAAGGAGGTCTATACTGAGAAGTAACAGACACTATTCTCACTATCAGATGTATCCACGGGCAGATGACTTATTGAGTGACCTTCGTAGCACTACTTTCACTCCTTCATTTCTTCTTCCTTATGTATGCTCCTTAACTCTTTCCATTCTTCCCCTTTCCTCACCATCATCAATAATTTGATCTTATCTTTTCACATCTACGTCAACGATTTTTTGTTTTTTATTTTTTGTTTTCTCGGAATCCGAGTATTCAAATTATTTCGTTTATCCCGCTGCCTCCTTTTCATCTAGCAATATGCTCTTTATCCTAAACTTTATTTTTTTTCAATTGGATTCTGAAGAAGCTCTTCGGTCGGTTTTTATACTTCAGCAGAGATAATCAACTTAATTCCACCCGTCTATTTCTCAATAAAACGCTGGCGCGTCGATTTTAAAAGGATTTATTAACAAGGATAGGAGCCTTCCTTTTCCTTTCCCTTTTTAGGCGTTCTTTACCAGCGAAGCGCCTTATGGGCGTGCATTCTCGGTCCGCCCGCATGTTTAATCTTCGAAACTACTGGGCGGTTTTCGATTAAGTATTAGTGATCCTTACTAAAATTTATCGCCGAATTGTGATTTTGAACTACATACGTCAATTAGAATTTCCACTTTATATAAGCAGTTAAACTTATACTCGTATTTCGTCATATGGCATTCGTCAAGCAAGAATTAAAAAGCATATTTTTCTCCCCATAGCTCTTATATGATCTGTAAGGTATGAATTAGAAAAATTATTCGGTTAGGGGACATTTACCACAAAAAATGCACGAGGCCATGTAATTACGACTTACTAGCAGTACCTGTGCAATTTTTTGCGTGGAGTTCTTTTAATTGATAGAACGTAATAGGTTTTTGGGGTTATAACCCCCCTCCCCCCCCCCCCCACGAGCAACGTATACTTAGAATATCCTCTGGAAAAGGTATTGACGCCCCAAGATAATTGCGAACCTCGGAAGGAGTAAATAAAATTCATTAGTGTTTTACTTGGCGTCCTACAAGTTAACTGTCTTTAACAGATGAGTTATGCGATCAGGTTTCCAAAACTGAAGCAGCCTCGTGAAAAAGGGACACAAGTGCACGGCACTTCGGCGGACGGAGAGGTAGGGTGGCCGGAGGAGTGCCTCTCTCAGGCTAAGTGGTCGACTCTATTCGGGCTTTTTTCGGGCCTTAAATGTGACCCATGTTATTATTTGCTGAATGTATACACCTTAGCTCTGCTTGTTGTTTCTCTCTTTATTAATACCTATCATCATCTTATTTTCCATAAAGGCTTAGGAGAGAAAGAAATGCAATGTGGGTTGGAGGGAAGGGCATTTAGCGGGGGAATCTAATCTAAGAATTTTCTTAAATTAAATCACTAAACATAGAATCGTTATTTTTTGTTCTACTTTATGAAAAATTAGCGCGTTATATTGAATACAATGTTACGACAATTGACGTAACACAGGAGTGGGGAGACAGCGTTTATTCGTGTAACACAGCAGGTCAATAAGATGATCTTAAAAAAATTGTAGTTTATTCTTACCTTTCCCTTTCAATTTTTACTACTTCTTCATAAACAATTTCTTATATGAAATTGATGGAATGATGTGATCCGAAGATCCTATGCAGACAGGCATAAGCTGTGAAAGATGGAACAATTTTTGAAACGAGAAAAAAGTCTGCTATGACCGGGAATTGAACCCGGGTCTTCCACTTGCCGGGCGGATATTCTACCTCTGAACTATCGTAGCAGAACATTTTCTCTCGTTTCTGAACACGGATGTTTCCCTTAGTGGGACGGGAACTAACCAAGTTAGTATCAAACTGCCCCAACAGATGTCCTCGAAGAGAATATCGAAAGAAACTCCTACCTCTCAAATGGTGAGATTGCCAAACATGAAATTGATGGAATGATGTGATCCGAAGATCCTATGCAGACAGGCATAAGCTGTGAAAGGTGGAACAATTTTTGAAACGAGAAAAAAATCACATCATTCCATCAATTTCATGTTTGGCAATCTCACCATTTGAGAGGTAGGAGTTTCTTTCGATATTCTCTTCGAGGACATCTGTTGGGGCAGTTTGATACTAACTTGGTTAGTTCCCGTCCCACTAAGGGAAACATCCGTGTTCAGAAACGAGAGAAAATGTTCTGCTACGATAGTTCAGAGGTAGAATATCCGCCCGGCAAGTGGAAGACCCGGGTTCAATTCCCGGTCATAGCAGACTTTTTTCTCGTTTCAAAAATTGTTCCAAATTTCTTATATGTTTTCACTTTTTCCCTACGTGTACAAGATATCTCAAGAAATTCCCGAGGGAGTAGTCATTTTTCAGGATTAAATTTCTCATACCTTGTGTTCGGAATGGTAAAATTTTGATAGGCTCATTAGGCAGAGTTCTAATCCCAAAACGATTCTTTCAACTCGTGTAACACAGGAATAACTGACACGTAGGAACTTTTTTAAACTAAGATTAAAATATTAAAAAAATACAAAATCAAGACATTGACGTAGGATTTCATGAACGATTGGATTTTCATTTTATTATTGCCAAAATAAGAATCTCATTCTATAACTACGTAAATCGACTAAGAACGCGAAAGTAGATGGATTTTAATGTTATATCATATCTATTGGTTTATTATACATAATTATGATCAATCTATCGTGTCATTATCTACTTATGCAACGTATTTTACTTAATCTCTAAAAAAAGGTCAGTGGAGATGTTAGTGATGAGGCTGATAACCCCGAAAAATTCCCGGAGACGCCACTCTATGAGAGTTATGCTAATATACATATTATACATACGAGAGACGAAAATTATTCGTACTAAACTCTATTTGAGACATATTTTACTTGAAAGCAACAAAATTGTACTTAAGTAATTTATATGGGTGTTTACATGCAATAAACCTCTTATTTTGTACAACGTAGCACAAGTTTTTACATTTCATCATTTTAGTAAATATTTATTTTAAATGCCAAATAAAGTAACATACTTAGGTAAAATCTTCGCTTTAATTTTGTTCATAGGGGTAGGTTTTGTTAATGGCGAAGCGTATAAAATCGATCATAATATAATTATCACGATTTGTCTAATTTCCTCTAAAAATTATATCTATAGAAAAATGATATGTATTAGATCTTATTAAGCCAATATATCCACGCGCATTCTTAAGTGGATCGAGACAAAAATGAGTATCTCGAGCTCGGTTGCCAAGGAAACTTCTTTCTATAAACGCTGTATTTTGAAAAATATGTAATTAAAAGACGAAATTCGAGCGATTTCGGGTCGAAGGCAAAAATCGAAATGAATAAGAATCTATGTTCATTTTTAAAAAATGGATCCAGTCCGAAGATCGTACGTCAATTTTAATTTAATTTTGCAAAAGAAAACTTGAACGTCGAAAAATCGATCTCTACGTGTTATCTTATGAAGAATTGACATTATGGTCTGTGAACGAAAATAGCTTTCCTGGGGTCTCCTAGTTGGCAGAAACCAAATGGCCTTTACAGCATTTATCTATGACAAACTTTTTCAAGAGATAAAAGGGGTGACGGACAGATATTGAGTAATTATATATAAAAGATAGTTTCGGAGATAAAAATTCGGGAAAAAACCATCGGTTGATACGACCAATCTATAGGAAAACAACAATTATAAAAACATTTGTCTCTCCCGACCTCTTATATGATCTATGAGATATAAACTAAAAAATTTATTCGATTAGAGGACAACACTTGCCAAAACAACGTCTTGCGGGATCATATAATTACGACTTATAGTTTCGGAGATAAATATTCGAGAGCCACCCAATCTTTCGATATCGTTTTATACGTAGATCCCATAAAGAACGCCTTTAAAATCTTTGTGTGTTCCATTTATTTTTCCTTCTTGTTTCTATCCCTAAACTATTGAGGACGATTCTAGCTCTTTGTTCTTCTCGCCTATTATTGATCAAGTCTATGTTTGTAAACTAGTTTGGGGGTGCTGAAATTTACTTGTGTCATCACTGTATCCAGGTTGAAATTTTGATCAAAAAGTGCGTTGGTTGCAGAAAGAAATACGGAGTTCCTCACATAGAGGCCGCGGACATTTATTATATGTCATTTGCCCGACTTCAAAGGCTTAATGAGCACGACATGTAAAAGACAACCATGGTTCATGTTCCATAAAACCGCCGATGGCTTATCTCGCGGACGCTCTTTGTGTGCATCAACGCAGCATTCATCTAGGTTTCAACAATAGAAATGTAAGGAAATACATAAACCCTATTTGTACCGTCAAAAGTATCTAACTACATATCATCTATTCAAAACCCTTTCAACTAGTTAAAAGTTTGTTGTAGACTACGTTTTCATATTTTTTCAATGAATGAAATGCTTAGTCGCAGTTATGTAGAAGAAAATCAATGTATAACTTGATAATTATGTATAGTATTTAAACCCCCGACTGATAGTGAGATGTTGAACGAAATAAAGGTCGGTTAATTTATTTACTTTTAGAACATCCTATATGTCCGGTAACAAATGGAAATCAAACTTAAGAATACGAAGCCTGTGTGTATTTTTAAGTCGGCAAACACAATTTGTAAAGAATTTGTTGATATTCTCCGTTTAAAAAAAATGTTGAGCACTACATTAATATGTTAATGGGTAATGTTAAAAGAAGGACTCCGTAACCGTAAACGGTAATTAGAGTCCTTCCTTCTTTTAACGATATTCTCGGTACGACATTCAAAACCACACTGAGAAGGAAGGAGTAAGGAAATATGAAACTACTTTGTGACTCAAAATTTCCATGCCACCGAATGATACAAAGTTTATGTAAACAAAAAAAGCTCATTTTGACTTGAGGCGATTAGTTGAGGGTTGAGGTACTAGATGAATTATCCCGTTTAAAACGGGGTTGTAATCAAACAAACGGCTGAGATGTTGAGCGTCTTATGGAAGATTGAAATCACCCTTTGGATTCGAACCCGGGAACTTTTTCAAAATTGTTATCATTCGCTAATAGTTCGTGATCATAGCAATCCTATTAAATTTGGATGAACTGGGTGAAGAAATGGCTGAGATATTGAGCGTTACGGACAGAATTACCAAGTGACCAAGAGAATAAGGGTTCTATTATTAACTGATTTCTGCATACACTTGTTTCGTATTTTTAGCCTACTTTCCAGAAGGTTTATAGTTTTGTCGTTGTGTCTGTCAGCCTGTCCGTCTGTCTGTCCTCACTATTAACTCCCTTAAATTTCCTGCTACTGAAGCCGAATATTGAAAGTCCCGGGTTCGATTCCAGGAACTATAATTTCCATTTTATTTACATGGGAAATCTGAAATACATCGTGCAGGGTAATTTTATCTTGCACATTGGAATATTTTATAATCGTAATATCGGAGCGGAATTTATACTATTCTCTGAGGAAATGAATGAAGATTCTAATTTTTATCGTAGAATTTTGCTTATCGATCGTATTTCTCGAAAATTGCGTAAATACTGGAAATTTTGCAGTTTTTAGGCGTTCTTTACCAGCGAAGCGGTAATAGCGGGACGCCTTATGGGCACGTCTGGCCCGTCCGTCCGTCCGTCGTAACTTTCATCTCCTAAACCTCTGGACGGATTTTAATTAAATTAAGTACGAGTGATCGTTATTAAAATTTATCTCCCAATTATAATTTTGAACTGAGTCCATCAATTAGAACTTCCACTTTACATAATTTCTTTAATTAAATTTTACTCGTATCTCGTGGCATCCGTCAAGCAACAATGGAATACCAAACTTTTCTCTCCCTAGCTCTTATATGATCTGTAAGGTATAGATTTAAAATATTATTCGGATAAAGAACAACTACAAGAAAGTCCACGATGCAACATACTTATGAGATAGAAATTCTAGAAAATCTCGCGAAAACATCGCATATTTTGTTTACATCGATCTCTAAGACGGTTCTCTCGTCAAAAAACAATTGAAAACAATGTTTTTCTATCCACGCCGTTATATGATCTGTGAGGTATTGTTTAAAAAAATTTATTCGGATAGAGGACAACATTTACTACAAGATAATCTCCGAGTTATTCGAGAAAACCTGAGCAAAATATCACATATTTTGTTTGCATTGATCGCGAAGACAGTTCCCTCAGCAAACAACAAATAAAAATCCATATATTTCTCTTCCATGGTCTTATATGATCTGTGATGTATTAAAAAAATTATTTGGATAGAGAACAACATTTACTACATGATAGTTCCCGAGACCATATAATTACGACTTATAGTTTTGGGGATAAAAATTTGAGAATCGCCCATTATTCCGATACAGTTTCATACGTATTTCCTATTAAGAACGCCAAAGAAATTTCTGTGAATTCCATTTATGGAGTATACTGTTCCACTCATTACGAGAGTGTTGCCATAGCAACGACTATTGTTGGACTCGGATTCGGTATAGTCTAGTACCTACATACACGCGTTATTTTTGCCACACAAATACGCGTGATCAATTTAGTTTTCCGTTCGAATGTATTTGTATTATTTTATAATAATAAATTATGAAATTTGGGAACACAAAGAGCAATACACCCGCGGTGATTTTAAATGCTTTTAAAGCCAATATAAGTATTAAATATATTTTATGTGGAAAGTAGGCATCATAAGTTCCGTTTGAATCATCTTGTTTAATGTTAATTCATAAATAGGTATGCATTAAAATTCAACATCACAATAAGAAAATCTGATGGGGCCACCACATGACTTTCTCCATACCTGTAATATTTCTAACAAGAAGTCCAAACCAGGATTAAAGCAGGCTGGTTTCCCAAAGTTGACGTACCGAATTGATTACTTATATTGACAGGAAATGTTTCAGTATGTGTTAGTCATTCCAAGGAATTCACATACCATAAATACCACTTGTAGTCAGGGTTGGACTAGGAAGCAGTTTCGTACCGGGAAATCGAGATCAGCGGCCTCATTCTACCCCCATCTCTTCTTCGCCCCCTTTCCTGCCGGATTTTTGTGTTGTATTGGCCATAACATTTCCTAATAAATAAGAAATTTGTAAAAGGGAACGAAACTTTATGTTTATTCAATCAAGTATAACTTATAGGTAGATAACATGAAATAATGAAATTCACCTTCTGTAAATATTTATTCGTAACAAAAATGAAATTATTTTTATGATATAATAAGTAAATATTTTTTACAAGACATTTGAAATAAATAAAAAAATTACATTGCCTTTAAATTTTCCAATATTTAAGTAACTTTATGTTGCAAAATGTTTAGTGAAAATAGAAATAATAAGTATTGTATTACATTTAAAAATTTTTCGTCGAATTCCTTGCTATTTTCGCATAATTTTTTTTATCATTTTCTAGTTTGACCAGATTATCTCTGTTCGCCGACATAATGTTAAAAGAATCAACAGTTTTATCTCCTAGTCTATTCCGTAATTTATTTTTAATATAACTTTAAATGTTGACCTTCTCTCGCAATGAACTTGCGTACAGTTGTATAATAATATATGCTTTATAACTATTGTCATAAGCAGAACTGTATGTTATATTCAATTAATACTTGGAAACAACAAATTAATCAATTTTTATAGATTTACATTCTTTATTTTCATCATCATTTAGAAACTCAAAAATGTCATCAAAATTATCTTCATGTACATTTTCTTCATGAACTTCTGAAGTTACATAAATATCAGGGAATGTGTTTTTTAAAAAGATCCATTTTTGCGCAAAATCGTTGTACTCGGCGACTAAATCAGATACTTGAAAACCTTTGTAAAATTTTTTCATTAATTTTTCAAGATTAACAAAATCGGTTTTCTTAGCATCATTCTTGAAAAAATTTGGATTAAAAAAATTTTAACTCCATTAAATCATTATTATTTAAAAATCATGTATGAAAGTCTGAGATTACGGCAGTACAAATACGTTTGAAAACTTTTCTTCGAAATTTTTAAATTTTTCTAATTAATCTCTTCAATACTTTTATATTTTCTGATTTTGTTTCGAGTCACCTGAAAATTTTGTTGAACTTGAATGAATGAAGAATTTTCAGAATCGTTTTCTAGTTCTTCATTTACAAATGTGACGAATTTATCACTCAATTGACTAGTGAGGATCCTAGAGCTCGATACCTGTATTCTTCAAAGGAATTAGAGCGTACGAATAGCGATACCGTCGCTCGTTGCTTGGGCAATTCTATAAGTGCAGAAATAAGCTATTTTAAATGCGTCACACTTGGCAGATTATTTGTCTATAGAATTTTTTAACATTCTAATTTTAACATAAAGCTTATCTTTCCTATGAAGTAGTTTTGGTATATTTTTCATCATATGTTTTGTGAATTTAGCTGACCAATTTCATTTTCATTTATACTTTTAAAAATTTGCGTTAATGTTTTTACTTCTGGACATGTTAATTTCTTTGGAAACAACTCCGTACGAGACAGGCTTTTGCTTCTGCCAACTGACGGTGCGGCGTACATGCTTGAGGCTGGGAGAACACTACTTTTTATCCAAAAATGATCCACTGTACCTGTACTGTTCATGGACTACACAGGGTATGTGAAGCTATCAGGACGCAATTCACTCAAGCAAACAAGTGGGTGTCTTGCATCAAAAAAGGAAGCGGCTCTTATTTAAGATTTTGGATAAGAGCATACAAAAGTTCAGAAAATAATTGTCTACGTTTTCAAACAGGTTTATCTGAAAGCTCCCTCACGCGTCCGTCTGTTTAAGAGCATGTATCCAGACCTTTCACTGCCTCCAGATTTACCGAAGGAGTTAGCAGGCGGTACCAATATGCAAGTTGTTCTTTAGCTTACCTGTATTGCTGCATCCTTTGGCTTTCTTCCTGTTAAAACCATGCAGCTAGAAGCTCAGATATTAAGCCTAGCAGAAGCCGTAGGCCTCATTCGCGAGATAGAATCACAACTTAAGGACGCCAAAGGTCCTCGTGCTCGAGTTGTTTATGAAAAATTCTGTATAGTCTTTGGAAAGATCCGAGGCTTCCTGATGCTCAGCAAGGCAGCAGATGTTTTGAATGGAGTGTTTGATGCACAGAACTCCAACGAAATATTTGAACAACTCTCAAACACTGAGGTCTTGTCTCTGAAGTAAGCTCCAATTACAACCTGTGATGTAGAGCGCTCTTTCTCCACTTTTAAAGCTATTTTGACTGACCGTCGCACAAATTTTACGATAGAAAACTTGGAAAAGTACGTTGTAGCCCACTGTTATGCCAACTACGGCAATTCTTCACAGTGATTTGCTTTGTAACACGTTTCCCGCAATTAAATATTTTATCCGGAAAATATACCCGTTTGCTATATTTCACTAAATACCCATAATTTGGCATTTGCCTTTTGATCGACGATTTTTTAAGGTAGCGACTATTATTCGACTATTTTTTCTGTTTTTTGCGACTATAGTCGACTATTTTTTTTAATTGCGACTTTTTCTGCGCTCTCTAGTAATAACCAGTATAAAATGACTCTTCTTTCCCTACTCTCTCTCCCTCCTCCCTCTCCCTCTCCCTCCCCACCCTCTTTCCCGCTCTTTTATAACGGCTTTTTCAGGGCGGCGCCACAGTCGAGCGTTATAGGATGAGCTAGCTCATCAAAAATCTATAAAGCCTTCTGTCCCTTTGTAGCTTCCTCTGTCACGCTGTAAAATGCGAATAACTCGATAGCTCTTAAACAGTCCGCTAGACCATATAATTACAGCTTTAATTTCGTGTATAGTAATTCAAGAACCGCCCAATCTTTCCATGCTCTTTTGTACGCATTTCCTATAAAGAACGCCTTTGAAATCTCTGTGAATTCCATTTATGGAGTATACTATTCCATCTTGTTATTATTTCGATCCTTACGGGTGAAAGCGTGCTTTGAATGCTTTTTATACGAGAGAGAGAAGGAAGGAGAAGGAAGTTATTTTCATAGCAAACAATGTAAACAACATTCATTGCGTTGTTTACGAGAAGGAATACATTTGAATGTAGAACAATGGGTCGAGTGAATAAAAATTAAGCAAATGCTTATAGCAAACAGTAAAAGCATAAGCAAATGCAAAAGCATAAGCAAATTGTAAAAGCATAAGCAAATGCTAAAAGCATTTGCTTCATATTGAGTGAATAAAAGTTTGCTTTTGCTTATAAGCATTTGCTACTCAGTTTTAAGCAAATGCTTAAATTTTACGGAAGAAAGCTCTTTGCAACTCTTCCTTCACTTGTTTTAGTTTACATTTAAAGTTTTACATAGTTGAATTTCAAACTAAAAACGTAAATATATTGGGTAATATTTTTAAAAAAGTTAATAAATATTTTTTTCAACTATTTCTTTTATAACTGAATTCGATAATATCACAAACCATGGGTGTATTTTTATTCAATTGGTTATAGTAATTTTATCTAGTCATTTGCTTTTATAGTGATTTTGGACACCACAAATTTTTCTGTCTTACATACAGTTGTGCATTGTACGTGGTGATCTTCTCCGACTCCAATTTGAAATCCGGGATCACTTAGTACCTTAAAAACATTTCTATCTTCTGTTTGGAAGACAGTACCCCGCCACGTCTCTCTTGATATTCTCCGAGTAACAGATTTGAAATATAGGTACTTAACATTTTCTTCAGAGAAACGATATAAATTTTTATAATCGTTAGTTGTTGAAACTTTCTCGTATTTTTTAACCTTTCGTGTCACCTTAAATTACCATATTTATATTTATGATCAATTATCATGAAAATAGAGTACTTAGAGATATTTTAGTAAGCCCTTTACCTCACTTAAAAAAGTTTAAGCATATGCTTAAAGCATTAATCAAAAGCTCGGTTTTATTCACACAATTTTAAGCAAATGCTTAAGAAAATTCCTAAAAATAAGCAAATGCTTATTCTTTCTAGCGAAAGCAAATGCTATTTTTTTATTCACCCCAAATCAAGCATTTGCTTAAAAAGTGAGAGAAATCTTAAGCATAAGCATTTGCTTATTTTTTATTCACTCGACCCATTAATCATTCGCATATTAAAATTATTTAGAATCATGGTAGGAGTTCGAGACTTGAAATAACGAACGCCTAAAAGAACGAACATTTGTTTTTCTGTCTTCGATTTTTAAATACGCGTCGAATCGATCAACAGATCTGTTTTTACTCAAATATTTGACGTATTCTTAGTGATTTGCATTGTTGCTGGTATCGTGTAATAGCGTGGATGTAGGACAAAATGTCCCCGGACATAATATCCGGGACAAAATGTTCCCAAACGCAAGGTAAGACAAAATGTCCCTGCGCATCAGAATGAGTATAAATTATTCCCTCTCCGATTTTGGTATACTGTTCAACATCATTCAGATGATTAATTATACTACCATTAACAGTTTTAGGTATTTACTTTGTCTTGAAAAAGTAAATAAGAAACATTATCCTCCATACATATAATTTGTTTTTAACAGCGCTGGAAAACGTTACGCGTAACGTCACGAAATTACGGAATTATTTTGGATTAAGGTAATGAAAAACGTTAACGAAATTTTTCAATTAGCTGTAACTGAAAACGTAACGAAAACGAAAAATAAATTTCGTTATTTCGTTAACAGACGGCCAAGGGCTATGTTCTAGTGGCATTCGTCCCAGGCGGCGTGTCTTGAGCAAGGGAAAGTGGCCTAAATCCCTTTCGCCGGTTTTGCTTGTCCCCCGCTGCGTCTGTTTTGCCGCCTTGTCCCGAAAGAAACGCTATCCTGACCACTACCGATTTTCCTTTGGATTTTCCTTCCATTTGTGAAAGAAATGGTTCCTTGGTGGTAATCCTTATCCAGGAAGCACGAGATATGGATCGTGGAGGATGAGGAAGGAAGCTTCAATAAATGTGCCGCTTGTAGTTAAGGACCTCTACCATTCCTATCCTCCGCCAAAGTGCCTCGTACTTTGAAAGCATTCTTTTTAGATATTATACCGGGATGGGTTTTTACTCTTTTAATGGCCGATGCTCTGTAACTTCCAATCCCATCATCCCCTCCTATCTCGAATTTTATCCACTGTTCGTCAGTCTAACTTAACAAGGTATTTGAGAAAGGTCGAAGTGAATCGAACGTGTTGTCATCGTTCGTTAGAGGTCAATACTGCTTCATATTTATTATTATTATGAGACGTTTATAGTAACAGTGGATAGTTATTGTTCCCTGGAAATGAAGACTAATGAACAATTTCAGTTTATTTCAAATTACCGAAGACGGTCACAGGGAGACTTTTTGACAGCCGTAAGAGAAACGAAGTTCATTCAGTGTTGAGGAAGTAAGTCAATGCCGTTTTATATACCATTAGGTACTGGGTTCGATTCTGCAGAGAGCAATGCCCACCATCTGCATAGGAAGGGAGTATCTGATTTAATAATGAACTAGGAGCCTAATGGAATGTTATTTTTTTCATATCCCTTATTTGCAAACTAGTGCTCATAAATTTTAATATAGATTTTAATTTAATTCTATTCTATGAAACCTCATACAATGTCTAAATTTTTACGCTTCTACTCGTTTTCCTTTTCTCTCAACCCACAAGTCTTCCTTCTGCAGTCTTACTCCTTCCTCAGTTTACATCACACTTGTATGTTTCCCACCCCATGCTCTCCGTTCTCCCCGGTCTCCTCCCCTATTCATTTCCTCTATCTTTCTACCCATTCCGCCATCTCCTGTTTTTTATTTCAAACTTTTTTATATTTCTTGTTCTTGCTGTAAATAAGGACAATTTTGGTCATTATAGTTTTCAAAGCTAGAATAAAAATAATGCTCGGAAAAAGCATTGACTCGTGCATTTTACCGTACTTTCCAGGATGGAAAATAGGCTAATTGTTTCATAGTTCAGTCTTTCTGTCCCCCTATTAACTTTTGAACCGATTGACCGATTTTCATGGTACATGTTGGATATCTTGGACCACTGGGGACGACCTGTCGAGGAAATTTTTTTCTTCTGATATTTGAAGGCTCGAGTTCGATTTCAGAAATTTTTCTCTCATTCAGTTTACATAAGAAATACAAAATCCACCGTGCAATGCCTTTTTCTTTAAGTGTTAAAGGAAGGGACTCGTACTATTGGCGCGGGATTTGTACTATTTTCTGCGAAAAGAAATAGAGATTTCAATTTTTATCATAGAATTTTTCTTAACGACCGTATTTATTTAAATTTAATAAATAAATAAATAAATAAACCCTCTAATCAACTGAAATTAAAGAATTTTTTACATTGGCACTTCATTTTTATGAACTGCGTTGGAAATATACTACAAACTAAAAAAATCATATGAACGTAGTCAGATCCCTCTGAAAGCATTAAATTAAAGATTTCATAATAATTTTGCTATTAATTAAAACTTAATAGTATTCTTTTCGTCACGACAGCAATTGAACACCCGTATTGTTAAAGATTCCACAGTTTTCTATTTTATCCGAATAATTACCTTCATTCATGATAATTTGGAGTGGTTTCAAATTTCGTCTTACAAATAATTTACTTGATTATTTCGTATACAAAATAAAGCTATTCTTGGGTTAATATCTCAAATCTAATTAATCTTCAAATGTAATATTGTTAACCCATGCATGATTTCCATTTATTTCTTATGGTGGATATGAAAAGAAAGAACGTCATCAAAAATGAGCCCTAAAGAGGACAAATATTGGAATTTGGATAATTCTCTTTAGTTTTATCTGATGGCAGATAATTCTACCAAATTTTAGGTCTGTAGCAGGAGCATGTACAATTGGTGCAACCGACCGACCGGTTCCTTTTATTATCTTTAATTACGGGTCCCTAGATTCTTGATTGCTCGCCGAGAGCCCTGCTTACTGGTCTTCAGTTTACTGAGTCCATAAGCCGGTTTTTGCACTTTACGTGCTTTTTAATTCAAGCGTCCGCCGCACGTAACTGTGGCGCTCTTGCTGCGCGAGAGTTCGCATTGCCTGGTTGTTACGAGACAGGGGAAGGCTAACCTGTTCCTTCTTCTCACCTGTCCCGTATTCGAGTGGGGGCTGGTTTTCTGCGACCAGTCTCCGGTTGTTCTTGGCCCTGAAAAGGGCCTGGATTCGAGTTTTCCGTAGGAGAATTGAAAAATTTCCCTTATGGAACGGGACCCAAGGGGGTCTTTGGATTCGGTTGCCCTCGTAGGAGGGAACCTCCAAATCGACTCGCGTGCTAGGTCGTCGTCGCTTTCGAGCGACTCTTCGTTCGGTCGAATCACCCCTACGCAGTACAAGGCGTTGTGCGCCAAGAAGGCACCGGTTGCTGCCCCGGTCGCCATCGAGGCCCTCCCTTCCACTTCTGCCCAGGGTCAAAGTAATAATGCCTCCCACGAAGGCTCCTGCGGAGTAACAGCCGCAGTAGTATCCCTTCCGCCCTCGTCGGTTCGGGTATTGAAGCACGCCCCCTCTCAGGGTGGCCCCGAAGATGCCCCGGTTGCCACGGGAGAGGTCCTGCCCTCTTCAGTATCGGCCCAAGGTGCAAAAAATGCCGTCGCGCAGACTGGCGGAAACGGCCCTTTGCAGGGCCATAAACCCACCGCCTCAGAGGAGGCGATGGAAGTTACGGAGGGTGTCCGCGGCAAGCGGAAGAAGGCCGCCTCGGCAAAAAAGCTTGCCCCCTCTCCAGCTGAAGCCTCACTGGCAGCGCGTTCGGCCCCGATCCTCGGTGCCAAGGCCGTTGCCAGCACGGACGAGGACGGGGATTTCACCCCCGTCACAAGTCGCAAGGCTAAAAGGAAGAAGTCTTCCTGCCCTCCTGCTAGTGAGGGAAAGGGTTCTGCCCCTGCGGGGCAACGCCCCGATAAGGGGGCAAAGTCGAGGGTCCGCGTGTCACCGATCGCGGTGTACGGGATCCTCTCCCACAAGTGTATCCCCGCCGACCTTGCTAAGGTGTGTGGCGATGATTTTGAGTTGGAGGTTCGCAGGGCCTCCACCAGGATCATCGTTCACACCCCAGACCACCACCGTGCGGCAACAAAGATCCTGGACGAAGCTGGCGTTTAATACCATACCCAGCTACTGGAGTCTGTCCAGGGAATGCGCCTTCTGTTGAAGAACGTAGAGAAGGGCTATTCCCCGGAAGATGTCGCGGCTGACCTGATGGCGAAGGGCTTCATAGTCCGAGGAGAGCGTGGGACCCGGTCGAGATGAAGGACGTCGTCGGGGATGGCTGCCCCTCAATCGTCATTGGGGACTTGAATGCCAAACATCTCAGTTGGCATTCTAGGATCCCCAATCCGAGGGGTGCGCGGCTGAGAAATTTGGCCAATGAAGAGGGGCTCACGGTCCTCGCCCCGACCGAGCCGACCTTTCTGCCGTCCAGGGATGTCCTCGATGTTGCCGTTGTCTGCAACATCAGGGCATCCCTGAGTATGCATGCTGTCTACGACATGTCCTCAGACCATAATCCGACCCTGCTGCTTCTGGGGAACTCGCCTGTGCGAGTACCACCATCGCAGCGCCTGGACCTTGCTCGAGCAGACTGGCAGCACTTCCGTGAATTCATCGCGGAAAGGCTGCCGGTTCTGCCTACACCGCCCAGGATGCGTGAGGAGGCAGACCGAATGGTTGACCTCCTCACATCCACCGTCCAGCAGGCCATGGACGCTGCGATCCCGAAGGTGGTCGTGGCCAAGGGTATACGCATCGCCCTGCCCCGTGGCGTCAGGGACACCGTCACCTGGTGCAACAGCGTGCGGCGGCGGTGGCAGCGCTACCGCACTCTGGACCTCAGGATCCAGTTGGACTCCCTCAACAGGACCGTCCGAGACATGTTGAGAGACGTGCGCTCGGACGCGTGGGAGTTACATCTCTCCACGGTTTCCCTGGAGGATCAGTCCATCTGGAAGACCTGCAGGAGGCCATGCGTAACCCAGCGGCGCGACCCCCTGATAGTTCAGGGGGACTACGTCGCGAGGTCTCCAGAAGAGAAAGCCGGGCTCATGGCGGAAGATGGTTCGACTTCAGTTCCCAGCTTGGATGGTGCGACTTATTGAGTCGTACTTGCAGGGCAGGACGTTCCGGGTGTTTTGGCTCCGGGTCGGATCGGAACTGCGACGCATCTGCGCCGGCGTTCCGCAGGGATCCGTCCTGGGGCCGATACTCTTCAACATCTTCACCCAGGATCCTCCCAGGGATTTTGGGTGGAACACCAGTCTTGCCCTGTACGCTGACGACGCGGCGCTCCTGTCGCGTTCCAGCAAGAAGTACGCGGCTGTGGAGAGGTTACAATGCGTCGTCGACGATCTGTCCTCCTGGTATCGTCGATGGCGTATTGCGGTTAATCCCGCCAAAACCAGGGCCGTCGTCTTCCATCCTGGAATGGGAGCGCCGCCTGGAGTCGACCTGTCGGTGATGGGGACGGTCGTCCCCTGGAGTCCAGAGGTCACATACCTGGGAGTTGTGCTGGACCGGAAGCTTCTATGGAAGCCTCAGGTTGAGAGTGTCCGCCGCAAGGCACTCGGGGCGTTATCCAGAATCCGTCCGATTCTGCGCCCGGATGTCTTGACGGCCGACACTAAGAGACGCCTCTACCTGAGCTGCGTGAGGCCCATCATCACCTATGCAGCTCCGGTCTGGTCTGGAGTGTCCAAGACCACCCTCTACAGGCTGCAGGTAGTGCAGAATAATGCACTCCGGTTGATACTTGGTCGTGGTAGATACGACCATGTCGACCGGATGCATTTAGACGGAAACGTGGAACCCCTGGACATCCTCTTGCCGAGGATGTCTAAGGAATTCTACTGCAAGGCAGCATTATCAACGCACGAAGAGGTGCGAATGCTAGGCTACATCAAGGCTAGGTGGTGGGATCGTTACAAGCGGCCCATTGCCAGCCTTGATGTGCAGGATGCCCTCCCTTCAAACAAGCGTCCTCGCTTGTAGGGAGGGATATATGCCCATTTATGGGCTATCGAAGTGCGCTAAGCTAGTTTTAAGAGTAGTCTCGCATTAGCAGCTTAGCTGGAAATGCGACGTGGCCAGCCTCAGGCTGGAAGATCATGACATCCCTAGATTCTCAGCGTACTTTTTACTTACTTTTTTACTTACTACCGTTACAACACTAATATTTTAGTCTTAAATATGTGTTAAGTTGATTAACTTGGATGTAAAATTTTGAATATGAAAATCCAAATTTTCATATATGATCATCAAAAACAAAAAATGTGCGTAATACATTGAAATCTTAAAAACGTTTCTGATCGGCAGCCAGTACCTTCCAAAGTCATAGTTACTCATTTGATATGTGCTATTTTGGTTATTTATTTATATGAAGATTGTATGTACCATATATGGTTAAAATTCATGCGTTAAGTTTTCTAAGAATACGTGTAAAAGAAATATTATTCTACTTTTTATCGTGGTAGCCCAGTATTTTTGCTCCGCTATAAACGTCTTGATTTCATTATGGTATGTTGTACAAATCTTATATGTAAAATTTAGTTGAAATCCATTCAGCCAATTCTTTCCAAATACATAATTATGGTCAGAGTTAAATTTGTAATTGTGGCACCCCTGCTTAGCTGATCCTGTCCATATATGCTTTTTACTTCCTCATATACGTAGTATGTAGGGATTGCAAAATTACCGTATTTTCCCATTACCAGCAATACCGGTAAATAATTTGAAAATTAAACATGTTTTTTGTAAGTTTAATTTCATTTATTACATTGTTTCTGGTATATATCAGCATCAATTAATATTTAATCGAAGAATTTTTTAAGGATTTTTTAATTTACTTTGGCCATTGAAATATGCTCGTAGTAAGCATAAAGTATCAAGGCTTTCGTCATTTAATTTTGATCTGACTTTGGTGCACATCAGTCCTGCTGCCGAAAATGCTCTTTCTGCTTCAACACTTGTTGGCCGGATTGTCATTAAGTATTTATAAACCCGTTCTAAATATTTTCCTCGTACTTATTTCTCACAAAATGTCATTTCCTTTCGTACCACTTTACCGATATCTTTTGCGGATCTTGCATATTCGTTGGAGTTTCTATCTTAGAGCAAGTTCTTTGTTTAATCATCAGATGAAGTCTTTCTTTCATTGTTAGGGAACTGGTGGGCACCTCGGACGTTAAAACAACATCACCGTCATCTTCATCAGAGTTATGGTCTTTGGAATATGTATTATCTTCACTTAAATTCAAGCGTTCCGCTGTTTCTATTATTAGTTTTGTTATAGTCGTTTTAGATGTTTTATTGAATAGATTGTAGTCATCATCATCATCTTTATATATTTCACCAGGATTGTGAAGAAATTGCAATACATCAGAATAGTTTATACGTTTAATTAATTCTTACTTAAGTTCGTTACTCAGCGTACCATTGCCTTGATAATTCATCTTACAATTTTTAATATAACATCTGCACTAAATAAATTAGCATTCTCGCAACAAATTGTTTCTACAGCAACTTTTACTGGCTGTAGAGCAGATATCATATTATTCATTATTCATCCAATTCATTCTGAGTGAAGTTCAAATCAGCTCAAATCAATAAGGCTCTTTCTGATACAACCTCTAACTTCATAAAAACGCTCCAGCATAGCCAATAAACCATTCCACCTGGTTTTTGAGTCGATGATTAATGCCTTTTCTTCTCCAAATTCTTCAACAACATATTTCTGTAGTACTTCATAATTTTTTGTAGCAGATTTTCTCAACATTTTTACAACCTTTCGAATCTTGGCTGTTAATATATTGATATTAGGATGCATGATATCAATCTGAAACGACGCGTCAATTATTAAATCCATACCTCCATCAATCTCAATCTCTTCTTCCGAACTATCGTCATCAATGGAGTTTGTGGTTGCACTTTTTTCCTTCTCTTCTAATTCAGCTGTTGATGTAACTTTTTTATAAAGAATTTTTACAACGGCCAATGGCATTCCATGAGCTAAGCACAAATGATGAATAATGTGCCAAAGGTGGCCAAATTTCTGCATTACTGATGCACTATCTGTTGTAACGCCAACGAAGTCTTCATAAAGAAGATCAAAAGTGGCCAGCTTAGCTTTAATTATCTCTCGACATTTTTCGGCTGGCATTTTTCTATGAACTCTTGCAAGGCCAAGATTCCAAAATTTATTGTTTCCAGGTACGTTAATATTCATATATCGACAAATTTCTTTTCGACGTCCACTCGTCTAATGATAGGCTAAATTTGGCTGTGCTGTGCTTGCAAGACAATACTTCTTCTGTAACTTGTTTTCGAATTTTTTCTGCATAATCTATTACCATTTTTCGAACTGTATTTGGAGACACTGGGATGTTTACATAGCCTTTAGATTTAAGGAGGCGGCGAATATCATAAGACGTGCAAATTTTAGCGAATGGGATGCCATCCCTAGCTACCATGCGAGAAATAACAGCTGGCAAAGATTCATCGATTTATTTTTTTTAATATGCAGTTATTTTTGCACGAGTGGCAATATCTGATTTTTTTAACAAAATTCTTTGTTTCAGAATTATCCTGGTCTCTTTTTAATAAATTTATTTTACGTATGCTTCTTAGATGAGCATGCAATCCACTTGTACTGCCACCAGCTGCTTTGATCCGCTTTCCGCATTCCTTAATTTGACATATTCCAGAATCATTAACACGTTCAAAGTATTTCCAAGGAGACTCGATCTTTCATCCGCTGTTTTCCATTGAGGGGCTGTGAAATAATTATTTATTTTTCTAAAAATGATAAGTATAAACGAGAAAATGTGTCTTCTATCATTGATCGTGCTTTTCCAATGTCGAATTTTACAAAGTCAGAAAGAAAACATACATTTAATACATTTTAAATAATACAAATAGATGGAATATTATAGAAATAGCATTTGAAACCGAAATTGCACGTTTGATAATTTATTTCATTTCAATGATGTGATTATCAACTACTAAACCCATTGCATGAAAGTCACAACAATGAATTACTTTGAATTAATTTCTCACTATACAACATATTCTCTTGAAATTAAAGTACACATAGAAAATAAGACTTACTTTTCCCGCGCTGGACGATTTATCTTCTGCTTAATGCTACAAAGACTTCGGCACCTTTCTCTTTAATGCTGGTAACACCAGTAACCTAAATATGTTGATATAAATAATGGATATAATTTTTATTCCTATTTTGGGGAACTATTAACATCCCATATAAAATATACTTTTGCGAATTAAAAATACATACCTATTGAAGTTACTAAACTGCAATTAAGGAAAACCAAAACAAAATAAGCAAAAAGAACAAACGCGGAGCGATCCTTCTTCGATCTATAGCAGGCATAGACTGAGCTATGCTACGTTTACAGAGAAAGGAGAAAATGAAAACATATGAAGACGAAAACATCTGAAGATGAAAACAAATAATTACAATGTAGTATGAAATACAATCTTAAAAATAAATGCATTTGAGTCCAATAGTGTTGCAGCTTGAGTACAAGCAAAGACTAGTACCTCGACGGAAAGTCCGGAAACTTAATGCTATAAAACGATTCCCAGGTTTTCCATGGAAGGCGACAATCGATGGGTCAGCGGGAAAATTTGGAACTACGTGTTAACAAATGCTAGCGTGACGTCATCATAGGATGTCGCTCGCTCCCTTCCCCTCCCGTTTTAATACGATAATCGTAGCAAATATAAATTGCACGGACAGATGAAATGGACTTAAATGAAAGAATTGCATATAAGGAATCAAATTTATTACCGTATATCACACATTGCGAGAGTACAAAGTCATTAACAAATTAAAAAACAGTGAGGTATTTGTGCATAAATATTATACAATAAAGATATAAAAACGAATTATTGTAACAGAATTTTATAACGTTAATACCTTTTATGCATGAAACGTATTTAAAGGAAATTCACGTGGACGACAAAAAACGTCAAACTTTCACGTCAAGAATGAATTTGTGGATCAAGCAAAAATCTATTTGTAAAGTGATTTCTTCGGCCCTGGACCACATTCTCTTTCTGTTCCACCTGTAAAAAGAATGAAAATGAATTTCTAAGAATGTCAATCATTAAACCTGCTAAACCTAATGAAATTGATGCAGGAGGCAATGGGCATGCTTCAAATGTTGCAATACATGTAAAATAAGGCAAATGCGCTTACGGCCCACTGCGGTCCATAAACAATGTTTCTATGAAGATCACGTTACCATTTGTAAAATTAAACATATCACATTGCACTAGAAAATGTCCACTTTATTTATAATTTATTCTAAGCACAGTTGTATTTACTGACATTTACGTGTTCGCAGCAGTTACAGTTAGCCCATTTAAGATCTATATGTATTCATCATATAACAAGGAAAACATTTGATATAGAAATTTCAATTTCTCGATTGAAAAATATATATGTATTTCTAAATACGTTTTGAAACAAAGAAGAATTATCTTCAAGTCTAGGATTATAAACAAATGCATAATGAGAAACAAGAAATAATCAAGTTAACAATTTCTGTAAATTCAAAATATTTCAAATTAAAACAATGAGACATCGCTATGGTACACTTATTTCATTCTATTACAAGCACAATTCTATCCCCTGGCGTCTATGTTGCAGTTTAACTTCCAAACTCACTATAATCTACTGATAACCGCGAGAAGTTTTAAACAGAAATTTCAGTTACTCAATATAAAATTTTGTGAACTGACACGTACCATATTCACGGCCAGGGCAATGGATGACACAGCTAGGTGAAGTAAGCGAGGCTTAACACCTAAAAATGAGAAACATTTCCTTTCAAAATGCTTCTCGCACACGAAAAAACGAGAGAAATTTCTTTCTTTCCTTCGTAGGAGATCTATCCATTGCAGGTATCTGTTAAGAAATTATAAAAGCATTATCACAAAACGCATTCACATAACATTTAGTAGAACTAGTTCGTTAGATTTTTTTTCAAAAATATATGCTATTTTTAAG
The DNA here is from genome assembly GCA_028673005.1 of Tanypteryx hageni. Taxonomy (NCBI): domain Eukaryota; kingdom Metazoa; phylum Arthropoda; class Insecta; order Odonata; family Petaluridae; genus Tanypteryx; species Tanypteryx hageni. The sequence continues at coordinate 56,935,943 of CM054115.1, read as the reverse complement.
ACACCTGTTGATTGGAGATCAGAATAAATTCATTCCGTCACGTTTTCTTAAACAGTGATGAATGCATATCTACTATATATCTACTTGACAAAATCAGAGTAACTGTCTACGCTCCTTTTTCTTTTCTTAATTGTTGGAGCTTTGTGGCTATATCCAATATCAGAAGGCGATGGTTAGAGTTTATTTCTGTTCTTTGTAGTCTAAAATTTTCTCGCAGTTTCTTACAATGTTTATTATTATGTAACCTATTTGGAACTTTAAGAAATATTATAGATATGGAGAAAGTCCTATGGTGGCCACATCAGATTTTTATTTGGATAAGTTTGTAAAAAAGTATGACTAATTTGCCAAATATATGCCTATTTAAATAACCATCTTATATTAACATCAGAGAATCATATTCAAGTTAGGATGGGTAATATCGGGTGGAAATAATCATAAGTGAACCCTAGTTTGATGTAATCTTTGTCATACATATTTTTTCTTGTGAAGTAATATTCCTGACTCGGGATGTACCGGGTCATTTATTTCTGAAGATTGGTGACACTCACTGGGTTGAAGCTGTTGAAATTCTGTGCACTGATAATGTGATTAATAACTTGTGGTTGTTGTCGGACAGTTTTCTACCTCACATGCCACTTTTTTAATACTTACAGATTTCAACCAATTGTCCATTATGGGTAGGTATTATTTCGCGAAATATAAAAATGGAACTATATATTCAATATGAGAAGTAGGTAAAAACTAAAATCGACACCAAAGCACTCACATCGAAACAGAAATGAAACCTTTATACTGCAACAAAAGTCCACGACTGACAACTCTTACACATCATCGATTACGGGAAACGACCAATATACATACACAATATGCATACAATATATATAGCTGGACAAGGCCAGCGTTGGGACATTCCCTCGTAGTCTCGCATTTGGGTAATCCCATACTAGTGGCCAAGGTGCACGGGAAAAAACCATGACAATAAGTCATCCAGAGTTTACATTGCTATTAAATAGAAAATGTTTCAAAACAATTTAATTGTAATAGGCCATTTACGACAATACTGTAATAGAAAATATATTCATTCCCGTAATTTTGATGGTATTTATTGAAGTACGCTTTTTAAATAGATATCCATAAGTAAAAATCCTCCATTACATATATATAATTTTTGGCGAACCCCCTGAAAAATTTTGCAAACCACCGGTTGAGAACCACTGTCGTAGATAATCCATTTCCTTCCACTTAACGAAATTAAATGTATTTCTGTAATTATATTATTTACTTCAGTAACGAATACGATTGTTTACGTCGACAACAATTATATAGCTATGCAAGAATTTGTGTTTAGAAGCGAATAACGACTTTCTTTTTGATTTTATTAATAACGTCCACTCCTACGATAAAAATTTATAGGAAAAGAAACATTCTACTAGTTCTATAAGTTTTATTTGAAATCTATTTTGATATGACCAATACATTACGGGGAATGACGGAAAATAATTTTTTGTAACCTGTAAAGTGGTACCCCTTATTGGCTTACGTGATTCATTTATATGATTTTCTCATTTTCTTTGACCTTCATGAAAATCCATTCAGTAAAAGCCGAGAACGAACGGACGGACAGACAGACCGAAGCTAATGTTGGAAGAAAAATGCGCTTAATAAAAAGACCCAGATTTCACTCCAGGAGGGGGGAAGTGGAGGGGGGTGCCATTTACCATCAGGTAACACGTAAAAATAAAATTTTCGACTTACAGGCTTTTACTCTTTCGAAAATTAAAATGAGAAAAAATTGACATACGATCTTTGGACCTGGACCCGTTTAAAAAAATAAATATTTTCATTTTCCTATCTTCACATTTCGCCTACGACTCGAAATCGATCAAGTATACATTTAAATCATATTTATTGGAAAAATGTAAACTTCTTAATGATATGTTGCCTTGCCGACCGTGTCATTGTTAAACCTCGAGATTGTATTGTCGCCTTAATCCCTATACCTTATTCGTTAGGAATGCGTGCTTTGCATGCTTAAATACGAGAGGCAGAGAGAAGGAGAGGAAGAAAAAAAGAAGAAGAAAGACGGGGAGAGAGAGAGAGGGAGACAGAATAGGAGGGAAAGATAGATAGATAATGGTTTTTATTAGGGCAAGATTGAAATGCAACACGGCCTATGACAATCCTGAGGAAAACTGAGGAGTCTATACAAAATTTGGTTGACCTGGCTGAATAAACGGCTGAGATATTGAGCGTTATGTACAAAGTGACCAAGAGAATCAAGGTTTTATAGTATTTGATTAACTCGGGAATTTGTGATTTTCCAACGCTGCCGCAATTTCACACATAATTGATTTATGAAGCTTTACGCTAAAATATTAAAGAGACCTTTTTAATGGTAGTTTAATTAATGGGATCGAAATGACTCTCAGTAAGTGACTATTTCATTCAATTTTGGTCACTTTCAAACCAAACCAAAAATGCTATTCATTTTGTGGCGTGCAAAAATAATATCGTATAGGAGAAGCGAGAGTAGAAAGTATGGCTCGTATTCGTAACCTATTTCCCAAAAAAAATTAATTGTCAAAATCTTTTCTGTAGATGGCTAATAAAGTTACATGTTTCATCTAGACTACCGAGAAACGTGTTCGACAAACTATTTATCAAAGCTAATAAAGGTGTTCTCTGGTATTGCTTAAATAGTTTGGAATGAATAACTAACATTTTTTTTAATCAATCGTTTAAACTTAATTTAGATTTAAAATCCATAACTTAGGGTCGAGTATGATATTATTGATACAGATTTAATTTTAATTTCGCTTGATAAATAAATTAAGCAACACGCCGGCCTGAGGCGTAATGCCATAAACCTTGAGCACAAACCGCTGGATTAGCAACGAAAATTTTAATGCGAATGTCATTTATTCATAAATTTCAGCGTTTATTTTTCATAATCCAGCATTACTAAAGAATTTTATTGCTTATATTGGAGGCCGGGAGCGGGGAATTCCATAAAATTATGCAATTATCCAAATTAGTTCGGAAATTTCCGGTGTCAATTTAGCACACTTGGAAAATGTCCGTCAGCCTTGTTAATTTCATTCGGGAGAGAAAGGTCTCGGCGAAATTATTATTATTTTGACGCAAAAACATGTTACCCTAATTGAGTAATTTTTTGCCTCATCGCGTAGGAGTTACACGAAAGAGTAAAAAAAAGGTCAGTGACTTCAGCGGTTCCATCTCGCTCATTTGTTTCATTTTTTCGTACCTGCGTTCCTTTTTTCCTCCTCGGATTTTCCACCCACTCCTCCTTACCCCTTTTGACTCACCCCATTCAACCTTTCCCTCGGGCATTGTTATATCCCACTAATGGGCAATGACTCAAATCCTTGTCTCTTCGTGAGGGTTTTTTGCTCATTTCTTTTGGAGACTTGCTAGATATACTTTGACCTGGTGTATTATTTTTCTGAGCGCCTCCGAGCAAACTTTGTGATGTCCTTAAATATTTCAATCGCTTTACTTCTACCGGGGACCGGTTTTTGTCGTTATTCGTTTCGGTTCCAGAAAAGGATTTTAATAGCGAGTCCACGACTAAATGGCTGTTGTGCGTCAAGGGATAAAAAGCTATCCGTAGATTTAGATGCTTATTTTTAAATTCTGTTTTTTTTTCTCCGAGGAAATGTGTAAGGGCAATAAAGGGTATGGAGGTTAATTTAGGTCAGATCTTGTTCAAAATCTTTTTCGAGTTACCTATTGCATCAAAAGGAAGTGATATATTTGAGAACCTGTTGGTTTTTCTTTCTTGCGTGCCTAAGAATGTCTTATGATTGGTTCATCGACCTTAAAGATATGTGGCAGGTATTACTGATGCTAGAATTGGCTGAAATTTTCCAGGAGTGAATGATACATGCAATAGAATGTTAACATATTACTTTATAATTTCTATATCAGTAGGTTTAAATAAGTACTTATTATATCACTGTCAGTATCGGAATAATACCGTTTGAAATCCGTTCATATTAGGGTGAATACGCAAAACTTGATATTTTATTTTTCGGGGTTTTATTGGAAATTTAGTCAAGATTTAAGCACGAACTTTGTTTTGCGAATGGTGCGAATGTTGTGAATAAATGCGTGATAGAACAATGAAACATTTACTATTTTGTGGTATGCTATTCCGCTTCATAGTACAAATGCTTTGGAGTTGTAAGCCAAACTTTTTAAATATTATCTGCAGCGCCGTAACTAGCTATTTTAGCACCCGGGCCAAACTAAGAAATATGCGCCCCTCCATAAAAAATTCTCTAATACCTTTATTTTTTACAGTATGGATTTTGGGTGAACAACTAATAAATAAAAATATACTATAAATGATGTAATTTCTCACTATAAATGTACACAATTTAAATACATAATTATAAATATAATTACGTACGTACATAATTACACACATACATAATTAAAATACAGAAAGTATAAATATTTTAATATTAAAGAGCTATTCTACGTGATTTTAATGTAACAAACTCATCAATAGCATCATCGAAATATATAGTTTCTGCTACGCGACGTATGTCTGGAACAAGTATAGTAGTGAAATCGCCCGTCCTTGTGCCATGCAACCTCACACAATTTACCATTAACAATTTTTGCGCCCCTTCTTTAGTTGCGCACGGGGCAGATGCCCCGCCCTAGTTACGGCACTGATTATCTGGATATACAGTGCTCCCCGGTTACAAAGGAGTCGTTCATTCCTTAATCCCTCTATATAATTTTATTATGGATAATATATTTGAACTTATTATTTGCGCACTTTTGAACCATGACGTTGTAGTAAAATTGATGGCCAAGGTAACTCTCGAGGAAACAGCTATTGGAAAATTACCAACAAGGACGGCAACTTTGTACTAAGACTACACCATTTACCTCAAATTGGATTTAAGCTGCAAAATGAGATCGATAATTCATTTTTGAAGCGTTTATTTTGAAGAATAATGAAGGCTTCGTGAAGTTTACGCTTTTGCCTGATGTAAAATGGAAGCTAAAAGGGATCAGTTGAAAATTGAGCTCTTCATGCCCTAGTTTTTCTTATGGGATTAAACCCAACGAATCGACAATTTGCTCCTCGAGAGGATTAAGTGGATTTACGAGGATGAATGGTATGAAAGAAAATGATTTACGCGGAATTCTCCTCAAAAGATTCGCCGTTTGATAGCAAATTGCGGTATAATCTCTTATCGCCAAAGATAATATTTATCTCACCTTTTTAGAACGGATAAATTTTTTATTTTTTAAATATAATTTAGCATCACTCTTTATAAAATAAAATATAGGCACTAAATATTCTCTTATGTAATATTAGATTATTGTAAAACATTTCCACAGTAAAGTATGCCTACAGACATTATATAGATTTTAAATACTTTTCTTAAAATTAAATGTGCCTTTTAGCATCATTTCATCCATTTGTCTGAACGGATTTAAGTTTCACGTTTTAGATTTTCTAGGATTAAATGTGGTATTGAAAATACAAGGCGATAATGACAATGCATAGGTCATTTAAAGCAGTTTAAGCTGACATAGGACTGCAACCAAAAGATAAACTCTTTGCTATGTCCTGTAGAATATTCGCCGTCGGTGACGTGTTCCCCACAAACGTAAAAAAAAAAACAAAATTAAAAAGTGTTTTGCTATATATTTTTCTAGATGCTTACGTTTATGAGAGCAAATGCTTATCAGAGCTTAAAAGCACGCACCTGCGCGTGAATTACGTTACGCGAATAGCATCGGTTAGTACCTATGTAGGAACAAGTCTACCACGTAGTCGCGTCAAATAGTGCCACTAGAACTCACATTTTTAAGTACGTATCTCGTTGCTTTGACAGTCGAGATACGTTCCACAATAAACAAGTCACTTGATAGGATCTAATCAATCCCGCCTACCTCATGCGCACGAGCTTTTGATACCTAACTCGATGTGAGTTCCAAAATTACGTAAAAAAATGTCTCAAGATAAGTGAATTTTAGGCACCTTAGAGAGCTTTCTCACGTTAAAAACGTTTCCTCACTATAGATGTTTTGTACTGTCACGTACATCATTATATGTATACGCGAAGTTACTTCTGCTCTACCCTTTTTAAATCAACTTTCCTCCTAAGTATCATGTGATTACATAACCTCTCCATTGTCAAAGCGAGCCGCCCAAAAGCATCTTTAAACAAGAGGTTTAGTGACAAAAAATCTAAGTAGGCCGAGTTTAAGTGGTCCTTTACAAGCCGTTTCTTTGTTCTGAGCGAAAGGAACAAACAGTGGTGATATAAGAGATTACGGTGATTTTGATATGAAGACACCCATTTGCCATTTTCATCATCTCGTATCAAAAGGTTCGTTTGAGAAAGTCATTGAAAACATTCTTAGTGAATGGTATGAAGTTAAAGTATTATGTAAAAGATGGATACTAGAAGATATTCTAAAATCAATAGTTTCACACGGAGAAAGATTTCCGCTGTTCAGTAATTTGATATCTATAATAGCAGTTCTTCCAACTTCAACGGTGTCATGCGAGAGAGGTTTCAGTCCAATGAATTTAATAAAATCTAGGAATAGGTTACAGAATTCTAGTTTAGATGAACTCTTAATGATAAGTATCAATTGGCCACCAATTCATTTCTACAAGCCAGAAAGTGCTATTGCAATATATTGAAAGAAGTGTATACAAAGTGTATAAACATTTTTAATGAAACTAATGAACGACAAATACGAGAGGTCTATTACACAATGTGTTTCATATTACCAAAGTGATGGGAATGCTAAGAATGTATAATGTAAAAATATATATCAAAATATTTTTTATTTTCTAAATAAATATTTTATTAACATATAATTGAAATAGTATTATAGAATGTAATGTTTTCTATAATTTCTGAAATATACAGGTTATTATCTTACGAAATAACGAAAATGTAGTTGTTTTCCTAGCGTTATACAAATGTTTAAAATAACACCGAGGCATTTCCGGCTATACCTATCGAAATAGAGTCGGCACTAATAGGGTTAAGGTCAAGCTACATTGGTATGATTGAAATGAGCTGTTGATAATCCGTTTTATAAACAGACATCGACTAGTGATCACTCTCTGTTATTTCAGGCAGATGAATATAGTTTAATCTCTCTGTGTGTCAAGAAACGTGGACGCGAATAAGTAAACACTTGGATGGCTGATTCGGATGTAGAACGAGAGAGATGATATGTATTCGTAGGAAATAATTTCCTGAGAGTGGCCCCCTTAGGGCACGGGCACCTGCTGCAATACCCTCTTTCCAGGCCCTGGTTTCACATCGCAGATTCACGAATACAGCGCCCGCGTCCGTCGTTTTCGCAAAGCGATGATTGTAATACGTTAAATTTTTGAGTTTGTCTATCAAATTAAATAAAACGTGTCTCTCTGCTATCCATAGATATTTTATATCTATTTTTATTTTGTTCAATAATTTTGGGAATATCCTGTTTATATGTTTATTAATAGATAGGTAATATCAGTTCGGTCCATCTGTTGGATATTTTTAATTTTTGCCTAACCGTTTTCTTTGTAAACCATAGTGCAGGTTTCATTGATTAAGACTTTCTCGTGAATGGATTTTAATTTGCTTCCACATTCAATTAAATAATTTCGCGAATCGCTTATGAATATACCGCAATGAAATTGAATGAGCTCAAAGAAAAACGGTCATCTGCAATTTATGCTGCAAAAAAGATACCATTCTGGTAGTACATTGAAATGCATATCATAGTTTTTCACGATAATGAGATAAATGATAGCGTTCATTAAAATAACTGAAAACAGAAACTCGAAAAAATTTTCATTATAGAAAATCTCTGAATTTATTTCTTGACGTGGTAAACAAGTGACGCATTTCTTTAATTCATTTTAATTAGTAACAGATCCGCAGGTGTTGCAGCATACAATTGATAATTCATCTGAAATAGGAAAAAAGGAGATGATGGCATTGGCGGATACAAAGGGGGGGAGGTTAATAGTGTAATTACCCCCCCTCCCCCCAAAGGAGATGATTAATCTTCATTAAAATAATATCTCAATTATTTTATTTTATATAATAGGCAGTCTAGAAATATTTTGCAAATATCTAAACAGTGTATGATATACGCTGTATATTTATTATAATGAGACGGTATTATTTTGCATAAATCGGTGTCAGTAAATATATGTCTTCCTATTACCCCCCCAAAACTTACTTACGCAGCACCGGTCTGGTCTAGAGTGCCAAAGACCTCCCTTTCCAGGCTGCAATTGTTGCAAAACAGCGCACTCCGGCTGATACTCGGTCGTTGCCGATACGAGAGCGTCAGCCGGTTGCACTTAGACGGAAACGTGGAATCCCTGGGCGTCCTCCTGTCGAGGATGTCCAAGGAATTCTACTGCAAGGCAGCAGCATCGAGGCACAAAGAGGTGCAGCAGCTGGGCGATATCAAGGTTAGGTGGTGGGACCGCTATAAGCGACCCATCGCCAGCCTTGATTCGCTGGAAACCCTCCCTAGCAACAAGCGTCCCCGCTTGTAGGGAGGGGTTGATGCCCCTTTGTACAAGGGGCTAAGGAAGAGAAAATAGACAATAGTGAAAACAGACTAGTCTCGCATTTGAAGCCAAGCTGGCAATGCGAAGGAACCAACCGCCAGGAAGGTTGGAAAGATCATAGCGGTCCCCCAAAGCTATGCACCTAGATCCGCCCCTGGAGGTTGGTATAAAGCAGTTATTCCCGAACTTTCGGAACACGTGACAAAGTTTAACAGAATTAATCTCTATGGCACTTCAAAACTAGGGTATATGTACATCCGTACATGTGTAACAACTAGCATGTTAGACATACTAAGCTAGTTATGCTTGAGAGTTTCATATTTTACATAGCTAAAAGCTGTTAATTAGAAAGTCTTACAAATGTTTACCTACTCATTTTTATACTATTTGTTCGTTAAGGCTTCCAAAAAACCTCGATTCACCTCAGCTTGGATTCAGCTGTCATAAAATTTTAGATATCGTATTCTCACAAGCGTCTGGCTAATTATTATTTTTTACTGATTCTCTCTTGTCTACTCGCTATGGGTAACTAACAGTTAGTGCAATGAATAGCCGGTCAGTTTTAGAAGTTTAGGAAGAAAGGCATTACGTTTTCAACTTCTAATATACATGACTTTTTATGTTTTATTTCATTGGAGTAAAGCAGTGGTTCTTAACCTTTTAGTTCTCACGGCACACCTTGGATATTCACTTTTTTCGCGACACACTGGAATTATATTAGAATAAAGAACTAGGATTTATCATAAAAGTAAATATATTTTTATATTATGTCGTATATATAATCGAGCAAATTAAGTTATGATATCGTAAAACAACAAATGATGAAGTTCTGTTAAAAAATCTATTTTAAAATCTTACCTAATGTGACACTTGAGCTTGGCGTTTTCTAATGGTTGCACTTATATTAGGACGTATCCGTGATAACCAGACTCTCATTTCATCTTCAACACAGATGAACCGTTCCCTTTTTCTGCATTTAATGTTTGTAAGTGTCAAGAACCCCAACTCACACACAGGGCAAGTCAGAGCTACTGGTGAGCCGGGCGGGTGCCCGTGGCGCTCAAGTATGGGGGAGCTATTCCGACCAACTACCTGTACATTACCTGCAAGTGAAAAAATATTTGATACGAATTTATAAAGCAGAACAGGCTTGAATGCTGGTGGCATTCCGTTTATTTTTCCTTTGTCAGTCATTTTTATAGAGCGGTGAATAAATGAACATGTACTCTGTAACTATCTCTACAATAATTTACGGAGGGGGGCGCTGGAGTGCTATCTCGCCCGGGGCGGCAAAATTACTCGGGCCGCCCCTGCTCACACAGTTAGGATGTAGAAAACTACATAAAACCTGCAAAAGCTTTTTTCACAAGTTATGAATATTCTTCTCTAACAGAAATCCAGAACATATCCGGAGAAAATTCGGCATTCCCTCTCTTTATGCGGGTTCGTTTTATGCGAATTCGCTATTATGCGACAAACTTATTGCTACCGGAATTTCTTTTTATGCGTCTTTGATTCGCTCTTATACGGTTACTCGGCCAGTGCAAAATACAAATGCAAGAATGTTCTCCGCTACACCACAAGGCGTCTATTCAGTCTCTCATTGTCTCTTATGCTGTGCGTATTAGTACTACAGTAAAAGAGACCAGAGTGAAGAGGATAATGTAGAGTGGAGATGAGACGTATATTTCTTGTGATATTGAATACACTTGAGAAGTATTGTCTCCTTGCCCGCGGAACTTGGGTCGGGCCAAGAAAACCCTCCAGCACTTTAAACCTCCATTATTATGTCGCTCACAAAAGCCACCACTTGTGCTCGTCTGTTTCCTTTTATAATTTACAGTGTTAATTGTTTTAAGTTTGTATTTATCTCATAAGAAGTCGTTATGGAGTGAAAGAAGAGCGACTTGGAGGGGAGTTAGGATTGCTTGGTGGCCGGGTGTTCGGTTCTTAACCGGATTTTCCGGTATTTGGGAAAACTGTCCGGAAAATAATTAAAGATAATACCGGACATAAATGTATATTTTCTTGCTCGCTTCGTCCATTCAACGCCTGTGTCCGGTATTTTTGGAGAAGCCACCTGGCAACCCTACTTGTGGAACGTATCCCTATCTTTTACATGTAAATATGGGTTCTGCTTATGCGAATTCGCTTAATGCGTCACTTTCCTGGAACGCAACCCCCGCATAAAACCTGTACTTGATTTTCAGAGTGCGATCAGTTGAAAGAGTAGCTAACTCTTCTCATTCGGAGAGACTAAAAACACATATCAGTTGTCACTGGTGTGAATGGGTTCCTTAGGTTCCTTACCCAGTCGTATTTCTCTGTAGTCAAGGATGAAAAGTAACGCCAGATATAGTGCTCTAGAGTTGCTAAATGCTCCATCACGGGAGCAACAATTTCTTTCGTATGGGTTTTTGGAATCAAAGGAAACATTTCAAGATTACCTTCTTTAGTTCTCTTTTTCCCGGTGACTATTTTTCTCTGCAATGCCAGTAGCTTATCCGTAGAAGTCAGATGTTTTCATTCCGCTCTTGCATGCTGGTGTTCACACTATTCAGATACCTTAATATATCTGCCAAATAAGCTAATTTGGCGCACCAAAGTTCACAGCTAAGATATTTACAAAAATCAATGACTCCCTCTGTTTCAAAAAATAGTAACATCTCTTTTTTAAGTTCATATACACGAGCCAACACTCTTCCCCTTTACAGCCATCTTATTTCTGTGTGTAAAACTAAACATTCGTATTGCGAATCCAGAGCATTACAAAGCTGTTTGAAGAGGCGGGTTTTAGAGGTCTTCATTTCACAAAATTAACCATTCCGACAACTTGATCTAATATGGACTTTAAGTCAACTCAATATCTTTCCAACAAGGGCTTCCCTATGCAAAAATTAATGGGTAATTATTGTAGTTGGACTAATTTAATTTTCATGAATGAAGCGAACAAATGCAAATAGTTGTGCTTTGCCGCTAATGTCGGTTGACTGGTCAACTTGCAAAGCAAAGTCTGACATTTAACATTTTCCCCTATGTTAGATGACATATCTTCTAACCTTCTTCGAATTGTATCAATAGAAATCGGAATTTTGGCAATTTCTTGCTCCGTTTCATCACCGAGCATTGTCCTAACTATCAGATGGCACGTAGGCAAAATAAGTGACTCAGCTATGGTGTGGGGCTTCATTTTTTGAGCTATGATTTAATCTACCTGATAAGAAGCAACTTGAACTCTATCAGGCACCAACGTTTTCTTTTAAGTAACTCGCTTGTTTATAATGCAGTTCCATCAACCTTTTGAAATAGTTCAAATCATTTCCTTTAAGGTATGCATGTTTTGTGGTGAAATATCGCTTCAATTTGCTGGGAACCATGGTTTCGTTCGTTAGTTTCTCAACGCACACAACACACATTGGAACAAGACAATCTTTATCTCCACACCAAGAAAGACTCAAATAACTGTCCATATACTTGCGAGAAACCTTAATCTTACTTGGCTTGGTCCCGCTCGTACTGGGTTTTTCCTTAATGTTCTTTATATTTCCACCGTTACGTTTTCTTGTAATAAATATGCTCATTTTTAGGGGCGCAATTTTTACAATTTTCAGCAAAGATAATTGGACGAAACCACAAATATCTCAGTTTCCTACCAACGGTATTACACAAAACACTTAATAAAAATTATTTAATGCAGAATAAGCTCACGAAACACATTCACCAAATTGCAGTATAAGCCAGCCACGAAGCTCGACTTGTACTGATTTGATAAAGGAATACGCCAGAGTCGCGGACAGCCGGGTAGGTCACCGCATGCTACGTCATCGTAGAGACGTAGAGAGCAGCGAGAACCAATCAGTTGTCTATGACTCATGCACAAGGCGTTCAGTTACTATGACAACGCTGACACCGTTGCTGCCAGGCTGTTTACGCGCCTGCCAAAGCAGTGATACTTCTGGATTAGATTCAACTAGTCTTAAAACTGTATTAGTTTCTTTGTTAAAACTGTGTCAGTATATAATCGGTGGAAGACGCGCAGATTTGCAATCTTCTCTTTGAAGTCTCGTGGCACACCGGTTGAGAACCACTGGAGTATAGAATAGAAGTTTAGATTATGTACTTTTTATTTAGTGTAGTTTGGTCGAAAATGGAAGGAAAAAATGACGAAGTGCGGAATTTGGAACACTCGGATCAATTAGAACTTAGAGAATACGTTTTCATCGTAAAACTGGATCAAAATATGAACCCGAAAGGAATGAAAAGTTTACACTGAGGCTATTAGCAATTATAACAGCGCTCCCACACGTTTACGGCAAAAGATGGACGAAAATGACACAATCTCAAATTGAAGCGCCGCACGATGCCGTGTTTTTTAAATACTGTCATTTAAGTTGCGAAAAAAAATAATTTGATCTTTCTGGTTTTCTATGCGAAAGGAATAGCTACTTAGACGTTTTAGCCGAATGTGTACTTGTCAATGTAATTTAAAATATGTCTTCATCCATACGAAGCTTGTTAGTCCTTTTCTTTCTTTTTTACATTAAAGATTCACCCTGACACAATTGACTGTTTGAAAGTGTGCGCTTTAATCCGAAGAAATGTTTTTAAGATTTCATTCGCAGATCAATAATAATATTCTGAGGAATAGGTACCATTATTGTTCACATTAATGCAAAATGGAAGTACCTATACTGTTTTAGCTGTATCGAGTTTATAACTGGAACTTTAAGGTAAATAAGTATATTTTAAATATATCAACTATTGTCAATAAATAACTGTAAAAGTTGGTTATTTTCGAACAAAACATTCTATAATCTCATTTTTTTCCGGAGCAATTTTCTGATTGAAAATATTAATTAACCTTATTTTTATAAACTTCAGACCTATTCAATATTATTCTCTTCATCACTCTAATTTAAAATTTAATTTTGACATTTACATTTAAGCCCAAAATCATTTTTTTTAACATTTTAAAATTATTTTTAAGCATTGTACAAACTCGGGACTGTAACCAATGGACACCAAAAAGAATGAGAATTTGTTTTCCTGCCGTCGAATTTTGCTACAAATTCGTTTTTATCGCCAAAAGTTCACGTGTTTTTGAAGGAAAAATCTTTCGCCGTAATAGTAACCATCATTAGAAAATTTTCGTAAAACTACGTAAGCCTAATGGAACTGGAATTTATTGATTATACTTATTTACTATTTCATTATTTAAATCGAAATAAATGGTCAAGTTAGTAGGTGATTGAAAATATTTACAATTCTGATGACATAGTTATTGAGAACGTGAGATAGAGTGAACATTGAAGACTGATGATCATTTTTTTTTTACAAAAAATGTGTTGATAAAGAAGCACTTCAAGGTGTGTTAAGAAATTTGGAAGACTGATAAAACAAACAGTTTTAATTCTAAAAAACATTGTTTTATTTAATAGCAAGTCCAGCACGTTATAAAGGGCTTTTAAGCTAGTCAATCAATAAAATATTTGACAAAACAGTTTCTTTTAAAGCAGGGGTTCCCAACCTAGTGCTCGCGAGCATCGCAATGCTCTTTGGCAGCATGCACTTGCTTTTTTACGGTGCATAAAATCACTTTTCTTAGCACCAGTGATCTAATTCGTTTTTTCGTTTCCTTTCTAAACGGTTCAAAGCATATAACTAATAACTGACATCGGTTTGATTCCATTTGTGATTATTCTCACTTTTGTAACAGTGTAGTGGTGCTCGCTTGAGAGAAATAACTTGGTGGTCGCCTCACCGAAAAGGTTGAGAACCCCTATTTTAAGTCTAAATTGCTTTTATGGTAGTTTGAAAAGTCTTTTTTTAGTCTTCAACTGTGGCCTCGCATGACCAATCTTATTACTGCTTGAAAAGTGTGGTGCATGGACAATTTGACGCCAAAACGTCTTTTTATTCCGTTGCTCTTTCGTTGCCAAAATTGCAAACCACATTCTCGAGAGATCCGGACCTGATTAGTTTATGCAGTTTTGGCATCTCTGGGAACTGTCAGCTTTCAGCAAACCCAGCCCAAATTTGCCTTTCCCTCGGGAGGAAAATAGGAAGAGTGGGAGGGAGAGAGGCGGGATGAAGAAGCATGAGAAGGAGAGTAAGGCAAACTTCCTCTGCCCGAGGCAGTCAAATGGCTCCTACGGCACTTCTTCTTTCATTCCTCCCTTCCTCCTTCCTTTCTCCCTCCTTTCTTCCTTTCTCCCTCCTTCCTTTCTCCTCCTTTCTACCTTTCTCCCTCCTTTCTTCCTTTCTCCCTCCTTTCTTCCTTTCTTCGTTCGTCACTTGCTTTCTTCCCGAATGAAGACGCTTAGATGCGAATATAAATTCACCTGGTGCGAAGGCGCTAATTTGTGGAGAGCATAACGATGAGGAAGTCGGTTCAACAATCTACGTCGCGCAAACTTTTCCGTATCCGTACGCTACAGTATTGACAATAGCTACATTGTAACAGAGAACTATTGCCGGTAGCTGGGTGAAATACTCGAAGTACATAATATAATGGCATTGGACGCTATAGAGTTATATTTTGGGATTTATGGATCATGTGCTATCGTTTATAACAAAAAGCTTTGTAACTGGTTGAATTTTAATAAAAATCCATGCCGCTATTTTCGAGCAACTTGACGTTTTTCTTTAAATCAACATGAATAACTCACTCATTGCTGCCCGATATGACTAATTTCAGCGAGGCTTCTCTACCGTGTGATACTCGATCTCTATATAAATACGGCATTTATTCATATTATTTTATACCGTTTAGCTTCTAGAGCAGGATCGAAAAATTTGTTTCGAATTTAGGAGCCAGACAAGTTTTTCGTTTTACATATGTTTATATTTTAACCCTACCAAACAAATTCCCGTACCGCAATTGAAAGGTGCAGATTAGAATTTACATGTAAACAAGAATTAACAATAACTTACTGCGAATTTATTTTATATAAAACAACATATTCAGATATTAAACGACAAGTGTGCTTTGCGATTACTTTCACTATTTCTCATTCGGCTTCTCGTAGGCATGCACATTGTGTCCTTCATTGCTATACATAGTGCCGTGGCGTAAAACGCTTGTTTGGTACAAAAATTAAGAAATTTCTGAAAAAATAAAAGTATTTTAATAAAGAATACGGTAAAATACAGTATATTTCAGTTGCAATTCTGAAAAATCGAAATGTGCAAGCCACGGCACAGAGTATCGCATATGAACGCCAAACAAAGCATTCGATGGTCAATTTCGCCACTCGAGATGATCAGTTAAGTGATGTGATACTCTCGGAGTTGGAATTTATAAAATAGCAAGAACAGATATGAATTTAAAATATAAATAATAAAGTCGTCGCGCGTCACCAACAAAAGAGCAACGAAACATGGAGACAGTAGTTAGAAATAGAACAAAAGTCGCAGAAATCTACATCAGAAATCTTCCTTTCGAACGATGAAATCTTTCATTCGCATCAAAATTTCACCATTCCGAATACTTCATTACCCTAAATACAGCACATAATATTTTTATCTGCTTATTAATTATTTAAAGGTGAAACAGAAAAATTTCACGGTTTTGTTGTTTTTTCTTCAAGTATTTTCTTGAAAAACTTTCAAAACCTCAGGGTTCGCGTTACATCCGGGCAGGAGTCGAATGTACGAAAGTCGAACAATAGACTTACATGTTATAAGGTAGTGGTGCGCAAACTTTTCATGCCGCGCCCCAATCTTTGTTCAAAATACAAACTTGGGCCACCAACCATGGCTGGCAAGATTTTTATCAAGATTTGGTATTTGGGAGGGGTTTTATGTCGATGATAATTTTGAGAAATATAGTATGTTACAAAAAATGGTATGTTTTATTAAAACTGAAAATAACAAAATAATTCAAGATAAATACACAAAATGAACATTCTAATAGGAATAAAATCAAATATCACTAAATTAAGGAAATTATACAGCAATATGAATACAAAAATAAATATCACATTTTAAAATAACAATAAGAAAAGCACAAAAAAAAGAAAAATAACACTTGATTTTTGTATGAATAGATTTAATTCAATGGGATCTGTGGACTTGTCTCTTACTGGCAATTTCGTCCAGTCTCGGCTTAATTGATGAAATCGCCACTCTCAATTCTGATTCATGGTATTCTTACTGACAATTATTTTATTAAATTTATTTGTAAAACAATAAAGAATAAATCCACCGGTTCAGAACTAAACATTGCACATTTCAATACACGTATTCACATGACGGCCTTCGTTCTACAACGTACTGCAGTATAGTGCGATAACGCGCACTGTAAACAAAGTCACGGTCACGCTGAATAGAGTGAGGGGATTCCCAGCATGTTACTCTCGTAAATACGAAAGATTACAGAAATGTAAACAAAAAAGATATATGAAATATGAAAAAAGAACTAAATTTTGTTACAGTTAAAATTAAATCATAGCTATAATCGCGCCCCTCGCATCATTGGTCGCGCCCCCAAATGGGGGTGCGCCCCCTAGTTTGCGCACCCCTGTTATAAGGGGTTCCGTTCTCAGAGAGTTTTTTACCCCTGAATGTTATAAAATGTATACATGGTTATTAAAAACATAAATTAAACATTAACCATTATCCGCCGGATTAAGATGCCCGAGTGTTCCGTTTTATCTGCCTGATTTATTCTGGGGTATTTAAAAAATATTTGCTTACATTCTGA
The DNA here is from genome assembly GCA_028673005.1 of Tanypteryx hageni. NCBI lineage: Eukaryota > Metazoa > Arthropoda > Insecta > Odonata > Petaluridae > Tanypteryx > Tanypteryx hageni. Next base: position 56,918,646 of record CM054115.1, on the reverse strand, counting down.
AAAAATCGCGTATCTAATAAACTATTCGTGATAAAACGTTCAAATGAAACGTATTCTGTAGTTAACATATTGCAGAACTACATAATGTTACTTATTAGAGGAAATAAATATGTAGAAATATAGTATTGGTATTCAAATTTAGATCAGTGCAATAAAATACAAATTCATTCTACTCGGCCCGGCTGTATAAGGGTGCACACCGATGCTTCGTCTTCAGCCTTCATGTGGAGATCTCCATTTAGATGAATCAATCGAAAATGATTTCCTCTATCTCTTCACGCGTCATTTTATGTTTAGAAGACATTTAAAAAATTACGGCTAATAATAATAACAAAAACAACAATAGAATAATAACGAGGAAACGGCAGTAGAATTACTAACAAAAATAATATTATTACGAAAATACGAAAATGGAAACTTCGATAATTGCTCGCGCCTTAGCCTACTGCCGCACTATTTGGTGGTATGAAAACGATTGAAGAAGCAGAATCATAAAACGTAGTTTGTACGAAGGGCAGACAAAAATATAGTGCGAATCTTTAGGCTGGTGCTTACTCATGGGTTTGTGTTTATTTTGCATCTCAAGGTCAGAAAAGGTCCGAAGGCAGAGGACAACATCTATCGAGTAAACACTTTTCATAATCATAAAACGTAGTTTGTACGAAGGGCAGACAAAAATATAGTGCGAATCTTTGGGCTGGAGCTTACTCATGGGTTTGTGTTTATTTGCATCTCAAGGTCAGAAAAGGTCCGAAGGCAGAGGACAACATCTATCGAGTAAACACTTTTCATAATCATAAAACGTAGTTTGTACGAAGGGCAGACAAAAATATAGTGCGAATCTTTGGGCTGGAACTGACTCATGGGTTTGTGTTTATTGCATCCCAAGGTCAGAGAAGGGTCCGAAAGCAGAGGAATTCTTTCGGGTTACAACCTCGTGCGTAGTCTTTTTCTGATGACAGTTTCACTGCTATATATGGGGACAGAAAAAATCTGCACGCCACTTCGACCTGAAGATGCTACCTGTAATGGCAGCGAAACGGTCGTCAGAAAAATACTACGCACGCGGTTGCAACCCGAAAGAAGATAGGAGTCACTTTTCACCCCCCGACCAAAACTTTTAATTCATAGGCTTAGGGATATTAGAAAGATATGAAATACCTTCTTATCCCCTTAATCACCCGACTACAAGTACGACCTCTGTAGGAATTTTCGAATATTGGTCCGTTTGTTAGAGAGCGGGTATATTTGGCGTGCCAATATTATAAAATAGTAAGGGCAAAATTGAATAAAATATTCAAATACTTACACAAACAAACCCCATGCGATAACTCGAAATGTTCGTTCGTCCGCTGATGTACGAAAGTCCGAATTCGGCGTACGAAAGGCGGTTTATGGGTGTCAATGTATAATGTACAAAAGTGTGGGTTGTACGAAAGTCGAGGACCGCCTGTAATTACTTTCGAAAATATTAGACGCCACGATGAAATTTCTAGGCGCCATGGCGATGTGGCGCCCGGGATTTTTCGAGCTCTGCTTTAGAGGCACGCACAGAGGATAGACTAAAAAGAGACTGAAATGCAAAAACAACTTTTTCAGACAAAGGGGCATCTAAAACATGTAAATTCATCATAATTTTTATGTAGATTTTTTTCCCGACCATGATCCTTTCTATTTTAATTGATTATTTTATAATCTGTGGACATTACGAAGTCGTTTTACGCTTTACTCGCCTTTAATCTCCTTCCTTCTACCTTCTTCCCATCTCCTTCTCCCTTCCTCCATCTTCCTCTATTCTCTTATTTCTTCCTTATCCCTTCTCTTACTCTTATTGGATCTGCCAATCCATTTTATCTTCTCCCTAAACCAGCAAATTCATTCAAATATTATTATTCATTTCTCTGCTTCAGCGCCTACCACAAAAGATTATTCAGCATAAAATAACACATTAGCGGCCCTAAAATATGTCGACTTTGTTCTATGTAATTAACAGAAGGAACTCCCTGGTTATTTTTATTCCAATGGAGTTAAACTTCCGCGTTTTGACTACTGCGAGGCTGAGGAATTCGTTTAAATGGTTTTTGCCGTGAAGTTCCAACTACGGAGAAGTGCTGCAGCCGATGAGGAGTTTGTCGGATTTTTATCGCTTCTCCGTTCAGTGAATGTGGCGATCCACTTATTCTTGTCGGTTATAATTTTCTTGAAATGCCTTGTGTTGGTTTCATATAGATGAATGATTTTCTCATATGTATAGATAAAATGCGACAAAACTACAACAGTTGTGAATATAATGAAGTAAATAATGCTTGAAGAAAACTACTTCTTATTTTTTTATTGGCAGAGAAAACATCTCGGAAGATCCATCGCGGTCCATCGTATTCAGGATAGCGTATCAGGTTTAAACGTTCATCTCCATAAGATTTCATAAACTTGTCTTGAATACATATTTACTAACAATATTTAGAGCATGAGTTATCAATATGAATGTGAATGTAAAGCTATTTTCAGCCCGTAATATACGGTCTTTAGGCTGCAGTGAAACTTCGATATAGCGAGAATTTATAAAATTCATAAAAATGTGCACTCGTTCTAGCGAATACTCGTAATATCCGAAAATTAAATTTTGTTTGTGTAACTTTACGAAATTGACGGTGACCGTGTTTTCGCTCATTCTATCGTGGTTACACTGTATATAATACAAAGCTACATACATCTATAATTCGCGCATTGCTTTGTCCCAAGGATGTTCTATCTTATTACTTTTATTTTTATTCGATCCAAAGTAACTCTCTGCAAGAAAGTTTAACCTTGAAATTTCATTAAAGCAACATTGAAAGAAATTTTAACCATTAAATTTGATTTGAGAATTAACCTCTTTGCAATTTGATTAGAACGACAATAAAAGTGTCAATTACTAATTAACGTCCAGTTATAGTTTAAATGCTTAATATAAAATATCTATTTAATATCTCCATAAACATTTAATGTTTTCATTAATTTATTTAAAGAACAAGCACTTTTAAAAAATACTTGTTTCAGATATCTTCAATAGCCAAAACAAGGTCATAAATACCAGAGACAAGTATTTTTTTAAAAGTGCTTTTACTTGAAATTTTCCAGTTATAAGAATATCTCGATAATTTTCCTTTGAATTAATTAATTTATCAAGCCAGTTATGGATTTCATTATTTGGGATATTATCTCTTTTATTTCATTTATAGGTAACTAGCTAATTATCCGGGCTTTGCTCCGTGTTTACAATTTCTAATTTTTCATGCTCATTTCACTCGCCAATTCAATTCAAAGCCAAGCTACTCTCGAGATAAGCGACCAATATCCCTCATTAATTGGTATGAACAAATTAAATATAGATTAAAATTTTGCATTTTCTAAAGATATTCAAAATAAGTTGTGCAAAAAATTAACACAGGCCTCTAGTCAGGGTACGATTTGTATGGTATCCCCCTCCCCAAAAAATAAAACTTCTCGCCCAAAGGTGCACGTCTTCAAGTATGTGTACCAAGTTATAAGTCTCTATGTTTTGTTGGTTTTCGAGAAATGCCTCCTTTTATTTATTAGATTAACATGAATGACATCCATATACAGGGTGGCCCAAAATGAATATACCAAAAGCAAAGTTGATTTTTTTATTATTTGAGTTAAAAACAACATTCAAAATAAATTAACCTCTGAAAGATTGCAAGTTTTATATAAGTTCACGATCAAGCTTACATTAATTTTCTAATTACAGTACTTCCCATTAAGTGTTGTATAAATGATCCTCTATTATCCACCAATACGATTGTGTTCGAAAATATGTGAATTATATTGATGATAGCTAATTATGCAACGCATGTAGTATATTATTAATCTACTTAAATAAAAATTTCAATCTTTCACAGTTTATTTTCTTTTGAATTATGTTGTTACCTCAGTTAATAAAATAATTATTCAACTTCGTTTTCGGTACGTCAACCGGGGTTACTTTACACAGGCGGGGTAACTTTACACACATTTAAAAAAACGTCTAGGGCAGCATAGGCCAGACGACGTGGGTAGAACAACGCATCTGATTCCACATCAGATAGGCTTCAATGTAGAGGAGGAAATATTGTGTGTCGCTGTTCAAGTGGATTTTTTTGGATTGCTGCTATCATAAAACTTCATATGAGTATATTTCTGAATTTCTTAACTTGTAAAAACTTTCTATTGGACATGATAGTTGCCTTGTTACTTTTCTATTAATTATGTTACGGGCGGGAAATGACATTGTAAGTATGCTGTGGGCAAGTCCAAAGCCAGGGAGGAGGGGGATAGCAAAACCTGATCCAACGTGTTGTGGAGCGGGTTACTTTACACAAGAGTGCCGCTAGACCTATGCAATACAGTGCAACGGAACAGTGGAAAGTACTTTATGGGTTCGCAGAGAGATGAATGCAGACCACCCCGTAGCTGAGTCGGTAGTGCCTGACACTCAACTATGAAATTTGGAGGTGCCGGTTCGATCACCGCTCAGGTCTTGCTCTTTGACAAAGATATTATTTTTGTTGTTTTCCATTGTCAACTTCAGAAAAAGGTATGTAGAATCTCTCAGAAAAGTTTACGGCCACTTCCCTACCGATCCTAAATTACATATATCATTATTCATCAATAATCTTTATATTCTTTATCCCCTACTGACCAGCAGATCATAAAAAATACAATACGCCAGAGAGCCATAGGTGAAGTAACACGAAAATGGGGAAAGAAAGAGATGAACGTTACACTCTTGTGTCACAAATTCAAACCCAATACTATTAGTTATGTTATAGCTAACAAAGCTATTCTTTATTTTTTCTCGATATTTTCCTGCAACCTCTTTCTCTCTGCCTACAAGCTTTATGCATTATGTCTTTCAAACTTATGCGTTATGTACTTTAACAACTTGGTTATACAAACAAGAAAAAACAATTTGAGAAACAATTACCATTAAGGTCAGAATTTTTTTATCTTTCAGTGTTTTAGATTAAATTTTAGTGTTTCAGCAGTGCATTTAACCCCTTGTAAGCAAATAAAAAGTCATCAAAACCATTGATTGATTCTCTTCAAATTTTTCTCTGGAATCCAATAGTATCCTTAAAGCTTGTGTAAAGTTAAACTATGTGTGACAGTGAAGCAATTCATTTAGAAATGTGCAGTTCTGCGTAAAGTGGGGTAACTTTACACAGTCAAATGTTTGTCCTAATAGGTAATGGTAATTCTCGGTCACTGTACTCTTTTTTCTTGTCAGTTTTACTACAAAGAAACATAAACAACTTCCTGTAAATTAAATTGCATTGAGTGAAGAAATAACAACGAAAAACACAAAAATGTGTGTAAAGTAACCCTGGTTGACGGTGCTATATTCATTTTGGGACATCCTGTATATTATAGTATATTTAAGTAAAAATTATGCTCATATAGGTGTAAGGCATTGGGCGTAGATTACATAACGTTAGATTCAATTACTCTTATCACACAACAGGAGGGAAAAGAAAAGAAATGTAATCAATCTCCAATTCATCGCCTATAATTAAGCGCTTAGCTGACAAAATACGCGCGATATTTCTTATCCAGTCATTCTCCTTTCTTTGTAAGATTGATTGCTCCCTTTTTTAAAAAGTAATTATCTTAGTATATTATAATCTGTATGAAAAAAACCTTCTCAAAAATTTTACGTATTGGGATATAATATATCTACTGCTGTAACAATTTTTTCAATCAAACATTTTTACTAGAGCTGCATAACGCGACGCGTTTTTCTCCTGTTTTAAAACAGAAGTTTTAAATTCTTTATAATATGCCGATAATCAGGTCTTTGGATTTACTTAAAATTTCCGGAATGTACATAAGTTGTCACGATGAACGCATCATTTCTGTCAGCCGTTCTACCCAGATGGGGTGAAATTGGTCGCTGCCTTATCTTCTGAAACGTGGAAGTTATTTATCCAAGTCGAATGAGATTATCTCATCAGTTTCAGTTTTATATGCTCTTATTCTCTCTCCATCTCATATAGTATATGCTTATCTCCATTCTGCCGCGTAAACTCCCACTTTGAATTTCTCCATCCATCTCCGATCTTTCACCTTCCTCTCTTGCCTTACACTTCCGCGTGAGTTATCTTTGAATTTCAACCGTCTCCCTTTCGCCCGATCCTCCCCCTTCCCCCCACCTCTCCTCCCGACCCTTAAAGTCCCCACCCAAACAATACACTACCACGAAACCGACGCTCACTATATATCTCGAAACGCACACGGTTTAACTGGAAGCCTTTGCATCTCCCCTTTAGCCCGCCCCCTCACCCCTCCTCTCCCGTCTAAAGGCGAAATTATTCACCCCTCCCAAACCCTAGTTTTCCGTGCGGCTTCCCCTATCATGAATATCCTACACATTCCCCTTCCCACGCGATCCTTTTTTCACTTCCCACACGCACTCCTAGGAAGGTCATCCCCTCCTCTCCTTCAATTTCTCCCTTTACCCCAATATAACCCTTCCTTGGCCCATCCTACCTCGCGATAACCCTCCTCCTCTTTCCTCTTAACCTCTCCTGCCTTTCTCAATCTCGCCAATCCCTATTCGGTCTTCTCCTTCTTGCTTTCCCCCAGAGCTTATATATATAAATAAAGATATATATTATATATATATATATATATACACACACTATATATAACGCCCGAAGTTCGATATCCGATCTTTCACAAAGGCATCGAGATATCATATCGACGTGCCTCTTGACTCCATAATCGAAAAAAGCATTTTTCCTGTCGTTCTAGATGATAGCAATAGAAACTAGGAGGCAGAGTTGTGTAGAGAGGGGAAAAGAGGGAGTTGGAGAAATAGGGAGAGAGAGACGATATTTCTCTCATCCTTTCGGCAGATGGGGTGATCCGTTTCACGTTTCCTTACCAGCTAATCATTTTGAGGGTGAAACGTACATGAAACCCTTCAAATATTTTCACGCTGATCTGTTTTCTCTACGAATAATGTATACGGTCAATAAAAAAATGAGGCGGTAATGGATAACGATGGAATATTTGGTGCCGAATTTTGGACGGAGTGAGAAAATATTGCTTTTTTATTACTTTGGCTTCTGTAAATTTTTTGTTGTTGTTGCTGAGTGACATTGAAAGGAGTCGTTGGCGGAAAAACGTGTTTAAATATTTTAAACAGTGTCACCTTTCGATCCCATCTACGAACAAAAGGAATAATCGAATCCAGCATTCAGCGGGAAATTTATGTATTTCATTTTCTTCCCAGTTCCTCAACTTTCATGGTTGACATCCAGGGGAAAATGGCGATCCTTTTAAAAATAAATTCTCGAATTTTTATCGCTTTGCGTTTGGTCCAATATAACGTACACAATTTCGCAAAATCAGCAACAATGTGGTTGCCCTTGGCGGCGAAATAATATCACCGCAAAATTTTGAAAATTTAGTGCTCAAAGCAAATCTGACAATTCGATGCATATATATACCCGACCCGCAACTTTTCTGCGGGTACCCGCGGGTCGGGTCGGGTAAACTGCGGGTATGCAGGGGTCTAGTTGGGGTCATAGAAGGAATAAAAGGAGCAGCATTGTAGTGCGTAACTTTATTAATGTTCTGAAAATTTCTATTAAGTACTTAAAAATCATAATAAATGTTCAAAAACACATACTTCCGAACGTATGCACGCCTTAGTCCTTCGTCATAAGGACTTACTGATACGCTCAAAGAGGACAGGTTGTGCTGCAACGATTTGACAAGCATTTTTAATCCTCTGCTAAAGCTCCTCTCTTGTGTTGACGTATTCAGCGTAAACCATTGTCTTTAGAGTTCCCCAAATGCAGAAATGACACGGATTCTTGGCAGTAATTCCGCGTATTTTCCTTTTGCTCGTCTGTCAGATTTTTGCACAAACTTTTCGCATGTCCAAATGATCTGTCAAAATCTGATGGACGGCATTTTTATTAATGTTCAGCTCATTTGCAACGAATCTAACCGACAACCGTCCGTCTGTAGCAATGAAAGGCCTCACCCCGCTCCACATTCTCATCTGATTTCACCGTGGAAGGTCTCCCGAGCGATGATCATTTTCCACATTTTCTCCTCCTTCCTTAAATGCCTTGTGCCATGGAAAAATTTCTCTTTTGGATAAAACTCCATCGCCATACGCTCTTTTTGACTTTTCAAACGTTTCCGTAGCAGTTTCGTCCAATTTGAAGCAAAATTTAATGGCGTACCGTTGCTCGATATTCCGCTCCATTTATACCGTTACGAGATGCACAAAAACGACCTTGAATAGTTAACAAATACACGGCCAACAATCAACGGAACAAGACGCAACTGTTGTCATTGTTTAAACAATGGTAAGGGGTAGGAGGGGGCAGTATTACCACATCGTGCATAAGAATTTCAGTCTCATTACTTTGGGGATAGTTCTCGTACTTACGTGAACTCTTTAAGAGAAGGGTCGTCGTTATGGATTATTCTTTTGAAGATTATGCAGACATCACTCATTGTACGGTGAAATGGTAGGAAATGCTGCTCCTTTTATTCCTTATATATATATATATATATATATATATATATATATATATATATATATATATATATATATATATATATATATATAATATATATATATATATGTGTGTGTGTTTGTGTGTGTTTTTGGACCCCGTATAATCTGAAAAAAATTCAAAGCTGCTTGCCTGGCTCGAACCAGCTCACCTCACCATCGCATATGACGAGTGATTTAGTCAACCAGATCCTTGCGTTGGCGCTGCGATAAATTTGTATTTGAATTCTCGTGGGAAGATAGCATCATAGCAACGAGACTAAACAAACTATTGTCATCGTTGGTGGTGTAAGAGAAATATCTTTATCTTAATTTGGATTTGTATTAATACTAGCATTCCTACGTTTTTTGAATGGATATTTCTGCTAATAATTTTAAGTTTTTATTTATCTTAAAAACTTTTTATCTTTATTTATTTAAGATTATTCTCAAAACTGTTTTTCCTATGACAAGGCCATTTAAAACCTCGTTGGTGAATTGTGATTGTTGCGATTACTGAGAATCAAGAATTACGTCTGGAAAATCAAAGTACATGTAAGCTTTTGATGAATTTTTTATTATTATTAAATTCTTATCGCTCCTCTTATAATATTGCCTTATACACGCATTTTGTTATTATTACATTATAATCACATTCGTATTGCTCTACTATTAATAATCATTTATGCGATCTTCTCGAAACAGTTCACATTGAAAATTCATTTGAAAACTACTTTAGATGACTATATTTGTTTATGTTGTTTGTGCCATGAACATGATTTTATTCTTTCACTTGGCTTATTTTTTACTTTGGATGAAATATTTTCTAATTATAGACCATTAAGACAAGTTGTTCTTGCATTTTTCTAAAAGCCTTCACATTTAAGTATCATATTCCTTTTTTCATCATTTAATACTGTTGTAAAGGATGTTAGTTTGAACGAATTTAAGTAAAACATTTTAAAGTGTTGTGTTGTAGCTTAGCAATTCTTCAGATAACTATACTTATACATTGGTTTTATATGGATGGTTGATGTGATGTTAGGAAAAGAACAATATATTATTTTTGTCATTTAAGTTAGGTGACTAAAATATGAAATATTCAAGTTTCACTCCTACTAGTATCTAAAGCTAAATTACTCTGAACTAGCATTATATTTTCGTTGATTTTAAGCAATATGAATGGATAAGTCAGTATTTTCATTAATGAAACAAGACATACTATCAATCTTCTTACTACTTCTAAACTAAACATTCTTACAGTTCTCTACTTCTGTCAGCCATTCTCACAACTGTAAAAAGATTAAAGGTTAAACATAGAGACTCCCACATCACTCAAGAGCTGGTAGACACTTTTGCAAGTTCTTACGCCCATGAAAGCAGAAAGGTTATCATAATTATATTATAGAGTTTATTCATATTAAAGTATTAACTATATAAAAGTTGGTTATAAAAATTCATTTTTATATCTTCACTTATTATAATTAAGTTCTTTGTTGCGAGAAGATTGTAATTTCATTGTGAAGGTATAAAGGTATTTGTAGAGTTGAATGCGTATAATTTTCATGACAATTCATACAACTATCCTCATTCTTGTCTAAGACTTCTGTCCCGCATTCATAAATTCTGCAGTATAAAAATTTGAAGTTATTCGTAACTGTATAACACAGTGGATTCCATACTGTGGGGCGCACACTCCTTGGGAGGGCGCGATGGGCAAGTCGTGGGGAGGGGGGGCAAAGGATTTCTCATATATTTACTGTCCGTTTAACCATCCTAACCTTGGTACCTACAAATATGAAGTGACCAAATTCTAGCCCTCAATTGGCTAGGATATATCGTTTGCGTCCATGTTTTTACTTAAGATGGCTTTATTAATGGTAATTGTATGTCCAGTAGGTATTGTTTATGAACTGTAATTGAATGTGGTATAGAGGAGGGCGCGAAGATAGCTTTCTTAGGTAGGGGGGGGGCGGCTTTGTAATGTTTGGAAACCGCTGGTATAACAGATTAATAATGAAAAATTATATAAATATGTTAATTTATGATACAAAGGGTTAAAAAGGTGTTCAAAACGATGGGGTAGTTTTTATAAAGTTTCGCTGAAACATACGGTAGACTGATCAAAAATACTGAAATTCCATTTTTGTCGTTCGTGGTTAACGTAGTTTATTCGATTTTTTTGGAGAATAATCTTTTTCCTCGATTTCATTTCCAAATCGTTCCGGGTCAAAAGGCATTAATGCAGTGCATGACCCATTGTGTGGAGTCATGATGCCCTTAATAAACGCGCGTGTGAAATTGGCGTATTGATCCGAATATTTTAGTGGCATTCAGATTTTCCCGCAACATCATAATTGAATTAAAGCGAAAGGGGAACATGTTAATGATCCTTGACATAATACAGGCCCTGCTAAATAATTTCGAATAACTGAGTCCCTTATTTGGTGAAAAAAAACATCACTCGTGGGACATATCACCCGAATGATGTGGCGTGAATATTTCCACGAATCGACTGAAATTTTGTCATTTTTTAAATTAAAATATGCAATCCGCGTAAGAATTGACGCATTTCGAATCCCTCGGTGAGTTTAACTCTTTGTTATTGAAATATATTTCATGGCGAGTCGTTTAATTTTCCATGTTCAACTCTGAAAATTGATGCTTTATCTTGTCCGTACAAAGGTTTATGCATTTTTGGTAATTTTATTGCTATTTTAACTGAAAGGGGCCGTTTTATTTGTGCAAAAACCAGTCTATTATATTCACTGAAAAGTAAATTGGTGTCAGTTAAAACTTAATTTTATCAAATTGCTCTATTTCTCCACAATCAAGCTGTTGCGGTTCATGTAGCCATTTTCGATAATTTTTCGGAAGTAAATTTTTAAAATAATTAATAGATATGGTTTAAAGAATAGCTTATTTTAATATAACCGGAACTTTGTTATGAGTTTTCAGGATATTGGAGTTCACAACTGTGTTAAATCATGTGTATTGGATTATTTATCAATTTATAGCTTAGCGAATTTGTAGACTAAGTACAGACCCTGCATTGTTTTTTTCCTTACATTACTGTGAATTTTCCTTCCTTTAAATTATATTTTTACGTTTTACCTTGTGATAAATCACGGAAAATGAACGTTTATAGATAATTTCTAAAGCAACTTTAATTGCTCTGGTTTATATCCAATGGTTGTGTGGTTGAACACATTTTACAATTTACATGAAACTTCGCAGAAACTTTTAAAAATATACTATTACCGTTGTTTGCAAGTGGTAATGAAGAATGACTCCAATATGTTCCTCTCACATTATATATCAGGAAGGGACAAACGTACTTGCTTTAGAAGCCGCATACGATAATCTTCAGGAGTTCGAGCGCCGCATGTCATACATTCTGTCATAAATTTGTGAACAGTAAACAAACTGTACTTGAAGCACAACAGAGTGAATGAGTGTCTCTTAGGCATCCCCAAAATGTCTCAATTCACACGGCAATATTCTGTTATTTAACGAAACGTGTAACACACCCTTGCATAGAAATGTAAAAGAGCCTCACATTATCGCGCAAGTCAGCGCTTCGTCCTTCGGAAGGGACGTTAAGCCGTTGGCCCCTTGGTGCTCTTCGTAAAGAGTAGGCTAACACCGACACCGGGTTCCCCTCCTCCCTTGTGTGTGTTCGGTGTGGAAGGAGTAATGGATATCCAAGAGATTTTTTTTAAACGACCTGCTGATTCTCTCTTGCCTATGCGCAATGGGTATCTAAGAGGTAGTTGGTCAGTTTCAAAATTTTAGGAAGAAAGGTGACTTCCTCAGTATGCTGTAAGCATATCCCTTAAATTAATGAAATTTATGGATCCCAAGAGGTTTTTTTATTAGCCAGCAATTCCATACAATGAGACAAGTCGCATATTAATTTAAAAGAGCCTCGAGCGTCTCGAGAGCCACGGTTTGGCTACCCGTTATATAAGCTAGTGGCACTCGGAACTTTTTTTCAGCCTTAAAAAAGAAGAAAATCCACGCATCACAATAATGAATTTATGTCAATTGAATTCGTAAAAATTGCTCCTCTTCGCACCATTTTAACTTTTAACTTGTTGCGCGCCACCTAGTTTTAGAACCACTGGTACAAGCGTACGAAATGTCCTATAACTTCGCCCTCGTCCGATAATGTTTTACTGACCCAGATTCGAGACACGGCTCCGTTTATCGTGAGAAGCATTCGATCATTTTCGCAATAAATTTTATCCGTGCTCAAACAACCTAATAAACTCGTTGCTAACGGCTATTGTTTTAGAATATTTATGAGATGCGTTCAACTACGAGATGCTCGCTTTACCGGAATCTTACGGAAGTTCATAGAAAAAAATCAGCGCATAATAAAAACCTCTCCCTTTTAGTTTTGATAAAATACATCACCCGCTCGGAACTAGTACTGCAACAGTTTGAACTACTCTCCACCAACAAAAAAATTACGCTTCTCTTTGTGAATCTCCTGCACCGAGCATCATTCCCTTCATGCGACAAAGACTCCATTATCAATCAGACCGAGAGAATGTTATAGCAGGCGGGAAAACTGTTTTAGACGAGTAGCCTGTGACATTGCACGGGTGAGTTTTTCATCCGAATGCATAGCCGCTTGCGTAGACCATTCACGATGACATGAACTCTATTGCGATGCGGTGTAAACACTTCTGATTCCTACCGGACGATAGTTACATTGAATTTTGTAATTTACTTTTACCTTGTACCAGGGTTGGGCTGGGAAGCAATTTCGTACAGGGGAATCGAGATCAGCGACCTCCTTCTCTCTCCCCCTCCCCTCCCCCAAAACTCCTCCTCTCCTTTCCCCCCAGATTTTTGCATTTTATTGGCCCTAGCATTTTCGTAATAAATAATAAATTTATAAAAGGGAACGAAACTATATATATTTATTCAATCAAATATAATTTACAGGCAGATAACATGAAATAATGAAATTCACATTCTGTAAACATTTATTCGTAACAAAAATTTAATTATTTTAATAATATAAAAAGAAGTAAACATTTTTTACAAGACATTTGAAAGAAATAAATAAAATTTATATTGTCTTTAAATTTTCCAATATTTAAGTAACTGCAACTAAGTTGCACACTATTAAGTGAATATAGAAATTATAAGTATGATAATAAATTGACAATTTGTCTTCAAGTTCCTTACTATTTTCGCATAATTTTTTTATTATTTGGTCATTTTCTAGTTTGACCAGAATATTTCTGTTCGCCGACATAATGTTAAAAGAATCAACATTTTGATCCACTGGTCTATTTCGTAATTTATTTTTAATATAACTTAAATGGTGAAACTTCTCTCACAATAAACTTGCGTAACAGATAATGTAAGTATAATTATATATGTTTTATAAATATTGTTATAATCAGAACTGTATAACTTATAATAATTTAATACTTGGAAACAACAAATTAAACAATTTTTACAATATTTACATTCTGTCGTTTTATCATCAATTAGAAACAAAAATGTTTTCAAAATTATCTTCAAGTACCTATATTTTCTTCGTGAATTTCTGAAGTGACATGAATATCAGGGACTGCTTTTTTAAAATAACTGTACTCAGCAACTAAATCAGATACGTGAAAATCTTTGTAAAATTTTTTTATTAATATTTCAATATAACAAAATCGGTTTTCTTAGCATCGTTCTTGAAAAAATTCAGATTAAAAAAATTTAAATTTCTTTATCAAATCATTATTGTTTAAAAAGCGTCTATGAAAGTCTGAAATTACGGCAGTACAAATACGTTTGAAAATATTTTCTTTGAAATTTTTAATTTTCCAAATTAATCTCTTCAATACTTTTATATTTTCTGATTTTGTTTGGAGTTACCTGAAACTTTTGTTGAACTTGAAGGAATGAAGAATTTTCAGAATTTTTTTTTAATTCTTCATTTATAAATGTGACGAATTTTTCACTCATTATTTTTATTTCTATAAATTTGTTAATGTCCTCAGATATTGTTTTCACAGTTGTACAGTACACAGAAAAAGCGCTTGATAATACCATATTATTAGTTAGCAAATATTTCGAAAGACTTGTTGTACTTGAAAATAATTTTAAATAAACATGAGCAGTTAATATGATTTCGTACTTAAATAGATTTTCTTTAAGAGTTCATGCGGTGAAACGAGTTTTAGATGGAAATGTTGAATCTTCACTTATATCTTTTAAAGTTGTGACAATTTGTATGAAAATTGATGATCGTGGATCACCATAACTTCCAAAAATTTTCCTCCAAGCTGAATCAGTTGACTACCATCTTGTTTCGCTAATTGCTCAGATAATAGTTTTTATATGTTTTATAAGAGAAACCATTCTTTTATATCCACTACGTAAGAAATTAACTAGTTCTAAATAATGAAATAGACTGAATTGTTTCCGGTGTAATTTCTTTCCAAATAAGATTTAACTTGAGAGAATAACACCACACGTAAACATTTTCAAAAGAAATTTTATTCAACCAGGATTGAAATCCATTATACTGACCACTCATGTTAGACGCTCCCTAAGCGGAACTTACATAGAATTTAAACAAACAAATTCCAAATTTTGTGATAAGTAATTCAATAGTGTCATTGGAATGTTTCATTGCGAAGAGTTCATACTTTCACGGATTAGAGATCGCTGATTGGCTGAATGTATACAGCCTTTTGTACATTAAAGTCACGTGCAAAGAGCAAAGTACATTTTCATAGGCTATTTTATGGCGAGAATTGTCTTAAGCATTAAATCATTCTAACTTGAAACTTTTAAAGATTTGTTATCTCTAAAAACAACTGGGTTATCTGATACCTTTAATATTGTTATCGATGGAATACGCCAGGTTGAGATATAGACTTTTGTTTTGTCCGAAATTGTTGACGGCGCGTTTTAATTACAGAGATCTTATTTCCTTTTTTATTCTCAATAGTCGACGCATGGAGTCCCAACTGACAACTCATTATGTTCCTGATGAAATAAATAGACCAGACTTAGATTTGGTAGTAGAGTGCGTTGAAAAGTACTTTAAATGTCTTCTTAGAATACTTATTTATTCTGTCACATGCAATTAGAGACGGACTACTTCCATCTCGACCAAATTCGTGTGTTTACTCGGAGCGGAGAGGGGAAAGATGCTGACTTGCGGAGAAATCCCTGGACTTGACTATAAGTACACAATAGGGGATGGAATGATTGAGATAGTGAGAGGCGATGATGAAAGGAGGGAAAGTCGTAAAAGATGTGGAAGGATAACTTCGAGGAAACTTAGTTAAAAACGGATATAAAATCCGTTCTTCCATATTTCTGGATCCTCAGATAAAAAAATAATTAAATTACGGTTTTTAACAGCTGATCGGCACGGCCCCACCCGCCTATTTTTGCTCCGGCCCACCGGGAAATGTCCCGGTGCCCCGCCGGGCAAGTCCAACCCTGTCTTGTACGAACGGCGCTTCAATATTTTTTCTTTCGGGTTCTTAGGGTATTATCGATATTACAGCTCAGTACTTGGTGGGACTCTTATTTTAAATTTATTTGTATAAAATACAAGTTTTCTTTTGTCAAAAATTTTTAGATTTTTATAAAAATAAATTTGTTTTAGGGTATTTTATAACTCTTTACCGTGATTCGCAGTTGCATTATGTTTTAGTTTCAATTAACTTTCTTCAGGTACTTCATAGTCTGTGTGAGTTCCAGTTTTAAAAAAATTATCGGCCTGTAATTTTAGTAACTTTTTGTAAAAGAGTAAATACACGTTTTTAATTCTTTCAATAGCGTTGGTTAATTAAAATTTTTCTGAAATAAAGTCATGCTTCTTTTCGGCTGTTTTCCATGTTTTTTGGTAAATAAAAAGCATGTTTAGTTAACTGCAAATTCCCACTGCTAACTTTACAAAAATCTCTTAAGTGCTAAAAAAAACTCGAAGAACCAATTAACACAGCCGTTTGGGATCTTGTGTGTCATCGAAACTACAAATTCAACGGATCTTTATCTTTACAGCACCGCCATTTTCTTACAAACCTAACCAAAGTAAAAACAAAAAACTTCTCACTGGAGAGTGAAAATGTGAACGTGGAGGAATTGAAGTTTTGTTTCTGCCAATAAAGGGGGCAGCCTTAAACCTTGGCATCCTCCCGGGTTGGGTTAAGTGGTTGGGGGTTAGATTCGTTCTATTTCCTCCTCCCGTGTTGGATAAAGTGGTAGACACAACAATACAATAAAAAATTAAATTAAAATACGTAGCAATTGTAGTTATACACAATTTAAACTAAACAAGATTCCTTAATTAAATATTTCGAAGAAGGGGGCGTATAACACATCCGCCGTTTGTTATGTATTTCTGATACTTTTAACCGCACGTAATTAATTGGCCCAAAGATACTGGTCGCATACATTAAAATCTGTCTAATTTCAGAAGCGACAGAACATAAGGAAAAATTTGATAAATAGCGTAAGGTAAATATATTCTAAGAAAAGTCGAAATTAATTATGAAACAGAGATTTTAAATTTACTCCACTTTTAAATAAATATATCTTCGTCGAAGTAATTTTCTCTGAATCGCGCCCACTACCTAAATCCCTTCCTCTCGTATATTTGACCCCGACTCGAACATTTTATCCCCCTCATTCTCATTGCCATGGTAACCTTCAACCACACCCACGCTCCCTCGGCCAAATATTTTCTTTGACACACGAGCACGAAAAGTTCTCATCTCGAACACTTATATTTGCCTTCCGATTCATTTCCTATCCCTCCTCCACTCGTCTTATTTTCGTTTCACAGAGATCTTGCGTATTTCCGCCACTCTTTTTATCTCTCGCGCTATTTTTAGAAACATTCAATAGTATTCTCGCTTATTATTAGTTCCTGTGTGTGCGTTGTATTTTTAAAATCTTCCTTTTGCCGTTGTGATCTTAGCGATGTTCCATTGACAACGGGTCGTATTAAAAGCATTCAAATCACGCTTTTGCCAAAAAGGATTGAAATTGCAATAAGATTTCGAGGTTAAGAATTAAAGTTACTTTATTTACTAACGGTATATTGCCCGTCAAAAATGACGGGTTCAAATTAATAAAAAACGGAAGAAGATGAATAGAATAAGAGACTTTATTAATTTTTCTTTAAAATTGGATGATGGATGGTCAGTTTTTCTAATTATAATTTCCAAAAGATTAAAAGCCTGCTCGTCTAAAATTCCATTTTTACGTGTTATCTTATGAGAAATAGAAATAATCTCCTGGAGTCGAATTCGGGTCATTTTTCCAAATGTTCTTGTCAATCACTTTTAGTATGCAAATCAAGCATTCCTGGAATATTTCTAACCATTATCTCTTACCGTTTTCGAGATATAAACGATTTAAATGATTACCAACCTACATTGTCTATTATTATAGATACTCAATGTTTTTCATCTATTATTTTAGTGCATCATGATTGGAACTCATGGTTGTAATTTTATTGATGTATCTAAAGCAGAAAATAAAACTTTAAATTAAGATATGAAAGTATGACGGTATATTCTTGATAACTGTATAAACATAAAAATGCCGATATCGTGAATACCTATGCTATAAATGCCGGTTGAAATTTCATTAAATAACAAACTAAATATTCATCACCTTGGAAAAGCTATCTAATTAGGCGTCACATTTCCCCGATGCGATTTTTGATCTTTTTTTGTTGTTTTCTGCTATGATTTTAAAATGCATATCAACCAGTAAAAATCGTTTTTTTAGATTATTCTTGGTCGAACAAAATGTTCCTTTGAGGAAGAACGAAAAACACTTTAAATAACTTACCCAACCCGGTTTGGCCGAGCAAAATGTTCCTCCACGTAGAAATTTCCCAAAACAACAAAAGAAGATCGAAAATCTCATCGACGAAATGTGACGCCTAATTCGATAGCTAAGCCATCACTTTTATACGTTTTTCAATGCAATACAAACTATCTATCATCACCTTCAAACAAATTATCCTAAATAGTGTGAAATAAAAAAGCTAATTACCGAGTTCTTTCGTCGTTAAGGCAAACAAAACCAAAAGTTAACTAAAATATTAGCGGTCATGTGTTCGTTCGCATTTCTTCCACTCCTTAGGGACTACGGTGCAGTAAATGATCACCCACGAACAATGCTTATTATTAGGTACTATAAAATGTCAAAATAGGAAGGCAAAATGGCGCAACAAAACAGGAAAATAGGCACTAAAAAGGCATTTATTTTAACCAAAATATTATTATTATATGGAGTTTATATGGAATAGATAGAACATTTCAAAAAAATATGGTTGCGATCGCTATTGATAACGTCTTAAAGTTATGAACTATTAAATGACACAACGAGATGATTTTTTAAATGTTCAAATTAAAAACTCTGTCTTCTGTCAGGTGGGATGTGTTTTAAAAGTGAAAAGGATCTCTCTACCTCCATGGAAGTGACGGGCGTATTTAAAGCAAGCTATATCTGCGGGGCTCGCCTCAATTTCTTTCCAAGATTGACATCCGGCCATAGAAGATTCAATGCTATGGTGAAAAGTTGAGCTATTGTTGAGCCATTTGCGTTTTCCAAAACTTCTGACGTCGGTAGTCCCGTCGACAGAGATCCAAATTTTCTTGTCCCAAACATTATCTCTGATTTTTTGGATAACGCAGTTGTGCGCTTTATCTAAATAGGTTTTCCTCAATGTTGACTCACTTGGAACCTCTTTGCTTACTTTTCCAAAAACGCTTTCGAAGTACTGTTTTCTAATTTCCATAAAGGAATTCTCGCTTCGACGAAAGGTTTAAATAAGTTGAAGAAAAACCAACCTACGGCCCGCGAAAGGTTTTTGTGCGGCCCGCAAAAAATTTAACACACAAATTCATATATTTTATGAAAATTTTTATAATAATACTTTTAATACTAAAATGTTAGCCATAAAAATTTGATTTAGACTCCGAGATGAAATGAAAAAACTTTGTCACTTCCACACAGTTTTATGAAAGCGACCGGTTTCGCTAAGTTTTCATTAAACTGCGTGGAAGTGACAAAGTTTTTCATTTCATCTCGATGAGTAAATTCCACAAAGTTGAGCCTGATTTTATTAGTGTTATTATTTAGACTTGATTTTCAGTTATATGGCTCCTTAGAACATATAGATAACTTTCCATTTTAATCTCTAGTCCGGCTCGCCAAAGAATTGACAACTTCCGATGCGGCCCGGCGAAGGATTTGCATACAGCGATGCGGCCCGCCAGTAAAAAAGGTTGGGCAACGCTGGCCTAGAAGAAGCTGAACAAAACAATGGTGAAAGGGTCTTACTGCCGTCAGTGTTCTTATCGGCTGCACCTTTATATTTTGAGGTATTTGCTTATATGCTGCGAGGCAAAGTACTTTTTCTCCGAATTTACCGACTTTTCACAAAGTTTACTAAAAAGAACTGAAGCGTCTGTCGAGAAAATATCAACACCGCACTCTTTAATGGAATTGTTCAGTCTCTCCTTCGTGGAATCACTCACATTAGGTATTGTGGCCACTAGAATGGAAGTGTCACGTTCACCACACAAACAAAACTGCTATGAACTGTTTGAAAGCCAAAAGACAACTGAGGAATGCTAGGAATGAAAGGGAGGGTTCATTAAGCCTTCCCGAGCTAAGGGTTTCCCAAAAGTGATCTTAGGTCAATAGTAGTGGTCGGGTTAAGATAAAGGCATAGCTGCGCCAATGGTCATAATTTTATATGATACTGAACCGAAGGTGGATAAAAACTGTCCTTGAATAGTCAAAGAAAACAGTATAGTAGCCAAATTTAAGAGATTTGGCAGAAAGGAATGACATTTGGCAATAATTGAGTTAAATGGGAAAAAATAGGCGTTCGACTGGCGGGACGACAATCGCCTGAACTTCCGGGCTTTACTTATTAAATATATGAGATAATCTGGATATATACTATTTATGCACACAAAATACACGCAAAATGTCGGCAAGTACAGTAGGCTTGGTAGAATTCGACGTTTATTTTTTGAATCGACGATTTAAATCGACGTTTATTTTCCCGAGAGATCTTCGACGAATATCGACGCTTAACATTATTACTTGGTAGAATTCGACGCCTATTTCTTTTTAAATCGACGTATATTTTCCCGAGATATTTTCGACGAATGTCAACGCTTAAAATTACTACTTATTTATATGGCTGGCAGTTTTCAGCCTTTCAATTTGATGATTTAAATTTACTTTTTATTTCGTGTTTATTGTGTTTTACGTGTGTCACTTCGACACCCCCAGCAGCTCGCCAACTTGAAGTCATCTTTTGGTGAGTGCTCACTGGCCTTCCGTATCCCAACAACTTGTTGCCATTCATTTATCCCATTTACCTTTCCTCATCCATATATATATATATATATATATATATATATATATAGTAAAAACAGTAAAATACGCAGATGATCAAGTACTTCTAGCAAGAAAGGAAGAGGAGCTACAAAACATGATAAATAGACTAGTGATAACTGGTAGAAAATACGGTATGGAAATAAATACAGAAAAATCCAAGGTCATTCGAATATCGGGTAAAGAAGAGAATCTGAACATAACTATTGGGGGAAAGCCATTAGAACAAGTTTCAGAATATAAATACCTTGGAAGTATCATAACACGAGAGGCAAAATGTACGGATGAGATCAAAACTAGAATAGGAAAAGCAAAAGCGGCTTTCAGGAGAAAGAAACAACTACTTACAGGGAATATAAGGGAAGATATCCGCAAGAAGTTGTTAAAATGCTACGTATGGAGTATAGCATTGTATGGGGCAGAAACATGGACGCTAAGGAAAAATGACATCAAATACTTGGAAAGCTTTGAAATGTGGACTTGGAGGAGAATGCTGAAGATAAAATGGACAGATAGGATGAAAAACGATGAAGTGCTACGAAGAATAGGAGAGAAGCGAATGATTATACAGACTATCAGAAAGAGGAAGGCTAACTGGGTTGGACATTACCTGATTAAAGACGTGTTAGAAGGAAAACTAGATGGGAAAAGGAAAAGAGGTAGGAAAAGGTATCAGCTGATAGACGATTTGAAAGGGAAAGAGAGTTATCAAGATATAAAGAGAACAGCGGAAAATAGGAGTATATGGAGAACCAGGTTTAACCAAAAATAATCACGGACCTGTCTACGGACAGACTACCTATGATGATATATATATATATATATATATATATATATATATATATATATATATATATATATATATAGACAAGAATATTTTGACTTGAAAGCTTAACTCTTTAAGGAACAAAAAATATATAGAGTTCATTATGCGAACAGATAGTAAATTATTTTTTACCTCTTGAAATCCGAACAAGATGCTGTTGCTTTTGCAGAGAAACATTCTATAAAAAATGAATTTGCGAGTTCAGCTTAAAAGCTTTTAGAGATTTGTTGATGCCAATTAAGGACAAAGTAAGAAGAAACATTAATGATATATACTCTACTAAATGTTCTCTTTATTTAACAAAAATGTATAAAGAGAAAACTTAGACTTAATTACTGAGCGCTCGATCAACAGTTATACCTCCAATCCTGATTAAAATGTGTTTTTCCAATCGGCAAAATATTTTACAACAAATAGTAAATAAATATTAATCCTTAATACCTCTTCAATTTTAAGTAACGATTGCTAATTATCTGCGCCTTTTTTAAACCATTATATATAAATTGAAATTTAATAACCTTGAGCAAAGGATGAAGTAGCCAAAAGCAAGAGAGCGGAACGATCTTTCCTGGACAACTTTTAGAGAAAGACTGCCAAAAGAGTGTGTCCAATGCATACGGAGAAGGGGTGAAAGTGCACACAACAACGTCCATCTATAGGAAAAACCTTAGCAAGGAATCGAGAAACATTTGCTTAAGGAATATACTCCACGGGATTGATGCGTGGAAAGGGTAGGAGAACCTAGTTTAACAGGGCTCGTGGAACTCTCAGCCAGGGCATCGAACCGAAAACCGAAACCGAAAAAATCGTTATTTTTGCTGGAGTGAAACCGAACCCGAACCGAAAAAAATATTTTCCTGAACCCGAACTGAAAACCGTTATTTATTTGTAATGAGGTCAGGCTCTCTCTATGGAACTTACTCATTTTGAAAAAAGAACTTTGTTACTTCCTTAAATTTAATTTAAACACGACCGGTTTCACTACGATCGTAGCATCATCAGGTGATGCTACGATCGTAGTAAAACCGGTCGTTTTTAAATTAAATTAGTAGAAATAACAAAGTTCTTTTTTCAATATATTATTTATTTCGTTCCATATTTTTCGGTTCGCACAAAAAGTGGGAGCGAAAGAAGTGTTTTTCCTTTTGCTTTAATTTTGAGTATTTCTGAAAGCCTAACGTTTCAAAACCAAATAAGAAAAGGGATGGGTTTTTCTTGAGAACACATTTTCCTCTGCCTTGGAAAGAATGTGCCTTTGTGATAATATCTGTCGGCTCAACGGTGGGATTTTCCAAGGAGATCTCAATACATAGAGAGAGGGTGTACAGTACGATATATCTATTTTTAATAATTATAAAAATTCAATGAATTTTTCATGGTGGTAACTACAAGATCAAATAAAACTTAAATTTCGATATGAAAATGTTTTATTAGTTTCTAAAATATCCATATAAATCTATATTTATAATCAGTAAATGGTTAATATATACGATAAATAATAATTATCAAATGAAATCTCATTTTGTACTCATTTAAACTTTCAGTTATTATTTCAAAATTTGAAGATTAAAGTAAACCTTTGCATCCAAACAAAAATTTAAGATCGGAACGATTGAAACCGGTTCAGTTATTGTTGCCGGAGCGAAACCGGAACCGAACCGAAATTTTGCGTTTTTTGTGGAGCGGAACGAAAATTTCAGTTCGATGCCCTGCTCTCAGCAGGACATATCCATGATCACATCTGTATAGAGAATTTCGTGGAATATCCCGCCATAAGGTCAACTAATATAATCTAAAAACCTCAAAAGGGCTAAGAAACATGTGTTCTCAAAACTACCTATAGCTTTTCAAAAAGACGCATATTTGAGTGTAAGGAAATGCCCTTCTTTCGGTCCCAATGTTAATGAAAGCCTAGAAAACGAACAAAATCGTAGGTAGGAAATAATATTGCAAAAACATAAACAGAAACGACTTTAGTATTATCATTCAGAATAAAATAGTTTTTTTGACGTATACTTTTCCACCTTGTTGAAAAATTGTCGCTTATCGACGATTATTCATTTTCGTAGATTTTGAAAATTTAAAAAGTATACGTTTATCGACGTTTTTCGATTTAACTCGAATCCTACCAAGCCTAGTTATAAGGCTAATTTCCCTAAATCTACGATAATTCCCCGAGGCCAAATTGTCTAATCCTATGTATCGAAAACGGGCAGTGGCATGAGCGAATTCGAATCTTACTAACGTAAGGTTTTTCTGGTGGCAGCGTTGGCTTAAAATTGAAAAAGGCTTCGGCCTGACAGACAAACTATACATTATAATAGATTTGTAATGAGAATTTAAATCTCGTGGATTTTTGGATGTTGTTTAACCAATAGTAAATAAATAAAAACTGATATTAAATGTTACATTTAATGTAAAACAAGAATTTCCAATCATCCCTGGCGAATATATAAGGCCCGTTTTCCAATAAAATAACCTTTTTTATTCAAATATACATTTATTGAGAACAAATATATATATATATGTGTTTTCCCAAGAAATATTTGTATTTAAGTTATTACTAAATTATGTTGACTATATTATATTATACCATATATATATTTGTTGTTAAATAATTTATATAGTACATATTTAAATACATTCATTCATTAAA
The DNA here is from genome assembly GCA_028673005.1 of Tanypteryx hageni. Classification (NCBI taxonomy): domain Eukaryota; kingdom Metazoa; phylum Arthropoda; class Insecta; order Odonata; family Petaluridae; genus Tanypteryx; species Tanypteryx hageni. Next base: position 56,894,199 of record CM054115.1, on the reverse strand, counting down.
GATAACAATAAAAATCTGATGTGGCCGCCATATGACTTTCTCCATATCTGTAATATTTCTAAAAATACCAAATAGGTTACATAATAATTATTTTAAGAAACTGCGAGAAAATTTTAGACTTTATAAAGAACAGAAATAAACTCAAACCATAGCTTTCTGATATTGGATATAGCCACAAAGCTCCAACAATTAAGAAAGGAAAAAGGAGCGTTACTAAGACAACGATCCCAGAGCTAACAACATGTAATTTGCCATATAAATATGGAGAAAGTTGTGTTGCCCACATCAGTTTATTTAGACATATGATCCTTACGTCCTTTATATTTCGGCTCCTCGCTCCTAATCCATGTCCCTCCAAGAAGGTTGGTTCTCCCACATAAACGCTGTAAATTCCTTTGAACCCCACTGAGGTTCTTCTAAATTCTAAAGATTCCTAACCCAACTTTCCTACCAATTTAGTCACATTTTCACACCTTATAAAATTTCCAGTAGCAAACTCAGCTGCCGTCCTTTGTGCCATTTCCAACTTTCTTATCTGTTTCTCTGAGTTTGTCCCCACCATTTATACGTATTCCAGTATTGGCCTAACAAGGCTTATTCATATTAAATACGCACTTAGTTGTGGAAAAGTACTAAGTGTGTATTTAATATCAATACCATTACCTACGTCACGCCTGACTGGATTAATTATAACAAGACTGATATGCCGTTTCCTTGGTATCAGGCAAGCATTTCCCTAAAACTCTCATTATGAAATACAAGGCTTTATAGGCTTTGGCAATTACATTTTAAACATCAGCTCCCCAATAACCGTTGCTGACAGCCCCGCCACGACCAGGACCCCCATGGCCGAACCTAAGATAAAGGCTGCCGCGAGGACGGTACTCACCGCCCCTACTGCGGAAGTGGTGATCCCGCCTGCGGGTACCGCACCAGCAAAGACTCGTCTGCCGCGTGAAGTCGAGCCAGAGGTCGCTGGGTCCGAGGTGGACCCAGACTTCTGGCAATGATATGCAGGTCGTTGAGGAGATACATCTCCTCAACTTCCCGACGACTCCTCCTGTCGCTACTGGAGGAGTTGGTGAAGGAGCGCGCCTCGTCACCTAATAATGGCGACTAGGGGGTGCTCCATCATCATGCAATGGAACGCACGGGGAGTCAAGGAGAAGACGGAGGAACTCCGTGCGTTCCTGCAAGAGAAGAACGCCATCGTGGCCGCAGTCAATGAGACCCATCTCCGTCGATCGGACTCCTGGAAGGTACCGGGATGGTCGATCTACCGTGCCGACAGGCCCGGACAGCCGACCAGGGGACAGGGGCGGGGTGGGTCTGCATTATTGATCCATCGATCTGTAAGGCATCGCCCGTGTCGGGAGCGATCATACAGGTCGATAGAGGCCGTGTCTGCCGACGTGCTGACCGACTCCGGGTGGATCAGGGTCTCCTCGGCGTACTACCCGCCGGGGAGGGCGTGGGACCCGGACGAGGTCATGGATCTCGTCGGAGACGGCTGCCTCTCAATTGTCATCGGCGACCTGAATGCCAAGCATGCTAACTGGCATTCGAGAGTCGCCAATCCGAGGGGCACAAGACTGCGGGACTTGGCAGACGAGGAGGGGCTGACTGTGTTGGCCCCTACAGAGCCGACGTTCCTGCCTTCCGGGGATGTCCTTGACGTTGCTGTCGTCAACAACGTCAGGGCATCCTTGAGCATGCATTCACTGCGATTTGTCCTCGGACCACAATCCGACCCTGCTGCTTCTTGGGAACTCGCCCGTGCGAATCCCTCCAAAGCAGCGTCTGGACCTCGCGAGAGCCGACTGGCAGTACTTCCGCGAATTCATCGCGTAAAAGCTGCCGGTCGTGCCGACTCTGCCTGAGACGAGGGATGAGGCCGATAGGATGGTCGACCTCATCACCTCCACCGTCCAACAGGCCATGGACGCTGCGGTGCCTAAGGTGGTTAACGCCAAGGCCGTCCGCATCGCCCTGCCTCGAGTCGTCCGGGAGACCATCACCCGGCGAAACAGCGTCCGACGGCGGTGGCAGCGCCATCGGACGCTGGGTCTCAGGCTCCAGCTGCATGGTCTGACCAGGACCGTCAGGCGCATGTTGCAAGATGTGCGCTCTGACGTGTGGGAGAATCATCTCCGCACCCTCAGCCTGGAGGACCATTCAGTCTGGAAGACCTGTTCGAGGCTATGCGGACCTCAGCGGCGCGATCCCCTTATTGTCCGGGGGGACTGCGTCACGAGTTCCCCAGAGGAGAAGGCCGGATTGATGGCAGAATACCTCGAGGGGATGTTCTGTCCCAATCCGGCCACAGCAGAGTCGGATGCGGTGGAAGAGGACATCGCAGAGGTGCTGGGTTTGCTGGAACGGGATCCCCTCGGAGCTTCCTCGATTCACGAGCGGCGAAGTCGTAGAGTGACCGAATTTGTCTCCGACGCCTTCAACAGGAAGCAGTCAGTCGCGGGGGCCTTCTTTGATATATCGAAGGCCTTCGACCGCGTGTGGCACTGTGCGCTCCTGTTGAAGATGGTTCGACTCCAGATGCCAGTCTGGTTCGTACGACTAGTGCAGTCGTACCTACAGGGCAGGACCTTCCGGGTGTTCTGGCTCCAGGTCGGATCGGGACTGCGGCGAATCTGCGCCGGTGTCCCGCAGGGATCCGTCCTGGGGCCCATCCTTTTCAACATTTACACCCACGACCCCCCTAGGGGGTTTGGGTGGAACACAGTCCTCGCCCTGTATGCGGACGACGCGGCGCTCCTGTCGCGTTCGACCAAGAAGTACGCGGCAGTTGAGAATCTGCAGTGCGCCGTCGACGATCTGGCCACATGGTATCGTCGATGGCGCATTGATGTCAACCCTTCCAAGACAGGAGCGGTCATCTTCCACCCTGGAAGGGGAGCGCCGCCTGGAGTCGACCTGTCGGTGATGGGGGTGGTAATCCCCTGGAGCCAAGAGGTCACCTACCTTGGCGTCGTGTTGGACCGGAGGCTTCTTTGGAAGTCTCAGGTAGAAAACGTCCGCCGCAAGTCACTCGGGGCCCTGATGAAACTTCGTCCCATCCTCAGCTCGCGTGTCATGTCGGCCGACACACGGAGACGCCTATACCTGAGCTGCGTACGGCCTGTCATGATCTACGCAGCTCCGGTTTGGTCCGGAGTGTCCAAGACCTCCCTATTCAGGATCCAGGTCGTGCAAAACATCGCACTCCGGCTGGTCGTACCCGATACGATTGTGTCAGCCGGATGCACGAAGACGGGAGCGTGGAATCACTGGACGTCTTCTTGCCGAGGATGTCCAGGGAATTCTACGCGAAGGCGGCAGCCTCCCAGCGCTCGGCGAAATCTGGGCTAGGTGGTGGGACCGCTATAAGCGACTCATTGCCAGCCTAAACTCGCAGGAATCCCTCCCTCCCAACAAGCGACCTCGCTTGGAGTGAGGGACATCTTTAGTTGTCTTATCATAGTGGCCAATCGATAACTAAGCTCATTTTTACAACATAGATCACCATTTATAGCTAAGCTGGTAATGGTACCCGCCAGTACACCTAACAGTGTATTGGATCATATTCAGCAATCTCCAATAAAAGTCTGTAGTCAAAATTACACCAAGATAATTTACGTTTCCTATCCTCTCTTGACCTGTTAAATATTTCTTTGGTCCTATCTCTGCAGATTCGCACAATGAGAATCGTAATATTTTATTAGTATCTACCCAACCAACAAAATTTTTGAATCTATATCTTATAACAAAAAAAGTCGAATATCTACAGACGGACGGACGACAAAGCGATAACATAAGCTCGTTGTTTACATTTTTGAAAACGAGCTATAAAACGAAAATGGTTTTATTATAATCAAATGCAATTTCCCCGAAAACCGCTTTCCTAAGACTATACAGACTGTATCGAATGCAGGGTTTCATTAAAAGAAAATACGACTTAGTATACTATAAAAACAAATTTTATAAGCTATACTTACTTATATCATACCCAGAGGATTTGTTGCGCGTTCTTTGCAGGAAGTGAACGCATGTAGGGGAGGTCGATTCCGTCCGTCCGTCCACATGTTAAAACTCAAAAACCGCTGGAGGTATTCTGATGAAATTTGGTATTGGGAAATTTTGCTAAAATTGGTTTAACGATTCCCATTTTGGTTAAAATCGGACCACAATTACGACCACTTTACATGACCTACAAATAGTTGACAATGTTACATTGTTTCAACTCGGAAACAGCTTGATGTATTTTGATGTAATTTGGTATTGAAGAGTTTTGCTAAAATTGGTCGACTGATTCCAATTGTGGTTAAAATCGGACAACAATGACGACCTACATGTAGTTTACAATGTTCCTTTGTTTCAATTCGGGAAGCGCTGGAGGTTTGTGATGAAATTTGGTATTGGGGAGTTTTGTTAAAATTAATTCTCCGATTCCAATTTTTGTTAAAATCGGGCAATAATTACGACCTGCATGTATTTTACAACGTACCTCGCTTGCTTCTTGTTAAATTCTCATCTGAGCGAAAAATATTGAGAGCATTGTGAAACCTCAAAAAACGCATTTGGAAACTGTGTACTCCGACATGGAGTACACCTTTCCAATCTTGTTTTTTCATCGTTTGATTGGGATCTTTTGACCATAACGAATACCAGATTAACTTTATTAGAACCCACTTCCAAAACTCTTTTCGGCCTATCAAGCAACGTGTTTCATTGGTTTTCACGTTTTTTTTTCGTTTAAGAAATGTTCTTCATATTTTAAAAAAAACATTAACCGTACATTTTTCTTCGTCCACTTTATCCTTGATATATGTATATCTTTAAACCATCTTTCTTTGCTTCTCGAGAAAATGTTGATTGCAACAGAAGAGCGTGAAAACAACAGAGCGGGAGACTTCCGTCTGAAGAAATTTACCCTTCATGATGTATATATTTTTTCCAATTTGGTTTTATTAATGAAAAGGAGAAACAATAAAAAGCGCCTCCATTTTTGTTCTCGGCATTGATGTCGCATAACAGCACTTACGAATGTGACCTGAAGGAGAGAATAAATGCCTTTCGCTGATTTCCTTTCACATTTATCGTTTCCTACGCTACAAATCTCCATCATATTCATTCCACTGGCTCACGCTCTCTTCGTCTTTCTCTACTCTCTTTTTTCAGATTTTTTATTTCAAATTCAATTCCCGCAGTTACTTTATTTCCTCGGAAATGAATAATTTCCTTCTCAAAACTCGTGGAACTCACTTCAAAACGTGATGGGTGAATTACTACGCGGAGTTTGGAGCCAGGTTGTTTTTTAAGGTGTTTCTGTGACTATTATTACAAAGATACTACTGATATCAATCGAAAACAATTTTAAAAATTGAAATTTTTACGGGGTTATTTTTCACCCCGTTTTTCAATATTTCCATAAGAAAACCATGGAAATCTGTGCAGGACTTTATAAAATTGAATTTTTAAATCAGTTCAAATTAAAATACAAACTCGGGGTGAAATCACCTCCATTGCTAAAAGAATGTGGTTTATTATTTTTTAAGATTGAAATTCAAATCCTTGCCGAATTGGCTTAGAAACTTGTTTTTAATCGGGAAAAGGGGCATTCTCAAAAATGAACAAGATTGATAAGTATACTCCATAAATGGAATACACAGGGATTTCATAGGCGTCCTTAATTGGAAATACATATGAAACTGTATCGAAAGATTGGGCGATTCTTAAATTTTTATCGCCGTAACTATAAATCGTAATTATAGGGGACTATCGTATAGTAAATGTTGTTCTCTATCCGAATAAACTTTGTAATCTACATCTCACAGATCATATAAGAGCATGGGTGAGAGATATATGGATCTTTAATTGGTGTTTTCTGAGAGAACCGTCTTAGCAATCGATGTAAACAAAATATGCTTGGGATTTTCTCGAATTTTTATCTCCGAAACCATAACTCGTAATTATGTAATATCGCAAACTATCTTGTAGTAAATTTTGTTCTCTATCCGAATAAATTTTTTAATCTATACATTAATCCCTTGGTGTGTGCTAAATTCCCTCCCTCTAGATGATGCAATAGATTTTTTCTACGATGTTATTGATTCCACAGTCAAATAATATATTCCTTTTAAAAAGCCTAGAGCAAGCAAGTTCCCCCCATGGTTTAAGGCTGACACAATATATGCCTTGGGTAATAAAAATTGCGCATGGTATTTGTGGAAATCTTATCCCAGTGTTGAATCTCACCAATCATTTGTTAATTTAAGGCGACATTCAAAGGCGTTAATTCGTCGTGATTATGTTCAGTCTATGTCCTCTTCTTTACCTACTAATCCTAGAATGTTTTGGTCCCTGGTTAACAAACGTCGCAAACACTCGCGAATTCCCTATGTTATTTCCTATGAAAATATCGAAGGAACGGGATCTGAAAGACCAAATTTATTCCTTAATATTTTCTCTGAATCCATGACGCAATCTATTGGTCCTATTTTTGCCAATTTAACTAACGATTTTTGTCTCTCTCCAATCAGTATTTTTTCCCTTTCTTATCTTCAAACTACCCCCAATGAAGTCTTCGAGTTTTTGTGTAAGATATCCCATCATCGATCATCCGGTCCTGATAGTATAAGTCCTATTTTCATTAAAAATTGTGCTCATTCTCTTTGTATTCCTTTATCAATCATATTTAACCGTTGTTTCTCACTAGGCATTTTACCAACTCAATGGAAATTTGCAAATGTAACTCCAATACATAAATCTGGTTCAAAGTCTGATGTCTCAAACTACCGTTCTCTCTACTTCCCATATTTTCTTCTGTTTGTGAGAAAATAATTTTAAACCGCTTGTATTATTTTTCTTCCTCGTACTTTTCCACTAACCAACATGGATTCTTACCAAATCGTTCCTGTGTAACTAACTTAGCCATTTTCCAAAACCATTCAGTAAATGCTCTAATTAACAAATCACAATTAGATTCGGTATTCTTAGATTTCTCAAAAGCGTTCGACTCCATAGACCATACCCTTCTTCTCCATAAGCTCAAACATCGGTTTGGTATCCATGGTAATTTCCTCAAACTACTTGATAGTTACCTTAAAAATCGGATCCATCGTTTTGTTTTATCTGGATCGTATATATAGCCTCTTGTCAAATCACTGGAGGCTTTCCAAGAACGTATCGTACATTTTTAGAGCGTTTTTAAAAAATGCACTTATAGTTTCACTTTGGCGTATGTCTTTCTGTCTGTGCACTTGCTTTAATTGAAATTTTGACGAAACTGTAAACGATAGAGAGCAAAAACTTGGAGGGTAGATTTATGTACAGCTGTCATTTGTTTTTCTTTAGATTTGAGTTTTGGGAATTAAAAAGTTCGAATTGGGGCCCATTTAAACAACAACTGAAGTAAGCAAGACTTACTACAGATACGTAAATACGTTTAATTTCCTTTCTTATGCACACAGAACACATAAACTGAAAAGAAATGGATTATTTATGACGAAGAAATGAATGTAAAATACGTTAACTTTCCTTTAGTGCGCACAAAGCACTTTGTAAGTGAAAAAGAGTGAATAATTTAAGACGAAGGAATGAACTTGAATGTAAATATTACGCTAAAATCACTCAAGTGAGGTATGTTTTAAATAATTATCGATTGTTTTTCTTATATTTTAGTAGGTATAAAAGATAGAAAACTGAAACTTTGAGTGCAAATTTCCACATTGATTACATTTATTCTTGAAAAATCTGAGCTTCGAAAACAGGCGGGTAAGGAAACGTTCAAAATTTTGATACAAAAGTAATTGCGTTCTAAACTTAAAAGTCTGATTGTAAATATCGATTATTCAAAAAACTACATTTTGGTGTAAAATATATGTTTATGTAGAATGACGTTGCGCAATACAGCGCTATCTTTGCTATTAAACCTCTCTTTTAAATGCTAACCTCCGTGATAAAAACGAGGCTCTATTGGCCGAATATGTGGCGGAATAAGCATATGAAAAATAAAAAAGCACTTATGTTATACATGTTCGGATAAAACTCGACTTGTTAACATCTAAAACAACTCAAAAGTAAAAATGTCAATATCAATTTCAATATTCAGTTTTTCGTTTTATTAACGGCGACTGTTTGTTTGTGGAAACCGAGGACAGCATAACGTACCTTATTAACAATGGTTGCCACGAAGATTCGTTAGAGGACAACGATTAAAAAAACTTGTTTTCCTGACCTAACGATCTGTTAGATAGCAATTAAAATATTTACATAGTTTGCCGTGAAAAGTCTGCGAGAGCACTCCATTACGATATTTAATTACGGAGATAAAAATTAAAGAAAGCTCCAAGACATTTTTGCTCGCAAATCCCGCAAGTAAAAATAAAAATGCACCTGGATACGAACCCAGGTATTTTTAATGCCTCTTTGCCCTTCATCTCGAATTGATGAACAAAATGGTATCAAGGCTCATTTGGTAAACGCAGTGGTTGCTTACGCGATTTATTCCTGGTAACTGACTCTCGGATACTGCAATATATATATATATATATATATATATATATATATATATATATATATATATATATATATGTAGTAGATTTACAACTTTTCCTGAAGAACTTATCTTACCAAAACAATTCAGTCATAATTCCAGATTTTCATGATGAATGTTAAGCAAGAAATGCGTTCGAAACGATTCGCGAGTTTCTGTGAATATGTAATTAAATGATTTTTTAAAAAGTCCTTTTAGGTACACATGATAGATTCTCTCTTGGAAAAGTTCCATAATTTGTAATTTATATAAGTTATGAATAACTTCAATCCTGTATTATTCATCTGCCTGTTGCATAGTTGCTTGCAATTTGGACGTAACGGTGGAAGGAGATAGGAATACGGTCAAAACAAATTTATATTTGCAGGTAATATTTATTTTTAAAGAAATGATTTTATAATAAATGATGGTGTATCTAAAAGGTGCAATATTGTGGGAAAATGGTCGATATCGTACGTACCATTTTAAAGTTATTTGTGTTACCAAAGTTCGCCATCAGCGGCACACGAGGACAAATCACGGTCCTTATGCTCAGTAGAAAAAGTAGGAAAAATGAATCTCGAAATTTAGAACCGAGAAATAAATCCTTCGTTATCCCAAAACTTGAACTGCGCTAGTTAACCTATTACCTAAAACAGTGTTTCTCAACCTATTGGCCGCGGTCCCCCAGGAGGCCGCAAAATTATTTTGGTTGCAAGGTGAAATGCCAAAAAAATAAAAATTTCACGAATAATAAAAATTTATCAGAGAATTTTGGAAAAACGATGTGAAACTATTATTAATAGTTATATAAAATAAGGAAATTTTCAATAAAGTTTCTTATTTTTACTATTTTAAATTGAAAGGTGGCCGCATCATATTCAAGGGGGTGCGTCAAATGAAAGTTTAAGAACCACTGACCTAAAACATAGCGAGGCGAAGTACAAGTGTCTGGCGTGGATTTTTATTCGACTTTCAGCAACGGTGTTTTTTTTACCAAACGCGTTTAACCCGTGAGGTTCTACACTGCGCGGGCTGACGTTACATTCGATTAAAGGTGGGATAGTTTTCACGTCAACCCGCGGCACTCTTGGACGCTTCGATATGTCAACTTCCCCTTGGGGACAATCGGAGCGAAATGGCGCTTCTTTTTCCCTCACCTCTTCCTCTCCCTATGTCCCTCCCCCGAAACGGTGCTTCGCCTCTCCGATTCTTCCCCTCGTCCAATCTCCTCTCCACCCCCGCCATGGCAATCCGTGTATCGTAGCAGCGATGCCCATTTGCTATGCCTGACCCCCCGAAGGGCTTAAGAGGAGCCGTTTCGTCCCCTTCACGGCATCTGCTCGTCGTTTCCAGCGCGGATTCACATTTGTGACAGCCAACTTTGGTGTCAACGAACTTTTGCTCCTAAAGGTTTTATTCGTTCGGTTGGGTGACCAAAGGGAATAGGAAGACGTGATTGGACACGTTTCCCTTTGACCTAATGGGGTTTTTTGTTGACGTCTATGATGGCGACCTTCCCCCTCCTGACATTGCAGCCATTTTTTTCGATGGGTTTTTCGTTTCGGGAAGCGCTACTTGACAATCCCATAGGCGATTCGTTACAATCATGATAATCTGTAGAAGTACAAAATTAAGTTATTGCTATTTTCACGTAGAGGAAAGCGGAAGCAGAGCGGAAAGTTGTAGAAATTGCTCTTAAGACATTCAAACGAATGTTTTAGATTTGAAATGAAATTTTAGCGAAACTCATTTTTGCAGCTTACCGTTAGCTAAAACATTTTCACCAACGGGATAACAATAAAGTAATGAAAATTTTTATATTTGAACTGTTTTAAATTCTTGCGAAAAAGTATTTTCTTTATTTTATTGGTAAATAAATTTACTGAATATTAATATGCGGAAATTAATTATCAATATTTGCCATGACTAATTCCAATTGGAACTTACTAGCAGTTAGAATTATAATAACGGTTACAAATAACATGCTGTTGCGCGACTGAGGAAATAATCAACCTCCTTAATTTAAAATCTCAAGTGAATGTATATATTTGGCTTAGACATTTCATAGAATTGGAGTATTAATCGTTATGGTTCGTCTTTGTTTTAAAGCGAGGTTTTCTACTATTGAGTTGCACTCTGCGGTATTGGAACCCATGAACTTGGTATCTGACGTTGGGTACAAAACAAAATACAAAAGTTGGAAACTTACAAAGTCTGTTACTTACTATGTTCCCAAATAAAGAGCGAGTTGTTGCTTGTTTTGAACGTTCTGGTTTTCTTGGTGACTGAAACAAGTTTTCAATGAATGCGATGAAGGCACATAAAATGTTTTACAAAAATATTTTCCCGAACTCTGAGGCAGAAAAGAGATGATTTCGTACACGCAAAAGAGAGAGAGAGAGAACCACTCTAAAATCTTGCATGCATTATGCGTAAAAAAGACATTTTGAAATTGAAAATGTCGAAATATGGGGTGAAGATTAAGAGTGAACTTTCTGTTAAACCTGCTAAAAACAAACATTTGCATGAAGGAAGTTTTTGAAAAATAAACCAGCTTATTTTTGTTATCAAAAGTAGATCTTTCCCTTTTTGTCATTTTTGACATCATAAATAAATAAAATTAATAAAAAATGGAGCAATTAGCTCACGTAATCGCTTGCATAGTCGGTGATATATATGAATTTTTTATTATTAGTGGTCTATAATACAATCAAAATGGTGATGATATTTTGTGATGGAAAATTATCGATTATTGCTTAAATCGTCATCAAATTTGTAATTAAATGTTTTCACTTTGTTCATTTTTCACTATGCATTTTTATTTTCATATATTAAATCTCACTTTTTCTTCTTTTGCTATTCTCATTAATTTTTATTTCATTTTATCATCTCGTTCGCCTACTTACAGATATAGTAGATGATATAGATATATAGATCATGTGGTAGTGGCGATGAAGAAATGTAGCTTGGCAACTGCCCTTTTAATTTTTATAAATTTTCCATTAATTTATTTGTTTTTTATTATTGAACAGAGTATGAATCTATGGTTTGTTTTCATACTCGAGAGAGATAATACAAATAGTTGCTAGAGGTTTTAATTACTAATTTTTAGGCGTTTATAATAATGTTTTTGGAATTCAAAGCGGGTTTGACGGTGAGGTGGTCACCGATAACCCTTTGTAAACAAACATTAGGGGAAACTTCGGAATGTAATATCCGTCCTTTCATAAAATACAGCAGTGGAGAAATTTTGTGGCTCTGGCATTTATTTGATCGCAAGAATGCATATTGGATGGTCTTGTCTTGAGATAATCCTTAATTTCTTCGGTTAGCTTTTGAAGCAATGACGTTTATCTCACGGCCAAGGTCTAAGTGTGGTATTCTTGGTTAAATTCATTATTTTAGGATATTACACTTTTTTCCTTAAGGGAGATGAACATTCATTTTTTATTTAAAGTTTCTGTTAGGAAGATTTGAGCTTCGTCGTTCGAAGTATTTTATGCTGGCGATTTTTCAAAAACAGACGTATTACCTCGTAAAATCTTTGTTCAAAGACATGCTATAACCGTGAAGACGACTCACATCTCGCTGAAATCGTTTCCGTCTGAAACGAGCAATATATTCCGACAGATGTATGAGCAGCCCTTATGGATCGATGCTGAAATAGAGGGTTGCTTCAGCCTGACCCAAATATAAGGCTTGTATCGTTCTCCGGATGTAGAGAGAGTTTCGTAACTCCCCTCCCCTTTCATACTACCCCGGTAGCTTTCTGCCCCAGGCATGAACTGCTAACGCACCCTCCCCGAATAAAGGAAGGCGGTGTGTGTAATGTGAGGAAGAATACACAATTCCCCTCTTTGGCCAATGACTTCCTATCCTTCCTTGTTGATATCAAAGCTCAATCATCCGTCCTCTTGGAAACTGAAGTGCTTCTCCGTCGATAGTTTGGTGGGTATACGAAGAGATTGATCCCTTAGCGGCAGCGAGGGAGAAAAACGCACGGATTTTGTAAGAATGGAAATTCCTTCTCCTTGGCGCGTTTCATTTTATAAAAGCGCTTATGTTTTCGCTCTGTCTTTCTGGACGATCAGTTAAATTAAAATAGCAATTAAACGGTAAGAGATATTAGACTGAAATTTGCAGGGTTTATGTAGTCTATGATGCCATTTATTACGCTGCCAAAGAAATCCTTTGGAGAAATTACTGGGTGACAGGCAGTGCCTTCAAAATTTTCAAATTAAGATTCCGAACAAACTGTTATATATAGAAAGTTAAAAGTTTCACTATATGTGTGCCTTTCATTGCCTTCTATAAAAATTTTGAATACATTTTTTTAATATTGGTGGGCGGCAGGGAGTGCCTTCAAAATTTTCAAAATGAGATTTTGAGCAAATAGTAATCGATAGAAGGTTGCATTACATGTGGGGTGGCGGAGTGGTTAGAGCGTTGGCCTTCCACGCAGCGGTCCCAGGTTATAATCCGGCGGAGACCAGGATTTTTCAACCTGGTATCGTCCCGTCTCCTAATTGTTGAATTAGTTGGTTAGTTTAAATGTTGAATTAGTTACCCCTACTTGTGTGATTTGAGGAGATCGCGCAAGTCAGCGCTGCGTCCTTCGGAAAGGACGTTAAGCAGTTGCCCCCCTTGGTGCTCTTCGTTAAGAGTAAGCCAATGCCGGCACAAGGTTTCCTTCCTCCCTTTTTGTGTGTTTGGTGTGGAAGGAGTTATAGCTATAATAATCCGAAAAGTTGATTAGCCATAAATACAAACCAAGGACAACATTTCATTATATATGTGACCATTAGTGCCATATATTGCACTGCTGAAGAAATGTTTTTGAAATATCGGTGAACAGCAGCGGATGCTTTCAAAATGTTCAAATTAAGATTTAGAGCAAATTGTTATAGATATAAAGTTAAATAATAAAATTAATTATTGAATGAATTACTTTGTCTTAAGGATATAATACGAAATTTATAAAGAATTTTAAGGTTACAATTCTAAATTAAACCAGCATTTTTATATTGCGTTAGCAAATGAAACTCCAGTTTTTTAGCTTGTTTTAACGCGTACTCCCCTTAAGGATTTGAGAGTTTGCCGCGGATGCACTCAAGAGTACGCGCACGAATACCCAAGGATGGAAAAACTTGGATGGGCTTGAATGCGAACTAACTATCGGTTACGCTGCAGGAGAGCTGTCGCGTAAATATAGGATTATTTACGAACTCTGCGGTTTAAAATTTTCATGAGGGTACATGGTTGCATGGAATCTTTGTTCAACCATTCTAAAATATTTGTAGGGAATATATATTTCTAAAACTATATAAACCACGAATTACTTCGTAATAATATTATTTCCAAAAAGACGAAGATAAATGTCTATATACTATATATTTATATATGTATGTAAATGCTTACGGAAGAGGAAAGGTGACTGGGATAAGTGGATTGCAACACGTTGTTGGGATAAGGAAGCCCAGTGAGCACTAACCAATGAAATGACTTCAAGTTGGCGAGCTGCTGGGGGTGTCAAAGTGACACACGTAAAACTAGGGTTGCCACATCTCCCGGAATTCCGAGAGTTTGCCGGAATCAACCCACCTTAGGTACATCTCTCCCGAAATCTGGTAAAACTTGTCCGGGAGCCCAGAATCATCGTAATGATGTACTTTTCAGCTTTACTAATCTTTTTGCCTTATATTAAGGAGAGATTTTGGTGGAATCATTTCCTTTAGTTGCAATGAAACGATACTTAATGTAAGTATAAATATACTCTTTATACAGAATCATGTTGGTTACTATCTCTGACGCACCACTAAAGAGTCGCCTGATTTTTATTACAACTTAAACTAATCAAGGAACCTTCAACATCACTTTAGATTAATTTTCAAAAGTAAAGTTGACGGAGAATTAAAGAAAATTGTAACGTTTTTGCTTTCAGTTCCAGTATCCAACGCAGCCGGCGAACATGTGTTCAATGTCACTAATGAGTTGTTGTGTAAAGGTTGAAACAAATAAAGTGTAGATCATGTAAAGGAAAAATAAGTATGCATCAATTTTAATTACTCGCCTAAAGATTTATATGCCTTTTTACTAGGTATCAAAACCAGATCTTTTGGAGACTGCTCGAAGTAGTTCAAAATATAAATTCCAATTAAATAAATAAAGTATGGCTTTTGAAGCAATGCTATTTTTAAGAGTTGGTTATTATAATTTATAGAATAATGTTAAAACAAAATTAAGGTTCAATATTCATGTTTTCTAAATAATAAAGCAAGTTTTATTGTCCTCATTAGCCGTTTTTTAATCTACAGACAATCTCGCAATTAACTACTCATACAATAAATAGAAGAGGAGACTACGGTGAGTAAAACTGTGAATGGAAGATTCGACTCTGACCGTAAACAAAAAGGAATTTAGCGTGAAAAACAGAGCGCTAAATACGTATGTCGAGAGCCAAGCTCTCATCATCAGTAGCTGCTGTCGAGATGGATGTCGGTTAGGATACGTGAATTTAAACCGCTGTCCGTTGGTGAGAAAGTGAAAGTGGGTGGGAGAGGAGTGGGAGGGAAGGAGGGGAAGGGGGAACCTTTAAACTGTAGAGGGAGTACCTTACTCCCCCCTCTACAGTTTAACGGTTCTCCAGTTTAACTTTTGAACCAATAGACCGATTTTCATGATACTTCGTAAAAATCTCTTGCTACTTGAGCCGAGCTGCCGAGGATAGTTTTTGTTGCTTTACGTAAAAAATCTGAAATCCATCGTGCAGGGTAATTTTCTCTTTCACATTACAATATCTTTAGAGTTGTAATACCGGAGTTGGATTTGTACTAATCTGTGAGGAAATGAATGAAGATTTAAATTTTTATCGTAGAAATTTGCTTATAGATCATATTTCTTCGAATTTCACGTAAATACGGGCATTTTTGCAGTTTTTATCACTCTTTACGAGTGTTTATATAGCAACAACTATTGTTGGAGTCGGATTCGGTCTAGTCTAATACAGACACGCGTTATTTTTGCCGCACAAATACGCATGATCAATTTAATCTTCCGTTCGATTGTATTTGTAATATTTTATAATGCTAAATTATGAAATTTGGGAATACAAAGAGCAATCTATCCGTGGTGATTTTAAAGTTATTAAGGCAATGTAAGTATTAAATAGATGATTAAATGGAAAGTAGGCATCATAAGTTCCGTTTGGATCATCTTGTTTTTCTTCTCGAATGTTCTCGGGGGTCGCGGCGACCAAGCATCTACATCTACATCTACATATTACCCTGCAAGTCACCTTGACGGTGGATGGCAGGGGGTGCCGCGCACCAAGTTCCTAACTAATTATTATTCACTGTTATCTATTGTGGTCACGTATTGTCCTAGGGAAAAAGGACTCCTTATACCTCTCCGTCCTACTATCTATTTCGCGAATCTTGTCGTCATTATCCCTCCGTCCGATATACGTTGGTTGTCGAATAATATCCTTCATTTCATTTACGAATATCTCCGACCTATATTTATCTAGAAGTTCCAGAGGGACTAGCGAATGAGGTAGTAGGACTTATCAGAAGCCCGACGTATCTCGGAAGGCAGGACAGTGAGGATAAGATTCGCGAGATCGACTGTAGAACGGAGCGATATAGAGGATCGTTTTTCCCTAGGACGATAAGAGACCATAATAGAAAAAGATAACGTAGGAAAACTATGGACCCTTGGTGCACTGCACCCCCTGCCATCCACCAAAAAGGTGACTTGCAGGGTATAATGTAGATGTAGATGTAGATGAAGGAGGCGTCGCCTGATAAATCTAACTGAGAGCCACTACTTTATACCACCAACTGGAAAAACTATGAAACGGATATTTTGAAATAAATTAAGTGTTAACATATTTAAGCCTAAAAATTATGGTGAATTTGTAATATCTTGCATAAAAGTATTAGGAATATATTATTAATGATTTGTCATTTAAATGATTGATAAATTCACTAAAAATGATGATGTACGACATTAAATGCTTCCAAATTTTCATAATAGCAACTACATATCAGGTCCACAATTCAAAAGTCAGTGAGAATTAAACGTTCCAGGTGATTATACAAGTACCCTAGTTGGGTATAAAATGGTTTGCATGTTAAAATTACAAAAATTACATTTATGATATGGACTATAAACTTAAAGTGCTGGATATTACAATGCTATTTTTTCCAAAGCTATTTTTAAAATTAACAAAATAATACGGATCAGAATTAAATCTCTAAAGAAAAAGAAAAACACCTCATAATAATTTTTATTTGTAGTAATTATTATGTAACTTCGATTTGGTATTTGTACACAAAGTGTCTTGCAAGTTTTTCATGCCGATTATATTTTAATATAATGCACATTGAATAAAAAATTAATAATACAGCTATTAATTTTTACGTTACCTTGACTATTTATTTTCTTAATAGTCACAATTATGCTACATCGAGAAGATTACGATTTTTTATATAAAAACTATAATTATAAATGTAATTTTTACATCGCCAATATTGTTGCTTAGGAGCTAGATCTTTCAAGGTTGGAGACAGACCATAGGGCTCGGTCCTCAGCGTATCTAACCCATAAAGCATTCCTTTACTTCCTTAAACACCATCGTTTTTGCAACCTAAAATTCTACTAATATCTATAGAAGACTATAAAATTTTCCTAAAACATTTCAAGTTTCTTGGTAATGACTTCAAGAGCACTACGAGTAATATACACTTTATCGCGGAACCAAAATTCAATATTTGAATATAAGTTGAAACGATAAAAAAATGAGTCCAAAATATTAAGTTAAAAGTTGACCGTGACCGCTAAAATATTGCTAGTTTTATCGAAAATCATCGGAAGCCTTTAGTGGAGGCAAGGAGAAGGTTTCTTAATTCCGGGAAAACCACCCCAAAATTACGCGCACCCTTGAATATTCCTCTGGGAAGTATGAGAAGGTTGGCTGTAAGTCATGGCAACGATACTTATGAGGTTTCCACAAGGCAATCCAAGAGGCTCGGGATGCCGTGCTGTTTCTCGTTGTGGGTTTGAGTGGAGGGTCTAATTCCCATCTTATATACATAGCGATATGAAATAAGCTTCAATCAGTATTTCAACGTACCAAACAATCCGCAGAAGGTGAGAGTAATTTTTGAATCCTCTCGCGACCCACCGTTTGAGAAACACTGGTCTAGAGCGAGACTCGTGAGGAAATCTGAGCATTCAATTTATAACCAGCTGAAATGTATCAAAAATGCCAGGGAACAAAATTTCCTTACTAAATAAATACCAATCTTTTATTATGAGTTAATTTTTATCAAAAGTTAATGAAAACTCTATTCAGAACATTTTTTTACATGTTGCCTCCCCTCCGACTGGGTCGCGATACAAAAAACTTCAAAAAGAGCAGTGTTTCCCAATCGCTGGGTCGCGACCCAGGGGATTTTAGGGGGTTCTCAAGCACTCTTCTTTAAGGCATGTGAATGTTTTTGGTTTTAAGAGTCCTGTAGGTTTTAATTTGTCGATATATTTGGTTAAAAATAAAGAAAATTCTGTAACTTATAAATTTACGAAAACTTTTTTAACAGATCACTTATTTTTATTTTTATCTTTTACTTTCATGGTCAGTACAAATATAGAACGATATGTTTCAGATTCACACGCAATTTCACTTTAATAATGAAAATGTGTCACATTACATTACATCAATGTAAAAAATTATGAAAAACGTTCAAAATAAATAGCTTGTCTATTCCATGCAAAAACCTTTTATTAAGGCTTCACCACATTAAATATTCTCATAATAAACATTTTCATATTATTTAGTATTCAATAATAGGAAAATTACACTCAACTGTTATTATATTCTAAAAAGTGCGATAGGACAATTTTAATTTTCCGTTGAAACGAAATATCTATAATTAAAGCTCTTCGCCAAAGTGTGAGATAGTATCTCAGTAATAAGGCAAGGTAAATGCACGAAAATCCTTTTCTCTTATCATTAAATCGTCCGAATAAAAGCATCGTTGTTTAAATTTATTTTAATATACTTTCATCTCCGATGGTCCTTAACCGATTTACCTATCTCTCATCTTAATTGAAAATCGTACAAAAATTAATAAAATATTAATTTCCGAAACGAACCGTTCGCGATGAAATATCCTCCTGGAACTATTCATTATTTACGGCAAAGATAACGAATTTTGAGTATAGACATCGAAATTTATTTAAGCACTTTTCGTTTACGTAATCTGCCTCGGGGATCATCTGCTTCCAAATACAAATGACTTTTTTCCCTATCTTCGGAGATCGAAGATAAATACGAATTTCCACGCATTTCCCTTAGGCGTTCAAATCATTAACGCCTACAACCTTTCCAGAATTCCTTTGTACCGTGTTTTCTTGCAGAGTGAGGATTAAGATCAGTGGTTCTCAAACTGGGTGCCGCGGCACACTGGTGTGCCGAAGGAGATATTTAGGGGTGCCGCGAAAAACTTTGTTTAGTAAATAAATCAACGATTTGCATGTGTTGGTCGGTAATTAGGGCAATAATTTCTCTTCTAATAAATTGATTATGTAGTAGCATCAACAAGTGGATGTGTCCAAAGGTTGTAATATCCGTATCTGAAAATATATATAGCTTGTCACAAGACTTATCTTTGAAAGTGTGTCGTGGCTCAAAAATTTTCGATTTAGATCATAATCAACGTCGGACTATACCGAGAACGCGACTCTATAATCGAAGGTCTGTAGTCCATGTCGGGACCTCGATTGGATTCTGGCTTTACAGAAACCGTACCTCAAAACATAAACCTGCAAGGACTGAGTGATGCCCGTGAAGTTTTCTAGAAACGATTTCCGCGTAAATTATTTATAGAAGAATTTGTGTTATTAATTAGCAGAGAGTCAGACGTAAAAAATATCGAAATGTAAAAAGAACAGAAAAAAACAAAACTTGCTGGATGTAGACGAATTTCAGTTTCAAAACAAAGATTATGAGAAAATTTTCTCGCTATGATTTATTATGTGCGCATAAAAATGCTTTGCTGGGTTTCAGTATTCACTATGATCAGTGCCCGGACTGAGCCGGAACGCCGTTCCGGTTCGTCACACGAGTCGGTAATATCGATCCGTCTCGTCAGACATTTAGTAATACCGTTCCGGAAAGTTAGCTTGATCGTAAATTATATATATTATTCAATATTAGCTGCACCAGCGCAAATTGTGTATGGAATATCTCCATTTATAAACACTGGAAACTGTTCGATGAGAGCACACGCGCGCACAGATCCTCTGTGATGATTTTCAGCTATTTCGTGTCCACTGCCTTCGGTTCCACTATCAGAACAAGCGTTCCGTTTCGTAGTATCTTCCATTTCGAGCACTGCTAAGGATGAAAACGCCGTCGCGACCGTATTTCCACAGAAAAGTCGTATATTTTCTGCGATAACCTCAATATGAAATCCGTCAATCAAATATTCTTTACTATCTGGCAGAGCCTTTTTTCTTTCCTCAAAACTGTTCCTTTTATTGTTTCATTAAAGTTCCTCCAAAACCTTCCCAGTTCACATTCAATTCCTTTTTATCTATCTTTACTGATATTTTTGTAAAAAAATCGATTTACCATGCCTCTCTCATCGATAGCTAAACTAAACGCCACTTGATATCGTTTTCCTCTCTTTTCTGACTTAACATGCATCTTTGACTGAATTATACTTTCCTTGAATCTCGAGTGGCATATACTTAGTTCAGGTTTTGAAAATCAATTGCCTGACCGATTTTGTCTCACAGATTTAATCAGCGGGCTTATTCCGCACGCAGCAATTTTAAAATGTGAAGTAAGGATGATAAACAACACTTAATAGCCATTGTCTTTCGTTACAAGAGGAAACAATACTTGGCACCATAATCGCAAAATTGTTGCCAAATGAAACGATAGCATCCCCTCAAAAACAGATGCCGAGCAGCCAGCGAACGGAAAGCGTCTCAGACCAGAGCTCCCAATTGGAAGAGAAAAGTGGAACGAGATGGGATTAGGTCTCCCTCGGAAAATTCGTCTCAACGGACGGGAATGAGGAGTTTGAGATTGGAGAGACGATCAGCGAGTTGAATTGGATGGCGGAAGATGCTCTTATTCCTCCTGAAGACACATCCAACTTGCTGATTTGTATCCGGCGTAATGTTTATCTTATTATATACCAAATTTAACTTTGTATTCGATTTAAGAAATGTAAATTAAGGGGAGAAATGCCTTGAATTAAATTTGGCGTTGTTAAAATTAAAAACAAAAATCAAAACAACACAGTTTTAATAACACTTATTGCTAGACTTATTCCGCGTAATACTATATAAGTACACTATACGTTGTATATTATAGAATTGGGGAAACGAAGGAGAGGGTTGGGGTGGACGAAAATAGGAGTAAAAGGTGATTAGCGGAGGGGGAGAAGTTGGGATTGGCTGGATTAAGCCTGAACTGATGATAAAAGGGGAGGGTGGGTAGTCATTGGTCATCCCGAATTCTCACAATCCGCTAATCACCTTTCACTCCTATTTTCGTCCACCCCCTCACTCTCATTTAACCTATCTCCTTCTTTCCCCCAATTATTTCTTCCTCCTCTCTTTCCTGTTATTATAGAAGCCTATTTTTTTAATGCTTGATACCTGATGTTGTAACGATGGTGATTATTCATCGAAACCGGTCATCGTTATATATTGTTATGTGGACTAAGTCGAATTGTTATTTTTAAAAATTGGTTTCAATCTTTGTTATTAATTTAATAACGTCACACTTCATCCCTATTATGGAGTTTCACAAAGTCTCGGCCTCGTCTATTAATTTTATGGTAAATATCTTGGTAAACTATTTGCCAGGATTTGGGTTGAAAAACCGTTTCTCCGATAGCTACAAAATGATTTGGAGAAATATTCGCATTTAGTCTCCCAATTAAGCGTTATCAGTGATTATTCATTGATACCATACAAGTAAACAAGTAATGTTCATAAAAACAGATTTTTAGTAAATAAATTTTGTTATATAAATATTTACTCCTTTGACCATAGAATAGTACAAATCAAGAGTTGGCAGCTCAGTTTTTTCAGACTTGGAAAACTTATTGAAAAAACCCTGCAAGCAAAACTTTTGCTTTGCTAAAATAAATACCAACGTTTCTTCTTGGCGTAGAGCTTAATATGGAGGACGCAAGAGCCTAGGTTCCTCAAATTACATAGGTGGTAAAAGGTTTTCTGAGTAAATTATGATCACTTTTTAATGCTAAGTCATGTGATAAGTGGAAAAATTCATATATATATATATATATATATATATGCAAGCATTTCATCTCACCTTGAAAAAACATTCATTTTTCTGAGAGATATTTCATCATTGGAAATATTTTTTAAATTCTGTATATTTCACCTCTGTACCGATTTATGTTCTTTCCTTATGTAACAATATTAGAGTAAAACAACCCCTAAGATTTGCAATTTTAAGAATATTATTCTTTTTCCACAGTAGGGTACTAAAGCCACACATTCCTGCCAAATTTTAAAGTTGTTGCTTATCTAGAAGTGAAATAATATTAATCTATTTGTTTAAATTAAAAAAATTTAACGGCCGCAGCAACATATTCATCGAGATCTTCAAATGTTTATTTGGGTATGTGCACAAAGCTGTAAATAACTTTAAAATATCAGCACCAAGCGACATTACGTTTTTGACAATTCTCTAATATTTCCTGTTTTTGGATTTTGACGTCGTTATAAGTTACTGCCGTAGTTTTAAATAAATAGCATTATAATACAATCCACTGATTCTCTTTAGAAGCACTAAATTAAAGCTATTATTATATACAGTTCATCAACCACCATAATTGAAATGAGTAACCTTCTTTTATTTAATAACATATATCGCGTCATCATATGTATACGTATTTAGTTGAAATTAAAGGGACAACAAACATTTCCGTATTAAAAAGCATTAAAGTGATGCTATTATAATACGGATTGCCAATCCCCTTTGAAAAGCATTATCCTGGTTGGTATCGTAGCTCTCGGGCCCGCGTGGGCCAATTTGAATTAGTTTTGGCACTACGACGCTTAATATCAACCTGAAGCTGCTGCCAAATTTGAAGCTCCTGCGTTTATTTTCTGAAGAGGAATGGCTGCCACAGACAGTCAGACAAACATTCTCTTTTATTTATAGGATATGTGTGTGTGTGGATCTTTTTACTTTTCACCTGACTTACCATTAAAAAGTGATCATAATTTACTCAGAAAGCCTTTTGCCGCCTTAATATATACATGGTGTCCCGAAAAGATGTATACACATTATTGTTTGGATGAAATTTAAAGCGACTCATTGTTGCATGGCATGTAATTAAAATATGGCTTCAGTCATAATGAAAAGCAACAATTCAATACGCATAATTCACAGCGTAATAAAAATGGCGGAGCATCACCTGACTTTCGAGAAAGTAAAGCAATTTTGAAGTGGTACTGGGAATTTGAGAATGTGTGTGAGGTTCAAAGACAGACAGACCAACACGAGCCACAATTTCAAGAATTCGTGATAAATTCGAGATTTACGGCTCTGTGCAAGACGTGTGCAAGCAACGATCTGGGAGACGTCGAACTTCCACGAATGCGGAAAATTCTGATATCGTGTTGGAGCAATTCGAAAGATCGCCAAAAAAGTCTGTAAGGCGATGTGCTAATGAGACTGGAATCAGTAAAACAGGTGTACACAGGATTCTCAAACTGCCAATTTGAAATGCTATCTTCCGAGACTTACAGAAATTGGCTGAAGACGATCCTGACCGCTGATCTGAGTTCTGTGAATGTTTTCAAATGAAAGTGAACGAGGATGCACATTTTGTTGACAAGGTTGTTTGAACTGATGAAGCAACATTTATACTCAATGATACAGTGAACCGGCATAACTGCGTGTACTGGTCATTTGAAAACCCTCAAATTCATTTAGACAAGGCTGTAAATTAACCGGTACTACATTTTGGTGTGATGTGTCGTCCAGGGGTAATTGTGGGGCCGTACTTCTTCGAGAGGACTGTTACTGGTACTCAGTATCTTAACAGCTTTATGAAAGAGAAGATTTTTTTCCCAACAAGACGGAGCACCTCCACATTACCATCGTGATGTTAACAATTTCTCAGGCCGGTGGATAGGCCGGAGGGGAAGTGTTGAGTACCCACCACGTTCACCTGATTTGACTCCACTTGACTTTTAATTGTGGGGTTACCTGAAGGATAGAGTGTACTGAATGAAACCAACAACACTTTACGAACTGAGGCAAAAAATTGATCAGTCATGCGCGGCCATCCCAGCAGATATCTTGGTGGACGTTTGTCAGTCGGTTACTACCCGTTGCCAACAATGCATTGAAGCTAATGGAGGTCATTTTGAATATCTGCGATAATTCAACTTGTAATAAAATGTTATTGCTTCGCACCCACCAAATATTGTTCTTTTTTGCGTTTTTAAAGGTTTATTTTTTCAACATTAAAATGCGTATACATCTTTTTGGGACACCCTGTATATATATATACTAGTAGTTGGTGCTTGCATTCTGCAAGCATATCATCTCAACATAAAAAAACATTCATTTTTCATATTTCATCATTACAAATATTTTTTTAATTTTAAATATTTCACCTCCAGAGCGATTTTCGTTTTTCCCTTATGTAAAAATAATAGACTAAAACAATCCCAAAACTTTGAAATTTTAAGAATTTTATGCTTTCTCCATTATGGGGTACTAATGTTACACATTTATGCCAAATTTTAAAGTTGTAGTACTTCTAGAAGTGAAATAATATTTTTCCAATTGTTTAAATTTTAAACATTTTTAACGGCCGCCGCAATATGTTTATGGAGAAATTTAAATGTTTATTTGTGCAAATGCACTACTCTGTACATAACTTGAAAATTTCAGCTTCCTAGCTCATCCCGTAGTGTCTAAACATCTACCCATTTGTTTAAACTTTATGAATTTTTAACTGCCAAACAAATAAACTTATCAAAATTTCTATAATCCATATCACGTTTTTTTACAAATCCTACCTATAGAAAAAATTTCAGCTCTGTGGCACATTCGGAAATACATAAACCTTGAAAATTTGTCTAAACAATTGCGAATTTTTAGCGACCGCATTGTTGCACTTTTTCAAGTATATAAATATATATATATATATATATATATATATATATATATATGCACACATATACTCGGTTTTACGTCAATTCGTCGCAAATTCAGAAATCGTTGAGGAAATAGGAAATATCTTTCTGTTATTTTCAATATCACGATTTGCATAGTGAAATCCCGAGTCGCACATTGGCAGTGAAATGTCCCGCCGTCCAAGATGCAGATAAATTTTCGTCCGACTTTGTTTTTCATATGTTTAAAAAATATCTGGCGATACTTTCTTGGTAAATACTCTTCTCACTCAAACATATGTAAGTTTATCCATTTCTATTCTTTCCCTTATAACATAGATTTCTATGACTGCACTTCCAGTATTGCACACGAAATAAAATTCAAAAGAAAGTTTTGCGCGGGACCCTCTGTCAACCCGGAATCCATGTATCGATGAATCGAGGAAAAGAAAAAGGATCTCGTAACTTTAAATCTCCGTCGGCCATTTAGGATGAAACAAAATAAGAAAACATATTAATAAGATATTTTGGAAAAAAATGAAATCTTATAGCAAAACAAAAATCCGACTTTTTTTTAGTTAACGAACACCTGTTCCCTTCCCATTCCCCTATATTAGAGGTTCCCAAACTGAGGTTCGCGGAAATAATCCTTAATGGCGTTTACACAGCGTATTTCATTGCACAGTTTATGTTAATCATTTACTGCAGTGATGGGACTGGTTCAATTCAACGAGTATTTCTTTCCTTCATTTGTTTAACATAGGATTGAATGTAGAATATATTTAATTTTCATTTTAAGATTTATTGAATTTATTAAATTTAAGTTCTAACAGAAGCTTGTACGCGTAAATTAACAAAATTTATTTTTGTCCAAGAAAGAAATCGAATCCTTGACGAATTTGCGTAAATCTTTTTAGACTCAGACGCAGAATTTTACAAAAAGTTTTTTTTTAACGGCGAGAAATTTTAACTGTAACGACAAACGCATTATCACACCATCCACCTGTCTAAGGCTATCGTTACGAGCGATATTTTGCTTTGATTATATAGCAAAACATAAGTTGTTGAGCAAATGATTACATTATTAAAGCAAAATGATAATTTGAAGTGCTTAAACTTGAATTCTACGACGCGGTATAGGACAATATTTTAATAATAAATTTTTATTCATTTTTTGTTTTTGTTATTTACACGCAAAATTGAAGTATTTTAATTTCCATACCTGAAGGATGTTTAAGCACGTACCACCCTCCTTGGCTACGCCACTAATATTCAGGTAAGGAAGATGATCCTTAAAAATTTTTATTTTTAAGAGGGGGCTCTCGAGATTTGGATTGTTATGAAAGGGGTTCGCGGAATGAAACCACTGCCCTATGTTCATGTCCGTTCTCCCCAATCTCTCCAACGCGTCGTTGCGGCCAACGCGCCTAACGTCTCAAGCAAGGCCTCTGATTGGGTAGCGTCAGTTCTCAACGCCCGTAATGCGTGCATGGAAACGCACGTTAAGACTATTTTCCACAATTTACTTAGAATTCACTTTCCATCATCCCCGCCTCCATAGTGTCATTCTTTTCCTTTACCTTATCTCCCCCTGGTTTTTCCCTTTCCCTTCCAACTTCACTCCTCCCGCTAATCACCTAGGACTCCCAGTGTTATCCACTCTCTTTCCCATTCCCTCCCCAACCTACCTTAACCCCACCTTCTATCTTCCCCCACTTCCCCCGCTCTTCTCCCCTCCTTTCTCCACCTTTTTGTTTCCTTCCCAACATCCTTCTGTTTATGGCCATATATTTTTTGATTCTTGTTGCCTAATTTATTCAGAAATTATGAGGCATCGTCAACCCTTCCCATACACTAAATGCAGTGTATCACAGAATTAATGAAGAAAAGGATTTCCTATTTCCTCAAGTATTCCTGAATTTTCCATTCGACGAATTTGCCTTGCGACGAATTGCTCGGGACGAATTACCGCACGACTAATTGGCGGGACACCTATATATACACAACTAGTTGGTGCTTGCATTCTGCAACCATTGCATATCACCTTGAAAAATACAATAACTTTTTAGAAAGATATTTCATTATTAGAAATAACATCTAGAAGTGAAATAATATTCATATAATTGGTTAAATTTTAAAAAATTTTAACGGCCGTAATAACAACTTCATGGAGATTTTCAAATGTTAATTTTTCATTTGCACTAAGCTCTAAATAACTTTAAAATTTCAGCTCCCTAGCTCGCCCCGTAGTACAATTAGAAGTGAAATAACATTTGTCTAATGGTTTAAATTTAAATAATTTTTAACGGACGCAATAATAAATAAAACCGGTCTAGAGGAGAAATATTTAGAATTAAAGAAATATATCTCATGATGAAATAACTCTCTAAAAAATTAATGTTTTTTCAAGGTGAGATGAAATGCTTGCAGTATGCAATCACCTTCTACTAGTCATTATATATAGACGTTCCTTACAGAGGAGGATACAACATGCAAGTACTTCAATAGGGAGGGGAGTGAGACAGAGATGCCCTATTTCACCAGCGATATTTAATATTTATGCAGAAACAATAACAGAAGAAGCGTTGATGGAAGAGAAAGAATTTAAGATAGAAGGTGAAAGTATTACCACCATTAAATATGCAGATGATCAGGGATTAATAGCAGAAGACTAGAAAGAACTTCAGAGGTTGACAGACAGACTAGTTGAGGTTGGCCAACAATATGGAATGAAGATCAATGCCAAAAAAAACGAAAGTCATGGTGGTTTCAAAGGAACATAAAGAATTAAATATAATGGTACATGGCCAAAAATTGGAACAAGCAAGTAGTTTCAAATATCTTGGCAGTATTTTAGCGCAGGATGGAAGTAGTACACAGGACATCACAAGCAGGATTGCAATGACAAAAGCAGCATTTAACGAGAAGAAGGAGCTTCTCACAAGCAAGAAAATAAATTTAGAAACAAGGAAGAAATTAGCAAAATGCAACATATGGAGCATAGCTCTTTATGGTACAGAGACGTGGACGGTAAGGAGAAAGGAGGAAAAATATTTAGAAAGTTTTGAGATGTGGGTATGGAGGAGGATGATAAAAGTGAAATGGACAGAGAGGAAGAGAAACGAAGAAGTATTAGAAATGGTGGGAGAAGAAAGGATGCGAATAAAAACAATCAGGAAAAGAAAAGCAAATTGGATAGGGCACATATTGAGAAGACAGTGTTTACAAAGAACGATCTTAGAAGGCAATATTAGCGGAAGAAGAGGAAGAGGGAGAAAAATAATGGGAATATTAGAGAATATAATACTTATAGAGGTATAAAAGAGGCTTCTAGGGAGAGAGAGAGATGGAGGCAGCGATTCAGCTAAAACCAGTCTTCAGACAGCAGCATGATGATAATGATTTCTCTTATAATTGTGCTATAAATTTATAATTTGGCAGAAATGTGTGGCATTATTAACCAAAACTGGAAAAAGTATAATATTCTTTAAATTGCAAATATTGCAATTGTTTAAACAAATTTTACGGTTTATGTATTTTGGAATTTGCTACAAAGCTTAAATTTTTTAATAAGTAGAATTCGTAAAAAACGAAATAGGGATTAAAGAAATTTTGATATTTTAATTTCTTGGGCTGTTAAATATTTTTCAATTTTAAACAAATAGGTAAATGTTTAGGTACTACGGAGAAAGATAGGGAGCTGAAAATTTTCAGTTATTCAGAGGTCAGTGGAAGTATACAAATAAATATTTTAATATCTCCATGAAGTTGTTATTGCAGCCGTTATAAATTTTTAAAATTTAAATAATTAAATAAATATCATTTCACTTCTAGGTCTGCGATAACTTAAGAATTTGGCAGAAATGTGTGGTATGTGAGTACCCCGCAATTGAAAAAGTATAATATTCTTAAAATTGCAAATTAAATAATTTGTTTTTCTGCAATATTGTTCCATAAGGAAAGAACGGAAATCAGTACAGAGGTGAAATCTTTGAATTAAATAAATATTTCTAATAATGAAATACCTCTCTGAAAAATTAAGGTTTTTTCAAGGTGAGAGGAATTCCTGCAGAATGCAAGCACCGACTACTTGTTATGTTTAAAAACGCTTCTTATTTATGATATCATAATAAAATATATATATCAGTAGGATACTAATGTTTAGGCATTTCCAGATGACCTGCAGACTAAATTTTTGTGAGTAGGACTATGTGCAAAACTGAATAGAAAAATCGAACACTCAAGAAAGTGCAACAGTGCGGCCGCTAAAAATTTGCAATTGTTTAAATTTTTAAGATTTATGTATCTGCAAATGTGCTACGAAGCTTAAACTTTTTCTAAAGGTAGAAACTTTAAAATAACGAAATAGGGATTATAGAAATTTTGCTATTTTAATTTGTTTGGCAGTAAAAATTCTTAAAGTTAAAACAAATAGGTTTAGACACTACGCTGCGAGTTAGGGAGCTGAAATTTTTAAATTATTTCGAGTTTAATATATGCTTATAAACGAACGAACATTTCAATGCATCCATGAAATCGTTATTGCGTCCGTTAAAAATTGTTTAAATTTAAACCATTAGACAAATGTTATTTCACTCCTAATTGTGCTATAAACTTATAATTAGGCAGAATTTTTTTACATTATTAACTCAATGTGGGAAAAATATAATATTCCTAATATTGCAAAAATTAGTGGTTGTTTTACTCCATTATGGTTCCATAATGAAAAAACGAAAACCGGTCCAAAGGTGAAATCTTTAGAAATAAAGAAATATATCTCATGATCTCTCTGAAAAATTAATGTTTTTTCAAGGTGAGATGAAATGCTTGCAGTATGCAAGCACCTTCTACTAGTCATCATATATAGACGTTCCTTACAGAGGAGGAGGAGGATATAACATATAGGAGGATACTAATGTTTAGGAACTTCAAGATGAGCTGTGGATTCGAAATTTTTTTCTTAGGTAGGATCTTGTGCAAAACCGACTAGAATAAACGAAAATCTTGAAAAAGTTCAACAACGCGACCGCTAAAAGTTCGCAATATTTCAAACAGATTGTTAATGTTATTGTATTTCCGAATGTGCTACGGAGCTGAAAATTTTTTACTGGTAGACCTGGCAAAAAACGAAATAATTTTGATATTTTAATTTGTTTGGCTGTTAAAAAATCTTCAAGTTTAAACAAATAGATATATGTTTAGGTACTTAGGGGTAAGCTAGGATTCTGAAATTTACAGTTATGCAGAGATTAGTGCATTTAAACTAACAAACTTCCGAAAATCTACAACAAAGTATTATTGCAGCCGTAATAAGTTTTTAAAATTTAAACAATTAAATAAATATTATTTCACTTCTATATGTGCTACAACTTCAAAATTTGAGAAACATTTGTGGAATTAGTACCTTACATTGGATAAAGTATAATATTCTTAAAATTGCAAATTTAAGGCATTGTTTTAATCAAATATTGTTCAATAAGGAAAGATAGATATTGGGTGCAGAGGTGAAATCTTTTGAATTAAAAAAATATTCTAATAGTATTATATCTCTCTGAAAAATTAATGTTTTTCAGGGTGAGATGAAATGGTTGCAGCACCAACTACTTGTAACATATATATATATATATATATATATATATATATATATATATATATATATATATATATATATATATATATATGTAGGAAGATACTAATGTCCAGCCCAAACTACAAGAGCTAGAGAGCTGAAAG
Organism: Tanypteryx hageni; assembly: GCA_028673005.1. Classification (NCBI taxonomy): domain Eukaryota; kingdom Metazoa; phylum Arthropoda; class Insecta; order Odonata; family Petaluridae; genus Tanypteryx; species Tanypteryx hageni. The sequence continues at coordinate 56,863,748 of CM054115.1, read as the reverse complement.
TTATGTTTTTGTAATTTTGATGGAGAAACCTACACATAAAATGAGACATCTCACCTAAGTGACATGGGTTTGACTCCAGAAATTCCGAAAGTGGCGTTTTTTCTCATAAGAAAAGCATTGCGCCATTTTTGTAAATTAATTTCGGGCACTTGCCCAAAAGCTAAAAAAAATGAAATTTTCAGTGTTGCTAGATGGTAGCAATATCTATTAGAAATTATTGATACTTTTGCTTACAGTATCCTTGGTTCGACTCCAGATGCCCCGGAAAATCTCCTATAAGTAAGCATGGGAGAAAATTATTCCATTGTGTAGACCAATCTGATAGGTTTAGAAAGCTGAAATTTTGCAGGATTATTGAATTTTGCTCATAACCAACTATAAAAATCGAAAATTTCAAAATTTTTAATTTTTAGAGGTTGTTTTAACCCCAGTTAAATATTAAATTTTAATAATTTTTATCTTGGAAACTATCAGTTGTAAGTTCGAGTTGCAAAACTTTTGAAGCAAATTATCCCTCTTCAATTTTTAGTAAAGATTGCTAATTTTTGTGCACCCTTTTTAAACCATTATATATAAATTGAAATTTAATAACCTGTAGCAAAAGACGAAGGAGCCAAAAACACCAGAGAAGAACGATCCCTCCTGGATAACTTTAAGAAAAAGACTGCCAAAAGATTGGGTTGTGCATAGAGAGAACGGGTGAAAGTTCATACGACAAGGTCATCTATAGGAAAAATCCGACAAAGGATCGAGAAACATTTGTTTCCGGAAGACACTCCACGGGGTTGATGAGTGGAAGGGGTAGAAAAGGACCACCGAAATTCCTTTCTTCCGAAGCTTGTTTAACAGGTGTCAAGGCATTCTCAGCAGGGCATATCCATGACCTTATGTGTATAGAAAGGCTCGCGGAATATCCCACCATTAGGTCGGCAAATATAATCTGAAAAATCTCAAATGGCTAAGAAACACGTGTTCTCAAAACTACCCTATGGCCTTGCAGTTACCTAATAGTCTAGAGCACAAGCGTGAGCTTTTCAAAAAGACGCATATTTGAGTGTAAGAAAATGCCCTTCTTTCTGTCCCACTGTTAATGCAATCCCAGAAAAGGAACGAAATCATAGGTATAAAATAATACTGCGAAAAAAGTAAACAGAAACGACTTAAATATTATAATTCCGAATAGTTTTTTGAAAATTGACCATTCATTTTCGTTGATTTTGAAATTTCAAAAAAATTGACGTTTTTCGATTTAAATCGAATCCTACCAAGCCTAGTTATATGTTGTTATATATATAAACCTCCTCTGTAAGGAGAGTCTATATATAATGACATATGAAAAGGTAGTGATGAGGGTGGCAACAAGGTGTTGAAGGAAGCCCAGTGGACACTTACTTACCAAGCTAAGGACCAATTTGGGGGCGTCGAAGAGACACACGTAAAACACATAAATAACAAACACTTAAGCTTTTCTGGCATATGCCCTTCGCCAGCGATGGAGATAGTAAATAGTAGTAAATAGTAGGCAAGTTATTATAAAAGTTATTAATAATAACAATAAAAATAACTGAAACAGCTCCACGATTTTTTCTTGAAGTATCGGGGTTGCACAACGTCAAAGGTGTGACAATAAGGTTGCATGAAATTTAGGATATAGAATTAAATTGTGGATCGTAGTTGGCTTGTTTCAGTGCAGAAGGTTGTTTTAATTACAAAGTATCTAACTACCTCACGACATGATTGATTCTATTTTATTCCAATTTGTAATAATGGAAAAATATCGCGAAACTATCTTTAGGAATGAACGAGTTTGAAATACGATAAAAATTTATTCTTTACCTCCACAATGTTATCTCTTAGCATAAGAGGAATAATTAAATGAATTTTTATTATCTGGAAAGTGGGTGAATTTTTTTCTTAATTAATGTGCGCAATAGTGCAGGTTTCATCCCTAACACCTAGCAAACGACGTCAAGTCGAATGTTAGGTTTGTATTCGGTTTCGAGAAAAATCTACCTGCTCATAGTTTCCGTTAGATTTTGTAGGGACTTGTACTTCATAGGTTTCCATGGGGTTTTTGAAAGTTAAAAATAAGAGAAATTCAACACGTAAATCACCTTTCCGATGTGCTTAATTTTCCATTTCTAGCCAGCGCGGCGGTGGGATTTGGAAGGTAATTACTTATAACTTGCTTTTTATTCCTTTATTGATTCTAAATATTCAATCACGGGAGTAAATCAAGTCGTTAATTATATGGCAGAGGCCTGAAGCCGAATGCCTTGGGACTAAATTGATATATTTTTTCCCCTCGAACATAAATTAGACTTCTGGGTCAGGACAAACATTTCGTTGAGAGAGTGACAGAGCAAGCAAAGCTCTTATTTTCACGCTATGAGAAATTTATCCCTAAAAAACCCGTTTTGAAACATACTCATTTGGTAATTTATATTTGTTTTGTGTATGATTATTGGATTTATCTATGGTGTAAATTGGGAAAAGGTTATTTTGCCTTTATTTATAGTACTTTACGACTTTTAAATTAACAAAGGTTTATAATCATTAAATCTTTAGTAATTTTACAACATTTTCCCATTTTATTTTTTGTCGAATTAAATTTTGTCTTTCAAATTATGGCGACGTTTTTTAAAAGATACAGGGCTCTTTTTAGCCTATTTTCCACAAGGTAAGTATGCTTATAGTTTCTTCTTTGTGTCTATCCGTCTGCCCTCCCTATTAACTTTTGAACCAATAGACCGATTTTCATGATACTTGGCGAAAATCTCTTGTTAATGAGGCCAAGTTCCGACGATAGTTTTTGTTGCGAAGATTGAAAGTCCCGGATTCGATCCCAGGAACTATTCTTCCCATTTGATTTACATGGGAAATCTGAAATCCATCGTGCAGTGTAATTTTCTCTTGCACATTAAAATATCTTAGAATTGTAATGGGGGAGCGAGATTTGTACTATTCTCTGAGAAAAAATATAGAGATTCTAATTTATATCGTAGAATTTTGCTTATCGATCGTATTTCTTTGAATTTCGCGTAAATACTGGCGTTTTTGTAGTTCTTATCACCCATTACGAGAGTGTTGCCATTGCAACGACTACTGTTGGATTTTGATTCGGCACAGTCTAGTATGAAATTTTGGAACACAAAGAGCAACTAATCCGCGGTGATTTTAATGCTATTAAAGCCAATATAAGTAATCTCTGCACCACATTGGAAAGTAGGCATCGTCAGTTTCCTTTGGATCATCTTGTTTTAGATTGTTTCGTAATTTCAATCTTACGAGCGTAAAACATGCTGAAATAATGATTTCAGTCTTCAACAGATTTTAAACTGAAGAGATGAGTCTGTGATTCCTTAAATTTTAAAATCACAAATGAAATTACATCAAAGTTGTCTTATATTCAGAAGACGTTCTAGTTCGTTGTGATGATACTGTAATGACCAGATCATCAGGTGATGCGTTTTTTTTAATTCCAATTCTAAAGTCCATACTCGCGTATTAATCGCGGTCCCCTATACATGCAGCCATGTATGTGTTACCTATATCTCGGGTATGGATTTTTCGTGTTTTATCCGATTTTTACCAGATTTATTCCCTCCGAATGATTTTTTTTGCAAATTCAGGTTATATCCGAAAAAACCGACAATTTTAATTTTGCAATACCTTCACTGCAAAAACCAATCGAAAACGGGTTTCCAATCTGAATTTTTGAATGACTCAGAGTTAGCTAATAGTAAAAAAAAGTAGAAATCAATGACATAATTAAATCCTTCTGTTAAAAATAGACTTTACTCTTATATTTAGATGAGTGAATGCCACAAATTATCAATTACAAAAACAACTTGAAAGTAAAGCTACATCGATTTGGCCACATTGACAAAACGCTTAAAGAAGCAAATGGAACTTCTCTGTAAATAGCTAGAAACAGGTGTGTATGCCGCTGTTATGAAAACACTACCTATCACAACAGCAATCAATACGGCTATAAAAGAGTTTTAGGAAATTCTTTCTTCGAAATGGATTGCTATAATGAATAGGAATATTCATACACCCATTGTGTTTCTGGAGAAAGGCATCCGCATTAGGTTCTTCTAATAAATCCATGCATGTCCTTGATGCTGAAGATCACGTCGAATTTTTCGGAATATAAAGAGATGTGATTGAGCAGATTAAATTCGAACTTGCGGTCTGTATATAAGAGTTCTCAACTATAAATAAATATTTTTAAATTGGTTAAGTTTTGGATTAGTGCTCGTGTCCGTTACCCTAAATTAAACAAGTTTGCCTAAACCTTGCTATGGATGCCAATAGGTATTCTGAGCGTTCATTTAGCCATTTGCGTCATTTGCAAACGCCGAAAAGTGTAATATTACCGAAGAAACATTTGTCAGGCAGATGTTTTTGTGTGTGAATCATAAAACCCAAAATAACATCCGAAATTTTTAAAATACGTTTTTCGCTTGAACCCGATTTAACCCGAATTTTAAAAAATAAATAAAATCCTATAATTACCCTTCGAATGAACTTTTTTTATGCCCGCAAAATTCATACCCTACCTATATAGTAGCCGTATGCTGGTAAATTGCGAAAGTGAGAGTGTTGCTTCGTATTTTTTGTATTTCCGTCGGAAATCGAGGTTACTTTGAAGTGAAGCTGAGAATTTTTAATGCCTATGAGCTTTCCGGGTGGTTTCTAACAAAAATGCCTTCCAGTCGGGACGAATTCTACCAAATATCTTACTTGGCCGGTCGGATTAAAAAAATCGAAATTTCATACCTCACTCGCGACGTACTGACGACAGATTGTTGAGTCGTATTGATCGGAAGAGAGGTCGTCGGGCGTTAGAGGACGTCGTAAATTTTTCCGACGACCACTTTTGAGGCGTATTTGAGTATAATATAGAGGTGGAACATGGCCTGCTGACCTCGCCCAACCTCCCTAAATGCGTGTAATGGTGACGATGCATTAAGCGTTGTGGCGCCGTGATGCATTTGGCCGCCTCCATCGAATGATACACTTTCTACATTAGTGGGAATGAATGGCTGAGTGCGTTTGTGAGCGAGAGAGAGAGGGTTTCGTACTGTGTGTGCCTACGACAGAAGAGGCGTCGGATCGTGAAACGCGGCGTAAATGGGAACTATCATGCTGAACACCTTCAACTACTCAGGACGAGGGTGAATCACAACAACGGGATCTGCTTTGGAGATGTGTAAACGTTGGATAAAATTTTGTAATCAATTATCCAAGGCATATTTACAGAACTATACGTACGAATGTATGTAGATGTTTTTGTAGCCACATCGAAGATGGAAAAGCGTGTTATAGCATTTTTGCTAATTCGTTAATCTAGTTTCTGCGTGAAAAATGAGATTTCTGAAATCAATATAAACCATAAGTGGATTTTTATCGATATATCATTTACGCAACCTAGGAGCAAAAACATCAGCAGGAATTTTATTGCGACATATATTACGACAAATGATAAAATTCACCAAATAGTATGCTCATAGATTTTTAAACGGCACAGGTCCGTAATTGCTCATAATTTAAAAAAATTAATAACTATTACCACGGCAAATAAAATTTCAAGAACACTACAATATAGCTATGTATATTTGGCAAAAAGGAAATTATATTTTCTTCTGCCGTGGGCAAAATGTAAACACTTCATTCGTATTCATTTCCCATAATGTTTCTTTAAGCCCTATTGACCTTTAGCTTAAATAAACCACATTCCTTTCGGTCTTCGTTTATTGACGTTTCTTTGGTTAGCTTCAAGTGCTATGAAAAATTATTTCCGTTTACCTCCACGGAATGTCTTTTATATACGATATGTCGTACATCATACTGAGTGAACTTACATTCCATTACCGTAAAATTCTGAAATTTCTATAAATTAATTTGCATTTCACTGCTGTCTATTTTGTTTCGTAAAATAATAAAAAGTATTTGGAATTCTTTCCAATAAACCTTTGAGTACGAATATGAATAATTAGTTTTCAATTTAAAAATATAAGAATATGAGACTTTACTGCGCGTTTATTTTGTTTATCTTAACATTTTAAAATAACAATTTAAGCACAAAGGTGTAATATTAAAATATTATGAATAATACGATTCATTTTTATTTTTGAGAGAACTGTGTATTTATCTCCTATATTGTTTCTTTTCGAGTAATTATCTATAATTTTCTTGTAATATGAGTTTTAAGTTAAATGCACGATGAGTTTTTTTCTGTTCGACCAATTTACAGTAATACTAAAGAAATTAAACGATAAAATCTTGTATGGACAACAAGAGAGTAAAATTCCATTTCGAAATTTTGAGTTAAAAATATCATGATCCAATATGAAAACATCAAAATAATTACGTAAGCATATTTATAAAATATGTCGATTTCAAAATAAATTTCGTGACATGAAAAAGTACGTAATTGGAGTTGCGCTCCTGGTAACTGAATATGATGGAGCAGATGTTGTGGAAGGTTCATACGCAGTTTCGTCGCTCTCTGTTTTTGCTGTCTCTGGCCACTGGAAGAAAATTTTATATCTTTTACACTCACATTTTAAGGGATATTGTGTTGGAGAGTATTTTGATGATGAGCTTATGTAATGATACTAGTGATAACAGTTAATATCCTTATAACGTCCTTCGAAAAACGTACTTTTCCGATCAATTTATTTTTATATTATTCCTATCGAAAATCTTATATAAATGGCGTTAAATATTTCAATGTTAATTACCTCGGTGTTAGATAAAAATGCTATATTTTTAGGAATTACACATTCACTCTCCTAAAAATGAAAATAAACTGCAAAATCTACGATTATTTCCCACAGAGATTCCTATCTGCGTATCGAGATTGTAACGTTTCCCATCTTCTTCCCTTTTTAGGCGTTATTTGCGAGCGAAGCGGTAGTATCGGGCATCCTTATAGGCACGTCGCCTCCGTCCGTCCGTCCGCATGTTTAATCTCCGAAACTACTGTGTGCATTTTAATAAAATTAAGTATTAGTAATCCATATTAAAATTTATGGACAAATTATAATTTTCAAATGCATCCGTCTATTAGAACTTCCAATTTGTATAAACAATTAAATGAACGTATATTTACTCGTATATCGTTAAATGGCTTCCGTCAAGAAACAATTGAATACTTCATTTTTCTCTCCCTAGCTCTGGTATGATCTGTAAGATATCGATTAAAAATTTTATTCGGTTTGAGGATTTCATTTACTGCAAAAAAGTCCACGGAGCCACATAAATAAAGGCCCGCTACTAGGCAGTTGGCCGCCGTTGTTCAAGTAAAAAATGGCCGCCCATAAAACTTTTATATGCTAAATGCATATATAAAATATAAAAAACATCAACATTGAAACAAGATTTATATATATACCATGTACATTAACATTAATTATCACTACATAAAAAGAGTCATAACATATTTTAACATACATCGATAAACTTAAAAGTACGCACTAAAAACTCAAAATTGGATCAAAGCGAAAGGTTGTTATTCAGTAGTAATATGGCAACGAAAGATAAAGGACTTAAAATTCCACCCTTCGCGCTTTAATTGAAGCAAAGGTGTTTATGACGTCAGTGAAATCAATTGATTCAGCAATTTCATTTTCTATCGATATTACCGCTAAATCAGATAATCGTCGTTGTAAGATTGAAGATCTTGAATAATTTTTAATAATTTTAAGCTTATAAAACGAACTCTCTCCTGATGCTACAGTTACCGGAAGAGTGAATTATATTCTGAGAGCTATTGATAAATTTGGAAAATTCATTAACAAATTGTTTTCATGGATTTACTGCACTATATTCATGGGCGACATGTTTGTTTTTAAATATATACAAGTAGTTGTTACTTGCATTCTGCAAGAATTTCAGTTCATATCGTAAGTAACACCATAGGATTTTTCCCGATTTAGTTAGGTTTCTCTATCCCAATTCATACATTTTCCCATGCCCCTTCCTTATTTAATATTTTAAATATCCCACATAGCCTATTTAGTTTACATTTTCCAATAATTCCCAACCTAGCGAATTTATCATTTCTGCTACACTTTCAGTCTCCTTATGCTTTCCCAGCACGTATCTGGCAGCCTTTCATTGTAGCTTTTCTAACTTTTTTATCAGTCCCACTTCGTACGGATCCCATACATTCGTAGAATATTCCAATATTGATCTTATAATGGATTTATACCCTAATTCTTTTGTGGCTTTGCCGCTCCCCTTGAGGGTCCTCATCACTCAATGTAAGGATTTATATGCTTTTCCCACAACCCGGTCGATATTATTATTAAAAAGGCCCCTTAAATATTAAATTTTTGTGGCTCGATTTTGTTGTTGTGCCACTCGATCTATCTACATGCCAAATTTCAGATTTCTAGCCCTTCTAGAAGTACCTAAGAGTTTTGTCAGTCAGTGACTGAAGCACAAGTAGCTTTATTATGATAGACTTAATGATTTTATTTCCTCCGCTAATTCTAATCCATTTATATCTACTTTATTTCTGCTTTCGTCCTTCAGAGCAATATGTAAATTTTCATAATTTTTAAAAGATGGTCGTTGTTGGTATTTTCCAAATTGTAAAGAAAGCCAAATAGTTCGTTATATTTTGTTAAAAGTTAAAATATTTCTTGAATTGATGACATGCGTCTACGATTACGTAAAAATTGATTTTGTAATTTTCTTTTGGGTCATGTACTGGCTCATCATGATGATCATAATTAAATTCTTTTAATTTTCCTTTGGCGGAGAGTATTTATTTCTGGGAAATGAGCAATAGTTTCAAAGTTTTCAGCTAGTTGTTTGTATCTTCAATTTATTGATGGAAACTATCATAATTTCAATATCCGTCAAAAAATTTAATCAAATTATTTAATGCTTCGTAGTCCAGTCAAATTAGACACTTTTTTGACGGTTAGGGTAAATAATTTATAAAGTTTTGAAACTTGGCACATTTGTCCGTTAGGGCAACCTAACTAACATCAAAAGTTGACATGCCTGACGTGTATCTTCGACCATGGTAGGTCTTTTTTAGATTAGAGAGTAGGGTAGGGTGTAGGCGTATTAGGAGATTTCATAGGGGCATCGAGTGTAATACAGTTTCTGGTCGCAAAGTGAGAGAGTCCACCTGCGAAAGCCGTAATAGAGCAGTTAATGCTTCGGGCGATAACGAGAAATTAAATATTATAGTTTTAAACTGCCGCAGCATTCGTAGGAAGTCTGCCGAACTCGAACACGTAATTCGCACGTTGCATGCGGATGTAGTTATAGGTACGGAAAGTTGGCTCACTGAAGATATCGCTAGCCAAGAAATTTTTCCCGAAAAGCTATAGAGTATACAGAAAAGACCGCGCCAATAGAATAGGTGGCGGAGTATTTTTGGCAATAAGTGAAAAGTACGATAGTTGTCAGATTCCTATTATCGATGAAACGACCGAGAGCGTGTGGTGCCGCCTAGGTAAGGATAATTCGAAAAAGATATATTTATGCTCATTTTACAGACCACCTAATGCCAAAGTTGATTATATTTTAAGTTTAGAGAGGCAATTAGCCGAGCTTAGATCTATTATGAACGACGGTTACGTGATAATTGGAGGCGATTTTAACTTACCGTCAATCGATTGGGAAAACCTATGTTTCGTTACGGGAGGTAAAGAACGCGAATCGTGTGAAGCCTTGATGGACACGTTTCATGAATATTCCTTAATCCAGATGGTACAAAAAGCCACGCGTTCGGGCAATGTTCTCGACTTGCTTGCTTCTAACATCCCGCATAGGATAACTAAGGTATCCACAGAGGAGGGACTTAGCGACCATCGAGCTGTGTACGCGGAGTGCGAATTAAAGCTCAAAAGACATCCTAAGCCTCTTCGGAATGTATACGCTTTCGCCAAGGCCGACTTTAAAAGTTTCAGCTTACATCTCAAAAGTACCTTTGTCAGTTATCGTGAAAAGACAGAACGATTAGGTATGGAGCCATCATGGTTATTATTTAAGGATATACTAGGAAGAGGTATCAATAGATTTATCCCCAGTAAGTTAAAATCTGATAAGAAAGAACCTCGTTGGTTTAATAAGGAAGTCAGGATTGCCTTAAGACGACAGAGGCGTAGCCACGCAAAATTGAAAAACATACCTACCACCGCTTCCGATGAGTATCGCACAGCTATAGTCCATGAGTATAACAGTGCCCGCGTACTAGCGAGAAAAACCATGCGTAACGCATTTAACACCTTCCGGAATGAGGTATTAAATACAAAATTGAAGGAGGATCCAAAAGCGTTCTGGTCCTACGTAAGTGAAGTCAAGGGAGTGGGTCCTTCAATACCCTCCCTGCGATGTGATTCCGGAGACATCCTTCACGATGGGGAGGATAAAGCTAATCTACTAAACGTTTACTTCGCGAAGGCGTTCACGGCAGGTGGAAATATACTTAAAGACAATCTTATTCCCGATGGATGTACTCGGATGGAAAATATTAAAATCTCTGAGGCAGGAATAGCGAAGCAACTGAGTGCGATAAAGCCCAACAAAAATCCTGGACCAGAAGGAATTCTCGCGCGTGTATTAAAAGAACTAGCAGAAGATATAGCTCCCTTCCTTCGGATAGTTTTCGAGAAATCTCTTACCCTCTGTGAGGTTCCTGATGATTGGAAACTAGCACACGTCACACCCATTCATAAGGGAGGTGACAAAGAAAACCCCGAAAATTATAGGCCGATTTCTCTAACATCATTATCATGTAAGATTTTGGAGCACATTATTGTTAGCAACACAATGCGTTATCTTGAGAGTAGATCGCTCTTAGTCTGCTGTCAACATGGCTTCAGAAAAGGTAGATCCTGTGACACCCAACTCGGTCTGTTTGTGAATGATGTTTTATCATGCGGCGAAAATAATAAGCAGGTCGATGCAGTGTTCCTTGATTTTAGAAAAGCTTTTGACAAGATTCCCCACCGTAAGTTGTTATTAAAATTGGGAAATCTTGGCGTTAATGTTAAAGTCATTAACTGGGTTCGCGCTTTCCTTAGGAATAGAAAACAAAAAGTAGTCATCGATGGTAAGTCCTCGAGTGTGGCAGATGTAGTCTCTGGAGTGCCGCAGGGTAGTGTGATCGGACCTATGCTTTTCTTGCTTTATATAAACGACATCAGCTCAGTTGTAAAAAGTAATATCAGGCTTTTTGCGGATGACACCGTAGTCTATAGAGAAATTAGTGGTCCTAGCGACCATCGTCAGCTTCAGGATGATCTGGATGCGTTATCTGTTTGGTGCAAGGAATGGCAGCTAGAAATCAATCAGAAAAAGAGTAACGTTCTAAACTTTTGGAAATCTAGAAGCCCATCGTCCGTGTTTACCTACTCGATAGATGGTGAGATCATTCCTGTTTCGGAATCCGTGAAATACCTCGGGGTAACCTTGAATCGTGACCTGTCTTGGGACACCCACATAAGACGAGTGATAGGTGCGGCAAATAAGAAGTTGGCTTTTGTGCGTAGGATAGTCAGGAAAAGCACGGAAAAGGTGAGAGAATCCTGTTATTTATCGTTGGTTAGACCTCAAATGGAATACGCAGCAGCGGTTTGGGATCCATATCAGAGGGGACTCATAAAGGATTTAGAAAAAATACAGCGGCGAGCAGCTAGATTTGTGAAAAAGAATTACGATAAAAAACAGAGCGTTACGTTACTCATTGATGAGTTGAGTTGGCCATCGTTGAAAGATCGTAGATTAGAGGCGAGACTTAAACTTCTAGATAAATATAGGTCGGAGATATTCGTAAATGAAATGAAGGATATTATTCGACAACCAACGTATATCGGACGGAGGGATAATGACGACAAGATTCGCGAAATAGATAGTAGGACGGAGAGGTATAAGGAGTCCTTTTTCCCTAGGACAATACGTGACCACAATAGATAACTGTGAATAATAATTAGTTAGGAACTTGGTGCGCGGCACCCCCTGCCATCCACCGTCAAGGTGACTTGCAGGGTAATATGTAGATGTAGATGTAGATGTACGCGTCGGCCGTTTTGGCGCCAAAGTGGCCGCCGGAGCACGATCCGCGACTGGCCTTTCGCGAATGATTTGGAAACGGACAAATATACGGAAAAATCGTACACAAACCAACTTGTAGAGAATAAAATTTACTACAAGAAAGGTTGTTGACATTTTTTTGCTACTGCGATAGTATAGCAACAACTGAGCGTTGTTTGAGGAACGACCGGTCAATTTAGACTTTTTTGACGGTTATGGGCAATAATTCATAAAGTTTTGAAACTTGGCACATTTGTTAGTTTGGACAACCTAACTAACATAACAAAAGTTGACATACCTGTCCTGTACGCGTCGGCCACTATGGCGCCAAAATGGCCACCGGAGCGCGACCCGCGACTGGCCTTTCGCGAATAACTCGAAAACGGTGAAATCTACGGCGAAACTGTATGTAAATAAACTTGTAGAGAATACAGTTTTCTACAAGAAAGGTTCTTTGAAGTTTTTTGCTACTGCGATAGTACAGCAGAAAATGAGCGTTGTTTGCGGAACGCAGGCCGCGCGGTCTTAAAATCAAGTGTTCTGAGCTCGTTTTCGCACCACCAGCTGTCGTAGAGCTCCAGGCGCGTTTTTATAGTAGTATTCCCTTTATGCACTACTCCACTGTTTATTTCAATAACTTAACATAAGTAATAGGTGTCATAATCATGTGTGCCTTCTGTCACGGCAGCGGCTGTCTTAATTCTGATTCTGAAGTTAATGATCAATTCGAAGATGAAGAGGCTTCGATAGAAATGCTAAATGATTATGACACCTATTACTTATGTTTATGTTATGCGTATGATTTCTGTTTTAGGATTTTGCAACATCTTAGTAACTGTTTATTTTAATTAGAATATTGAGCTCAAGTTAACTTGCTGGGACCACGTCCGAAATTGACCGCAGTACGGACCTCGCGACCGCCATTAAATCTGATTAACCGTTCGAAACTCGAAGATTCGACCCAAAACCGAGCTCGCATACCTGTCTCCTCGCAGCAGGGAGTCTCTAGCCGACCAAATCATTTGCAGTAAAATTTAAACATTTTATGATGTTAAATTAGTAAGAAAGTAACTCAAGCGTCAAATTCGGGTAAACGCGCTGATTAAAGCGTCTTTTAAGCCTCATTCTACGATTAATAAGATATTTACGCTCACATGTAATCTTGAATACCAACCTTTTAAGAGTTTCTGTTGCGGAATTGTATTTAAAACAGTTTATGACTGCAATATTTAAGTTCATCGTTTTCGTAGGTTTGTTTACAGACCTTATTTATGTTGATATAGAAAACCCTCACCATTCGCAGGATCGGCCGGTTTCATTTTCTCATATAATATGTGCCTTATATGGAAGTGTTGGGTCCGTAGGGTGAAACCAACCTTGCACTATTATCCCTATCCCTGAGCAACGCCAATTTATAATACGAGATCTCGGTACTTGCATACTGCAAGCGCTTAAAAAATCACCATAAACCAAGATGTAAACTCGTAAATAAACCAACGTGATCCCTAGGACAACAGAACTTCAGCCACGTGGAACCTATATGTATTTGACAATTAATTCCATGAGTTCTAGCAGAATATTTATTATTTTCCGCGAAATTAAGGCAATTCTCCGGAATGTCTAAGTCCAAGTTTTCGAATTTCCGGTTTCATGACTTAGATCGCTCTGTTTCAGCAATAGTTATAATCATCGTTAAGAAAATAGCCTATATGTCACACTAAAATTTGTGTAAAAATTTCGATATGTTGTGTGTTAAGATTATGGCGTCGCCATCCGTGCCTTTTAGTACGTACCCGGATAAAAAAATTAATTTAAAATTATCACATGATCATATGTGTAGATCGCTGGCTGAAATCAAATGGATTATAATACAGTCTAAGCATTAAATCAACGCTCTTGAAGTATGGAAAATCAATTCCCACTAAATAAATCGACTGGTTGATTAGATTAAATATTGTCTTGGTAGCCTTATGTCACATTACCATGAAGGTCAGCGACTGCAAGGTTTATTTCATTTTACTCAGCTACTAATGATGAGAGCATTGCTCTCGAAATACGTATTTATTACGTTTATCTCATCTTTAGAGATCTTGTGTGCGTGCATTCGAGTGCTTGCGTGCGTGATTGTTTAGTCTGTTAGGTCCCTGTCGTTGCCGGAAGGCACATAAACCTACAGGCCGCTGTGTGCGATACTAGGTCCCTGGCGTTGTTTAATCTCCCGTAAACAGTATTATTTCCCCTTTCCTTCCCCCTTTATTTTTTCCCTTTACCTCTTGGCGTGTACGTGTGCGTGTGTCTGTGGTGGCTTAGTAGGTACCTGTCGTGGTCGTACTGACTCACAAACCTTCTAGCAATGGTGTGATATTTTGGGTCCCTGGCGCAGAGTAATTCCTCGCAAACCCGGTCCCGTTTCCTTTTCCACCTGTAGGATTAGTGCTTGTGCGATTGAGTGAGTGACATCAGGTCCCTGGCGTGGAGTAATAACCCCTAAACCTGTAAGTTTATAATTTTTATTGTCTTTTGCCTTTTCCTTCCTTTCCTCCCCCTTTTCATTGTGTCTCTAATTTTGAATTTTTCGGTTAAGGAGTTAATTTCTATTTAACAAGGTCTTTTGCATTCTTGCTATCTTATTACTTTGAATTATTGTTCATTTTTGTGCATTTTCTGAACTTTGGGGAAGCTTCGTCGGTCCTTGCTGGTAACAATCAAGGGGGCCAATTATTAAAAAGTTACCTCCCATTTTTACACTTCGTGAACTTATTATTTACGCCCATGTCGATACTTTTGTAATAAATATGATAAGAAATTGTGGTATCTTAAGTAGACCTTGCTTCTCGGTTTACCAACACGCATATTCCCATAAGCCATCTCTCCTACCCATAGTGCGACTTCTTCCCTACCCTAGGAGGAGAGATGGCAAAAACTGGGTTTTGAAAAATCGCTTTAAATCATATTTGAAGCCTTTTTAAAAAAACAATTTCTATTTTTACAAATATAACTAACAACCTTGGAATGCATTATTATCAGCGATCTCATGATTTCTCATCTATTCTAAAATCTACGATTTTTCGTTGAATTGTGCGTCATTGTTTCTTTTCCAAATTCATAAGTCGCTGATGGATTCCATCAATAGTTGTTGCCTTGGTTAAATTTCTGCGAACACACCCATTTTTTGTAATTTTCAAGATGGCTTGTACTTCTTTCATGTCTTAACAATGTGAAGAAGATGTGCTGCCAGTCCAAAAGTCCTTTTTCATTTTGGACACCAAACACTATGCAACAAAAACAGAAGACACTTCCTTTTAATTGAACAAACTAACCAATTACAATTTATTTTTTCATCATTTCACAAATTTCACCTATAATGAGAAAGAGTACATTTTTCCCCAGATTCATTTATTGGAAAATCAGTCTTTAATTTGCATAGGACCCTTTTCAATTATGCAGTCAATTAATTTGTTGGATAAATTTCAGGTCACGTACCTACATCAGTTTTGTTTGTGTTGAAACTATCGCTATCGGCAGTATCGACTGTTTTTTCAATATGATTTTACAGAATATTTTCTTCTCCTTCAACGTTTGCAGTCTCGTCTCCTCATCTTCACCTTTCGAATGACCTCGGATTTTTAAAATGTCTTCCATTTTTATTTCTGTTCCGGCTTCATTCATTTCTTGCTCACTGATGTCTTCAGAAACTAACTGAATATTATCTAAATCAATTTCTTGTGATACACTATGACTGGAAGATCCTTGTTCAGGATCGCATTTGAAATGTTTTTTTAAAGAACTGCACATTTTCTTTTGCTCTACCATCTTAGCTAGGGTTACCCGGGGAAAAACAGGACGTTCTCGTTTTTAGGGTGTCCGGGACCGTCCGGGCGGGATTTTAACACCTGTCCGAAATTTGATTATTTCCTTCTATTGTACGTTTTTTATGTTAATTTTTACGTTAATTTTTGGGAAATATTTTTAGAATTAGTAGTAACATTCAAGAATTAATGTACACAATTTGGGTCAGTATTGCAGTTTGTGATTTTAACGATTTATCCCTAATTATGTCGTGAAATGTTAAATATAATTTTCGACGCCTTACTCGATCATTTTGCTTTAAATTAGCAAATAAGTCGTTCCGATAACCGCGGTAATAATTTAATGTGTCATATAATTATTCTTTAATATTCAGTTTAACTTTTATTTCAAAGTTAATCGGTAAACTTAGGTTCAGAGTTTATATTTGTATATATATTACTCAAGATATGTATAAAAAGTTATATATTCTTATATACACGTCTCCTCGCTTATAACGAACTAGGTTGTAACGAATCCTCGGATATAACGATAACGCTGGGTTTGTCCGGCCAGACTTGCGGAATTTCTTTAAAAAATAACCCTATTATAACGAACGCCACCTCGGATATAACGGCCTTCACCCTCTCCGCCGATCTTTTATGTGGCTGGTGGAAATGTGGCGAATCTTCATCAGTAGATACAGAAGATTCGCGTCATTGACTGGAGAGCGTGTGGCCCGAGATTCGACGAAATTTTGATGATGAGGACGTCTACAACGCCGATGAGACGTGTCTTTTATCGTCTAACGCAAGACCGAACCTGGGATTTCAAAGGAGAAACCCGCAAAGATGGGAAATAGTCAAAGGAACGTCTAACGATTCTTCACGATCATGACGGGAACAAACAAGATAAAGTTACTTGTCGTTGGAAAATCGAGACATCTCCGCTGCTTCATAAACGTTAGGCCCCTTTCAGACGAGGATACGGTATCTCGGATACGCGTATCTCAGAAGCTGAAAATGCATTGGTGCAAAATTCTCTTCCAGTCCTCTATGAGGCAAATAAAAAAGTGTGGATGAAGTCTGATATTTTTGGTCAACGCTTGAGGGGCTGGGACGCGGACATTGGTACAAAGCAAAGAAAGATCCTATTGCTTGTGGACAACAGCACCGCTCATCCCAGGATGGAGTTAACCAACATCTCTTTGGTTCACCTACCTCCAAACACGACCGCTACGCTACAGCCAATGGACCAGGGCGTGACATGGACCTTTAAATCTCACTACAGGAAATCAATGCTGAAGGAAATCATCAACGCGATCGATGGCGGCCAGGCATCAAAAACGTTTACTGTGTTTGATGGCATAACGCTCATTGCCCCATCCTGGTCTAAAATAATTTCATATGATTACAATTTTTTGTGTATGCAACACATTCTTATTGTGCACCTCTTATCTTTTTCAACTCCTCAAGCTCCTTCCCCCCTACTCGTTTAGACCGCCGCCTCGGATATAGCGGCAAAAATCCTCCTCCATGTTCGTTATAACCGAGTTTTACTGTATTATTTACATATTTAGTCTGCATCATCAGAATTATTATGTTTCGGATAACAAGTCATAATAACGCACAAAATTTGAAGTATTATTGCATTTTATGATATTTTTATGCGTAAATGCTTAAGCAATAAAAACATTTACGTTCGAAAATTTACTTTAATAACATTTAATTATATTTCCTTTATTGATATAACACTACAATACAATTTTTGTGCTTAAAAACTTAAATTTTAAAAGTCTGGGTTTTGTCCGGATTTTTGTGTTCTGTTGTCCGAGAAGTAAGATTAAAAGTAGGGTCATCCATTTCTTAGCTAATTTTCCTTTCTAGTATTGATGGCCGGATAGCCTTTTAGTTTTACGAGTCGACATCTTAAAACAATGGTTTAAAATATATGAGTATATATTTGAAATTTGAAATAATAGACAATTATAAATTTAATAAAGATAAATATTTAATCGGATTTTAGACGGGAAATATAGTAATTATTTTCCAACAATCTTAGCAGAATATAGCTGAGAATCACGAAACACTTTTATATTCTTGTAATCGAACATATTTTAATAGATGAACAAATAATAAAGTATAACATTTAATTTACAATATTTTATATGGCTTACCGTGATTTTTCGTCTCAAATACTAAAGATGAATAATTACTCAAATATATTCGGTGTTTTATCCGAATGGATCGGCTGGTTGAAATAGTCGTATTAGTATCTAAATCACACAACAAGACGTGGCTTCGAAAAATACTTGGACTCTCACACATTGGATAACTACCAGTGAGAGTGTGGTAGAAAGTCCATTAAGTACAATCAGGACTGGCTCAAGGTGTATTGGCGCCCCGAGCACCAAATTTGTTCGAGCACTCCTCTCCGCCAACATTTTTTATTTTACAAAATTCATTATATCATCTAATATAATTGTTATTAATTTTTAATTATTTTTTAAACTGTTCACCATTCACTGCAAGGTTAAAGCTAAAATGATACAGTGAGCCACTTCCGAGAGATTGGTGAAACATTGAGAGTCATTGTATGAATTTGTATGTAATTTCTATATGACAAAGTCATAAAGTCTTTTTAGATTGGCTCAGCACTATTAGTTTCAAGAGCTGAAAGTTTTAAGGAAACCTGAACAAACGTCGGCGAGCACCACAGCAAACCTTGACGTTCGCCATGGTGCCCGCAAGCACCATGTTGGAAAGCCCTGGGCTAGAGGTTCTCGGGTACGACCAAGGCTAGTTAGTCAGGTTGGCTCTGATTCGATCATACCCGGTCACCGAGTTAGCTAGCAAATTGCGTTCTTCTGTTTTCCCGCCACGGCTATACGCCTAATTACACAGCGCATTGTCGCATGCGATATATTACTTCCTTTATCAACATTTACCCACCCAATCACTGCACACATGGTGAGGAATACTCTGTCTTGGGGATTGCGAGGGGCGCGTAAGCTGATCGAGCGGTATACACCTTGCATAGCCGGCACTAGAAACTGAAATTACAACGTGCAGAAGGCTTGCCGATTATCGTCTCAAAATTTGAATTTTTAATAATCTTTAATAAAATTTTTGCCCATTATTATATTGAAATTATTATAATCAGATTATTATTCCCACTTCAGAAGAAATTTCTTCACCAAATCACTTTCATAACGATACGTACATATGTAGCGATAACTAAAAAGATCGATATATATTCGATCCGGAACGCTACCAGATACAATCGCATCTGTACCGTCAGGTTGCTCGTGATCAACTTTATTACTTTGTAAAGGTTTTGTAGCTATAAATGGCAATATGATCATTTTTGAATTTTTAATTCGGAAGCAAGCCGAAAATTGGAATGAAAATTTGCCTTGAAAAGAGTACAAATAGAAATCCGATAACTCATTTCATCACTGATGTGATGTTTATACATATACTGCGCCCTTTTGGACTGGCGTATTAGATTTTTTAAGAATTAACTACAGCTAACATTTTTTAATTTGGCGCCTTTAATGGCGCTATTTATGGAGTATACTTTTCCTTCTTGTTTATTTCAAGAAAGACTTTTTCAAGTAGTATTAGGTAATGGTGCACATATCTTCAAAATTTACTTTTTGCAGCATCTATATTTATATATCAGTCAAACCTTTCTCTTCATATACAATGAAAAAATAAAATATTTTCCGAGCTAGTTTGATTTTGCAATCAAGTCAAAGGCCATATCCGGCAAATGTCAAATGTAGTTTTGACGTCCTTTCAAATGAAATTAGATTTATGGGGTGCATGCTATCACAAAAACAGCTCAAATTGATTCTCGCAGCTCGCTTAAATCAACTATAATTAACTCCATCTATTTGTTTATCGTGCTGATGGAATAAATTGATATTTGGCCATAGGTGTTCAACAGCGGAAGCGTAAATGATACGGAAAAAACAATTCCGAGGTAGAAACAAGAACCCGGATGATGAAAGAATTGGCAGTTTAAGATAGAATGAAAGTTAATAAAGTATGTAGTACTATAACGAAAGTTTGCGGATAAAAATAATCGTTCCACGTACAATGTAGGGGAAAGGACACTGGATGATTTTTAAAGCTTAGTAACGTTCGAATTTGATGCGCAGAGACGAACCATTGTAAGATCAATTAAGCGTGGAAAGGCAAAGCATTAGAACATTTTTAGTGTGAATTGCGTAAACGCTATTAAATATTGCATTTTGGAAAGTCCTTCGCCTCACATAGTTTTGAAAATGTTGGCATGTGTCAACTTTGACAATCGTGTCATCAACCCATATTCTATCGCAGGAATTCGAATTATTAATAGAGATTTCCCAATGAAATTTCAATTTCCCTGCAATATATGCTACTCTGATGAATGGCGCGCGACGCAATTTAAACGTTATATAACTGCACTGGTAGTGTAGTGGTTTGCGTGTCGGCTTCCCATTACAAAGTTCCGGGGTTCAAACCCCGCGAATTGAGGTTTTATAAAAAATATCATCGGTGCCTGGCAGTAGGCAGCAGTACTGTCAGTATGGTATAGAGCCGAAAAAAATGATGTTGGCTGGGACTATATCCAATACAGCTGTAGGCGTGATCGGGACGATTTGAACGGCTACAGTACTGCGATGTGGAAAGCAAGAGGGAATCTACCACATTACAATCCCTAGTAATGATTATATGGTAGGACAATATGAGTTCTCTCGAGGTTAAGCAATCCGCAGGTAAAATAGTCCCCCAATCGGATCTCCGGGTGGGTACTGCCTTGAGGAAAATATTTGTCGATAGTAATTTACGAATAAGTACCTGGAACGTAAAAACTATGAGAAAGCCAGGAAAGCTAGAGAACATGAAAGAAGAAATATTGAGTTGACATTATAGAACTGAGCGAAACTAGATGGGAAGGAGAATGACAGTTCGACTCGGAAGAGTTCACGGTAGTTTACTCTGGAGGAAATAGTGGGGAAAGGGGAGTAGCTCTGGTACTTAGGAAAGGTATGATGAAAAGCGTGACAAAGATAATAGCAACGAACGATAGACTGATGGCAATAAAGCTAAAAGCAATCCAAGTGGACATCTTGCTAATCCAGGTATATATGCCAACGTCAGCACATGAAGATGAAGAAATCGAGGAGATTTATGAGCAAATTAATGACATTTACGAAGAAGATGGAAGAGGAAATGTAAACTGCATAATAATGGGAGATTGGAACAGCAAAGTAGGAGAAGGACAGGAATAAAATGTTGTTGGGCAATACGGACTTGGGAAGAGAAATCGAGGAGGAGAAAAACTGGTAAAATTCTAAATCAATTATGACCTTGTAGTGACCAATACATGGCTCAAAAACCATAAACGAAGGTTGTACACATGGAAAAGCCCAGGAGATAGAATGAGATGCCAAATAGATTACATCCTAGTAAAACAAAGATACAGGAACAGCATAAAGACCACCAAGGCATTACCAGGAGCAGACATTGATTCAGATCACAGCCTTCTAATAGTCAACTAAGTACAAAGCTCAAACAAATAAGAAAAATGAGAAAAGAAAGACAGACTTGAGACCCAGAAAAACTGAAAGAAAGGCAAGATGTAGTCAGCATGAAGTTGGAAGATCGCCTAAGAAATTTGGAAAACAAACCAAAGACTGTGGATATAGAATTAATATAGAATAATAGAATTATAGAATTAAAACCAGTAATATTTCTAAAAATTCCAAATAGGTTACATAATAATAAATATTTTAATAAACTGCGAGAAAATGTTAAACTACAAAGAACAGAAATAAACTCAAACCATAGCCTTCTGATATTGGATATAGCCACAAAGCTCCAACAATTAAGAAAAAATTGGAGCGTTACTAAGATGTAACTAAGCGTCAACTGATAACAATAGTTATCGGTAGGTGGCGTGGTTGTGGCAGTTAAAAATATAAGATATCTCTTAAACATTGCATTATTTGGGAATAGTTTCAAACAAAGATTGTAGAAAATTAAGTGTTGTACAACATTTATTTCAATGCATTATTACATTTATCAAATATTGAAGCAAATATTTCAAAATAACGGATGTGACAAGGGTAAACACTCACTTTCGGTTGCCCGAGTTTTACCAAAAACTAATCAATTCTTTGAACTTGTATAAAAATGTTAAATATAAAATTTTGTGTTGACCTGATTAATAGTTTTTTAGTTAGAGCACCCACAAAAAAGCTATCACATACACACACACAGACACCATCGAGAAAATGGTCAAAACGTGTTCAGGGGACCTCAAAACGTGTATTTCCGTTGAAATCTCGAAGTCGATTTTTTCATGGATGCAATACTTTCTCCTATACTACGTATATGGAGAAAGTAAAAAGACTGCAAGTTAAAAGAAATTGTTTTTAACTGTTTTCTTATGGTGATTTGTATAGAGCGTTCCGGCGGACGGACCAACGGAAGGATCCACAAATGGAAGGACAGAATAAGGATATTATGTATATACTGTCAAAAAAGGAAATATTTATGTCTTAATATAATGTCTACGAACTGAAATGCCAGTAGTAATGCCAAGGAAATATCGAATTATTGATTCACCGATTAATTTCCTTATCAATTGTAATTAATAATACAATCGACTATTACGTAAAACATACCTGTAATATAATGTGTTCACGTAATACCTTTTAGAGTTTAGATTTATATATATATATACCACGCTTCTTGCAATAGGTTCCCACCCCTGCGGAAAACCTCGCTGCCTCACTTGCCCTATCCACCTACCATCATCTTCTTTCTCGAGTCCCTCCACCAACATCACCTACCCCATCACCTCCAGAAGCAACTGCACCACCCGTAACGTCATTTACCTCCTTACCTGCACCCTTTGTCCCGCGTTTTACGTAGGCCTCACCAGCAATCCGTTAAACATCCGAATGAACGGTCACCGGAATAGCGTTTCTCTCAGACGCCCCCTCCCAGTTGCATTACATGCTAATACCCACAATGTCCCCTTCAATAGTTGCTACAGTGTTAGGATTATTCGCGCTTTACCCTATGACACTCCTGCCCCCCTTCTCCGACACTGGGAACTAGCACATATCCATCTTCTCGACTCTTTCTCTCCGCCTGGCCTCAACCTCCGCTAACCCTATTAGCCCCCTTACAATGTCTCCTTGTTACTTTGTAACTATTCGCACTCTACCTCATCACACTCCCTCTTTATTGGCTATCCACCCCTCCTACTCCCCACCTCCTCCAATCATCAACCTTCCCACATCACCCTGTCATTCCCCGCCCAGTGTTTCACTTTACGTTACTCTTTCGCTGAAGAAGGGCATAGGCCCGATAAGCTTGCGTGTGTTTTTGTGTTCGTGTGTTTTACGTGTCTCTTCGACGCCCCCAGCAGCCTGCCAGCTTGGTCCTCAACTTGGTGAGTGTCCGCTGGGCTTCCCTCAACACCTTGTTGCCACCCTCATCACTACCTTTTCTTTTCCTTTAGTTAATATATATGTATATATATATATATTACTCAAGATATGTATAAAAAGTTTTATATTCCTATATATTATTTACATATTTAGTCTTCATCGTCAGAATTATTGTTTCGGAAAACAAGTCATAATAACGCATGAAATTTGAAGTAATATTGCATTTTATGATATTTGTATGCGTAAAGATTTAAGTAATAAAAAAATTTCGGTTTATTGGTTCAAAAGTTAATAGAGGAGACAGACACAATGACGAAACTACGATATAAGCCTATTTCCATTCTGGAAAGTATGCTAAAAATTTTCGCCGTTTTATTAATTGTTGTCAACGAAAACAATCTTCTTAGCAACTAAAGTAAACAATATCTACTATAAATATGTAAATAAGTTAAATTTCCTACCGTGTGTACAGAGAACGCATTAAATGAAAGCACTTTCTAAGTGAAAAAGAGTGCATAATTTACGACGAAGGAATGTGCTTGAACGTAAAGTTTACGTTACAATTGCTCAAGTAAGGTAAGATTTTAAATAATTTTTTATCATTTTACTTATCCGAAGATGTAAAAGATGAGAAGCTGAAGCTTAAATAGTACATTTTCACGTTGATGCCGCTTATTCTTGAAAAGTTTGACTTAAAAGATTTACAGAGGCGGATAGGGAAAAGCTCATAATCTTTATAAATAAAACTCTAATTCTGTCTGTCTGCCTGTGATTCTGTTTGTTCGGGCATCACTTGAAAACGGCTAAACAGATTAGCACGAAATTTACATAGTGTTTACAGTATGACCTGGGGGTTTACATTGGGCTATTTAAAATTTTGTCTGCCATCTTGAAACAAATTGGCGGTCATAAAACACACTTTTCTCTGGATAAACTCAACGGATTTTCATGGAAAAAACTTTAAATAGCTTCTAGCGCTACATAAAAGTCGAATAGACAGTTCATTATATCAGCCATCTTGAAACAAAATGGCGACCATAAAACACTATTCTAAAGCCCTTTTCTTTGGATTGGCTTAACGGATTTTCACGCGACAGACTTTAATCGATTTCTGCCACCACATTGACGTCGAATAAACATAGACCCTGGTTATCGGCCGCAATCTTGAAACAAAATGGTGGCCATAAAACATTATTCGAAAGCCCTTTTCTCTGGATTGGCTGAACGGATTTTCACGGGACAAACTTAAATCAGTTTCTCTTAACCTAATCAAAACTTGAAGCATAATATTTTATAGTAACCTATACTATGACGAATAATCTTGATTTGATATGTTTAAAAAAAAGAAGCGCAAAGGAAAGAGTTTAATAATTGAAAAATAGAAATGATATTTAAAAAATCATAAGGAGAATTAATGATCCTGGTATTAATTAGTTTTGAATTGTGATTGTAGTTCGGTAGAGACAGTGCGGGGACCCAAGCAATAAAAATCGTTTGCTACTTAAAAGAAAACTTTCCCGAGAGAAGCTGGGCGTTTCAGCTAATTTTAACATAAAATTGATTGCGTTCTAAAATTAGTAGACGAAGCTGAGACTTCGTGGAGTTTCATAATAATATGGCGTTGTTAAAATAAAAAACAAAGGAACAAATAAAACTAAAGTTTTAATCGTATTTCGACTCTTTCCACATAACTAGGATTGCCAGGCGTCCCGTATGTACGGGATTGATTGTCTAGTGTTTCATTTCCTTGTCCCGCTGTCCCTGAAATGTCTGTCGGGACGATTAAATGGCAAGTATTTGATAATGATTTTAAAATTTAACAATAAATGTTCTTTTTTCATAAATGTCCGATGTTAAATCC
Source organism: Tanypteryx hageni (assembly GCA_028673005.1). Classification (NCBI taxonomy): domain Eukaryota; kingdom Metazoa; phylum Arthropoda; class Insecta; order Odonata; family Petaluridae; genus Tanypteryx; species Tanypteryx hageni. Next base: position 56,838,579 of record CM054115.1, on the reverse strand, counting down.
CAATATAAATTTCCCAAATTAAAACTAGCAATTATTAAATATTTGTTGTATTTTTTCGACCTTTCCAAAAATTAATTTTACATTATGTACATAGATATATATAACTTTATCTAGTGATTAACTTGGTTTATCAATGATTAAAATTAAAATACGCTACATATTTATAGTTCTCACACTCAAGATTAGTTTTTTTGTATCGTTTACGTGTCTCGTATTTATCCCGTATTTTAATGAAGTATCTCTTATTATTGCGTTCTAAACTTAAATATCATTTTGAAAGTATAAATCATCCAAAAATCTATGTTTTTATGTTAAATGTATGTTTATGTAAAACGATTCAGTCCATTGAGTCACTCTCATATAAACGATAGCCTCAGATTTACGTGTTACCCCCCGTGATAAAACAAACGAGGCTCTATTGCCCGAATAGGTGGCGGTATAACCATATGAAAAATAATAAACGCCTATTTTACCCATGTTCATTGATAACACTACTTGTTCACCATATTACAATTTATGTGAGATATTCTTGAATCTTATTCTGCGTACTTTTTACTCCTTTTTAGGTTTCAACCTAGATATTTTGGGCGCTACGAAATAAATTCAAACTGTGCCAGCTAATATACCGTGATCCTTTTTGAATCGCTGCTGAAATCTTCAATTTCTTGACCAAAATGAAATAAACTATATACGAATACCATTTTTTGAAAAAAAAATGTCCGACCTGCCGACGGATTTAAACCTAGGTTTTTATCCGTCGCTTCACCATGGCAGACGTGACCAACGTCATGATTTAATCGCGTTCGAATTTTGAGAGGGAGAGGGGGAAGGAGAGAGAGAGGGAGAAGGAGAGAGAGGGAGAGGGCGAAGGAGGGAGAGGGGGAAGGAGAGAGAGGGAGAGGGTTAGAGAGAAAGGGAGGGGAGAGAGAAGAGTGGAGGGGAAGAGAAAAAGAGGAGGAGGAAAGAGGTAGGGGGAGAAGGTGAGGGAAGAGTGGAGAGGGAGAGAGATAGGGTATAGTGAGAAAGGGAGAGAGAGGGGGGTAGGGGGAGAGAGAGGTTTGGGGGAAAGAGAGAGAGAGTTAAGTAAAAGATATCCTTGTGAAAATAATGTCCAGCCAGTGTTTTACCAAGCATCATATTATGATTGAGAATTTGCATCTATGCAATGCAAAGAGATACATATATTTTACCGAACTTTTAGATGCTCCAGGTGACTGGGTGACGTGAGATTGCTTATTATGTATTTAAGCTCCGGATCAGCGACACGTTCGCCAATAGCCATATGTGGCGAATTGGCGATGAAGTGTGGTGAATTGAGTTTTTAAGATATTTTTTAAATTAAGACATTTTGGAGGCAAAATTGAGATGGGCATTAAGTACTAATATTCAGCCGAATTTTCTTCAGTTGATCAGGGGAAAAGATTGTCATATTTCTCATTGATTTTTCTCAATCATTGAAAATGCTTTACTCTTTTGTGTTTGACCTATCAGTGTGCTAGAGTAAAGTTCATTAAAGCAATTTCAGGGATTTTTTTCTTTAATCAGGTAATTTACTATAATATTAGAAGGTATTTTTGCTTAGTGAGGCGAATTTCCTGACTCATTTGTCACATCTGTGGCCTGCCTCAAAATCTTGTTGCCAACCCGGGATTTATTGCTAAGATTTTTGTTATTCGGTTCCACGCAAAAATTGAAGTACGAATTTATTAATAACACAATTTTCTTGTATTCGTAATATTTATCAGATCAATAATTTTTCTTTTCTTTCGTTTGTTATAGCAATACCAGTCATTCGCTTATTATAAATCAGAAATCTCAGAAAATTGATCGGCGTTTCTTTAAAAAAATAATTTATCGTAAAATAATCATGCGATACGCGACAAACATCAGCGTTTCAATGTTTTTTTTTATCTTTTCCTCGCAGAAGTAAATTAATTATTGTGGGTTATCAGCGTTATTTATGCTTAAATTAAATTAATAATACTAGTAGGTACTGACATTTTTTTCAAACCTTGAAATAAAAATTTCGAACAAATGGCTTATTTTCATACCATCTTCTTTAGAATGGGTATTTATTTCAAGGAAAGAATTTCTGTAAAAACAAGATTCGTTGATTGTACGATTCGAGAGTTCGCCCTGCCCGGAAACGGCTTTGTGTCAAAGGCGTCGAGGAGGAAATGCCTGCGTCTTTTTTTTGACATTCTACCCAAAGGATGTCCTTCGCGAGTGAAAGTAAAATCTTTTGACCTTTCCATCTTTTTTCTACTCAGGATGGTACGAATAAATCGCTCAATACTGACGAGGAAACCACAACTCCAGTCTGGAGCTTTCCAACCAATCTTTCTACCCTTAAGATGTCACCTCAACCGCAAACTAAAATGAATACAACTTGGCTGATCTTATCGAAACTAAAAGAGGCTAAAATATTTTGGAATGTCGCGTTTTTCTAAAAGTGCCCATGCATGAACCTGTTACAATTGGATGAAGGGTCCCTTAAAATGATCTGATATGTTAATTTTTTTTATTAATAAGTGCGCCTTTATTGCTTTCTGGAAAATGTTCAAAGTTTTTTCCTCGATTTTATTCACTAATAGATAAATTAATTTCGTTTTCGTGCGAATAATAATTTAACAGGCATCAACGCTTTGTAAGAGTGCTTAAGCAAACGGGATTGTTTTTTATTTTCTCTATAATTAGTATAAAAGAAATTATTGTGTGAAAAATCGAATTAGAGATTTCAACGGAAATGCACAATTTGAGGTTCCCTGAGTACGTTTTCAATATTTTATCGATGATGTCTGTGTGTCTGTATTTACTCTAGTCATTTTTGCTGTTTTTTCAAATATCTCCTTTTGGACTTAATAATTTATGTAAATATGAGTTATAACTAAAGCAGCAGACAATAGAACATTGTACAAGTTGTTGTTGAAACATTCTTTAATAAAACGGATTTAAAAAAAGATATTTCGAATATCTATTTTATATTATCCTAACAACTGCTGTTGAATTGCGGAGCTGACCATTGTGATAGGTTTCCGAGGAACAGATGCCCTGCCACTAGCGGCAAAGAATTGATCTTTATTATTATACGAGTAGAGAGACTGAGACGTGCTTCGCTGTCAGAGACGTCTAGGAAAATCGTTGGACCAGGTTCAAAGTGCGCGCGGGTTTGCATTCGCGTCAAACATTTTTACTTTTTCCATCTTATAAATATTTTAGTGTGTGTTTGTGTGTTCTCTATACGTTTTTACACCGTTGAAGCTATCGAATTCAAAGGTTTTATTGACCAAATGAAGAACTTGGTCTAGATTTTCAGACCACGGGGTCTCTTATACCCCATGGGATAAACAAAATACTATTTCCATAAGAATACATGGGAAATGGTGCGGAGAAACCTCAAAATGCCATGCAGCCCTTCACTGATGTAGATATAAATATACCTAAATATTAATTTAAGATCACGGGAAATGGACTATTTTACGTACGAAAGACTGAATGTTTTAATTCTGTTCATGTTTTGTCGTATTACATGATAACTCGCTCGAAAATTTCCTTTAGGTGGAAAATTTATCGGTTTAGATGACCCTTTTCCAGGTGGCAACAAAGCTAGATTTCTTAATGTAAAATAAAGAGACTTGTTGTAATTCCACATAAATTTATTTAAAAACGACCTAGTTTTCGTTGCAATGCAACATCGTCAGGTTTAACTATAGCTAAATTTCTTAATTTTTGTCCTCTTCAAAGGGAGATAGCCACGTAAAGATTAATGCAAGGAAAATCCACGCCGTGGCGCGCCGTAGAGGGAGAATAGCCAACGCCAAGATAAAGGATGAATGGATTCATGCCTAAATATAGTCTATAAATACTTTTAAAGTGAGTCAAATGATTTTTAAGGAATATTAGAACATTGTTATCCTTCACCATTAACATCGAAAGATTTATCGCAACATAAATCGATACATCTACTTACATTTGTTCGATAACCAAGATGTTGCTTATGCGTAATTATATTAATGGTAAAAATTTACAATACTCGTACAATACATAAAATAGCAGATGTTAATGTAAACATCGGAGTAATACCCATTTTAATAAAACTGTTCGAATCCGCCGAATATTCTTTGAAAAGCAGTCTGCCTTGATTATATGATGGATTCGCCATTGAGATACACCCACGAGCACAAGCCTGACTAAAAGTTTTCAATGATTTCTTTAGGTGGTAGTTATGAATGTATGTATGAACCTCTTCTCCAAATATTACATTTGTGAAATTTGGGCGCACCGACAGCGCGGGCCCTGAGCAATAAAAATCGTTTGCTACTTTAAAGAAAACTCTCCCGAGCGAAACCGGGCGCTTCAGCTAGTAGGCAACATAGAAGAAAGTATTATTTTCGTGAAAAAATCGAATTCGAGATTTCAACTGAAATACACGTTTTAAGGTCCCTTGAGTATCTTTTCACTATTTTTCAAATATCTCCTTTAGGACAATTTATCTAAATATTTGTTATTATCAAAAGTGTAAACAATATAATTTTATAAAACTTTTTTGTGAAACATTTATTAATAAGATGGTTTGTTTAAGAGATATTTTGATTATTTTTTTGAATTTGATAAGTGCATCTCTAAGCTTCCGTTGCTATGATAAATTTTTAAAATTGTTGATAGCAATGCATAGGCTGCCAAGAGTAATTTTAATTGCGATCAAAAGTATCCCAATGTCACCAAGTCATATTTTGTAAACACATTTTCTTTTAAATATTGACAGCGGTAATTTTAATCGTGCATCGATATTTTCTCATCCATAGCAACTAATAATAATAATTTTGTTTTCTTATGGTTTTTTCAGTGTGAAAAGTTTTTCAAAATATTTTTCACTGTGTAAATTATTCAGTGCATAAAAATTATTCACTAGTGTATTTGCCGATAATTATTCTAAAGGTCACGGAATTAAGAGAGCAGCTTCTCATTACTATTGCATTCATATTCGTTGCCTTGCATGGAGAAAGCCATGTGCTGGACACATCAGATTTTATCTTTATTTTAAAAATAAATAAAGCTCGGTGGAACCCAACTCAGACCTTTGTTTCACACGGTATCAATCAAGTCAAAACTGAAAGAGTCTTTAAAATTGATGCGGCCGCTCTCAATTGATTTGACGTTATTTGAGATATGAATGCATGTGACGTTATCCTGTGTGAACAGCATTCAAAATCGCGTAATTATTAATAGGATTGTTCGTGAGACATTATCTCAATTATCCATTAAAAAACTCGTGGAGATAACAGTTAATGATTTTTAACATCTCATCTTACTTTCTCATATACGTAGTATACAGAGAAAGTATTGTAATCGTGAAAAAATTCGACTTCGAGATTTTGATGGAAATACACGTTAGGTGTCCCTGAGTTCATAAAAGTCGTTTTCGCCATCCTGTCTGTCGGTCTGTTCGTGGTTCTAGGGCCAAACCTCGTACATAAAATCGAATGGCATCTCGTATTCATGCAATATATCATCTTTTGCAGACCTTTTTTGATAAAAGTTATATAGCACAAAAATAAAGGGTAGTTTATTCTTGGCGATTTATAGAAAATTTTGATTTACAAAAAATTTGCTCTTAGGAATTTGATTAAAATCAATCCAATTGTAGAGCCTGATGTCACAAATAATACTACGTAAGCCATATTTCTCAAAAAATCACTATATGGCGCCCAGTGACATTACAATGTACGCTAAGCTACTTTACCTAAGCTCTATGACGTCACGCATCCACCGCATCCACTCAAAATCTTACTACAGCCTAGACGGTTAAACTAAATCGAATGATGTCTCATATTTCTGAATAATATCATTCATAGTAGGAACTCGGATTAGATTAACGATATTGCACAACAATTAAGGGTACTATATTCTCGGATATTTTGAAACAAAATTCGATTTACTCAAAAATAGCTATACGGATTTTGATTAAAATCCATCCAATCGTACAGTATGTCACAAATAGTACTAAGTCGTCTCAAAAAATTACTACATATCGTCCAGTGGCAATAAAATAGACGCTAAACTACGGTTAACTTTGATTTATAAACGTTTTTCTCTTATAAGCGTACACACCAAACGTATATGAGAAAATTTGTGCAATGTATATTGTGTCGTTTATTTGTGTTTCAATCATTAATATATAATATACTTATGCTTAATCAGTTAAATGTGCGTCAAATCAAAACAATAGTCTCTTAGGATGGTATACTTATCTGAATATTTATAAATAGTAAACAGCTTAGGCACTTAGATTATTGATCCGTCTGATTGTGAGTAGCACCGGGTCATCTGAAACGTTACTAGCTCAGGAAAATTGCGCGTTTCCCAAATCCAGCCCTAGATTACCGTCAGCACGTTTTGATTGACTTTTTTTGACGTACCTAATTATCTCAAGGTTAGTTTTTAGCCTCTTCTTCATGAATGAACCGATTTCAACTAAATTTAGTACATAGAATATGCACATATATTAATGAGCAAAATGACATATTTGGATCGGATAGAATCAGCAGGGGTGCTACAATTGCAAAGTTAAACTTTTCGGTAATTATTAATTTGGAAGGAATTGGCCAAACCGATTTCAACAAAATTTTGTATGAAGTAGGCGTGTAACATAAAATAACAAAATCAAGATGTTTAGTATAGATATAGAAAGCAGGACTGCCACAACACAAGGAATAATAAACATTCTTGTAACACATTTGTATTGAACTGTCCATATCAATTTTAACCAAATTTAATACTTAAAATATACACTTATATACAATATTGTTGGTAGCTCATAATAACTTTGGCTCAGATTATTAAATGTAAAGTACTCCTTTAGCCAAACAATTAGAGGGTTACAACACCCAATGCATTTCGCCCACAAGGTGGGCACCTTCAAGGGCAAAACCTGTCTCAACAGTGACTGGGAGTCGACTGCGAAGATTTGAACGGAAAGCTAAAGGAGTACTTTACATTTAATACTTATATACAAAACCATATTAACATATTTAAACTGAATCATTAAACATGGGTGCCACAATTACAAATTTAACTCTCAGTAATTAACAATTTGGAAGGAATTGGCTAAACGGTTTTTAAATTTTGAATATAAGATTTTCACAAAATATAATAATGAAATCAAGATGTTTAAAGCGGAGATAAAGAGCAGGGCTACCACAGTAAAAAGTTAAACAATATTTCTTTTACACGTATTTCTAGAGAACTGGCTGCATGGATTTTAACGAAATATAGTATATTTAATCTTCATCTAAATAAATAACCAAAATATTTCAACCGGGTCGACTAAACAGGGCTACCACAATATCAAGGTTAGAATTTTTCGGTAACTATGAATTTGAAAGGTATTGGCTGAACACATTTCAAGGAAATTTCGTTTGTAAGGCGAGTATAGAATGGCAAAACGAAATGAATATGTTTAGAAAGGATCAAAAAGCAGGGCTACCACAATATAAGGAAAAATAATTTTCTGATGTCAAAGAAAATACATTATTATACGATTATACTATGGCCAATTTGACGAAAAGCACTTCTGTAGCACGGGAAACCTGTGTACACCGCTGCGTGTTATATAATAAAATTGTATTGAAAGGAAAGTAGGCGGATTAGTTCTTTCCAGAACTACTTGTTTTATTATTTTATTTTCAATGCATGATTCACCGAAGAATTTTTCGTTAGACAGCTCCACTTGCGAATTATTTGCTGAAAATATTATGTTATCAGCATGCTGTGCTCTCGATGAAAGTTCATTCAATAGTGTAAAATTAAAACAGGTATACAATCAATGCAAAACACGGCAAAATAAAAATTATCGTACTACTACTACACGGAATATGATGTTGTTCTCTGTTTGAAAGGGTGCATTTGACTTTCTTCTTGATGTACAGTCTAGTTTGGAATCTACGATTTCCCAAGAGAAATCATATCAATAAATCGGAAGATGTCATGGTGGTAGCTGGTGTGTATTCAGCGTGCCACTATTTATACACGTACGACCCGATTCTCGGAATAGTTCCATTGCTCAGCTTCGCCGAATATTTCATTAAAGACTAGTTACCCATGCTATTATCATCACGGTATTATTATACCTGTATGTAGTATAATATAACATTTTTAAAAGAAAGCACATATAAATTTGATCATATATTTTCCCGTGGTGCGCAAAATTTACGCGCTATAATCCTCACCATCAGAAAGGATAACTAAAAAACGAGCATTGGATAGCTCCATTTTTTTAATTCGACGACATAAAGGCAAGCCACAGCATGACCAAAGATTCCTGCTTTAAGAATATCGTTGTTGATTAAATATCTAGAGTAAATAACCGTAACTATTCAACGGGAAACTTAGAAATAATCCATAAAAGAAAAAAGACGATCGTGAGAAATTCGTTGATTTAAAGTACCAGCACATGACATTCTTTTTAATACACGATCGGCAAAAATGACTGGCAAAACACTAAACCGAAGGTAATATTTAATACCGCCTTTCTTATTTCTTAATATTCCTCCCTGCACCCTATCTACCTCCTCCCTACCATCGTACATGCCCCATCCCTGTCTCCTCCCTATCCCTTCCCAACCTTCTCTTTCCCTCTCTACACTCAACCTGCCTTCTCTCTGCCCCCTTCCTCAACCCTCCCTGCTCCCGCCCTCTTCCCTCCCTGCCATCTCCTTGCCCCTCCCTACCCTGTTCCCTCCCTGCCCCTTCACTTCCCTCGCAATGCCACCATCATCACATCAACCTACCCACACCACACGCTTCATTCGCATAAATACGTACATCCTGTCTTCACCAAACTTAAGCCTTCAACTTGCAACGATGTGCGCTTTTATGGTGATTAAGATTTTTTACCGAAAATTAATTAATTAATTCGGCCACCGAGCAAAAATTAGGCGTGGATTCATATGCTCTTTGATGGAAGAAGCAAGTTTATTCTTTCGGCCTCATTTACGTCTCGAGTTCGTATCTCAATTTTAACTAATTTAACGTTCAACTTTAGAAAAGCTTGCTCGCAACGTTTCATCTCTTCCCGTGTTATTCAAATCTAGGAAAGATAGGCTTTTGGAATCTAACCTATGAGTTAAAAGTAGACTGTGAACATTATCAAAGTTAAAGGTCGCGTTGGCAAGTAATACCTGAAAGTTTGATAGAAAAAATCTGATGTGGCGCCACTAGTGCTTGTCATCCCAGGATCCCGCTTTCTCGGAATCCAGGGAATAAAATGATTTTCCCATTACCCGAGAAATCCATTGAATATCTCGGGAATTTCCGGTATATCATAAAGAGAATTTACTCTCTAGCCTTTATCGCCCATGGGGTTCCTAAAGGGACTACTAAGACTTTCTTTGTTTCCGAGTAGCTTAGTTTTACTTCTAATGCAATAATAAGGAAGAAATTTATATAGAGCACTCGTGAGAATATATACAGTGAAACTTCGATTTTACGTCCTCCGATTTTACGTTTTCCTTGAATTTTCGCATTTTCTTTCGGTTCCGGTGTTTGGTCCTTAAGAACAATGATAAATTTTAACGGATTTTAAGTTTTCGCGTTTTGCGCTTTCCTCCAATTTACGGCAGGAATTTCAAGTCCGGATAATATGTAAATGCCCCCAATTTTACGTTTATTGTATTCCCAATTACAGTTCAACTGAATCGTTTTCCATATTCTCTAACTACGTAGAAACTATATTGGTGTATTCCATATTCAAAAATCATTTAGACGAAAACAAAAACGGCTGAAGACCACTGCGCTCTAGGTGTGAGTTGACATTGTATACAGATTGTCTCCCAAATTGGGATATCAAAGTTCAGGTTTTTCTCAAGACTGCAACTTGTCTTTTCATAACAAAAATTTGTACATCACTGAGCGATTGTAGTGTGAACACATTATGTTTTCTTAAAAGTTACTATAAAAATTACTAATAGGAAATAAGAATTAGAACACTGTTGTCGATATGATTTTGTATTTATATGTGAAATGTATGCTAATGGTATAGACGTTTCAATTCACATTTTCTTTTACATAGGTACCGTGTGTGTTGGTAACTATATTTTATAATCAATATGGTAAGCAATTTTCAGGTCAATAAATATATGCTAATTTCAATTATTTTTTATTTTATTCGTGTAACCCCTATTTGTAAATGATTTTAATAAATTTGTTAGAATTTCTCAGGGTCCCGACATCGATTAAAAGCTGGGAAACACAAGCACTAGTTTAAACATCAATATGTAAGCGTTTTGTCTTATACGAGGTTCAAATAAATAAAATGGAGTAATTTTCTACTAAAACATTAAGTACCCCGAATGGATTGATAGAAAATCCTAAAGCTCGAGTAAAATTACTTAATAAGATTCACCTGTTCATAAAAAAGTTGTAACACTTTTTATTTTTTCTTCCTTTTTATAATTTTTAAATAGTATTATATCAGCCCTGAGTCATAAACAAGCAATAGGTAACCGTATTATATTTTTTCCTATCTTTTTAAATGGTTTTTTAATTGTTTATTGGAATCCCGGGATTTATAATTTTGAATCCCGGATTCCCGGAATTGTGAAAGAACCGGGAAATGGCAAGCACTAGTGGCCACCACATGACCTTCTCCATATTAGTAATATTTATAAAAATTCTAAATAGGTTAAATGATAATAAATATTTTAAGGAACTGCGAGAAAAATTTAAAGATTTTACAAAGAATAGAAATAAACTCAAACCGTAGCCTTCTGATATTGGCTATAGCCACGAAGCACCAACAATTAAGAAAAATAAAAGAAGCGTTACTACGACTAAGCGTCAAGTTTTTACAATAGTTGCCGGTAGGTGGTGTGGTGGTGGCAGCTAAAAAAATAATGAAATCAAGATGTTTAAAGTGGAGCTAATGAGCATGACTACCACAATAAAAAATAAAAATGATATTTCTTTTACACGTATTTATGGAGAACTGATCTGATAAATTTTAACCCGATATGGTATATATAACGTTCATATAAATAAATAACCAAAATTCCACATTTAAACCGAGTCAAGTAAACAGGGCTACCACAATATCAAGGTTGGTATTTTTCTGTAACTGTGAATTTCTAAAGTATTGGCTGAACCTATTTCAAAAAGAAATTTCGTTTTTAGGGCGAGTATAGAATGGAAAAACGAAATGAACATGATTAGAACGGATCTAAAAAGCAGGGCTACCACAATACAAGGAGAAATAATTTGTTATTATACATGTGTTTGTGTAGAACTTGCTGAACCGATTTCAGCCAATATTCTGTTTATTAAAAAATTTAATAAAATCCTGATGCTATTTTCTGATTTTAAAGGAAATACATTATACTATGGCGAATTTGATGAAAAGCACTTCTGTACCACGGGATACCCGTGTACATTCCTACTGGTTAATATAATAGATACAATACTTTCTCTAACAGAATACGCTCAGTAATTGTGTCGATTTATTTTGTTCGCTCGAGTTTTTTCCATAGTTAGTAATTATTTATCCCAATTGTTTGTTTATATGCGCCGAAATATTCATAATGCTTTTTTAAAATTCGACCGTATCTTTTCTGGAACACACACCGCGTAAGCATCTAGTGACGTTTGAGTGTACTTGGAAAAATGGGGCAAAAGAGGAATCCTAATTATTAAAGCAACTAATGAGCTTCCACTAAAAGCTATAATCATTAAAGCTTTTTCCTCCCGCAGAAAAACCGCTGACACTTTTAATTTACCATCACTTTAATGGTAAGGCTGCTTTTAGATCGTGCAAGGGGGCAAATGTATAGCACGGATAAGAGGACAGAATTTCAATAAAAGCATTGTGCTTATGTTTAGCCAAACAAAAGTTATCTTTTTAAACGTTCATGTTTAAACTTAGTAACAACTTACGCGTTGTCGAAAATCTACTCCAAGTACAATTATTTTTCCTCCAAACAGTTCATCTTTCCCGTTATGTCACGTAGAATTCAAAGATTTCTAAGGCGACTCCTGGAGCCATTGGTGTTTCATCCCAGATTATAACATCAAACTCGCGTAAAAAAACGTTTTTGGCAGGTAGTCTTGGTGAAGTTGAATTCTGTAGATCCAGAGGTAAAGTGAAGGCTGTGTGTCATGTGATACCACCTGGAAGAATTATCGCTGCAATCTCAGTCCACGCCACATTAAAACCTTTTTCCCCATCGACTTTAATTTATGATATAATATTGTGTACCCTGTCATAAAAAAATCACCATGAATAAATCGCCCCCGTGAATTCAGGCTTCCCAGCAACTCGGGAAAATAAATGTGGCAACGTCGTTCATGGTATGAGGGAGAGAGTGAAAAAAATGAGAAGGATAAGGGACGCTTCACCATAAAACCTTAGAACTCGACCATACAGCCTCAAGCTGTGATTTCCCTTCTCTCTTGCTAAATAACTCTATCCTCTCCTCTCTTAACCCTTCCACCTCTATCTTCTCTCCTTCGACTAGTAGTTTATATCTATCCTGCAGTCTACGTTCCTCTAATGAAGCTCAATTCAGATTTTCTATTAACGGCGTTACGCTTTGTTTATTATCAAAGTTTCTCTTTAAGACACTAGCTGACTTGTGCTGCGCCTTTTCTATCTCTTTAGAGTCCCTTTTCGTAAGGATCCAACACAGCTGACAGATATTCGACCTGCAGTCGAACCAAGGTATATTTATATTTACAATTTAACTGAATCTGAAATTGGAATCTTTGCTCCGTCGAACAAATAATTAACATCTAACATTTTTGGTTCTCCAGAAATTGATGACGCAGCTTTTCGTTTGCTTTATAACAACTCTCTCCATTCCCTCACGCGCTTAAAAAACTCAACACCTTTTTCCCTGAGAAAACATCTCGTCTCTGCATTTATTATGCCTCCATTTCGATTAATGCGAGGTTCCTTACCAAGACCTTTCCGAAGAACATGCGACACAACTCCAACGCACCCAACGCCTACCTAAGATTAATATGCCACTTCGAAAAAAACGACTTATGTCTCAGGCTCCTTCGTTAAATTATCCTGTGTTAAACTCGAGGCTAGAATACGTCTTCATCTATTATTATCTGTTACGAATGGTGTACAGTTTTTATGGCAATATCACTCAATCAATGAAATGTCGAAAAAATCGAACATAAACTTAAAATATGAGGAAGAAGGATGGAAGAGAGAAAAGGAAGAAGAATGGGAAGTGCCTTAAATTTAATACTTATTCCACGCATGCCCGTCATATTGACGGGTTTTTATACTAGTAATGGTTATGATCCAAATCTCGTAAACAAACTTTTCGACAAAAAATTCAAAACAAACTTATCCTCCGGTCTTTTTCCACTACACTCCGACAAAAAATCTCCCAAATTGGGCAAACTCCCATTTACTGACGGTTAATCAAACAAACTACCCAATCTGCCCTTCGAAGAAAGATTTCAAAGTTGCGTTCCACACCCTCCTCATCCCTGGGAAGTGTCTTATTAATACTAAAGACAAAAAGAAATCACGGTTTGTATCTTCTTAAATGTGATAATTACAGTGCAACTTACATAGGACAAACAGGAAGAAGTTTTAAAATACGCTCGGAAGAACATCGAAAGTGCTACCTCAAGAGGTAGATTTTGCAAAACATTTATTAGACAATAACCGCAATAGTTCCTTCTCCCCAACTATCTTACATCTCTCAGAAAAAGGATAAAATTTGATACCTTAAAAGCCATAGAAATAATCGTCCATAAGAAAAATAATACAATGTTAACCAACGAAGTTTTTGCAAACCACTCCCCTATCCTAGAATTATCCCACTCTTTAGAATCAGCGGATCCACTCACCCCTTTCTCCATTCTCTTTCTGCTTAACTTTCCATCCTCCCCCAAAATACCTCGGCATTCCCTACACTTCCGCCCACGCCCACCGACCAACTTCCCTCCCAGCGTTTCTCTTAATACCCTTCTTCCTGCTTGGTTTACCCGCCACTAACGTCCACCTGCCTCTCACTCCTCCTTTCCCCCTTTTTACCTCTCCACATTTCTATCATCATTACTTCTCTTTCTCTATATATTTATGATGCATTCCTATTCTTGTCACATTTGACGTAATTGAATGTTATAGATAGTAAAAGTAACTTTTGGCAAATAAAATTTGTGCGGTAAAGAAATATTATTGAAAATTTATTCGTTGAACATTACGCTGCACAACTGTTATACAGCCAAAACTATATTTACTTTCTGGAACAATTATTTGAAATTTATATTTATTTTTTACCTTTACAATGTTGGTCACCTTTGAAGTTAAATTACTCATTGCCAAAGTACCCTAAATTAGGCGGTTTTTCTGTTTTAAACATATTTTCACGCTGTTTTGGAGCGGATTCTAATTCTCTCTTCAATAATATTAAACTATGTTTTTTCAGACTTACTAACGTCCACTTCCCAAGTTCGTATCCCGATTACAGCATATTTTAAAATGAAATTTTAAAACGGCATGCAGCGATCCCATGTATTCATTGTGGAGGAAACGAACGCGTTTGGAATCGAACCAACGAACTTGAGAAAAAAATGAACTGCCGTTGGACACACATGGAAGGTCTTGCATTCCTACCATAGTTTCTCATTCTGTTTTCACGAAAAAGGGAAAGCAAAGGCAAAGAAGGGAAAGAGGATGGGGTCGACGGTCACTTTCCCGTTCTCTCCCTCACCCATACTGCCAGATTTCACTTTTTCTCAGGAGTTTGCCGGGAAGCCAGAATTCACGGGGCACTGCCGGTCCGATTTTATTGTCCAAAGGTATTGTACAAACAGGGTTGGGCAAAATACTTACATTCCAGTATTTTAAATACAAATACAAAATACTTGATATGGAAGTATTTTAAATACAGATACAAAATACATTAATAAAAAATGCCAAAATACATTTAAATACTTTTGTATTTTAAATACTTTAAATACTTAAAATACAATTGATCTGTACAAAATAACAAAAAAGTTAAATTGCTACAAAATTCAGTTAAAGAAAATTTTACAAGTAAAATTGCAATTAAAAACTATCAGAACAATAATTCATATTACCTTTAAAAAAAATTTAATTCCTCAAAAAGTTCATCTGAAATAGCACCCCTTGAAGGAGAATTTATAAAGCCTGCAAAAGAGAACAGTCTATCTACAGGTGCAGAGGAACACAAACTTGTATTGTAGCGAACAACGGCTTTTCTCACTATTGCATAGTTATTAAGGGTGGTTAGATTTTTCCCTTTATCATTAAAAAATTGTCAACTCACACTCTACAGTTGACAATTGTTTCTCTCTGTCTTAAAAAGTCTGTTTGATTTGGCAAGTTAAAAATAAAAAAATCACTTTCTTCATCAGCTTCATCATCTGAACTTAAAATAGGCGTGGTAGAGAATTGTTCAAGAGAGTTCACACACAATTTATGTATTCTTCTCCTATCATTTTCAGAAGCAGTGTTAGGGAACCACCTCATTTTGAAAGCTTGCTTGCTTGTGGGGCCAGATCAAAAAAAATTTAAATCTCTCTGTTAGTGAATTGATTACAACTGTAGCAACATGAGAGAGATGACGGAGATTTATTTCTAGAAGCAAAGAAAAGTCTTTTTTGAGATAAACTAATGTAAATAATAGCTCACCATAAAAGCATGTCTTCTCATTTTGCATTAAGTCAAGTGCCAAGGCAATGGGTTTCAAGACTTTGCAGTACTCTTCCAGATATTCAAATTCTATTTCTTTGAACTGTGGCAGTTCCAATTTTTCAGTCACAATGTGAAGATTATTTATAAACTGTAACATATGTGAAACAGAATCAAAAAGAGAGTTCCACCGAGTGGGACAAGGAAACTTCAATGCACATTTCAAGATCTCTGAAATTGCTTCAGATGCTGTAGGTCTTCTTGATGCATTCCATAATGCCGAACATTTTGCGAAAGTTGGGTGATGGATCCTGGATGCAGTAGGTGAATTTTTCAAAGCATTCAGGAAGTCTGTGGTAGCAAGAAGGCTGAGTGTGTGGCTAGCACACCTTAAATGGCAAGCCAGATAACCCCTCATAGGATAATTAATTTCTTTTTCAGGTTTCAGTGAAATACCAACCAGCTAATACCAAACAATATAACCACTACTATGCAGTATTGTCAACTCCATACGGTGACAAATAAAATTAATTTCCCGTAAAACATAAAATTTCTTTATTGATTGAATTGCAGATAAATTATGTAAGGGAGTCACTAGTAAGTATTTTGTGTATTTTAAATACAAAACACCTAATTCTTTGTATTTAAAATACAAATACAAAATACATCTGAGATTCCTTTCGAAATACAAGATACAAAATACAATAGTATTTAAAATACGTATTTTAAATGCATGTACTTGAAATACTGCCCAACCCTGTTTTGCCTGACCCTCCAGAACCATCTATCTATCTAGCAGCTTTGAATAACTTCGTTTGAAGAATTAACTATTTGATTTGTGGCATATAATTGTTGGTCATTAAAATGTTGCCACACAGTTCAAGCAACTAATAAATAATTTGAAGAATATTCTAGAACTTCATTGATTGTAATGTTCATGTCACAATCACACAGCGGAATAAAAACAGCAGAAATGGTTTGTACTCACTTGTGTAAATGCAGTTAACATTTATTCTTTATTTACGGCGAGCGTTTGTTGATAGATATCAAACAAATTACATTAAACCGGTTTCTACCAAGATTTCTTTCGAATATTTTATTTAATTTATGAAACAGATCGTAGTAAGAAGTAAATTTTAAATATCAACTTTAATAGACAAAACATAAAAACCTTTCAAATTACGCCAATTTATTGCGTTGCAGTGTTAAATTACCGAATTTAATATTGAAAATTATTTAATTCTCACATCACTCATCATTGTCACTCACATTTCTTAATCATAACCAGCGCTAAGTGCCTCTCATTTGCTTTAAATAATCGTATCTTCGGTACTCAAGTTAAATCATAATGTTCTCTTTCATATTCAATGAACTTAATTGGGATCTTGTCGGTTGTCTGTCACTCAGGGGACCGGACTGTCACCCACCCAAGCTAATATTCACGGAGTGGTTACGTTGGGTTGGATTGATAGGGATTAATAATTTGCATCGTTCAATTGTTTATATGGTACTTGTGTACTATGCGGACGCCCAAGGCCCTATATACAGGGCCGGCCACAGCGGGTGCAAGGCACCTGGGCCCCGGGCTGTACATGGGGCCCCAGAAAAGGAAAAAATGAAGAAAAAAAATAAAAACGAAAAAAGAAAGAAAGCGAACCTTTTTAATGAAGTTAATTGGTTAAAATTAATTAAATTTTATAAACTCGACCTGAATTGTCTGCGCTAAACGCCGAACTGGCCGTGTCTAACGCTCAGCGAACACAAAGCGAATTTATCTTGATCGTACATACTGATTGGTTCTTATTCAGATAATACTAACGACGAGATGCGCGCGCAATAAAAACTGTCATTTTTATCTCGCGCGTTCCCGACGCCTATATTCATATTTGTCAATCTGTGGTCTAACGTCTTTGTCCGTTAAAATCAGAACTATTAATTATCGTTCTGTTGTGCTCGTACTGTAAGTCTGTAAGCATCTCGTATACACGATATACCTTGATTTTTGCTATTTTCACATACTTGTATAATGTATACTTTCTATATACGTTGACAAATGATAAAATAACTATTTGCGCTAACGATAGGAGTTGTCTACAGTTACTGTAAAGTAATTATATTTTGTAAATGTGATATCATAATTTTAATTTTATTATATGTGTATATTTAGTTACTAAATACCCAACATATTTACTTACTAAATTTTAGTACCCATAATGTCGATGCCAATAAAATATCTCTCTGGGTGTCAAAAAAGAAACTTGGCTGAAGAGAAAGAGAATAAAAAATTCAAAAAGTCACAACCAGAATTGTTTTTGTGGCTGCAAAATAAATCTCAGGCGAATGAAGTACAAAACCAACAGGAAAAAACTATGCAAGATGACAATCAGAATGCAGAAATTGTGGAAAAAATACAAATGAAACGGCAAGTAAAGAAGAAATTATTCAAATTGACAACGAAAATGTTGAAATTGTGGAAAAATGTTGAATTGTCTGAAGAAATAAATGTTCCTATAGAAGAAACGTCAAGTTACGCTGAAATACAATATGACGAAACAATACACCAAGATAACAGCAACAGTGATCCAGCAAATATAAGTGATCAACACATTTTCCCTAAAAATGCTTTCTCTAAATTTTATTATTTTAAAACTATGCCAAATGGTGAAAAACAGCATCGCAGCTGGTTAGTTGATTCAAAAGCTCAAGATTCAGTATATTGTTTTTGTTGCATATTATTATTATTTTCTAAAATAGAGATAAATTTACACGGTTTATAGATGGTTTTAATAATTGGAAAAAATTGACGTTGGTAATTCGAGATCATGAGCTTTCCGTTTGCCACATTAATTCTTTTATTGCTTGGCAAGAATTATTAAAACGACTTTATTTAAATTCCACTATTGATAATACAATTAAAATTAATGTAAATAAAGAAACGGAACGTCTTAGATTACTATTCCGAAGATGTAATTTTATTCTTATCTAATAATAATCTTCCATTTAGAGGGACTCAGGAAAAAATAGGAGCGCCAAATAATGGAAATTTTTTAAGTCTAATCGAATTGTTAAGCGAATATGACCCTGTGTTAATGGATCATGTAAATAGAATTAAAAATGCGAAGAAAATAATTGTGCAACATTTGGCACATAGATCACAGGAGGAATTTATTATTTATATTTATTAATATAATTAAAGCTGACATAAAATCCTCTACATATTATAGCATCCAAATGGATTGTACACCCTATATTTCCCACACGGAACAGACATCAATAACAATTAGATATGTAAATTATACAGACAAGAAACTAATCATTAATGAATCATTTATAGGGTTTATTGAAATATCCGATACAACTGGTGAGGGATTAGCAAACGCGTTTTGAAAAAATTAACTGAGCTTAATTTAGATATTATGAATTGTAAAGGGCAAGCGTACGACAACGGGAGCAATATGAAGGGTAAATATAAAGGTGTACAGTCCAGAATAATTAATTTAAATCATCATGCAATATATGTGCCTTGTTTATCACATTCTTTTAATTTGTTAATTTGTGATGCTGCTTCCAGTAGTATATACTGTAAAAAAGTTTTTGGAATATTGTAACGCTTATACTCTTTATTTTCTGCATCTACGAATAGATGGGAAATTATGGAAAAGCATTTAAATATTACGCTTAAACCATAGTGTGATACTCGTTTGGAAGCCAAAATAAATTCAGTTAAAGCTGAGTATAAACAATTTGAACAAACTTGTAGTGCCCTTGAAGAACTTATTGACACTGGTAATGATAACGTAGTAGTATCCGAAGTTCATAGTTTATTAGATTCATTACAAACAATGCAATTTATATTAAGTTTAACAGTATGGTTTACAATATTGTCTAAAATTAATAATATTAACAAATTATTGCAAACCAAAACAAGTATACTTGTATAGCACGTAGCATGAGTATTTCAGAAAGTTTTCCTGAGACACGAGTTAGGAAAAAGTAAAGATTATTTTCTGAATTGGCAGAAGATGAAGTATCAAAAGATCCTGTGGAAGAATTTAGGTACAATTGTTTCAATATTGTAATTGATACAGTTATTGTGCAAATAGAAGAAAGATTCAAAAACATACCTAAAATTATTTCCAGTTTTAAATTAGTAACAGATATAAAAAAATTAAAAAACAATGAATTAGAAAAACAATCACGGGATTTTGTAAAATTTTATAAAAAAGATGTAGACAAAGATCTAATTCAAGGAATTATTTCATTAAAATAATTGATTTTGAACGAAAAAGATATAAATTATGCGCGTGATATATTGCAATATATATTAAATAACAATTACAATGACCTTTTTCCCAATGTATTAACTGTACTAAGAATTTTCTTTACATTGCCTGTGACTATAGCAAGTGCAGAACGTTCTTTTAGCAAATTAAAAATTACCTTCGTTCAACAATGTCTGCAGAACGATTAAACGCACTTGCTATACTATTAAGTATCGAGAAAGACTTTGTTAAAGATTGTGATTTTTCCAGTATTATTAATGATATGGCAATAAAAAAGTCACATTTAAAAATGTTAAGTAAACGTTAATTATTGAATAAGATATTTATTATGTATTTATAATTACAATGTGTTATATGTATTTATGATATTAATATATCTGTGTATTTTGTTATTATGTATTGGTTGTGATTATAAAAATTGTAACAAAATTATGATAAAATGTTTATTTATTATTGACGTCTATATGTCTGTGTGTTCACGGTTCTTCAAAAACTATTGGACGAATCCGAACAGAGAACCAGTCACCTCGAATACAATTTGTTTGTTTATTTTTTATTTTATTTTCTTTATTATTATTTTTTCGTGAAAAGATGTTAGGCTTTTTGATCGTTGAGAAATATTTTGGGACCCCAAAAAATTACTTGCACCCGGGCCCCTATATATATATATATATATATATATATATATATATATATATATATATATATATATATGTGTGTTCTCCAAAAAATATGATCTTGTTAAATTTTAAAATTCACTGTGGCATTTAGTGAATTTAAAAACAGAAAATAAATGGAATTCGAGTCAATACGACATTTATTTTTTCTTTAACTGTCGGTAACGATTTATGCGGAAACGCGTGTTTCAATTTAACGTTTCAAATACATCAGCGTCGTGCGTTCCATCTCTTTGGGTTGCTTTTTTCCAAAGATGAGTACACCCGAGTTGGTGTATCGAATGTTAATATAAATCGTATTCAGTTGCGTCGTATTGCCATAATGCTATGAAATTTCAAAATTAAATTTTTGAAAGTTGTAATATGCCGATTTTAATGAGAATTCACGTTTTTGACACTGCTAAATCAAAAAACTCAAATATAGTTGTTTAGATCTTTGTCATTATTTTTTACATTCATTACAAAGGTATAAATGATAAATTTTAAGAGTGATTTACAGATTTCGTGATTACTGCATAATATCTTATTTTCGCTTATTTTATTCGAAAGTGAAGGCGAAGAAGTATTTTTATTCGATAGCCATAAATGTTTCTATTAAATTTCATGCTCGTTTTATTTTATTTTTTTTTTTAAACAACACTTTTAGGAAAATAGTTAATTTTTATTTTTTCCAAAGTAGATGAAAAATATCTCATCACATTGGCTACTTATAGCATCGAGAACGGATTTATATTTAAATTTATATTTGAAAATCAGGAATGTATTTACTTTTTATATGTTTTGCGATTTCTAATAAGGTTTATTCTCGCCAGAATATGAAAAAAATATTCTTAAAGATATTTCCTAATACAGAGTAGGGTATTAATTGCCAAAACTGAGTTTCTATCAATACATTACGTATTTCTTATCTCCATAACAGAATATATCTTTCGTACGAGCTTAACACTTTTGAACAATTCTCAGTCTACATATCTGAAATATGTACACATCAGGATTAAAAGTGCGGATAAGTTCTTTTTTGTTCGTTTTTTTTCCGTGTCGAACGCTGCGTGGTGGTAAAAGGCAGTCTTCAGAGAGTGGGAGATCAATCATATCGTGATCGTTTCCATACGCCCACCTCCACGCCAGCCCCCATCCCCTCTCCCCCGCCCGCCATTCCGCAGAATGCGTCCTCTTTCTCAATCATGAAGAAACAACCCAAAAAGGTGTTTTTGGCGCGCCATTATTTTGGGTTCTCGATGTCTCTGCAGCCAACGCGTTAGAACAGTGTTTATTAAAGTTAGTTAAGTTAGAAAATGTGCTCGAATTTGCAAATCCAAAATTCTTTAAAAACGTAATTGCTTTGCTTTCATTAAAACCCGATTTGTTTAAAAAATTTTAAACCCGACTGCGATTTCATTTTTAACTCGAAAAATACATTCCCTAAAGATAAGTTCCCTCTAGGGTTATATTATGTGTTTGAGGTCTCACTTTTTAGCGAGTTTTTTCTTAATGCGCTTGTAGTTTCATTTTGGCGCCCGTCTCTCCGTCCGTCTCTCTGTGCACTTGCTCGAATTTGAAATTGTGACGAAACCGTAAATGATAGAGGGATGGAACTTGGAGTGTAGATTTCTATACTGCTGCCATTTATTTTTCTATAGATTTGAGTTTTGAAAAAATATTCAGGGTTCATTTAATTTTTTGTAATGTCTCCGAAGGATTAAAATATGGAAAGCTGAATTTTTGAGCGTAAATTTTCACATCGATTCCACTTGCGAACGAGGCTCTTGTGACCGAATATGTGCTAGTTAAAGCACATAAAAAATATGATAGGCTAAGTTTATGCTCAGGGCATGGTAGGCAAATGCTGGGGGGCCCGCGATTTCGGGGGCCCGTTCACGAGCATTTATTAATATTATATTTTCAATATAATGTAATGTGGAGACTGTTACAAAACTTGTTAGTGTGCCTGCTGTGTACATGACTATTTACGTATTAGGTAGATGTGCCCGACACCCGGCATAGAAATATTTCAATCATTCGTGCACTCGCGCGTCACGATGATGTACGAATATATGCGATCAAGATCTACGTCCGAAGCGTACCTGTCAAGGCCTGGCGGCAGTGGAGTCTGAACGGCAGCGGCGGATTTACGCCTCCTGGGGCTCCTGGCGCTAAACATTTGGGGGCTCCTGGCATTAAGCAGTCGGGGGCCCAGCAATCTAAATATATGTAGTACGTATAGTGAAACCGCTCCTAACGGCTACCCTCTTTCGTGACACCTCTCTTAACGGTCGATTTTCTATGGAATCATAGAGAAGTTCCACTGTTTTTGAAATTGAGAAATTTAATATTTCTAAGATTATGTACATGAACATTTACTTGGGGACACTTACTTGAAGGGGCGACCACCCTTAAATCCGCCACTGAGTTTGAGGGAGAAATTCAAGATTAGGGTAACTGAGCGATAGGGAAATCGTGCCTTTTCCCCCATTTTCGCGGTTCCACACGGAAACCCAATCTTTCGCGGAACCCTAGGGTTCCGCGTAACCCAGGTTGAGAAGCACTGCCATACGTCACGGTACTCCATACTTAACGGGGTCCTTGGCGCCCGCCGTGTGCGATCCCCTTTAAATCCGCCACTGCTGAACGGCGCTGAGCGGGGAGTCGAAATGTGAAAATTGAAATGCATAAAGAGTAGCAAGTTGTAAAAATAATGTTTCTAATTTTGTAACGTTTTTTGAACCTTGATAGCAGTTTAGTTTTGACGGATTTTGAAATAAAATAAACTGATGTGGGCAACACATGACTTTCTCCATATTTATATGGTAAATTACTTGTTGTTAGCTCTGGGATCGTTGTCAATATTTATTTCCGGTTGACAATTAAGAAAAGAAAAAGGAGCGTTACTAAGACATAACTAAGCGTCAATTGTTAACAATAGTCTTCGGTAGGTGGCGTGGTGGTGGCAGCTAAAAATATAAGATACCTCTTACAGAATGCATAATATGGAAAAATGTATCAAACAAAGGTTGTAGAAAATAAACTTTCCTACAACTTTTATTCCAGTACATTCTTACATTTATCAAATATTAAAGCAAATATTTCAAAATAACGGATAAGTGACAAGAGTAAACACCCACTTCCGGTCAACCGATTTTTACCAGAAACAAATAAGATCTTCTAACTTTTATAAAAATGTTAAATATAAAATTTCGGTTGACCTGATTAATAGTTTTTGAGTTAGAGCGCCCACAAAAATCGATCACCTACAGACCGACAGACACACAGACATCATCGCGAAACTAGTCAGAACGTGTTCAGGGAACCTTAAAACATGTATTACCGTTGAAATCTCGAGTTCGACTTTTTTCATGAAAACAATACTTTCTCATACTAAATATATAGGTAATGAGGTCAGGCTCAACTCGGTGGAAAATTCTCATAATGAAAAATAACTTTGTAGTTTCCACAAATTTGTGGAAACTACAAAGTTATTTTTCATTTCTCATGCTACGTTTATGGAGAAAGTAAAAAGATTGTATTATGATTATCCAATATAATAAAAGCCCAATGATGCCTGTTTTTTTGTCCAGAGTTTTTTTTCAACTTCTCTATAAGGTACCATGCTGAAATTTGACACACTGATTGCTTCGGTGCTGAAGGTATCCTGAAAAATCTTAAAACCAAAAATTATGCGGGAGGGGGGTTTTCGGGTGGGTGGGATGAAAATAGAAAATCAGTATGTTTGGTATCATTTCACTCAGAATCCCTTCCAGGGTATTAATAATATAGTTTTAATTAATTTCCATACATTTAGGGAGAAGGGGGAGAGGAATTATTTTATAAATGAATATAATTATTAAACCTTTTCTGATCAGAACTATTGGATTGCCGCCAAATTTCGTATGTAGGTCAAGGTTGGCAAGGAGGAATGCCTTTTAAGTTCAATTTGAATTTTCGGCGGGGGAGAGGGGGAGTGTGAGGGGGAGATGAAAATAGAAAATTTACCAAAAATGAGCATTGATACAAGCACACGAGTATGAAGAATGTAAAATATGGTGAATTGCGAATATTAACTGTCGTAAAGGTATGTTCGAAAGAATGCTAACGGAAATTACATTAAAGGTGCTTAATCGACCTAATACCACTTTAATTTGAGGAAATGAATGGTAATTAATATTACTCACCAGTAACATATCCGCTAACCATAAACGTGTTTCGTTCTTTTTTATTGCCATTGTTGGGGCTTTGTCAGGAATAACAGAACTATACGGGTCATTGTCCATCGTTATTGTAGCTGGCTTATTTAAATTTTTTAACAATGTACTGACGCGAGGATATATAAGCAGCCAACTTACTCAAATCATAGGGGGTGCCGGTGGTGTAGTGGTTAGGACGCTGGCTGCTACTCGCCTGATGTTTGAAAAAGTCATCAGGTACGAATCCTGCGCAAGTAGGATTTTTTTCCCGTCTGTGTGGTTTGAGGAGACCGCGCAAACTCAGCTGTTCCGTCCTTCGGAAGGGACGTTAAACCGTTGCCCCCCCTGGTGTTCTTCGTAAGAGCAGGCAAATGCCGGCACCGGGTTTCCCTCCTCCCTTCCCCGGCTATTCATTGCACTACTACCTCTGCGGATATAAACGCCGCCACACAAATAGCTGGCAACCTGATTTGGGTATTGGCCATTCGCCAATCCCAACACCCGCTCTGAATTTCTTTTTCAAATCATAGTAAAATTATAAAAAGAGCCAGCGAGTATGCCCCTAACGTTAAAAAAGGAAATCAGGTCATTCAGTAAAGTTTAAGTATATCAATTTTAAGTAAAAAGTTATTTGGGCAAATAATTGCAAAATAGTTTGTCGAAACCAAAAAATTCAAAATTCGATAACATTTGACATGTAGATTGTTTTGAGACCGGGACTTCGAGAATTAAAAATGTCTTTTTGGGGGAGTTGCAGATTCTGACATTAATTTTTCAACAGAAGACAGACAAAAAAATGCTTTGATGAACATCTCTGAGATTCTAAAATAACACGAAAACAATGAAGGGTACCTACTTTATGTTATTTTGAAACAAAATTCGATTTACTCAAAAATGGCTATAAGGATTTTGATTAAAATCCATCCAATCGTACAGCCTGATGTCACAAATAATAATTACCAAGCCATATGTCCAAAAAAATTACTAAATATCGACCAGTGGCATTAAAATATAGACTAAACTACGGTTAACTTTGATTTATAAGCGTTTTTCTTTTATAAACGTGAAGAGTTGACCAAACCCATATACATACGTATATGAGAAAGTTTGTGCAATGTATATTGTGCCGTTTATTTCGTTATAGTCTCTCGCCGAGTTAGCAAGTGTTCAAGTGTTGTTCAAGTTTATCGCCCTAGATGTTCAATAGCTTTATTTTTTACAGGTATATAAATATCTTGTGTTATGATCGTTATTGATAATCAAATCATTACAGATATTTCCATTCACAAAGAAAGTTTATTATAATTTTTTTATTAACTTTAAGTCCTAGTTTACATTAGTTTATCAAAATTCTTTTGAATGTGATTGTCGAAAATATTGCGTATATTGTACGTAAGCTGCCGAATATTCTGTGATTTGTTTATTTTACTCGGCAATAATTTCTACAGAACCCCTCAGTAGAAATTCCGAAGAGAAATTGTACCTTTAATAAAGGCTATTTTTTTTTAAAATGGGGATTTATCAAGAAAGGAAGAAATGACAACGAAGTGGAGTGTATAATGTGCAACTGCTATATAAACATTGGTCACGGCGGGAAATCTGACGTAAACGACCAAATTAATACAGAAAAGCATAAAGTCAATTCAACTTGCGTTGAAAATGTTAGCGCATCACAAAATATTACGCAATACTTTCGTGCGAAAAATCCAATGGAGGGTCATCTCACTGTAGCAAGTGAGTTGACAATGACCTATCACATCATTCCTTTCGATCGGCTACTTGTAACAATGAACTCTTTATAGAAATTTTTTGTGGCTCTGAAATAACCAGTAAATATTCTTGCGGACGAAGTAAAACTGCAGCTCTCATTAAAAATGTTATCGGATTATTTTGCAGAAATGAATTATTGATAGAATTAAAAAAGTCACAGTGTTATGGAATATCCACAGATGCTAGTAATCCCAAAACGGGTAAGATTTTCCCCTTAGTTTTTCATTATTTTTGCAATAAAAAGGAATTCAGATTTAAATATTAAAAATTGAATCGCTACCTAATGAAACGTCTGATACCATTGTCGATTTCATCATTAGCACATTTTGCGAGTATGGGGTCGATCTAAAAAATGCATTGCTTATGGAGCAGATAACGAAAACACAAAATTTGAGGGACTGTTGAGAAAAGGGAAAAAAACAATGCATTTTAAAAATTACGCGAAAAACTTAATCGCAATTTACTGGACGGATATTCAGCGCATGTTTTGCATAACGCTATGCCTTTATTTATCCTTTGTTTATTTCCTCCTCCGTTTCCTTGGCTCGACCCCCTCTATATTACAATTTAATAATTATTTTTAAAAACTAATTTATATAGTTTCCGTAAAAGATATTCCAAGGGGGGGGCATACATTTATGTTTACTTAGGGGTCCAGAAGAGGCTTAAGACGACCCTGTTTATGCTTGTGATCAAATTCCAATCTCTCCTCAGTCCGTCGATCAGGGTAATGGAAGCAATCTTCATAGCGAAATAAAACACGAAATATTGCTGAATTTAATAACAGAAGAAAAAAACGCACTAATTTTATCATTGTTCATGGATATCATTCTACTTGTTCATTTATTGAAATTGTTGCTTTTTTTCATCGGAAGTTGTCTTTCATCTCATGTTTCTCTTTCAGTTAAGTGCAAGTTATGTTTGTATAAAACCTTCGATAAATAACTCGAGTCGTAACATAGGCAACTGCGCGACATCATATTCTAAAAATGGATGTGGTTACAGGCCCGAAACAATACTCGTATTCCTCTACCTATATTTCCACATCGCTAAGTCGTATCCCTTTGTGTGCTGTAACCCCATTCTCCCTCGGCGGCAAAGGGGAGAAAGCAATCGTTTAACCGGGGAAAGGTCAACCGGGAGGGAATTCTGGATGCGGCAATGTGATTGAATGGGTGCTGGCGATGGCGAGAACTCCGATGTGTTCCAAAATGAAAGTGGGAAGCGTCAATCAACGGCGGTTCTTAACTACCGCCTTATCCATCCCGAATCTTCCCCTGGAGCAAAAAAAGATAAAAAGAATATCGCTTGGCAATCTCTTTGACCTACATAAACTCGTTTATTGTTGTTGGCAGCAATTCCCTTTAAAATATTTAACTTCATTATTTCTAAAAAAATTTACTCCTTAAGATTCCGAAGGAAGTCTACATAACAGTTTCATAGTTAAATACTAGTAGTAGACTTTGCATGACATAATTAACAATTTCAGCTGCCAGCTTGGGTTCTCATCATAGTGCAGAATAACAAGTATAATGAAGTGTATTTATTTTATGGGCTTTCGTGAAACCTATTTAATACATGTTAGCAATTGGTTTCATCAAATGATGTAAAGAAGATTAAGATATAACTAGTGATTCCCGCAAAAACTTTGGCAAAGTCAGTCAGAAATATCCTTTTTTAAGTAATAATAGTCAATTTCTCATTATAAAATTAGACAACTGACATTTTGAATTTCATGTTTATTTTTATAATTCATATGTGCGATTTAAATTGCTTCTCCCTTACGAAAAAGGTAACATTCCCAGTATTGAAATAAAGAAAGAAGATTTTTTTCTTTTGGTCAATCGTTAAAAATGCCCAAAGTCCACACACAGTTGACTGAATAATAATAATCTGCAATTATTAACGTTGCAATCTATTAATAGCAAGTGCGGAGTTTGGAGGTAAGGAAAGTTGTGGATGGAGATTTTTGTTTTGTTTTCTTTGACTGGATGCAGCGTGCAAACGACGGTGTGCCGATGGGCAAGGTGGCATGCAGGAAGAGACACGATGTTGGTTGTATCCAGGCTCTATGTGAGTTCAGGGGTCCTCAAAAAGGCAATTTCCTTTCTTTCGCGAAATTAGGATAGAAAGCTCAGCTGTATATATGATCTCAAAGGGTGACAAGGCCCAGCCAAAGCGCATTTTTGGTATGGTCCTAATTATCCTTTCTTCTCGATGGGTGGTCTTTGGCGGCTCGGTAATAATGCCCCATTTCTAATATCGCAATGATAACGGGGAAATATTGGAAATGCCGCATTTCTCTGTCTCCAAATCCTCCCTCTAATTCAGCAGTTTGAAATTTCATGAAATAGAATAGCAATTCCTCCTCGTCAGTTCTTCTTATTGTTGCCAGATTTTGGTTTTGAGGATACCGGACACAAAAAAATTCTCCAATAAAATACGGGAAAATACGTAAACGATCCGAAAAAACCAGTCTTGAACAACAAATGTTTAATAATTGTTAGTTTTAATTTTGTAAATTTTTATTGAAAATTAACATTTGAACAGTAATGAAAAATAATATTTATTGTTAAATTTAAAAATCATTATCAAATGCGGGACATTTAATCGTCCCCACAGACATTTCTGGGACAACGGGACAAGGCAATGAAGTACGGGACAATACCGCATATATCTACATAGTTCTGCTAGGCCTATCGTCAAAGAAACATCGATCGTGAGAGTTACGTTTTGTTAAGGCGTTTTGTGAATCTAGCGCCATGTTAGCTAGTATATAACAGGTTAGTGTTTTCATTTATTATTAAATAATACTCTGTTGTCTTTCCAACGATAAAATTTGTTTAGCTACTAATTGGTAAAGTCAAATATGTATAACTTAAAAATGATGAACCGAAATCTTACAAATATTTTAGTGTGTGTGTAAAATAGTAAATGTTAATGTAAACATCGCTTGCATAATTAAGGAATGGGGAACTTTTGGTAAACTTGAGGTACCCAACAGCGAAAGTAAGTAAATTTCAGAATTTATTGTATTAGTTTTATTGCAATATGACATCAAAAGTGATATCAATAATAAATAATAAAAATCGTTTGCTACTTAAAAGAAAACTTTCCGGAGCGAAGCCGGGAGTTTCAGCTAGTAGCTAATAATTATAGTTATATTAAAAAGTTTGGCAGTTGAAGCGAACCGGTTGTTAATAAATTGGAATGACAGCATTGGTAAGGGGTCACCCTGTTTACTTTACTTTATAGATACTGTAATTGCTAGTTAAAACACATGCACACGCATATTAACACACGCACGCACATGCATATATAAGTGTAGGTCGAACTTTAAAATAGCGCAACTCTGCAGATTCCCTCTCGACCATGATCAAGTCGGTTTTCTTTCCTCTCTCCTCTCCTCTTTCCCCTAAAACTTCACGTGGCTCTTCTTCCCCCTCGTTGAGGATGTCTCACTCTCTTCCCCCTCAACCAATCTCTCCGGTCAGAACGCAATTTCCCTTATGGCCCTCCCTAATCCCACCCACGCACCCAGAAAGATACTCGTGACACCTACACGGCATCAAAGTGAAGGTCTTCTGATTCGCTCTCTCTTCCCTTCCAAAATTCCTGCTTTTTATTCTCCTCATGGAGATGTTCCGCTCTTTGCCTTTCCCTTTTCGAGGCGCCACCTTCCCTCTCTCTTCCTTTGTTTATTTTCACCCAAACCCTCTGCTTGTGATTAGGTGATTACATTTTTTCACGCAACATCTCCTAAGAAATTGTGAGTAAAATTTAGTTGATCGCTTATTAAAGGTGACGCGTCCATTAGGAAGTGTTTCAGCGTTTTTGGAGGAATCCGTCGGGTATGAAATAAAATTTGATGTAACACGTCAAACTTTTCCATTAAGTTTTTGTTTAAGAAATGAAATATATCTACCTCTCATTTTAAATTACCCAAATGGAAACAATGAAATGTACGCATATGTAAACATAATATTAAGTTACGTATAATATCGTTTTGCAGTTCTCCCAATTTTCATCTGGAATTGGTGAAAGATCGTCCCCAGGCAAGCACGCAATTATTATAGGTTAAATCGGGCTCTTCACATCTCCCTGTCACCATCAGCCTTCTTCATCTCTTGATTATATCCTTTTCGAGTCACCTATCAGTTGAAACCTTTTCATTTTTAGCTCGTTTCATTTTATATACGCGCTTATGTTTTCGTTCTGTCTGTCCATCTGTGCAATCAGTTAAATTAAAGTAGCAAATAAACGGTAAGAGATAGAAGCCTGACTTTTGCAGGGTGTATGTAGTCTATAATGCCATTTATTAATATCCTAAAGAAATATTATGGAAAAATTGGTGGGTGGCAGGAGGTGACTTCAAAAATATCAAATTAAGATTCTGAACAAACTGTTATAGATAGAAGGTTAACTCTTTCACTATGTGTGATCTGTAATACCATCTATAATATTGCAGAGGAAATGTTTTTAAAAAATCGGTGGGTGGCAGGGGATGCCTTCAAATTTATCAAATTAATATTCCGAGCAAATGGTGATATATAGAAAGTCAAAAATTTTAAATTATCGAATAAATTACTTTGTCATATAATTATATTACTAAATTTATAAAGAATTTTAAGATTACAAATCTGAGTAAACCTCAATAAATAAAACTCGCTTTCTCATATTGCGTCAACAAATGAAGATCCAATTTTTACTTTTTTCTAGTTAATTTTTTTTAAATCTAGACCTTGATGATACCGTCTCTTCTCTAGAATTTCGTGACCCAGTCAGCATTCATCTTTCTTATCAATCGTATTATCAGTGCCGTCGCATGAGGTGAGTTTGAGAGGCGACCGCCTCAGGCGACACTTTTCTAGGAGCGTTACTGTAGCAGTGTCGCCGCCGATCTTCACTTGTGTCGAGAACTGGGTCGTCACTTTGTCCTTTCGCCTCAGGTGGTAGATTTCCACGCAAAATCTTTGCTTATTATCATCCTTTTCTCCTATTTTATTTATTTATTTATTAAGTTCCCAAAACAGCGCAGAGGCCAATTACATTGAAACTTATAACAGCAACAATAATATAACAATATAATAAATACAACGACACAACAATCTTATATATATATATATATATGTATGTATGTATGTATGTATGTATTTATATATCCTACTCCGTCTGTAATAACTTCCACCACGCACCACCAGACAACCGCAGCATACTACCTTTAAAACCCACAAATAACACTAAAAATTCTTCCACTTGGATTGACATATTAGTTACTGCTAACCCAGATAAAGTTTGCACACATGGTCAACTACCTGTCCCGGGCATTTCCTCCCATGACTTAATTTTTCTAGCCTACTCACTAAACTCTCCAAAATTTAAGCAGAAATTCATCTCCCAACGAAATTTTAAAAACCTTGACTATGATAGTTTAATTTCCGAAGCTGCGTGCCTTCCGTGGCACACTATTGAATATGCAGACGACATAGACGCAAAAATTGAAGCACTTAACACTTTTCTCTTACATCTACTCGATAAATACGCACCCATCAAAACCACACGCGTCTCTAAACCTCGCACCCCTTGGATAACGGCCGATTTAAAACTATTGATGGCTCGACGTGATTCAATTTTTCGTCTCTTCAAATCAAATAAATGCCCAAATACGTTCAATACCTACAAAAATATTAGAAACAAAACCAAACAACAGATTAGAAATGCCAAAATAAAATTCGCTTATTCTATATCCGTCTCCAATATAACAACATCCGCCTTATGGAACAATCTGCGACACCTTGGAATTTGCAAGTCCAAAGATTCTTCCTTACCTCCAAACATATCACTAGATTTTCTTAACGAGAGCTTCTCGGCGAATCCAACAACAATCGACATAGAACGAAAACGCAAAGTAATTAGTAGTCTTACTGCAAAAGCGAACGAGTCATCCGGTTCTCCACAATTCCACTTTAAAGCTGTTTCGCAATTTAACGTACTTTCAGCAATACGCAGAATCAAAACTACAGCCCAGGGTGCTGATGGTATTCCTATAATTATCATAAACAAATTAATACATCTATTACTCCCCGTACTTACTAACATTTTCAACCACTCTTTATTACAGGGAAAATTCCCATCGCAATGGAAACACGCGTTAGTCCGCCCAATCCCTAAGAAATCTCTCACCGCAAACAATGACTATCGACCCATTAGCTTTCTTCCCACTTTATCAAAAGTCCTGGAGCGACTTGCGCATGAACAGGTAGCAGATTTTCTCAACATTAATCATCTACTTGACCCCCATCAATCTGGCTTTCGGAAGTCACATAGCACCACCACCGCGCTAATTAAAATCACTGATGATATACGCAGACACATGGATGACAGAAAACTCACGGTACTAATATTGCTTGATTTTAGTAAAGCGTTTGACTCAGTAGATAAAGACATACTCCTAGCAAAACTCCGCTGCATGAGATTCTCTTCATCTTCAATAGATTGGTACTCTTCGTACCTTAGCAACCGTTCCCAGCAAGTCATCTACAACGATTCCTCGTCCTCTCGGCTTAATGTTAACCAAGGCGTTCCGCAGGTCTCAATTTTAGGTCCTCTATTGTTCTCTTTATTCATAAATGATTGTTCTCAATACTTAACTTACTCCAAGCATCATTTGTACGCCGATGATCTCCAAATCTACTTAGACACAAAACCCAATAACTTATCTCTTTCCATAGCCAACATATATCATGACTTGGCCCAACTTCAAGAATGGAGCTACGATAATTTTCTCACCATAAACCCCTTGAAATCTCAAGCCATTTTAATCGGTTATCCGAAGCTACTGGCATCTATCAACCTTGCAGAATCAGTTTCTCTGTCTTTGAACGGCTCAGTTATACCCTATTGAAAATCGTAAAAAATCTCGGGATTCTAATTAATGAAACGCTCACCTGGAATAATCATATAATAAAAATCTGCAAGACGGTAAACTCCTCCTTACACACTCTAAGGCCTCTCGTTAACATTCCTCCCTCGTCACTAAAAATACAGCTAGTGACCTCCCTAATTTTTCCTCACTTCGAGTATTGTGATGTTGTATACCAGGACTTATCAAAGGAACTCTCCATTAAGCTACAACGATCTCATAACGCCTGCATCAGATTCATCTTTAATCTTAAAAAATCTGACCATGTCTCAGAATACTTCCGTCGACTCTCCTGGCTAAAACTTGATTCCCGAATAAACCTTCACCTTCTCTCTCTATTGTATCAAATTCTAAATAACAACATCCCTTGTTATCTTTCATCTAATTTTGTCACCATTAATACAGTTCACCATTGCAATACCATAGGATGTGATAAACTACTAACTCCACTTCATAGAACAGAAATTTACAACAAATCCTTTACTGTCACTGCTTGTAAACTCTGGAATGGCCTTCCAACGTTAATAAAAAACTCTCTATCTCTAAGCACTTTTAAACGCTTGTATTACAAGCATCTCCTCTCACTCCCCATGCATTGAACCACACTCTATCTTTTCTTTCAGGTTGTCACAAGAATGCGCTTATTAGGCATAAATTTATAATTTTATTTTACTTTATTTTCCTGTATCATAATTACGATGTAATCTCCCTGGCATATCGTACCCTACAATCCCTATTCCCCTCTCACCCCCCTCCCTTATATGGATATAAATGTATGTACATATGTTTGTATTTATGAATGCTTTTTTTCTCTGTTTCTCATATTATTGATTTTTCTTTTCTTTTCCTTCCCCTGAACTATTTTAGAAATTTTCGCGGTTTTTTACACCTCTCTTCTCTTCGTAGGTGTTTTCCGCAATGGGAATTTTTCTGTGTTAAAACATAACTGATACATAGTTTTTTATGACCCACAAAACTAACATTCTTTGGTAATGCTCGGATATCAACTAACAAATATATTAACTTGTAATTAATTTGTATTTTGTTAAAATCTGTATGTAATTAATTTCTCTTATTTTGTAAATATTGTAATTACTTATATGACGAAAGGGTTAAATGTAAGAAGGGACTGCATAGTCTCAATTTCGCCCTAATAAAGTCGTTTGTCTGTCTGTCTGTCAGACCGCGCCACTGAAGCACCCATGCCGATATTAATCGTTTATATCTCAAAAACGGTAAGATATAATGGTTCGAAATTTTCCAGGATTACTTGATTCACATATAAAAAGCAATTGACGAATAAATATTTGGAAAAACGATCCGAGTGCGACTTCTGGGAATTATTTCTCTTTCTCACGTATAAATGAACTTTCGATGTGCAGGCTTTTCTTCTTTCGGAAATTAAAATTAGAAAAATTTGTGCTTCGAACTTCGGATCTGGATCATTCTAAAGAAAACATTTTCAAGTTTCTTATTCTTTTCGTCTTTTTTCACCTTCAGCTCGAAATTGCTCATGTTAATCGTTTGAATGGTATATTTTGGAAAAATCTTGGCATTTTAACGGGATGTTGCCTTGCTTACCAACTACATTGTTAAACCTCGAAATTGTATTGTTATTTCAATCTTAAGCGTGATTTGAAGGCTTTAATTAAGAGAAGGAGAGAAAGACGCAATGAGGGAGACATGATTTTCATAGAAATCAATGTAAACAACATTCGTTGCGTTATTTACAAGATGGAATACCTAAAAATCTGAAATATTATTCCAAGAGATTACAAATAGTAATAATGAGCTAATTTCAATATTATTGAAATAGAAACGGTATGAAAATCTGAGGAACGCGCTTGACGTATTAATAATCAAGCCGAGCAAGTAAAAATTTTAGGGGGTGAAGGATTGTGCGATAGGTTACGAGAGTTAGGTAGAAGAATGGAGGACTTGAGGATGGTTTTAGAAATAGGGAGATAAAGAGAGGTTTAATAGAATCACAAAAATAATAATAAAAGTCTACGTTGACCGTCCGTTTGTCTGAGTGTCAAGCTATTAAAACGCAAATAACTCAATCAAGGATGTAGGTAGTAAATAGAAAATTGACATAAATAATCTATTCAATTATAAAAAAGCTTTGCCGAAAGAAAATTCACGAAAAAATTCAAGAGTTCGATTCAGGGTTATATCTATTTTCATTCTTCGTAAGAAAACACTTAAAAATAGACTTTTTGTCGTGCAGGGGTTTTTTCTTTTGGAAATTAAATTTGGAAAAACATGACCTCGATCATCCGATTTGAGCTATTTTAAAGAAAAATTAATAAAGTCACTTATTCTATTCTTCTTTTTTCTGAAATCGCCATTTGTTTATCTTAACAACCGACTTCCCTGGGAAACAAAATCAATATAAATAATGATTGTTAAAGTAATTGATTTAAAGTTAAAAATAGTAATTCCGTTTTTTATTAATTTGAACCCGTCATTTTTGACTGTAAATTGCGCTAGTATTCATTATATTTCCTCGTTTCTTATTCTTCCCAATCATTTTACTTTCAGAATTCTTCTCTGTATCCACTTTTCGAGTATTGCATATCATAGTTTATAAGCGTTTGTTTCCGCTTCATACAAAATTATTGATGGCTGGATTTGTATCAATCTAATTTTTTGGCAGCGTTTTTTTCGGCCTTTAAATATTTTTGTTGAGCTGGTAACTCCGTTTCAGTATTGTTTTTTTTTAAGTTCAACTTTTGGTGTTTGTGTAAATATCCACGAACTGTTTGGAAGCTTCTGAACGTAATATTTTTATCGTTTTAGATCAAAATCAGAGACTTTTTTAAGACTTTAAACTACTCTGCAATATTCTTAGGCGGCCCGTTTCTACTGATCAGATATAAAAATTCGAATTTTTATTTGCAAAAATTCTAAATTTTAATTTTTGTAATTAATTTAGTTTAACTTAACATGACATCCCGAATGTGCAAACTTAGGAAGAATTATGTATTTATAGTGATTCCGATGGTTACGATCACAAAGGCAAACTTGAGAAATGAAATGAAAAATATGAGAACATTTGTACGCACATGCTGTATTGGACAATACGATCGTGTTGTCGATTATACCATGGATGTCCTATAACGTGGGCCGGTTTTCAGAGTTATGTCCCGGTGTCCCGAAATTTTCTTTCGGGATGCATAAATGTCCAGATTTTTCATATCCGTTTCTATGAAATCATTTTGAACTTCAAAGTCGATCTTACAAATATGACTTCATAGATGGAATTCGCATTTCAAGTGCTGGAAAAACCAATGATGCACGTAAGTTCACCAAGAGCCGATCCTAATAAAGTAAGGATGACAGCTAGGCATATTTTCCCTTCTCTGCTGTCTATGCGCGGCCTTAATGGAGCAAATTTTGAGTGCATCCACTGCAGCATCCTGCGAAGCACTTTCTATGGGTAAAAAGGTCGAAATTCCACATACCGTAAAAATATTCATTGGATTATATTGGAACCTAGCTTACTTCCATGTTATGCACAGTGTGCTTGGTTTTTTCAACGACCAAATACTAAAAATTGAATATTCGCAAAATTGCATAACAGAAGTTATGAGTTACATGCAAGAGACGATCGATATGCTGACATTACGCATTGAAGAAAAAAGTTTCCCTTAAGTGCCTACTAAGTTTTAACTGATTTATTTAAAGATGAAACATTTTATGTGTATAAAACAACTTGTGACTATCTATAAAAATGGACTGAACCCTTAAATAAATTCAAATATGTATATGGAATGGATGCTATTAAAACGTACACCATCTTGGGAAGAAGCACAAATTATGTGTATAAATGTTGTTGGCATGAAATTTCAAATTGATGAAAACTTATTATTAAATCAGTTTTCTTTGATTAAAAATGCAATTTTAAAAGAGCCGAAAGAAAAGAATGATGACTGGCTTAATATATCTTGTTATTGTCGGTGGTCATTTTTATTCCAAATTTGAATTTTAAGAGCAGAGCTCGGAAATTGAAAAATTATGAAGCTTTTTGTTTGCCATTCCGACACATGATGGAACTGTGGAAAGAATATTTTCACAAATAAAAATGTTCAGTAGTTTGATGAACGAAATCATCTGGATATAAAAACAATCAATTGGATTTTGTTATGTAAATTTAAGTTACATTTGACCTGTAAACATTTTTATGAGATGATAAAAAAGGATCAAAATTTGATTAAGAACTCAAACATATGACTGAAAAATCCTTTGGATACTTTATTGTACTAGTGTAAATTTATTCATGAAATATATCAATTAAATTGTTATTACAATAAATAAAATCTAATCTGGCAACCACATGACTTTCTACATAGGTACCTGCAATATTTCTAAAAATTCCAAATAGGTCACATAATAATAAATATTTTAAGGAACTGCGAGAAAAATTCAAAGACTTAACAAAGAGCATAAATAAACTCAAACCGTAGACTTCTGATATATTGGATATAGCCAGAAAGCTCCAACAATTAAGAAAATAAAAAGGAGCATTACCATGGCGTAGCTGAGCGTAAAAAGTTTACAATAGTCGCCGGTAGGTGGCGTGGTTGTGGCAGCTAAAAAATGAGTTTTTAAGATATCTCTTCAACAATGCATTATACGGGAAAATGTTTCAAACAAAGGTTGTTAAAATTAAATTTCCTACAACATTTATTCTAATACATTTTCACATTTATCAAATATTAAAAAACGGATGTGACAGGAGTAAACACCCACTTCCGGATGACCGATTTTTGCCAAAAACTAATCAGTTCTTTTGCCTTTAACAAAAATGTTAAATATAAAATTTCGCGTTGACCTGATTAATAATTTTTGAGTTAGAGCACCCACAAAAAGCTATCACACACACATCATGGAGAAAATGGTCAAAACGCGTTCATGGGACCTCAAAACGTGTATTTCCATTGAAATCTCAAATCGATTTTTTTCATGAAACCAATACCTACTTTCCCCTATAATATGGAGAAAGAAAAACGTATTTTATCTTTTCTAAACGTTTTTATTTAAAATATAGAGCATAAAACAACTAAAAATAGCAAAATTCCCACTGTCCCGATTTTTTTCAAAATGTCCCGGATTTTCTCCTTCAAAACCCATTTTGTCCCGGTTGTGACCATCAGCATCTGATCATCCTACCTTAATGGCAACTTCATTTCGTTCCCGCGATGAGAAGAGTTGCCTTCGGTGTAGATAAAAATCCGGGAGTGGCTGGAAGAATAGTCGATAATGCCATCGAGGAACACCGAGACTGTTGAGGGTGTTTACCTAGTAGAAACACGCGAAAGGCACAGGAGTACCTGTGGAATTTTAAATGTAGGTTACATGCGTGGGTATTGAGGTGATGTGAGGCAGTGAAAAAAATCTCGCATCCACCCAACTATCCCGACAAAATACGCCAATCCATTCCTGTCCCATTTTTAAACCCCTTCGAGGTAATAGAGAATTCTCCGGTTTACAGACGGATTAAAGCGGTCGGTTCGCGTGGGTTGTTCATGGAAATGACGCGAGAGTAGTGAGATGCTATGAGAGTGTGGGATTTTAAAATATTTGGAAAGTCGTCGAAAATTCTGTTCATTTTTATTTTCTCCATGCGTAGTATAGGGGAAAGTATTGTTTTCATTAAAAAATCAACTACGAGATTTAAACGGAAACACGTTTTGAGGTTCCCCTAAACACGTTTTGGCCATTTTTTCGATGATGTCTGTGTATGTGATAGCTTTTTGTGGGTGCTCTAACTCAAAAACTATTATTCAGGTCAACGCGAAATTCTATATTTAACATTTTTATAAAAGTCACAAGAACAGATTAGTTTTTGGTAAAATTTGGTCAGTCGGAAGTGGGTGTTTACTCTTGTCACTTATCCGTTATTTTGAGATATTTGCTTTAATATTTGATAAATGTAAAAATATACTGGAATAAAAGCTATATAAAATTTAATTTTCTACAACCATTGTTTGAAACAATTTCCCATATAATGCATTGTTTAAGAGATACCTTATATTTTTAGCTGCCACCTACGGACGACTATTGTTAACAATTGACGCTCGGTTACGTCTTAGTAACGCTCCTTTTTCTTTTATCATTTGTTGGATCTTTGTGGTTATTTCCAATATCAGAATGCTATGGTTTGAGTTTATTTCTGTTTTTTGTAAAGTAAAATTTTCTCGGTTTCTTAAAATATTTATTATTATGTAACCTATTTGGAATTTTTAGAAATAATACAGATATGGAGAAAGTCATGTGGTGGCCACATCAGATTTTTGCCATTGCTTTAGCACCATCGATTAAACGTTTGTAAATAAAACCTGCTCTAGAGACTGAAGGCTTGAATTTATGAGGTGAAAGGTTGAAGTTAGATGCAAGACATGGAAATTTTGGAACGAGTGGTTTGGAAGCATTTTATCGGGTTAGGCCTAAGAAAACGCCAGCTTTATTTAAAAATATGTTGGCATATTCATAAAGTGTTTTTTTAATAAGGCTCTCTATATATAAGTTCATTTGTAATTGTATCCTTCAAAAGGCGCATATTAAGTAAGGTTACCAGACGTCCTCTTTTTAACCGGACAAGTCCTCTTTTTTAGGATAAATGTCCGGATCCGGTATATTTTTCCGTTTTTGGCTATAATCTTTTTAATTTATATAGTAAATAAAAAGATGCAATCGATGAAAAATAGGAATAGCGGTCTTAAAAATTAAATTTTAACTGTTATTGATAATATTTTAAATTGTGATATTAGCGACACTGAATTGTACAATAGTCATTGTAAATATGAATGACAGTGGCGAAGATTGACTAATGTTGTTGCTTTTGTATAGATTCAATCAGGACCGTCTTTAAGGGAGGCAGGGTAAGCAGTCCACCAGGGCCCCGCGCCTAGGGGATTCCGAGCCAAAGTACCGTGTAAATCGAGGGATATATTTATACTTATATTTTCCAAAGAACACTTCACAGTCGCAAGTTCTCAAACTGCACCCTTCACATGCTACTTGACAATTGACCAGAAAGTTAAACTGATTCGGCTGTCACTTTGAGGGCATTCATCGTAGTATATGTGGAATAGCGTTGTAAGATTCTTGGCATACGAATTGACAACAATGCAGGCTAGGAGCCAGGCGGCGAGTACGGAAGGGAAACATTAAGAAACTGGTGGGTTCTCAGTGGACTGAATATCCAGAGTCGGGGAGTGTGTTGGGAAACGGTAGTAAATAACAATGCAAGAAATTAAGATGGTAACTCCAATTTCAAGAATTTCAAAGGAATTAAGAATGTAACCCTCAGACTGCGCAGTAACACACAGGTGCGCATAGTTAAGACTACATAACTGCAAGTTATGGTTTCCCGAACAAAACATCGCATATTTTTTAAACGAAATCGCTAAGACGGTTCTCTCTGCAAACAATAATTAAAAATCCATATTTTCTCTCCCATGCTCTTACATGATTTGTGAAAGTATAGGTTTAAATTTGAAAATCGCCCAATCTTTCGATATCGTTTCATACGAAATCTCTGTGTATTCCATTTATGGAGTACACTTTTCCAACTTGTTATTCTTAATTGTTGGTTCTTCGTGGTGGCTATATCCAATATCAGAAGGTTAGGTCTGTTCTTTGTAAGGTCCTTGAACTTATCTCGCAGTTTGTTAAACTATTCATCCTTTAACCTATATTGAAATTTTAGAAATATTACAGGTATGGAGAAAGTCATGTGGTGGACATATCAGCTTTTTTACTTTTGAACTCAGAGAATCCTCAATATTATATTCCACGTAAAAAAAACTTACAACGGATCTACTTACCCTAGGACTAATTGATATTCTTTAGAATCAATTTCATTTTTTAGAGGTGTCACTGTCAAAATGTTATCCTTGTCCTTGACATTTAAATTTAATATATAATTGAAATTGTAGCACGCTTGTTGTTGTGTAACTTTTAAGAAGCATACTCATAAATTCGCTAATTATGATATATTAATTTGTATGGTATATGAGCAGCAATGTCTTCCAAGTGTCTGAGAAAGAAATGTATTCTTGTGCAGATATTTTGAATTTAATATTATAAGCGCCATTGCATTTTCGATTGATCGAATCAAGCAGTAGTATCGATGTTGTACTGGAAGTTATAGAATAATGGCGTAGTCCAGTAGTGAAATATCATGTCCATTTCTTTTGATAAGGAAATAAAAATATTGACTAAAAAATCAAAAGAAGAATATTTAAGAGGTGAGTAAATGAGTAAAATCTCATATGGTAGACCTAGGTTTTATGTTGAGTATTTTTTTAGCCTATGGCCTGGTAACGAGGCCATTGAAATCTCGAACCAGAATCCTGTGACGAGGTAGAAAATGGTTCAGGAACGGATGCTACAGTTAGCCCAGTAACTTAAATAAAGCACTATTTTCATATATTGTCATTATCGGCTGTTAATAATTTTAAAATTTTTCACGATATTGCGATTCAAAGAATCTTTAGTATTTTAAAAATGTTGCATGTTATTTGGAAACCTGTGTACGTGTTATTAATCGAGTGTGAGTTATGATTTTTAAATCGGGGTTCCTTTTGTAGAGTTGCAATAGCTTGCTGATAACATACCTACTTGATCTCTCCATGCATCATTGAATTGATAAAAGTAACAGTTGAAAATTTACTCCAACATTTTCAATGACAAAAAACTTGAATTAAAATTTTTATTTCCCCAATCCTCATGTTTTTGTACGTGTGGCGTAAACCTGTAATCTCTCTCCTTATTGACGAAAATACCGTATTTTCTTTGTAACCTTTGGAATAAGTTGAGTGATATTCAAACAACTGCTTTCTTTGGTCTGAAGTTACATTAAATTTTAGTATAATATTTGCTTCTTTGAAAATTAGGTACAAATGTACGTTACGTCTTTTATAAACATCATGTAAAAGTGTTGTTAGTTTTATTGGAGAAGGATAAATATTTTGCTATCGAATCATTGTCATATAATATGGCTACTACTAATTTTTTCTTAAAATAAATGGATGCCATAACCCGATCTATAAAATTGATTGCATTTAATTAAAACTTGGAAAGTAATGGCAAAAAATTCAGTGGCAGTGATGATCTCGAAAA
Source organism: Tanypteryx hageni (assembly GCA_028673005.1). Lineage (NCBI taxonomy): Eukaryota > Metazoa > Arthropoda > Insecta > Odonata > Petaluridae > Tanypteryx > Tanypteryx hageni. Next base: position 56,795,941 of record CM054115.1, on the reverse strand, counting down.
TAACTGGTACCTAGATGTGTGTAGATTAAAAATATCTTATTCAGACTTGAAAATATTTGTAGTCTAACCAAAAATATTTGAAATGGATTGATTATAGTATATCTTTATTACAAAGAATTTACTCTGACATGCTTGCATTAGCTATGTAGAGGGGTAATGATGTATTATTAGTGGACTTCGTGAAATTTGTGGTTGATCAGGTGACAAAAAATTAATATACTTCTTTCTGAATTAAATTATGTATATAAAAGCAACATTCCTGTAAAATTCTACCCTAAATACTCAATATTTCTTATTTCAATTTGTATAATTCAGATGGTATTAAAATAGTATTTATTAAGTAGCCATACTACAAATGATATTGCATATGACAACGTAGTTAGTGTAGTATCCAATAATATTTGTACTTGGAATAAATTGGATTGTAGCCTAATTTCTATTATGCATCGGTGAAACACCATAGATTCTACTGAGCGTTTTCCTTCTGATTTGCATTATATCTATATGACAACTTACTTGAGAAATCTTTATATTTGAAGATGTTTCCAACTAGATTATTTGCATTGGTTTTTTATATATATATATATATATATATATATATATATATATATATATGTATTCATCTCATGCTAAATTACCATATAAATTATGTTTTTGTTAAAATGTGTAAAATGGTATTTTCTCTGAAAGCAATGGAAAATGTTTTAACATTCCGCTACTACATATCTTTCCAGATTAATCTGAAATGAGTGAGAGTTTGCCTGAGTCAAGAGTTGCTTGGGTTGCAGATGATAATCAAGTATTTGCTTATAAATTATCAAATGGAACCCATGTCTTGGTCCATCGACCCCCTTTAGAAATAAGTTCCATTCCTGGAAAGGAGGACATTGAAATGCCAATGTTATTTTTAGAAGATGCTCCAATCACACTGTCTAATGGCGAAATTAATGGTATGTTTTGTTCATTATGTGAACCCTTGTTGATGAACCTATGATTTGTATTTATAGTTCTTCCCTTAATATTTATACATTTGATAGTTAACTAAATTATGCACCATTTCTTACAAAAATGTTTTGCTTATCCATAAATGACCATTCTAATAGACCAGTGCTTCTCAACCTGGGTCCGCGGAAGAGGTCCAGGAGTTCTGCGAAAATATGTACATGTATTACAGAAAGGATGTGGTTTAGTTGCCTTTATAACATATGTCACTTCATATATGGGTTTTTATGACAATTAAAGGTTAATATGGGTTGATATAAATAAATTTATATACTATCACATACTGGAGACTTCTAGGATTTTGGTGACACAGCTGTGTCAGTTGCTGTGATAGACTTTCATTAGCAGGGGAAGTATGGCTTGGTGTCAACCCAAAGATTTCCAATTTTGACTCCCCGCTTCCCCAAAATACATTTCAGATTTTTTCTTTTATCGTTTAAAAAGAATATTACATTTATTATGACATCGATAAATTTTGCCGAAATGTTAAAATTACTTGATTATAATTATTTAGTTGTCTTTCACCTTCTTTAACCTAAAGTTGGATCTTGATTGGAAGATGTGTGGTAAATATAATGCATTTTTATTTTTTGATGCGAATTAAAATGTAACAATATTAATTTATTATTTATCAGTTTTTGAACTTCTTTCTGGTGCACCATAAAATACCAAATTCAACTATTTCAAATATCTTTAAGTTACTGTTTTTACTTTCTCCATACATAGTATAGGGGAAAGTATTGTTTTCATGAAAAAAATCGATTTCAAGATTTCAGTGGAAATACACGTTTTGAGGTTCCCTGAACATGTTTTGACCATTATCTCGAAAATCTGTGTGTGAGTGTATGTGAGTTTTTTTGTGGGTGCTCTAATTCAAAAACTATTAATCAAGCCAATGCGAAATTTAATATTTTTATGACTCACAAAAACTGATTAGTTTTTGGTAAAGATTAGTCAACCGGAAGTGTTTACTCTTGTCATCCGTTTTTTTTTTATATTTACTTTAATATTTGATTAATGTAAAAAAATATTGGAATAAATGTTGTAGGAAATTTAAGTTTCTACAACCTTTGTTTGAAACATTTTCCTATATAATGCATTGTTTAAGAGATATTTTAAAAATTAATTTTTTAGCTGCCACCACATACCGGCGACTATCGTTAACAATTGACGCTTCGTTACGGCTTAGTAATGCTCCTTTTTATTTTATTAATTTCTGGAGATTCCTGGCTATATCTAATATCAGAAGGCTACGGTATGAGTCTATTTATGTTCTTTGTAAAGCCTTTAAATTTTTCTCGCAGTTGCTTAAAATATTCATTATCATTTAACCTATTTGGAATTTTTAGAAATATTACAGGTATGGAGAAAGTCATGTGGTGGCCATATCAGGTTTTTAATTTATGATTCATTATTGTAATTGTTACTTTTCTCCAATATTTTGTAGTACAATTTAATTTTTTTTAAATCATTTAACCATTTAATTTTGCCAGTTAAACATTTTGAGCTGTTAGATGGCAGGGTTATTATATTTTCGTTTAACAGGTATTCAAACATTAAAATATTATTTTGGAAGGGACTCTTTATCGATCTTATTTCATTATTTGCCTTTTTAGTTTGTTATTGTTAATTGTTAATTTTGATGTCATTTATGCTAGCATTTTAAGGGCCATCAGAGTAAAGGTTAACTGTTTTTCTGTATGGTTTGTTTACTTTGTTATTATAATATATTCAGTAGATATTTTTGTGTGAATGGCATTACGAGGTTTTTCAAAGCAGTGTCCAGTTTCTAAAGGGTTCCATGCCTCCAAAAATGTTGAGAAACTCTGTAATAAGCTATTATTTTATTTGCAATTTTTTGAACTTTTATATAATCTTTTGCACTGTATATTATTATTTTCTAGCAATTTATTTTAACTCTTTAATATTGGTCAAGTTTCTGTTAAAATATTCTTCCAATTCCTAATAGTGCCCAGCATTCAGCTTAGCCAAGTAATTGGGGATCAATCTGGTGTTTTAATACCTTCTGATCTCTCCATCTCAGCTGAGAGTATTTTAACTGATGTCCCTGTGCAAGTGCCTCTATCTGAAAACCCCTCAACAACTTCTGAAGAGCCTCCACCATCTTATGCAACCATTTCCACCAATTTTACTGATGCTGGGGAGGCAGAAGAACAGCCTGCTCTCGAAGACATTCCAGGGGAGGTTTATGTTGCAGGAGTAAAGGGAATAATAGTTCAAGAAGAAGATGACAATGAAGGAGATGAATCGATTGAGGTTGGAGAACTAGCTGGGTTAGAAGATTTTGTTGATGTGGTAACAAAGTATAGGTGCAAAATATGCCCATTTGAGGCCACAGATAGGGTCAGCCTATTGGATCACTTCAAGGAGACCCATTTGGGGGTTAGTTTTAAGGAATTTTAATAAAATTTCATATTTTCTAGCAGTGCATTAATGTAGGTCTGAAATATATCTCCATATGAAATCATTTAGATGTGCGATGAATGCTTTTTTGTGTTACAGGTGAAAGTTGCAAGGACTTGTTCAGACGTCATAAAACCAGAGGTTGACTCCATCAGTTTGGATGGCACTGAAGGGAATTGGGAAACAAATGAAGGTATCATTTCTCTGAATAATTTTGTTTTTTTCATTCATCATTATAGGTTTTCCTCTCATTTGGTTTCGGTTTCAGTTTCTCTTCACTTCATCATAACCATCCACTTGCAGTGTTAGCTCTCACACTAATGCATATCTGAATAAAGCCAGGAACACTTCAGAATTTTCTTTTGATTTTATTTACAATATAATCTTTTTGAACTTATTTACGTATTATTGTCTAAATTTGTTTTCTTTAAAGTTTCACAAATAATGGATTCTTTGAGAATAACATAAGTGGCTTGGCTATCATATTTAAAAAATACTTTTGTGAGAACAGGGAAGCTATATCTTGTAGTTGCAGGCAGGGCCGATCTTATGATTTATGGTGGTGTACGAAGGAAAATTTGGCTGCCCCTTCTTCTAACAAAAGCAAATACAGATATCTCTCAATTTACACGTGCTCAGTTTATGCAATACCACACTATATGCCTGATACAGTTTCATTAATATTATTTAGCTTTGAAACAAATTTAAATACGTTTATGAGCGGAATAAATGTAGTAGTTACCCGAAGGCTGTCCCTCAGAAGCCACCACCAGAATGCAGTGGCATATGTTGCACATGCTTAGGACTGGCCCTGGTTGAAGGCATAAACATGTTGGCACTCGCTGACTTTCCCTTTTAATTTGGATGAGCCTTTGAACACATAAATGTTGGAAATACTTTCTTTAGACTAATATTGCTATAGCCTTATGCCCTCCATTTCACATTGAATTAAGAGCCAAGCAATGGTGGGATTGAACAATTAGTCAGCTCTTATAGTCTTAATCCAGCACTGGTTATTAGGAATATTATGAATTTCTCTTTAAACACTTGTTTATGTTCATGTTAAATGTACTGTATTTACCCAAATCCAAGACAAGATTTTTTTCCAAATTTCAGCTTGCGAAAATTGAGGGTCATCTTAAATTCCAGTGCAAAATGGTATACCATCAATTTATCGCAGTCAACTCATTGCGTGTCACTTCATCACATGACAAACTCTTCATGCATCAATTCAACGCTTGACAAATTCGTCGTGAGACAATTTTGTTGCGAGACATATTCGTCGTGAGAGAAATGACTGGTGTACAGGTGGGGGTGGAGTAAGGGCAGGGAGCGATGAATTGACTCATGATGTCTTTGTTGTGCGATGTATTGACGTGCGACAAACTGATGTGCGACGAAGGTTTTTGTCATTTGGCTTGGCATGTAAAATTCTCTGAGCTATTGTTGTAGAAGTTGCTGGTTGGAATTGTATGTATGATTATTTCTCCAAGATGGTTATTGATGTGTTCATGAAGAAGCCTATTGATATGCAGGAAAACTTTTTATGTGAAAATAATATTATGACGGGTGACCATATTTCAAAAAGATGAAAACGGGACATTTCCCATCATTTATAATTAAAAAATGGGACAAATACTTTGCGTGATTTTTAATAAAAGGGTGGTTTTTATCATGTTAATGAATGCGTCATTTGAAAGAGCTTTAACAACTCTATAGATAGGAATATTATGTGTATCTGCTTATCTATATAAAAAAGAAAGGAAGGAGTTCTTTTTTCGAAGGAAAAATCGTTCGCCATTATGTTGACCCTCATTGTTGCATTTTTCACAAAAAAACTTAATATTAATGGGAATGGAATTTAGCATGGATTCTTTTATAATCTTTATGGGTCTTGATTTGAATACATTAATAAACTAGGCATGATATGTCGGTGATAATAGTTGCAGAATATTTTTATTTAATATATTCTACAGGTAAATATTATTACAAAGTGCTTACAATATGTGTCAAATAATGGCAATGTTTATTTTTTTCTCATTTAAATTTTATTGAGAAGTTGAGCAGTAAGATTAAAGAAAGTAGATACAACTACAAAAGCCAAAGCTCATTCAGAGTAAACAATGAAAAGATATGGATATCGCAAAACCTAATGCTGGCAAGTAAATTTGTTTCAATGGAATTGTAACCATGGCCTTATTCAAACTCTCCTAGACTGAAAAACAATGAATTACAATTTAGTAAGGTCAATATTCCCGAGAATCATACATGTATAATAGTAATTTTAGCTGTACTATCAGAATTTTTATTGTGATAGGTTTTAAAACAGGACAAAATGGCTTTTTTGTCCAAAATGACAGGATGGTTGAGGAAAGGCCCTAAAACAGGACGTATGGTCACCCTAATTATGACTGATAATTCAAGATTCCTTCAAAAAGTGTAAGGAGTTGAGATGTAATTGATCAAAATAATATTTTCAGGCAATTCTCCAGGGAGAATATAAATACTTAATGAATCACATGTTAAGAGCTACTTCAGTTATGTATATTCACTTTTGTGAGAACAGGGAAGCTATATCTTGTAGTTGCAGGCAGGGCCGATCTTATGATTTATGGTGGTGTACGAAGGAAAATTTGGCTGCCCCTTCTTCTAACAAAAGCAAATACAGATATCTCTCAATTTACACGTGCTCAGTTTATGCGATACCACACTATATGCCTGATACAGTTTCATTAATATTATTTAGCTTTGAAACAAATTTAAATACGTTTATGAGCGGAATAAATGTAGTAGTTACCCGAAGGCTGTCCCTCAGAAGCCACCACCAGAATGCAGTGGCATATGTTGCACATGCTTAGGACTGGCCCTGGTTGAAGGCATAAACATGTTGGCACTCGCTGAAGGCATAAACATGTTGGCACTCGCTGACTTTCCCTTTTAATTTGGATGAGCCTTTGAACACATAAATGTTGGAAATACTTTCTTTAGACTAATATTGCTATAGCCTTATGCCCTCCATTTCACATTGAATTAAGAGCCAAGCAATGGTGGGATTGAACAATTAGTCAGCTCTTATAGTCTTAATCCAGCACTGGTTATTAGGAATATTATGAATTTCTCTTTAAACACTTGTTTATGTTCATGTTAAATGTACTGTATTTACCCAAATCCAAGACAAGATTTTTTTCCAAATTTCAGCTTGCGAAAATTGAGGGTCATCTTAAATTCCAGTGCAAAATGGTATACCATCAATTTATCGCAGTCAACTCATTGCGTGTCACTTCATCACATGACAAACTCTTCATGCATCAATTCATCGCTTGACAAATTCGTCGTGAGACAATTTTGTTGCGAGACATATTCGTCGTGAGAGAAATGACTGGTGTACAGGTGGGGGTGGAGTAAGGGCAGGGAGCGATGAATTGACTCATGATGTCTTTGTTGTGCGATGTATTGACGTGCGACAAACTGATGTGCGACGAAGGTTTTTGTCATTTGGCTTGGCATGTAAAATTCTCTGAGCTATTGTTGTAGAAGTTGCTGGTTGGAATTGTATGTATGATTATTTCTCCAAGATGGTTATTGATGTGTTCATGAAGAAGCCTATTGATATGCAGGAAAACTTTTTATGTGAAAATAATATTATGACGGGTGACCATATTTCAAAAAGATTAAAACGGGACATTTCCCATCATTTATAATTAAAAAAATGGGACAAATACTTTGCGTGATTTTTAATAAAAGGGTGGTTTTTATCACGTTAATGAATGTGTCATTTGAAAGAGCTTTAACAACTCTATAGATAGGAATATTATGTGTATCTGCTTATCTATATAAAAAAGAAAGGAAGGAGTTCTTTTTTCGAAGGAAAAATCGTTCGCCATTATGTTGACCCTCATTGTTGCATTTTTCACAAAAAAACTTAATATTAATGGGAATGGAATTTAGCATGGATTTTTTTATAATCTTTATGGGTCTTGATTTGAATACATTAATAAACTAGGCATGATATGTCGGTGATAATAGTTGCAGAATATTTTTATTTAATATATTCTACAGGTAAATATTATTACAAAGTGCTTACAATATGTGTCAAATAATGGCAATGTTTATTTTTTTCTCATTTAAATTTTATTGAGAAGTTGAGCAGTAAGATTAAAGAAAGTAGATACAACTACAAAAGCCAAAGCTCATTCAGAGTAAACAATGAAAAGATATGGATATCGCAAAACCTAATGCTGGCAAGTAAATTTGTTTCAATGGAATTGTAACCATGGCCTTATTCAAACTCTCCTAGACTGAAAAACAATGAATTACAATTTAGTAAGGTCAATATTCCCGAGAATCATACATGTATAATAGTAATTTTAGCTGTACTATCAGAATTTTTATTGTGATAGGTTTTAAAACAGGACAAAATGGCTTTTTTGTCCAAAATGACAGGATGGTTGAGGAAAGGCCCTAAAACAGGACGTATGGTCACCCTAATTATGACTGATAATTCAAGATTCCTTCAAAAAGTGTAAGGAGATGAGATGTAATTGATCAAAATTAATATTTTCAGGCAATTCTCCAGGGAGAATATAAATACTTAATGAATCACATGTTAAGAGCTACTTCAGTTATGTATATTCATTACAGCCTTGAGAAAAGTGAAAGAATCTAGGAGAAATCTTTAGCACAATAGTGTTCTCTATGCTTCAGCAGCTGAAAATATGGACTTTTTTATTGTTATTTATCCAAGCTTGCCAGAAAAATCTTGATGCCCAGGCTAAAAATTGATAATCAAGCTTCAAAAGCTAGGTAATTCTCTTGCTACTTAATGAAAATGAGTAGATGGAAATCACTAGGTACAACTGTAATTGACATTGAAGATAGCTGTATTTGCCACAATACTGTTGTAAAAGCCAGGCGCTGAATTGTCCCATTTACTACAGTTTTTTATTGTATCTGCACAAGGGGAGACATATTTCAGTTGATTTGGTGTTAAGAAATACTTAAGTGAAGCCAGTGATGAGTTGCCAAAATTTTAGTTACTGGTTCTCTAAAATATAAACGTTTATTTGAACAAAAAACTTTTTCAGTTTCACTTATTTTAAAGATAACTTATAAAACTCTTTTTGAGAAGTTAATCTTTTATTATTATTATTTTAATACTGCTCAAGGCCGGTCCTAGGCATGTGCGATGTGTCACCACACCCAGGCAGAGGCTTCTGAGGGGTGGCCTTCGGGTCGTTACTATATGCATTCCACTTATAAATGTCTTTAAATTTGTGCTTTAAGACTAAATAATGGTCCTAAGAATAAAAATCACGTATATGGGATAACGCATAAACCGAACACGCATAAATCGAGAAATATCTGCATTTGGTTAAGCTAAAAGAAGGGGTGGCCAAATTTTCCATCACTCTCCCCTGGAAAAGCCTAATGACCGACCCTGATACTGCTAGAGTACAAAAAATTTATTTCAGTCAAAATATGTATTTATTGTTTTATAACAGGTAACTTACAAGTGATTAAGTGACTAATTTTAAATGGTTTCCTAGTTTTCATTGTAAATTTTTATTCTGAAGGCCAGTTTAATTTTTCAAAATTTAACTGCTGGTTCCTGAAAACCGGCTCAGCACTGAGTGAGGCTAGTAAAAATATAAAGAACGCAATTATTTATGCATCAAAGTTTTATTTGCTTTAGTTTAATTTTCATGTGGCTGTTATTATCATATTAATTATTAATATTATTTAGTTTATGGTAAGTTACTGTAATATTCAGTTATTTTATCTACCATTGAAAAATCAAAAAGCATGTAATGATCTTAAATGATCTTTTGGTCATGCATATATTTCATCTTTTATGAGAGACATAGCTTTAATAAAATATTTAAGACAGTATTGTGTTTGTTGTGAAATTTAAGGATGCTGCTTGTTTTACATCATTTTGCAGATGTGGCTCCTGCAACAGATATTTCAGACTTCCAAACAAATGAGGAAACAGTTCCAGAGAAATATGTTTATGTCTGTTGTCAGTGTCAGTTTGGATTTCCATCTCTCTTGGAATGCAGAACACACATGATTAATGTAACTATTTAAGTTCCTTTCCATTTTATTTTGTGTGACTTTTATATTTTTCATATTAATTAGGACTTGCTGCATCTGATTTGAAGCTTAAGTTGTTGGAAAATGGTAGGTAATCCATCAGTAGTGTAAGTAAGCCAAATGAAGATAATATATCCTTTATCTGCATGAATTCTCATGTTGAATTTTTATTCAAACCCATAAACCCAGCAACAATTGCACTCTTTTGAGATTTGGCTATATTTGGATAATATTAAAAATTTATTAATTTCCATTGAACCATCAGGTATAGGCAGTGGTGAGCTATGAATATTTTAACAATGGGCTTGCATTTTTTTGACCCCCCCCTTTTTAGGTGTGTTTCGCTTTCAGCATAAGTGCCTATTAGCGTCGGTTTGTCCGTCCATCCGTCCGCATGTTCGTTCTTGGATTCTACCCAACAGATTGTTATAAAATTTGATATTAATGACTGACAGTCAAAGTCAATAAGAAAATCACAAAAATAAATCACGTAAGTCAATCAGGGATACCACTTTACTGGTGACAAAAAATGAACTTTCCGTTACATCTCTTAACTTTTTAGTCAAATTAAAATAATAGAGGAAATTGAATATTCTATGAAACTATTTCTACAAGATTGTTTTAAAAACTATTTTAATTTGACCAAGAATTTACGAGATATAATGGAAAGTGCATTTTTTGTCCCCAGTAAAGTAGTACCCCTGATTGGCTTATGTGATTTATGTTTGTGATTTTCTTTTACTGTAAGCCCTTAATGTCAAATTTCATAAAAAGCCATTTGGTAGAAGCTGACAGCGAACATGCAGATGGACGGACAGAGGAACAAACTGATGCTAATAGGCACTTAAGCTGATAGCGAAATGCGCCTGACAAGATGGAAAAGTATACTTCATAAGTGGAATACACAGAGATTTCAAATGCATCCTTAATTGGAAATACGTATGAAAAGGTATCGACATATTGGCGATTCTCAAATTTAACTAAGTATAACTAAACTCTAAGTCGTAACTATCTGGTCTCGGAGACTATATTGTAGTAAATATTGTTCCCTATCCAAATAAATATTTTAACCTATACCTCACAGATCATATAAGAGCATGGGAGAGGAATTAATGGATTTTAAATTGTTGTTTGCTGAGAGAACCGTCTTCGCAATCAATATAAACAAAATATGCGAAATCTCTATCTCTACCGCAAATATTTTGAAGAATTTGTTTGTTAGCTTGTGCATTTATAATGAAACAACTACAGAACATAGAAGCAAGATGAAGGTGCAATTTTAACTGCAATAAAAAGTTAAGCAAAATGGGAGGATTCTTAAAGCGATTTGAACTACATTTTTTATTAATAAAATGTTTTCCTCTTTTAATTTTTTCCATTTAAATAACATGGGTGTGAGCATATTGTTGGATTAACAATCTACTTGACAACTGGTATAAACAATCTTACATATAATTTTCCAGTTCTGTCTGGTCGGTCAGTGTGAGATGCTTCCATTTTTCAAGGTGCAAGGTTTATTTCCTTCATTCATTAAAATACGTAAATATGGACCGAATTTATCCGGTTTTGCTTTATTCGACAGCTAAAACTACAAAATATCTTATTCTTGCGATGCTTAGATGTTACACAGAAGAATTTGACAAATACTCATATCTTTTCAAAATTTTATGACCTTTTCATACTCTTTCCGGATGTTGCCAAGGCGACCCGCATTGTTGTCTCCGATTAAATTAGCATTTGTTAAGCCTTCAAATAGATGAAAGAATTACGGTATTCACTTCGCGGTTTGTATGAAGCATCGAATTTATAGTTGTAGCAAAGTCAAACTTAATAGATTGCAACGTTAATAATTGCAGATAATAATTATGTAATTATTTAGTAAACTGCATGTGGACTGTGGGTTTTAAATGATCGACCAAAAGAAAAAAAATCTTTTATTTCAATGCTGGTATATCATCTTTTTCGCAAGGGAGAAGCAATTAAAATTGCACATATGAATTATAAAAACAAACATGAAATTGAAGATGATGGAAGAAATTTTACCTGCAATGTAGTTTATAAGGAAATTTTAATCATAAACAATAAGAGTATTTATGGTGTTATTTATTTTTGTTGTTTATAATTTATTTACATAATATATGTACGTGATTAGATTTGAAGTAGGTACATTTAAAATTACAATTTCATTGAAGGAAAGATAAGCGACATTACTTGGCCATAAAACTTGATTTAATGGAAAAATACAATAATTATAATCGATTTTAGCCGAGATATTGTATTATTGTATACTTACTCCCGTCATATTTGACGGGCAAATCGGCTAGTACCTAATATTAAATAAAAGAAATAATATGTACCTAATATAAACTAAAGTGGGAAAGGTTATTCAAAGCAGGGCAATCAACAAAAAAACTATAAATCTAGCTAATTGTTTCAAAAGTTAACTGGAAGACAGTTTTAATGTGCAATTTTAAGTTCTTTCATTCTCTAAAAACTTTTTATATATTCTGCATATTCTCTATACTTAGTAGACAGCGAAATATGATTTTCATTAACATTGAAAAGCAATAAGTGAAATATCTCAGAAGGTAAAATAAGAAAACTTCTATAACAATTCTTTAATTTAGACTAACATTTATAATCGTTAACTCATCCTCCATTGAACATCTATATGTACATTTTGCTTTCTCTTCATCTGAACATTTGTATGGATCAATTAAGCCAATTATACGTATTAGATTATAATAACACTTTCCATGTCACTTCCATCACACTTTTTATCGCCAAATTCAATTTCAATGTCCGGGAACTCATTTTGTTTCATAGGTTTGACTTTAAAATATTCACGTGACAAATTAGACTCATAAAATCAGCCTTTGAATGGGATAACATATGGTTAAGCTAAATTTGAATATACAGGGTGGGCGAGAAGTCACCGTAAATGAATGAATATTAGTCATGGTAGATAAAGGTTTAAAAATGTTTAATGATAGTTTTTAATACACCAAGTACAACACATCCAGATGATCCATTTGTGCACCGTCTTGCTCGACACAGTCTAATTCGGCGAAATGTCCTGCACGACATCCTTCTCAGCATTTGTGGCGCAATGGTGGTGAATGCCTCTTCCACATCTCTGCACAACTCCTCATTGTTGTGATAGTGGCGTGCAGCCACTTGTTCCTTGATAATGCCCCACAAAGTGTTGTCTGGGGTGGTGAGATCAGGACTGTGTGGTGACCAGGTTAATGGTGCAGGAGATGTCAGTGAACCACGACCGCTCAGACAGGCCGGAAAATGGTCATTTAAAATGTCGCGCACAGCGTGAGTGAAATGTGCAGAGGCTTCACTTTGCTGCAGCCACATGTCATCCATGAAGACCCCTTTCTCTCAGCTGTGGTATGAGCCACGTTTCCAACATTGCTCCATAAGATGCGGCATTAATGGGTCCTTCGATACAACTTTGACACTTCCACACTATTTAATAGACGTAAAATTAAGGTATGTTTTTCGCGGGATTTTCTAGAATTTCAATCTCCGAAACTATAACTCGTAAGTATGTGGTTTCACAGACTTTCTTGTAGTAAATGTTGTTCTCTATCTGAATAAATTTTTTAATCTATACCTTACATATCATATAAGACCTAAGGAGAGAAAAGTTTGGTATTTCATTGTTGCTTGGCAGATGCCATTTAATGAGATATGAGTATAAGTTTATTAAAGTAATTATGTAAAGTGGAAGTTCTAATTGACGAATTCAGTTCAAAACCACAAATGGGCGATAAATTTTAATAACGATAATATAATTAAAATCCGTCCAGTGGTTTAGGAGATGAAAGTTAGATACAACTGACGGACGGACCAGGCCTAATAAACAATAATTTTAACAATGGGCTTGCAAATTTTTAAAAATTTTAACATTGAGCTCATGCAAGCCCAAGCAAATACAGCTCACCACTGGGTATAGGGTGTTCTAAAAGTAATTCATCAGTTTTAATTTCAATTTAAATACAGTTTGGTGGCTAACTTTATATTCGGCTTGTTCGTCATAATTTAATTGTTGGTCAAGTTGATCTGTCATGGAATGTTGGAACTCCTCATACTTTTAATGAATGAAGTCTGCTCTGATTGTGTTTGATCATAAATGGATTCAGTTTTTTTTCAAGTTTTTATGCTATTCTTATAAGTCTAAAAAAACTGCAGGGGCTTACTTTTTAATTTAAAAACAATTTCTTCTTGCTGCTTCATGAACAATTTCCATCTTATAATTAAGTTTTATATTGAAAATTAAATCTTACTTTTTTAGTACCAAAGTTTTTTTAGGTTTAAAATTAATTATAATAACTAATAAAGATTGATTAGCAGAAGTACATTCACAAGCTCTTGATTTGATGACTTAAGTTATAATGCTATTAAAAAGTCAATTATAAAAGTTATAGAGCTATTAAAAAAGTCCATGTAACAACAATCTTAGGCCAAACAATCATCAATGATATACATTAAAAATGAAATTTAAAAAACTGAAGCTGTTGTTTTGCTTTAGGAATTCCTTGTATTTCATTCAGAACACTTTGCAAAATCTCATCTTATATCTTCTGGAGAGAAATTGTTTAAAAAGCCCTTATAGTGGGAGCATGGATTAAGATTTATTTCAGTTTCATGGCATTTATGTGAAGAAATTTTATTCTGGCTGCAATAATGCACATTTTTTTCTCTATGTAGGATCATCAGCTTGTTGTTACAAAGGCTGAGAAGAAGGAAGATAAAAAAGATAATGAAGTCTCAGCTGAAGAAGTGCCAGAAGTTGATACATCACAGAAGATTTTACCTAAGCTACCTCGTCTGTTACGCCCTCCTCCATCAAAGATAAAATCCGAGTCAAGTGGTGAGAGTAGTCCTAAAGTGGCAGCAGATAAAAAGCAGGAAACCCCAAGCAAAAGAAGCAAGGGTTTCAGGGAAGTGTTTCTGCAGGAAAGGAAACTCTGGTAAACATGTTTTCTTTTCTCTCTCTTATTTCATTGATCTTATTGAACACATGTCTGTTAATTTCCTTTGTTTACTTGTTGAGGCTAAATATTAAATGTAATGATGCACAAATTAAGCTATAAGGTTAATTTTTTATAAATTTTATTTGCCTTATTATCAGACAGCATTATATTAAGTAATTGTATTTTTGGTTAAAAGAAAATGGTTATAATATAAATTTAAAGTAAATGAAAAGGATAATTTGATCTTATAAATAGTATGCTTTAGCAATAACTTTGTGGAAATCCACTGTAAAAATCATTGAAAATAAAATTTCATTTTCTCGAATCTCCAATTGAAGAGTGGATCGTGATTATGAAAAATTATTATTTTTTCACTTTTAGGTGTACTATAAGAGGTTGTGTTCATAAGTTTGTCACAGATGAAGGGCTTGCGAAGCACCTGGAGTGTCATGAAGCTCTTTCAAAGACAGCCACAGGAATTGCTAAGATGCGTTCACAAAACTTTCAGTGTTGCTATTGCCAAGAAAAATTTGGAGGCTGGCGTCCATGTGCATCACACCTTTGGAAGGTTAATTTTTTAATAATCCATAATTAGTATCAAGTTGATTATTGACAGTTCTTTTTACATCAATGCTTGTTAATGGATAATATAAATGAAACATGTTTATTAGGGGTAAATATATATGTAAAGATATTTTTTTCTAGCTGAAGTAGTTAGTGTTGTCTGGGTAGATATCATTTCGTATTTATTTTGTTAATTGCAAAGCTGATTTATATACCACATTTTTGGGTTTCCCATTAGGAGCAAAGATATACAGATTCTCTCCAGTTCCAACTATTGAACGCACAACTTAAAATTGTCCATGAGAAAAGTAAGGACTCTCCAACTCTTTCATGCCCCACCTTTCCTTCTCACCGGGAATAATGAATTTTGATACATTTGTTTTGGTCACGAAGATTTTACATTTTTACTTTCTCCATATACGTAGTATAGGGGAAAGTATTGTTTTCATGAAAAAAATGGATTTCGAGATTTTAACGGAAATACACTTTTTGAGGTCCCCTGAACACGTTTTGACCATTTTCTCGACGATGTCGGTATGTGTGTGTGATAGCTTTTTGTGGGTGCTCTAACTCAAAAACTATTACTCAGGTCAACATGAAATTTTATATTTAACATTTTTATAAAAGTCAGAAGAAGTGATTAGTTTTTGGTAAAAATCGGTCAACCGGAAGTGGGTGTTTACTCTTGTCATTTATCAATTATTTTGAAATATTTGCTTTAATATTTGATATATTTAAAAATGTAGTGGAATAAAAGTTGTAGGTAATTTAATTTTCTACAACCTTGGTTTGAAACATTTTCCCATATAATGCATTGTTTAAGAGATATCTTATATTTTTAGCTGCCACCACCACCTACCGAGGACTATTGCTAACAATTGATGCTTAGTTGTCTTGGTAACGCCCCTTTTTCTTTTCTTAATTGTTGGAGCTTTGTGGCTATATCCAATATCAGAAGGCTATGGTTTGAGTTTATTTCTGTTCTTTGTAAAGTCTAAAATTTTTCTCAGTTTCTTAAAATATTTATTATAATGTAACCTATTTGGAATTTTTATAAATACTAGAGGAATTATCTGTTGAAGATCAACAGGACTTTGTAGTGTGATTTAAATTTAACTTCTGAGGGGTGTGTGTGTTGAAAACTTATATATCGACACACAGACTGTACTGTTGATATATGCAACGGGTAATTCCGATAGTAAGAAGAAATTAAAATAAATACAGAAATATTCGAAAAAGATTTTACAGATTCATATAATATGTTCCAAAAAATCTCGTAATATTTCTTTATAAACAATATTTCTTGTGTAGAAACGACCATCTACACCTCGGATTCCAACAGTTTAGAAGAAGAAAATAAGAGAAGTTAAAATGTAATAATTAACATGAAAAAACCTGAGCTGGCTGGGAATCACCAAATGAAAAAATATGAGTGCAAAGGGTTAAAGGCTGCTACTTTAAATACAAATCAATACAAATGAGCTTTATAGGTTATCTGAAATTATTTACCTTGCTATCTATTAAGTTTGACGTTGCTACAACTATAATTTCAATGCTTCATAAAAAGCGCGTAGCGAATAACGCAATTATTTCGTCTATTTGAAGGCTTAATAGACGCTAATTCAATCGGAGGCAACAATGTGGGTCACCTTGACAACACCCGGAAAGAGTACGAAAAAGTTATAAAATTTCGAAAAGATAAGCGTGTTTCTGACAAATTCTTCCGTGTAACATCTAAACATCACAAGAATAAGATATTTTATAGTTTTAGCCGTCGAATAAAACAAAAACGGGGAATTTCGGTCCATATTTACATATTTTAATGACTGACTGAAATAAACCTTACACCTTGAAAAATCGAAAATCCCGTGTAAACTTATGGGAAAATATAATCGTCTCCCGGAGTCGAGTCCGGGACATTTTCCGGGATGTTTGATTTTTCTAGGGACCAACTCATGGAGGATTAAGGATTGTGAAAGTTTCAGCTCTTAATTCCATTGCGAAATGCCCAAAACTACTGGGACAGACAGACAGACGGACGGACGGACAATCGAGAATTATTATATAAGAATTACAGATATGGAGAAAGTCATGTGGTGGCCACATCAGATTTTTATAAAGTGAAAAGCTATCAATGCCAAGGAACTGCAATGTTGCTCTTGATAGGCCATCAAGTATGTTTCCCTAAGAATTTTAGTCATCTCAGAGTATCTTCGTATACTTAAGTGCTGCTGTGTTTCTTCATTTTATCCATTTTTCTCATTTTTTAATTCCTCTCAGAAGAGCATGGGATTACACCAAGAGCATTCGTTTCATCCATTGGAATACTGCGGCAAGTTCAGATATTGCTTACATCTGTTGCTACAACAATTTTTTTTATGTGGACAACAATTATGAAACCATGTTTTCTTTTCCTCTTACACAATCAGTGAAGCCGATTACAAGATATATTCAGAGAAAATAAAATATTTGCCACCAAAAAGCCAGTGAGAGCCTATAATTACAACTTATACTTTTGGAGATAGAAATTCAAGAAAGTGACAAACATGCCATAATGTATTTTGTCTACATCGGTTGACACAGATTTTTTCAGTGATAACAGAGAGAAAATAATGTCTTGTTGCTCTTCTGCACAAAAAGACTAACAAAACTGCACCAAATTTTGGTGTATTCAGTGGCCGCCACGAGTGCCCAAGATTTTCACCTCGAAAAGAAAAGTAAAATTTTCGCATTCAATACAGATTTGTGCATGGATTTGATACTCGAAATGTTTTACATAGATAGGATTTTGTGCAAAACCAACTAGAATAAACGAAAATCTTGAAAAAGTTCAACAAGGCAGCCGCTAAAAATTCGCAATTGTTTAAACAATTTTTCAAGTTTTATGTATTTCTGAATGAGCTACGGAGCTGAAATTTTTTTGTAAAATAACGAAATAGGGATCATAGAAATTTTGATATTTTAATTTGTTTGGCAGTTAAAAATTCTTAAAGTTTAAACAAATAGGTAAATATTTAGATACTACGGGGCGATTTAGGGAGCTGAAATTTAAAAGTTATTTAGAGCATATTGTAAATGAATGAAAAAACATTTCAATATCCCCATGAAATTGTTATTGCGGCTGTTAAAAATTTTTAAAATTTAAACAATTAGATAAATGTTATTTCACTTCTAAATGTGCTACAAATTTAAAATTTGGCAGAAATGTGTGGCATTATTAAGCGAATGTGGAAAAAGTATAATGTTCTTAAAATATTTATTGTTATGTTAAAGTGTAATTATCCCACAAAAATTGTAGAATTATATATTAAAATATTCATTGTCGCATTTTATAGTGTCTGTGTCATCTAGACCTCCACGTGCCTACTTACATTACATCACTGGAATTATAAATTCTTGTTTCTCTACTCATATTTAAGGCATATAAATGCTTGAAACAAGGTTTTACAAAACTAAATGCATAAACAAAGTTCATCTTGCTTTTTTATTGAACATTATGGACAATTTTTTTAATTCAACAGAAGAGTTACGAAATGTATAATTCCTTTCTGGTAAGAGTCGATAACAATAACTAATTTCAAATGTTACTCGTCGGTGAACAATATCAACTAAATGAAATGAATTGCTTGCCAAAAAAATCACATTCCTTGGTACATTTTGTAAAAACAAAAAAGAAATACCATTGGAACTATTAGATGCAAAAAAAAACAAAATGAAAAGAGTAGTGCATTTGCTTTTCAAAATGATATGACGTTAGTTTCTAACATTCCCAAAAAAAAGAATGTAATACTTATTTCATCAATGCATAATGATGACAAAATTGATGAAAGGTCAGAGGAACAATGGAACCAGAAATAATAACAACATACAACTTCTCTAAATCAGATGTAAACACAGTGGATCAAATGTGTGGCAAATACTCAACCTCATGAATGTGCAGGTGATGGCCATTGGTTCTTTTTTCTGCATTCTGGATATAGGTGGGATCAATGCTCAAATGATTTTCTTATCAAATAACCCAACAAATAAAATTGTTAGAAGAATTTTTTTGAGGGAAATTGGATTAGATCTAGTACACTGATAAATTTTCAAAAGGGTGGCTTCTATGCATCTTCCAAGATCTCTCCGAAGCAAGGCCGCAAAAATAGTTGGGTCAACTTCAGATACATCTGAAAGAAAAGAAGCACAAAAGCGTTCCAGGTGTGCAAAATGCCCAAGAAATAAAGACATTAAGTGCAAAACATTTTGTGTGGTATGCATGGAAAACGTGTCTAAAGCACAGGAAAACAATTTGTGATGAATGCTTGAATTGTATAAGAAATGTAAATAAGTGCAATTAAATGCAAGAATAAATTTAGAAAAAGTTTAATTTTTGCTTTTATGTTCACCAATATTTATTTTCCTGCAAATGTAATAGCGTTAATAATCAATTGTTCTGTAAACAATTGCAAATATTTCTCTCTTTATATGAAAATTACTTCAAATGCGTGGAAAACATATCTGCTTGATAAGTGTTTTTGAAAACTATCCAAAGGTCATTTATTGCATATTTATTGTTGAAAGTACTTATAAATTATCTGTTATCTAAAATTGCAGAATGATATTTTAATGAGTAGGAATTAATTTTTGTACAAATGTAGAAGATTTATGCTAAATTCTGAATGGACTGTAAATCAAGCCAAGAAAAGGTAATGTTTTATAAAATTTCAAAATGTAACTAATAAACAAAATTTTCAATGTTCTTCATTAAATTCCATATCATAATTATGGAAAAAACATATAATTGTTATTTAAATATGCATTATGTTTGGGGCTCACTCTGACCCCCATGCGCCTACTTAAGTTACAAAAGATGATGCACCTACTTAAGGGTTAAGGACATGGTGTCCTTGCAACTATGGTACCTCACTTAGAAACTGTTGTTATGCAACCAATTTCTGTAAAAATAAGTGTCAATCAATCATTTATTTAACACAAACAGATTTAAATCCAAATTACGTGTTATAATAAATATACATTGAGCACATACGACCATGCCCTCAGTGGGATTCAAACCTGCGACCCTGGCATTGGGAGCTAGACACACTAACCACCCCTCTGCCAAGGCCAGCCAGGTTATATGGTACCATTTAAATTGAAGGCTCATGCAGAAACTGTCGTGGAACAAGGAACAAACACAATATAGATATTGCTTGTTCTTTTCTTTTTGCTTATAAATATTTATTAGTAATAAACATTACCCTCATTAACTATATTAATAATACACAAAGATTCAAAAACACTGTCAATAGCGGTGTCACTGTCCACTTATTGTTTCTGTGAAATTCCACACAAAAAACACATAATTAAAAAAACAATCTGCTTATTCATCTGATGACTATTCTCCTACTTCAATTGACATTTCTTTGTCGATGTCCTCATTCCATACCAGATCATCTTCAGTGCCATCCATAGAGTTTGAAATTGAGCATTTTTTTAAATGCATGCACAATAACATTTGTTATATCCTGCCAAGCTGCATTTATCCAAGCCACAACTTGTGATAAACTGGCTCTCTTGATATGTCTACTTGGTGTTAGCATATGATTTTGATAGGATAGCCAATCATTATAAAAGTTTTTCACTTTGTCTTTAAAAGGGTTGTTTATGCTAACATCAAGTGGCTGAAGTACAGATGTCATTCCCCCAAGAATAATTGCCAAATATGCCCTCCCCTGTTGCAGCACATTCTTCGCATTTTCTGTCTGGTGGCCCGCAAAGTTATCTAGCAGTAACAGGCTTGGAAGGCATAATAATACTCCTGGTTGACATTGCCATACAATTCGTATCCATTCATTTACCATATCTTCTGTCATCCACCCTTTTTCATTAGTGTGCACCACTATATTCCTTGAAAAAGTTTCTTGGGGTAGAGTTTTATGCTTAAAAACAACATATGGCGGAAGTTTGTGTCCATCAGCAGTGCAAACCAACATTACTGACGCACATTGTTTCTCACAACCTGAAGTAAATATCTTCACCTCTTTTATCCCTTTGTGGGTAATGGTGTAGTTTGCTGGCATATCAAAGTAAACCAGCATTTGGTCAGCGTTTCCTATTTCCCCAAGAAGGTACTGCTTCTCACACCACAAATTAATAATGTAATGCTGAAATGCTATTATTTTTTCTTCGTAGTAAGTTGGCAATTTCTGCATAATTGATGTATGCCGGCAAAGAGAATATGCCCATCATCACCTAAAAAGCTGCACCCAATTCCGGCTAACTTTGAATTATAATGGAGTCATCCTTAAATCTCTGATGACTTCACGAGCCTTTGAATAATTTCTATAGTGATGGGCAGGCAGGTATAATTCGTGCACTAAAAATAATTGTAAAAATTTATTGTATAATTTAAATATACATATATTTTCTATTGTGTTTTTAAATGTGGAATCTGGAGTTCAAGAACAAAAACAAATCCTTCGTTAGGAAAACCAACAATAATTTGATCATTTATGCCTGATTCATAATGATCTATGCTCATTATTCTGTCGCAAATGCCTCTGGAAAACTGCATGTATACCTGCAATTTGGATATGAATATAAACATACAGACATCTCAAATGAATGACAACATACAATACGTGAGGTCAACTTAATACTAAAGTATGTAGAATAATAACTCACTGTTTATTGCTCTACCTACTTTCAGAAATTCAACTTCCTCTACTTTCTTGCAGTAAACTCTGCCATCAGATCATTGTAATCCAAATCTGAGGCTATTTCTCTCTTGATAGACAACATAGCCAAATCATACAATCTCTCTTGGGACATTGCTGTCCTAAGATAGTTTTTTATTATTCTAAGTTTCGAAAACCTCATTCTGCTCATGCTACTGTGATCGAAATTGTTAACAAAATCCTTTACACTGAGTATTTTGGAAGGAATCATTTAATGACTTGAGAAACTGAAGGATTTAAATGCACTTTTTGTACCTTGGAGGATCAGGTGTTGAAGCGCATGCAGTTCTAAGAAAAGGTCTGTACTGTCGATGCATGCGAATCTTTATCACTCAATATGTTGTCCAAATTTATATACTTTTTTTCATATCATCTTCTGTTAATTCTCCAAATTTTTCAAATCATATAAGAAGCCAAAATTACCTGCGTACTTTGCCATTTGTTTGAAACCCGTTGTCAGTGACATGAGAGCCTGATTTACAATGACAAAAAGTAGCTAGTTTCAAATGCCTTTTTAGCCAAATACCATGATTGTTAATCCACACTTAGCACCAATCTTCATCTTGCAGTTTTGACGCAGGGCCCGGGGCGACCGTTCCAATTTGCCATACCCTGGGATGGCCCTGGTGACGGGTAAACTTTTGTTTCTTAGATCCTGTACATATTGGTTTAGAATTATTTCCAGGTCATTGTAGCATCTGTACTTCGTACCACCAAATGTTTTCTTTTTGCTTGAGCATTCTTGTAAATCCTTTTGCCCCCTCCATCGTCTCACTTTTGATTCGTCAATACCAAAGCGGCATTGTGCAGCAAGATTTGACAACTTCTCAGCAAACGCGATTACTTTTCTTTTGAATTTGGCCAGATAATATGTTCATTGCATTTTAGGGGCAATAGAAATCTTTTTAAAACCAGTCACAAAGAAAAAATTTCCCCTTGACACTCTAACAAGATAATCAGGAGAGATGAGAAGTGCTGGAGTCATGGAGACAGTACACAGCAAACAAGAAAGCAACATCTTTTTATATAAATGGAATGCCAGTAAAAGTATCACATTTTCTGCCGCAGTGTTGTCACAAACATCTTACTTGATAAATATCTATTTTTATGATTAAAACCAAAATGTGTGGAGTTAACTGCAGTGGAATGCCATCTGTGGAATACTCATAAAATTCCAAGCTCAAGGTGGGAGCAGATGAGAAAGAACTCAGCCGTTTGTTATTAATAAATTTCAATTATTAACATTCATTAATGCATTTTCTGACATTATTTGGTTAAATATATGTCTATTAAATAAAAGAATATCTCGTCATGTTGAATTTTAAAGATGACGTAATTTGACACGGATTTTTAGAATTAACTCGATTGTAAGCCGAGGGATATTTCTGTCAATGAAAAATGTAAAATAAAGTCAGCTTACAATCGAGTAAATATGGTATTAGATTTTGATTGGTCCAGTATAAACGGTTTGTAATCTAAATCATTTATGTTTGTTATCTAGGAACACCAATTCGATGCAGATCTATTTACATGTCCAGATTGCAAAGTATACAAATCAGCCACTCTGATAAGGCTGGAAAACCACCGTAGGATACATGGAGAAGTTCGTGCTTTCCGCTGCCCAACCTGTGGAAAAGGATTCAAACAGATGTCTCAGTTACGTAACCATCAAGTAGTACATCTTGATCGAAGGAAAGGGGAAGAAGATGGTATGCCAACACGGTGGTATACCACCAAGAAGTGTAGTATTTGTATGAAAAGCTACTCAGATTCTAAATGCCTCAAGAAGCACATTCAGGTAACAGATTTTTTTATGTTCTTGTTTTTAAATTTATTGACTGTTGATGTGAATCAATGAGGGATGAATTATGAAGTTTAATGTAGTAAAAATTTATAATTTGATACATTAGCAATACAGGCAGTGTCTGCTTAACATACAGGTTACGTTCCTGTAAATGTGTATGTGAAGTGGATACCAATTTATTTTATACACGTTACAAATATAGATGCATTCCCGTATATGTCCATGAATTTTTCAACCAAAATTTAGCTGGAGTATTCTACCGTTGCATCTCTAAAGTAACAAACATTAAATTTAAGCTTGTGAACAATAAATTATCACAGAAATATATCATAAGTATTAATAAATACTCATTTAAAAATAATTTCTTGTATAAAATCATTATTTAGTGCTTGCTATAGTTTATGTGATGTTATAGGGTAGAAGAAAAATTAATTGCTGAAGGAAGGAGGTCTGTTATCAGAGGATTTGTTGTTTGAGAAGTTGCCCATTTTTAATATTTTATCAGCCATTATGATCGATAATTTCATTCAAATTATTTAAATATAAAATCAAAAGCAAAAGTGTGCAACTTGGCCACAAAGTGTTCTTTTAATAATGTTTTGGATCTCATATTCTTCCTTTCTTACTTTCTCATGTACGTTTTAGGTGTCCCTGATTTTCACCATCCCGTCTGTCTGTTCTCAGTTCTAGGGCCCAAATGCATACATAAAACCGAATGATATCTCGTATTTATGCAATATATCATCTTTTGCAGACAATTTTTTGATAAAAAAGATATTGCACAAAAATAAAGGCTTGTTTATTCTTGGCGATTTTTAGAAAAATTTGTTTTACTCAAAAGTTGCTCAAAGGAATTTGATTAAAATCAATCCAATTGTAGAGCCTGATGTCACAAATAATACTACATAAGCCATATGTCTCAAAAAATCACTATATGGCATCCAGTGACATTACAATGTACGTTAAGCTAACTTACATAAGCCCTATGACGTCACGCCTCCGCCACAATACACTCAAAATCTTATTACAGCCTAGACAGTTAAACTAAATCAAATGATATCTCATATTTGTGAATAATATCATTCATAAAAGTCATTCTGAAGAGATTGAGATGAATGATATTGCGCAACAATTAAGGTTACTTTATTCTTGGATATTTTGAAACAAAATTCGATTTACTCAAAAATAGCTGTAAGGATTTTGATTAAAATCCATCCAATCATTCAGCCTGATGTCACAAATAATACTAAGTAAGTCATATGTCCCAAAAAATTACTATATATCGTCCAGTGGCATTAAAATATTCACTAAACTACAGTTAACTTTGATTTATAAGCGTCTTTCTTTTATAAGCATACACATTTGACCAAATGTATATATGTACATATATGAGAAAGTTTGTGCACTGTATATTGCACCATTTATTTAAAGTATATAAAGGATTGGTCAAAAATTACTTCTGTGCAATAACTTAAGCATTATAAACGACTCCTATAAGAAAATTATCCAATTTAGCTAAAAATGTATGTGAGCACTAAAAGAAAAATGTGGCGGCTAAATATTTAACCACTAAGCATTAAAGAATTATGAGGATTGTTAGGCATAATATAATACTTTGAACCCATTTCTCCAAATGTATTAAAGTCAATAAAAGAAACAGACTTATTACTATAATTTTTTATAATTTTATACTCTTCAAAATATTGGTAGTATTTTTGTGAGGGAGGGGGAATTACTCATTAATATACAGGTAATGATAAATAATTCATCTTGAAAAATATTTAACATATCCATAGGGGGAGGGGGCATTTTATTAGCTGTGGTGGGCCTCGTATTATTTGCTGCGGGTGCCCCCCCAGATTTTCCTGTACGTCACTGATTATATACAACCTAAGGTTTGCTGAAATGCAATGTAATGAGTCCATTGAATAGTGTGATTAATACCATGGAACATTAGAATTATAGTAGATGTCATAAAAACTTTATAAATATACAGGATAAATACCATTATATGTATTGAGATCACAACTGCTACAAGAGTGAAAAGATATGCCTACAATATTAACTGTAAGCTTCAGGTGATTCAATATGCAAAAACACATGGAAACTGAGCAGCAAAACATCATTTCAGTCCACATCCAACAGAAAAAATGATGTGTGAATTAAGAAAACAGGAGGAAAAACTGAAGGTGACAGGAAAAGAGAAACATAGTCTTCGTAAGCTTGATCCTGAAGGCCACAGTTAGAGGAGGAAGTGAAAAAATGGATAGTAGAAGAGAGTATGTTACGTATTGCTGTATTGATCAAAATGGTTATGTACAAGGTAAAAAGAGTTGCAGAAGAAAAAGTACTAGTTGAGCATACATATCATTATTACATATACATTTCATTTATTAGGAATTAAAATCTCATCTTGTTTTAAAGATTACGGGAAGGGGTGTCTACACTCCGACAGCCTAATTAATAGGACTGCCAAGTGCATGCAGGGCACATTTAACTATACAAGTTTTGAAATAATTTTGAAATGAGAAAAAAGTCAAGCTAGTATCAAACTGCCCCAACGGATTTCCTCGAAGAGATACATCGAAGAAAACTCCTCCCTCTCAAATGGTGAGATTGCCAAGCAAGAAATTGATGGAATAAAGCGACCCAAAGATCCTATGCAGACAGGCATAAGCTGTAAAGTTGGGAATAATTTTGAAATGAGAAAAAAGTCTGCTATGACCAGGAATCGAACCTGGGTCTTCCACTTGCCGAGCGGATATTCTACCACTGAACTATCGTAGCAGATCAATTTTCTCGTTTTTGAATGCTGATGTTTTCTTGGTTGGGACGGAACTAGCCAAGCAGTATCAAACTGCCCCAACAGATGTCCTCGAGGAGATACATCAAAGAAAACCCGTTTCAAGTGGAAGACCTGGGTTCGATTCCCAGTCATAGCAGACTTTTTTCTCGTTTCAAAATTATTCCCAACTTTACAGCTTTTGCCTGTCTTCATAGGATCTTCGGATCACTTTATTCCATCAATTTTATACACAAGTTTCGAAGCAATTATTTGTCATAGATCATCCCTGTTTACTTTCACGAATTAAGTTTATCTAAAACAGTTATATTTAACTGTTATAATGCCATAATATTTTCTTTAAATGTTCCCAGATACAGACTTAATCATGGCTAGAAATGATACACAACATGGCCCTTCCTAAATGCTTTTCTGAACCAAATACATACTTTTTTCTGAAAAATCTTATAAAAAATTGGGGTGCACCTTATAACTTGAAATATACAGTACGTTAGTATTTGAGAAGATTTTATGTGTTTTTCTGAAAGGAAAAAGTTTTTTTCCTGCTTCAGGATTTTGAATCAAAGGATTGTCTTGAATTCTTGGATGAATAACATGAGTGGAAAGATGCACACATCATGCATGCATACTTGTGATGCAGAGGCCTTCTTTATGATTTATGCAATCGTGTCAAAAAAGTTAAATATTAATGGCTTAATATAATGTTTATGAACTGAAATGCCTGTAGTGATGCCAAGGAAATCAAATTTTTCATTCATCGACTAATTTCCTAATCACTTGTAATTAATAAAACAATTGACAATTATTTAAAACTTACCTTGCTTGAATAGTAGTAATGCAATCTTTGTTTACATTTATTCCATTGTCATAAATTACCCATTTCTTTTCACTTACAAATGCTGTGTATATGTAAAGAAAATAGACGTATTTATGTATGTTTCTTCATTGTAGATAATTTATTTTCCAAATGTTGCATGCACACAAAAGAAAATTAAATTAATTAGGTATTTACAGCAGATATTTTTTACATCAGTTGCCATGAAGATTGTTTTAGTTGACAACAATTAAAAAACAGGAAATTTTTTCTAAGTCCAAAGTGATTTATGACTTTCTCATTTGATTATCCTGAAATCGGCTGCTCTTTCAATAAAAATGTACTGAGGAAAACATATGCTATTTGATTAGTTCTACAAAGTTGTTTAAAGACTTTTTCGTTATATAAGTTATTTTGTAGGAGATATAAAGAAAAGTTAATTTTTTGTCACCAGTAAAGTGATACTCCCGATTAGGTCACGTAAACGATTTATATCATTTTCTTAGTTCCTTTGTCCCTATGTCCTAAATACCAAATTTCATCAACATCCATCTAGTAGTCTCTGAGATGAAACATGCAGATGGATGGACAGACATGACCTGACCATAAGGCATTCCTTTTTTACTTATTGTAAAGAACGCCTAAAAATTCTGCTTAGGTTATGGGTTTTATAACTGTTTTGGTGAACTGATGGGTAATTTCAAGATGATTACAGCAATTTCTCCCATTTTGGAGTGAATATGTCCCAAAATCACTTCATACTGTAACAAGATGGAAAAGTATGCTCCATAAATGGAATTCACAGGGATTTCAAAGGCGTTCTTTATGAGAAATACCTATAAAACAGTATTGAAAGATTGGGCAGTTCTAGAATTTTTATCTCTGAAACTATAAGTCATACTTACATGGTCTTGCAGCCTTTTTTTGTGGTAAATGTTGTCCTCTATTTGAATAAATTTTTTAACCTATACCTCACTATAAGAGCTTGGGAGAGAAAAATAAGTATTTTTAATTGTTGTTTGCTGATAGAACCATCTTAGCAATTAATGTAAACAAAATATTCGATGCTATGCATGTGGTTTTCTTGAACTTTTATCCCAGAAACTATAAGTTGTAATTATGTGGTCTCCTGGACTTTTTGTGGCAAATAGTTGTCCTCTATC
Organism: Tanypteryx hageni; assembly: GCA_028673005.1. Classification (NCBI taxonomy): domain Eukaryota; kingdom Metazoa; phylum Arthropoda; class Insecta; order Odonata; family Petaluridae; genus Tanypteryx; species Tanypteryx hageni. The sequence goes on along the minus strand of CM054115.1, from coordinate 56,767,567 downwards.
CAAATAAATTTTTTAATTTACACCTCACAGATCATATAAGACCTAGGGAGAGAGAAATATGGTTTTTAAGTGTTGTTTGTAAGCATAATCATCGTATTGACCAATGTAAACAAAATATGCAATTTTATACTTAGGATTTTCTCAAATTTTTATCTTGTAATTATGTGGTCTCATGGACTTTTTTGTGGCAAATGTTGTACTCTATCCTATTGCTGGTAAAAAATACCTAAAAATGCACACAGAAGGTTATAAAAAAATCATATAGCAATAGATAAATCAATAACTATTTTTAAAATGTGTTTGGATGCCATGTTGTTGATGGATTAATGTAAGGCTTGTGCTGAGAAATGAGAGAACGAGCTACATTGGCTGATGTAAAATTGTAATCTCCAAAGCCAGTCAATTTAAATAAAAAGCCAGATCAAAAATGGAGTAAAAAGTTGGATAAAAAATGGGATAAAAGCCGATATGTATTACCAAGTAACCATCATCAAGGCTAAAGGACTTGAGAGTGGGCATCTGGTGGAAAGAATAGTCCAGTAGCACACTCTCACTTTGTGCCACTGGACTATTTTTTTCACCGGTTGCCCACTCTCAAGTCCTTTAGCCTTGATGGTTACTTGGTAACCGAAATACGTATCAGCTTTTATCCGGTTTTTTATCCAACTTTTTACTCCATTTTTGATCCGGCTTTTTATTTAAATTGACTGGCTTTGGAGATTTTCCTTACAATGTAAGGCTTGATAACTATTGGAGTTTTTTAGTTTTATTCATAGCAAATGGTGAAATGAGTCAATTTTGAACATAGTAAGTGAAATTCAATGTACCAATTACGAACTTCTTCACAATATAGGCAATTATGAGTTAACAATACTATTTATGGCAAAGTTTTGAAATGAACATCATTTTCAGATCAATTACTTTTTTATGTACTTTGGAGAGTATACAGAATTTTATTATACAATTTTTCATGTTACCCCTGTAATGAATTTACATTTTATGAACATTTTTCTTTTAGGCAGTGCATAGCAAGCTCCGTCCGTATGTATGTCACGTATGTGGACATATGTCGGCGAGAAAGGCAATGCTTCAGATGCATTTGCGACAGCATACGGGAGAAAAACCTTTTCACTGTGGTACTTGTGAATTCCGCACAGGTGATCACAATTCTTTGCGTCGTCATCGCATGAGGCATACAGGAGAACGACCTTATCGTTGCCCATACTGTCCTTATGCAGCCATTCAAAGCAGTGCCTTCAGGTAAAAGAAAAGTTTAATCTTTTATCTTTGCCAATTTTCATACAAAGTAAGCATGGTCAATTTTTACTTTCTCCATATACGAAGTATAGAGAAAGTATTGTTTTCATGAAGAAAATCGAATTCGAGATTTCAATGGAAATACATGTTTTAAGGTTCCCTGAACACATTTTGACTGTTTTCTCGATGATGTCTGTGGGTGTTTGTGTCTGTGTGTGTCTGTAACCAGGATTTTGTGGGCGCTCTAACTCAAAAACTATTAATCAGATCAGCGTGAAATTTTATATTTGACATTTTTGTTCAAATGCACAGGGAAACTCAAAAGGTATAAGCAGGAGCATAACTATGTATCTAAGGGTTATAGGACGACCTAGTAAGAAGGCCTCCATGCATACATGCTGCTCAGTAAAACTAGCTGCAAAACTCTTCTTGCAGTGGAAAACAGGCCTAATACATGACATTTTTTTAAAACTTTAATTTTTGTAACTTTAGAAGACTTAAGTCTATCAATAATAGTTAACTTTTACATGAAAATATGCTGTCACCAACACAAGAACCCTCAAAGCTCCATTGATTATAATGAAGCGAATTTCAGATGATAAAGGAAACATTACAAATAGAGTTTAGGTTAGTTAAGGTATTATTAAAATGTAGAAGCATTATTGCGTGGTCTTATCTTAATTTTTTAAAGATATTTAAATGAAATTTTCGTAATTAAAAAAATGTCAATAATATCCAACAATGTGTTTCGATAAATAATAGAGCTCCATGGTTTTCTCGTGTTGGCAAGGAAATGTTCTTAGCAGAGGATTGTGATTATTCGAAATTCTGGAAAGTGTATGTACTTACTGATGTTGAGAGGTTTTCCAGTCCCTTTTCTTAGTTACTTGACTGGGTATGTGATAATATCTTTTGTTATATGCTACAGTCAGATTTAACTGTAAAAATTGTTTCACTAAAAAACAAGAACTCACTACCGTCTGCTGCCTTACAAGTAAATGTTTCGTCAACAACTATCTATGATCGACCAAAGAAAGTCCTAAGCTTAAACGCAGATCCCCAACAGTCAGAAACTTAATTAAAAGGATCTGTTTATGCTTATGTCATGAGTGACAGAATCAAGATGCAGAGCAGAGATAAGAATTCTTAATTTTATATATATATATATATACAGTAAAACCTTGGATTGCGAGTAACTTGGTCTGGGAGTGTTTTGTAAGACGAGCAAAAATTTTTAATAAATTTTAACTTGATAAACGAGCGAGGTCTTGCAATATGAGTAGTACGTATATGCTTTGTCTGCCGAGAGTCATGTGATCACAACTGAGCCGATGTTTCTTTTCTCTCTCTCGCTGTGGGATTGTGGGTAATTGTCTCCCATGCTCGGTCTCAGTCGGCATGCCTCACTCATATAGTCAACATCCATGCAAGCGTATACTGTTTACTATAGTGTTGTGACCACGTGTGTGTGCATAAAGCATTTTTTTATTTTGTGTCCAAGTGTAGTGACTGTTCTTTAGTAACTGTAATGCAACAATGGCCCCCATGTAGAAAAATGTTGAAAAGAAAGGTGGTAAGAAGAAGGAGATGATTACGGTGGAAGTTAAGAAGGAAATCATCGAGAAGCACGAATGAGGTATGCGAGTGGCCGACATCGCAAGATTTTATTACAAGTCTACGTCAACGATTTGCACAGTATTAAAGAAGAAATAAGGGGGCTAGATGCAGCAAAAGGAGTCACAAGAGTATCAAAGCAACGGCCACGTGTTCTGGAAGATGTAGAAAAGTTGCTTCTCGTGTGGATAATCGAGAAGCAACTAGCAGGTGATACTGTGACCAAGAACTTTATCTGTGAGAAGGCAAAGACCTTGTACGCCGACCTCGTAAGTAAACTGCTAGGTATGTCGACAGAAAACGAAGAAGGCTTTAAGGCGAGCAGGGGATGGTTTGATAACTTTAAGAGGAGAAGTGGCATCCATAGTGTTTTGAGGCACGGAGAGGCTGTGAGTTCGGACGCTAAGGCAGCTGAGGCATTCGCTGCCGAGTTCCAGAAGCTCATGGTTTCCAAGTGTTATCTGCTGCAGCAAGTTTTTAACTGCAATGAGATGGGGCTTTTTTGGAAAAAGATGCGAAAGAGGACCTACATTACAGCAGAAGAGAATGCAATACCCGGTCACAAGCCCATGAAAGACTGTCTCACCCTCTTGTTGTGTGCTAATGGAAGCGGTGATTTCAAATATCAAGCCCCTGCTTGTGTATCATTCCGAGAATCCACAAGCCATCAAGAAATGCAAGGTACAGAAGAGCCAGTTAAATGTTATGTGGAGGTCCAACAGCAAGGCTTGGGTCACTCGTATCTTGTTCGTTGAGTGGATCAACGAGGTCTTCGGTCCTGCAGTGAAGAAATACCTTTTAGAAAAGAATTTGCCACTCAAAGTCTTGCTGGTTATAAATAATGCTCCTGCTCATCCTCCAGGCCTTGAGGATGACTTACTGGAGGAATTCGAGTTCATTAAGGTCAAGTTCCTTCCTCCCAACACCACACCATTACTCCAGCCCATGGATCAGCAGGTCATTTCGAACTTTAAAAAGCTTTACACCAAAGCACTATTTCAGCGATGCTTCGAGGTGACCGAAGGAACAAACCTTACCCTCCGAGAGTTTTGGAAAAATCATTTCCACATCGTAAACTGCCTCAAGATCATCGATAAAGCCTGGGATGGGGTCACCAAGAGAACCCTCAATTCTGCTTGGAGAAAACTGTGGTCTGATTGCGTTGAGGGGTTTGCTCATGAACAGGAGCCGCCAGTTGTCGATGAAATTGTATCCTTGGGGAAGACCATGGGACTGGAGGTGAATGAGGACGACATTCAAGAGCTGGTGGAGGAACATGTCCAGGAGCTGACCACCGACGAACTGATGGATCTGCATCGCGAACAACAGCAAGAGGTTATGGAGGAGATCACGTCTGAGGAGGAGGAGAAAAAGACGGAGGAATCCCTCACTTCAAATGAGATTAGGAAGATGTGTAAAATGTGGGAAACAGTGCAAAATTTTGTAGAAAAGCACCACCCGAATAAGGCTGTAGCAGTGCGAGCGATGAATCTGTTTAACGACAATGCAATGTCACATTTCCACGAAATCCTCAAAAGGAGGCAAAAGCAAGTGTCATTGGATAGGTTCCTTGTTAAGTCACACAAAAAGAAAAAGATTCCAGTGAGCCAGTATCGCAAGCCTAAGCGAAAAGTTTACATATTTAAAAATGCTAACTTTGCGGACTTTAAAGAGAAACTTATTAAAGATTATGCAACTTTCAGAAAATTAGCAAGCACGAAGAACGTTGTGGAAACTTGGAAATCTTTCTTATCAGTAATTAGAACAGGTATAAATACGTACATACCAAGTAAATATATTACCGATAATGGAGAACCTAGGTGGTATAATCGGCAGGTTAGATGTGCTCTCAGGCGACAAAGAAAGCTTCACTCAAAACTTAAATGCGTATGTTAGAGAAGTTCAAGATCGACGCCCAACCGTAGCACCATTAAAAAACGACAAAGGAGAGGTAGTTTACGATAGCATTGATAAAGGAAACTTGTTATACTCATTTTTTCAAAGCGTATTTACGACCGAAGTGGAGAAAAAGAAGGTCGATCCACCCGAACTAAGCGAAGAGAAGATGAACGATATACTTATATCAGCGAAAGGTATAGCAGAACAGCTCAAAATCATCAATGCAAATAAATCCCCGGGACCGGAAGAGATACCAGCTAGAGTATTAAAGGAATTAGCGTTAGAAATAGCACCTTATCTCGAAACAGTTTTCAGTAAGTCACTTAGTCATGGCGTTATACCTAAGGAATGGAAATTAGCGTTTATAACTCCGCTACATAAAGGCGGGAAAAAAGACGACCGAGAAAACTACAGGCCGATTTCGCTAACCTCAATATCTTGCAAGATTCTAGAGCATATCATCGTTAGTTCTGTGATGGACTTCTTAGATAGCGAGGACTTGCTCAGTAAATATCAGCACGGTTTTAGGAAGGCAAGATCTTGTGAAACTCAGCTCGCTCTGTTTGCACATGATATACTACGATCCGGTGATCGAAAGACCCAGCTAGACGCAGTTTTTCTTGACTTCAAGAAGGCATTCGATAAAGTCCCTCATATTAAGTTATTGAAAAAATTACAAGCCTGTGGAATAAATCGAAAGATAATCGAGTGGATCAGAGACTTTCTCAATGATCGGGAACAAGGTAGTCATAGATGGATTTAAATCAGATTCAGTCAGCGTGTCCTCCGGCGTTCCACAGGGAAGTGTCATCGGTCCCCTATTATTCCTTATATACATAAATGACTTAGATAATGTTATTACAAGTAAAATCAAGTTATTCGCAGATGATACGGTAGTTTACAGAGAGATTAACAGTCCTGCTGATCAAGCATTACTTTCTAACGACCTTCACGCAATTCTCGAGTGGTGTAAAGAGTGGCAATTAGAGCTGAACTTAGGTAAGTGTTCCGTCATGAGATTCTGGAGAAACAAAGAAATTGAGGCGATGAATTACAGTATAGAAGGCGTACATCTAAAATTAGCCGAATCCGTCAAATACTTAGGTGTCATTTTAACAAGTAACCTCTCGTGGGACACACACATACGAAATATATCCGGGAAAGCTAAGCAGAAACTAGGATTCATCAAACGGATAGTAGGTAAAAGCGAAGAAAAAGTCAAAGAGACATGTTACTTTTCTTTAGTTAGACCGCTGCTAGAGTATGCGTCGAGCATATGGGATCCGTACAAGGAACGATTAATCGCCGAGTTAGAGAAAGTGCAGCGAAAAGCTGCTCGATTCGTCAAAAATTGTTATGATAGAAATAAAAGCGTTACAGGCTTGATACAGGACTTAGGATGGGAATCACTAGCTGAGAGCCGATCACGTGCTAGGTTAAAACTTCTTGAAAGATTTAGAACGAGTACTTTCTCCAGCGACGTCGAAGAAATAATAAGAACTCCCATCTATATCGGTAGAATGGACCATCCTCGTAAAATAAGAGAGATAGCCTGTAGGACAGAGAGATACAAAGGCTCATTTTTCCCTAGAACGATAGCTGAGCAGAATAAAACTTGCGATCAAAAGTTACCTCGCTTAGGGGTGTAAACCAAGGCCTAATTTTGGAGTTTTCCCCTTGGTGTTAATACACCCCCTGCCACACACCCTTGCGGTGGCTTGCAGGGTAAACTGTATATGTAGATGTAGCAATGATTCCATTAGTGACAGTGAAAGTCGTCCTACACAATAACCCACCTCCTCCTCCTCTCCTCTCTCTCATCTCCCTCACACCAGCCGCGATTAAATTTAATTAATAAATTTGATTACAATTAAATTTAAATAATGAAAATATAAAAAGGTACAAAAAAATGTATTTTGTATTAATCATTTTTAAATAAATATGTTTGGGTTGTGGAACGAATCGTCTGAGTTTCCATTATTTCTTATGGGGAAATTCGTTTTGATATACGAGTGCTTTGGATTACGAACACGTTTCCGGAACAAATTATGCTTGCAATCCAAGGTTTTACTGTGTGTGTGTGTATATATATATTCAATACCAGAAGGCTACAGAGCACATTTATTTTTGTTCTTTGTAAAGTCTTTAAATGTTTCTCGTAGTTCCTTCAAATATTTATTATCATTTAACCTATTTGAAATTTTTAGAAATATTATAGATATGGAGAAAGTCATGTGGTGGCCACATCAGATTTTTTCTATATCATTTTGCATAGTTTGTGAAATTTTTCTTCTACCCACTCATTAGGTTAAGAGATTTTGTTGAGCATTGGAATTTAAATCAGATGGTGCACAAAAGACTGAATTTAATTATCAGCACTTAACAGCATTGAAAAACAAATTTTCAGTTGGAAGAACTACCAGATGATATTTTCAGAGGAAACAAACTGTACATAAGTTACCAAGCCTGATATCAACTCCCGCGCATGGACAACTTTTGTGGATGCCACAAAAGTATCAGCAACAAATGTGACTGGCGAGTTTTTTCTGCTTTGTGCTTAGCTTATCTGAAGTGATTAGTTCCAACATGGATTTTGAAGAGACAGCTTGTGTTTGTACCTTATTGATTCTTGACATACTTCACCCAAAATTTCCTTTAATTTATTATTCTACTGTGTTGGGCGCTTTTCCATTTCTAAGATCTAATTATTGCTTTCAAACACTTCTTTGAAAGCCATATTGCTGAACGTGATGGAACTAATTGTTAGGTAACCAATACAAGACAACAGAAAGGCCCTTCACAGCCTGTTGAAAGGTATACAAGTGTGGCCCATGCACATGCTTAAAACCCTATTGTTCTATTAACGGTGACTGCCACAGAGCCACAATCGCATGGCCGAGAAAATGGAACCTGTTGCTTTTTTTTGTGGCTGCCACAACAAAGTGACCTATATGATTCCTTACATATAAAACAATAGTTTCTATTTTTAAGCTGATTTCCAAAGTAAACATAGCCTTATGAAATGGTCCTGTCTGTGTGTGTGTCCCCTACTAACAACTTTTGCATCAATGGACCAATTTTCATGAAACTTGGTGTGAAGCTCATGCTACCAGGGCCCACCTCTGGGCTATATTTTATTTGGCAAAGATTTAAGTCGTATTTGTTGTACATAAGAAGTCTCAAATCCATCATGCAGAGATGTGTTCTTTAATACTTTAAAATATCTTAAAATTTTGATATCGGAGCGTAGTTTGCAATGTTCTCAGGGGAAAAGAATGTAGATTATAATTCTTATCACAGAATTTTGATAATTGATCTTATTTTCTTGATTTTCGACTAAAACATAGCATTTTTGCATTTTAAATCACATTTTATCAGATTGTTGCCATGTAGACCATTATTACCGAACTCGGATTGAGCATAGATGACTGAACAAATGGGTTATTTTCTTTTCCATTTGACTACCCTTCACCAATGGACAGTTGATCCATACATATTAGTGTATAAACAGTAACATTTATTAAATTCATTTACTTAAAAAAATACATGCAAAATATGTCAGAAAGAAATTTTGACATTTGATTTGACATCTGATAATGCTCTATTAATTTGTTTTCCAATTTTTCTCTATCATTGATAAACTATGAATTACAGATAGTATTTATGGCATGAGAATTCCTTGGAATGACTAAGACATACTGAAACATTTCCTGTCAATATTAGTAATCTATTCGGGATGTCAACTTTGGGAAACCAGCCTGCATTAGTCCTGGTTTGGACTTCTTGTTAGATCAGCAATTTTCGAGCTAATAAAGTCTCCCATGCCTGAAAGAAGTAAAATTCATTCCAAATATATTTTGAATTTTCCATATTAAAAAGCATATAAAACTGTAGTTTTGGCCAGTGGTGCAGCTAGAAATTTGGAATGGGGGGTGCAAGAGAAGATGGTATTCATACATAAAAATATTATATATATACAGTTGGCCCCTGTTATTCACAAGGGTTATGTACCAGAAAATGGCTGTAAATACAGAAACAGCGAATTTAAATACATTATTTAAGGGAGGTTACGTTTTGATTTTCCACTAAAATCACTCGTGATGAAAAAAGGGTAATTTTCTCTTATAAGATTTCATGTAATAAGGAAGATTAGGTTTTAAGTAGTTGCCACTGAATCCTATGACATCCAAACTAAGAAAACAAGTCCATTTACGTGTGTTCTGGTTGTGAAAGCATTACCTAATATAAGGACAGTAGGTACATACACTGAACATTGCCTAATCTTAATATAAATGAAATTAACTAAAAATTACATAAATAAAAATGGAAAACATGATGACAAGGATACACACAGATATTGCAGAGTAAAACTCATGGGAATTTTCCCTCTTTGCAGGAAATTCCATGCCAAACCTGTACTCAGTGTCATCAGTCAGTCGTAACGTGTACAAATGAGAAGAAGATAATAACTGTAAAAATTTCATTTTATTCAGGAAAAACCAAAAGCGACTGGTTTCAAAAGTGTATGTCATACAATCACATCCACCATCTTCTTTTCCGTGGTTTTTTCTTTTCCAGCTTCATTTTCAAGTAGGTGCAGCACATGACAATAAAATGTGTGGAGCTGATTTTATGCCAGTTACAACTGAACTGAAACATTGTTCCATAATACATGAATGACGAATAAGTGAAATGAGGGAAACTGAAATTGCAAATACTGGGGACCAACTGTGTGTGTGTAGGTATACGCACACACACACAGTTGGTCCCCGATATATATATATAACCGGAAATGCGTTTAAGTCAATTTGATTTTAATCGATTAATTAAATTTTAATCAATTAAAAATTTTAACGATTTTTAACGATTAATTAACCGATTAATCATTAAAATTTTTAATTTATTAAAATTTAATTAATCGATTAAAATCAAATTGACTTAAACGTATTTCCGGTTATCAAAATGGTGGGCAACAAAAGCATGAAACCTATAACAGGAAAGTTAAATGCAGATAGAAAAGTCGATGATAGCGAAAAGGTAAACTGTCGTCATTGCAAGAAACAGCATATCATGGCTCTAATACGTTGTTGATATATCACCTACAGCACAAATATCTGCTGCAATATCAATGCATACTTGCAGATGAACAGAAACGTACTGCTGCTTAACAACATAATTCAATAACACAGTATGCATGTCAGAATGAGAAACCAGTGAACGCTCAAGTTCAAGGATTTAGCAACAGCCATCGCACAATGAATCGCTAGTTCTGTCCATCCGACTACTATTGTGGAAGATCCCAGTCTGCAAATGGTGTTGAAAATAGCCCTTGTGAACAAACATTACACCCTACCAAGTCGTTGAATGGTCGACAGTATGATTTTAAGTATATATAATGAAGAATTACATAAGCACAAGGATGTTGTTGAGAAATGTGAGAGTTTGGCAATCACTTCTGATTTTTGGACGTCGATCAACAATGAATCATACTTTGGCATTACTGGTCATTGGATAAATTCAGAATGGAATTTGATGTCAGTAACATTAGATTGCTTACATCTTACTGAACGGCACACAGCTGTAAATATTTCTGGTTTGTTGCTCGAGATTGGAAAATTGCTGACAAAATCCGATGTGTTGTTACAGGTTATGCACGAAACATGGTTGCTGCAATTGGACAAACTGAGTACAGCCATTTGCCATGTGTTGCACATAGTCTTCCACTAAGCATATTACAGGGATTCATCTGAGTTGAAAACCAGCCATGCAAGTATTTGTAAAGAAGACGAGTCCCAGTTCCACAAATTGCACAGGATCTTCTTACACAATGGAATAGTACATATTTGATGCTGGCTAGGTTATTGGAAGTCAAAGATGCCATATGACAGTATCACATCTACTATCCCAAAAATTACAGTGGGGCACAGCTGCTAGATACTGACTGGGACAAGGTTGGCAAGTATGTGTCTATCTTAAATGTACTTGCTGAAGCAATGCAGTTTTTAGGTGCTGAACAGTTCATGTCATGTAACTCTGTAACGTAGAGAACAAGTTGGATATCGCAGTGGATATAATATGATGGACCACATTCAAGTTCTCAGAGAGATAATTAGTCGAACCAATGAGTACGAGTTGCCCCTCTGTATGTGCTTCATTGACTACAAGAAATCATTTGACTCTATTTGAACTTTGTTGGTGTTAAATGCACTGAACAAACAAGGGATAGATGAAATGTATATTACTTTAATCAAGAATATCTATAAAAATGTGACATCATCTGTCCAGCTGCATGAAGAAATAAGTGTGTTTAAAACAAAAAAATAGTGAGGCAAGGAGATGCCATGTCTCCTAAATTATTCACAGCAGCTCTAGAGGAAGTATTCAAAATGATAGACTGGTAGGAAAAGGGTACATGGAGAATATCTAAGTCACGATTTACTGATGACATCATACTGTTTGCAGGAAGCCAAGAAAAGCTCTGTAGAAGAACTGAGGAACTGGAGCAGGGAAGCCAAGAGTAGAGCTTAGAATGAATCTTAATAAAACAACTCCTTCACAAATCCCAAGAAGATATCGATCCACGGAGCAGAACTCGAAGAAGTAGCAAATTACGTTTACTTGGGTTCACTCATCACTACCAAAAGATCACTTCTTGGAGAAATCAATCAGAGAGTGAAGATGGCATTGAGTGCTTTTGGCAGGAATGCAAGCAGGGGCATGCCTATCCGGGTTGCCATGGGTGCAATGCACCTGGGTGCCGACTTACCAGGGCAGCTTCCCATCAAGGTATTTGTATCTATATATTGTTTCAATTCGAGTTGTACATTCTGTTTGGGAATGTTTCCTCCTTGGTGAGAGTGAAAATGGAAAGTTGGAGATATTAAAATGACCCGAAATCTTCCACACAAATGTTTTCCGAAAAATCACGTTCATCTTTGGGTCAGTCCCGATTATCAAGCTTAAATCTTATATCGATTGAACATGAATTATGTGATGAACTTGACATGCATGAAATTATTAAATGCTTTATCATCATTAAAGCAAGAAGAGCTAATTTTCTGTGATATTATTTTCAAAAGATAATTTTTAGTCAAAATATAAAGCATATTAGCAGGGCCGGCCTGTGCTACAGGCAAGCCAGGCGGATTCCCAGGGTGCCAAAGTTATGAGGGTGCTATCCTGTCAATTTATATATGCATTACTTGCAAGTGAATAAATACTGGATACCAATTTATATTGACGAACAGGCTAGAATCTTGATGGCATTCCTCTTAATTTTTCGTTGTCAATAATTTTTACAGAGCAATGAATAAATTAACATGTACTTTGTAAATATCTCAACAAACATTAACGGAGGAAGGCTCTGGAGTGCTATCTCGCCCGGGGTGCCAAAATTCCTCAGGCCACCCCTGCATATAAGCAATATAAAACCTGTATGTATTTGTCTTTACTCTTGTGTTCAACTCCAATTTTTTAATAAACATTGGTATTGGTAAATGTGACTTCTATTTTTACAAGGTGCATGTGTATGTGCTTATAAATTGAGTTAATGTCCGAATGTGATCAAATTTTCTAATTTTATGTAGCATTATCATGTTACATAATATTGTGTTTGTCGACCCTTAACACTTTGATGACCGGAGATGGAGATTTCCGTCTTTACATCATCTTGGTATATATCGCTCGTATTCATTTAATTTTAAAATAAATTATTGTTTTTTCCAATGTCTTAATGATCAGGAAGTCTTATAGAACAAACGAAAAAAATTAATATGATTTATTCCTTTAGATGCTCTAACAAGTAGGAATTAAACTTTTGTTATTTTTACTCTGTGATGGACACGGAAAGAAATAATACATCATCTTCATTTCCTCAAATTTTATTAATAAGCAGTATAATTTCATCTTTCAATTTTTGGTGGCTTTGAGGAGACAGTGAGCATTCACTTTCGAGGCAGATGATAACACAGAAGGGAGGAGAATTTTTTTTCTACAAGGGAAATGAGTCTCTGTTTACGGCCCAAAAACAGATGGGAATGCTTTCTTTCAAAAAGATGCCTATTTTCTACGTCGTTGGAATAAGATGACAAACCCATCTTATTATGAATGAATGACCTTTGGTTGAGGACTACACTTGGGGCATTGGTTTAGGGGAGTCTTGTCTGTCACTGGATGGAAAACACAATATGACCCTCCACCAAGGAGGGAGAAGGGAAGACAGCTTTTTTGACCACCCAGACCTGGAGCAGGGGAGGTGTTTTTGAAACTGCCGATTTTTCTGGTTGTCTCAATCTGATGCACCGGTCATGTTCTTTCATGCGGGTCTGAATGGTTCTCCCTGTCTGTCCAATGTAGTGCTTCCCGTACTCACATGGAATGGAGTACACACCCGGTGTTCTCAAACCGATGTTATCTTTCACTTTTCTGAGGAGGCCCCTGAAAGAACATGACCTGAACGGTCATAAAATCTGCCTTGATGACGTGAGCCTAGTAACCAGAGTCCATGGATACTGGGACCATCTAGTGAAAGAAGCCATCGTGATCCAACTGACTCCACAAAATTTCATTAGAGACACCGGTTTCAACCTGAGCAAGGCATGGGACCCCACTATTGCACGGCTAGCACAACAGCACGCTGATTGGCAGAACCATCAGCCAATGAGCAGAAAGACCAACAGTGGCCACTTGAATATAAACCCGGATGATCACACTCATGGCATCTCAGATACCCTGAGGATGATGGCAGAGACAGCCATCGAATCATTGGGAAACCAATTCACCACCTGGCTGAAAACCTGAGAAAACTTCATTGCAGCCATTCGCCGGGAAAATCTCAAATATTTCTACAAAATAAGTTTACATTGACAAAGAAAGCAATCAGAAATACCTTACAATTATCCAAGGTCAAAATGACTTCTATGGTTCTTTGAGTAGTAAAGAGAAGAAAATTAAAACAATTTTTAAAAAATTACAACAAAGAAATTTATTGTAAATTGTAATCAAGAAGTCTAACAAGATATTTAAAAGCCTAAAAGTCTTAAAACTATAAAAATAATATGCAGTCAAAATATCCCTTCTAATAGTAAATGGAAGAAATTTAAAATTATTTTTAAAAGATGACTGCCATGGTCCTTCTATTATTAAAAGTAAGAAAATTAAAATTATTTTTTAAAACACCAACTGCAAAAATTCATTTTAAATTGTAATTAGGAAATCTAATAAAATAATAAAAGCCAAAAAGTCTCAAAACTATAGAACTAACATTGAAATAATAATATCACAAAAATTACTTTAACAATCAAAATGACTGCTTTGGTCCTTCTAGTGTTAATTCTGCTTCTTGGTCTTCTAGTAAATTGAATTGATTGCGGAGTTCAAGCTGAAATTCTTCTTTTCTCTCTTTTAGTACTTGTGTGTTGATGATAGGCCTAGGCTTCCTGATCAGCTTCTGTCTTTCCAACTTACAATTGAATTTTATTCTGCATTGCACTAATTGATGGCCACTTCCAGTTTTAAACTGGTTGAGAACAGAGCAGTCTTCTACAACGTGCCTTTTATTGACTTGTATGTAGTCAATTTAATTTTTTATGCCATTGGGTCCCTTCTAGGCTCATTTTCTTGTTAGGGCCCTTCTTAAAGGTGGAGTTCATTATGTAAAGGCTGGTACATTTGGCTAAGTCTACAAGTCAGATACATATACATATTTACAAAATTAATTTTAATTTACGTTTTTGTATGCCATTAAGTATCTCATCTTCTGTAACAGAAATGTATTTATAAAAGTAGAGCATTGTCAGTCTATTCAACCTATCTTGCAATATTGAGTTTCGAAAGTAATTTTTCAAATATTTTAGAATTGAAAACGATCGCTCTGTAGAACTTATAAACACTGGAAAGGATGATAAAATTCTTAACAATTTATAAATATTTGGAAAAATGTTGTAACTGCATACTTAAAGACAATCTTTTGCACATTTTTTAATATCTGGTTGTTAAAAACATAAATGAAAAATCAGAAACTATTTCATTAAACTCTTTAAAACAACATTTTAATTGGTATATAATTGTATCTAAAGTTTTGTTATATATATATATTTACTCTAAAATATTGCTACAAATCATTAAGCTACTAAAAACTTCATTAAAATATATTTTTATTTTCCTATTTCTTTTTTTAAATTTTGTACAGATTTAGATTTAATTTCGTCGAAACAATTTTGAAGGTAACAAAATTATCACAGGTGTTCTTTAATAATTCAGATGCAATTTTTAGGTGCACCTTTTCTTTGAAGAAGTTTTGAAACAGTATTCAGTATTTCTGTTTTAAGAAGAGTTTAAATACAGCTTTGAAATTTTACAAGCTATTATATATTCAAGTTGTTTTACTTATTTCTGTTACTTTTAGAAGTTAAAATATTTTTTGACAATGTCATAAGAAGTTTTACTAAATGAAATCACAGCAAAATTTTTAAACTTTCAACTGTTGTGTATCATAAAAGAAATTATTTTTTGTAAATGTTTGTAGGGTCAACATCTTAGTGTCTGAGAGAAGAGCAATATTTACATTGACAAAACATTCCCAACATCGAGAAAAGAATAAATTTTAGCTAAATTTAACCCTTAACTAAGCATGCCAGTGCACAATGTACACCATCCACAACAAAGTTGCATCATATTGTGAAATCAAGATCTAAATGTGTCAATTGCATCATTTGCCCTACTAGTCTTTCTCGAACCAGTGTAGTCTTAAATCTGTCATAACAAACTTTTCTGTTTGTTTTATGATTTGTCTTTCGCAAATTTCGAGACCAGAAAGGAGGATGCATATACACCCTTGCATCCCTCCCCTGGCTGTGCCACTGGTTTTGGCTAAGGAATAATGCTAACTTCAAACTGACCTTATTATTATTATCAAAATGATAAGATTTTAATGTATGTATATGTAGAATGTCTGTAAGATTGATAATCTTCTTTTTTTTCCAACTTAATTTTCCAAAAGTCACTCTCCTCCTAAAGCTTTAATTTAATAATTTGATCACTGTACTCTGGCAAAAAAGTTTCATGTAATATTGCATGTTTTCTTACCCCAGAGATTGTCATACTATCAATTATTTCTTTAAACTTGGCCATTACATAGCTTTACCAAACTAAGACAAATGAAGAATGCGATGAAATTGCCATGTTGGCTACTTTTGTTTCCAGTGTTCTTGCCCATCATAACATATGCGTCCTATAGACAGGGGTAATTGTTGAAAATTCAGCAAGTTTCATTTTTTTATTTTGGGTACTGTTTAGTTACTGATGCAATAAAATACTGTTTTATCCTCTTACAAAACAGTTGTGCTATAAAAGTAGCTCATTTGTAGTAGTCTCATGGTTTGCTGTTTTATTCAGAAATTTTTTTCCCTTTAAATCTGTAGAAACCATGTACGAACAAAGCATCCTGGCTCTAAGGAAGCAGTTGGAAATGACAGGGATGCAACTGATAGCAGTGAAGTTGAGGTGAAGGAAGGAGAAGAAGAAGTTTCTTTCATAGATGGTGAAGTGACTGAAGCTCAAGTGATCTTTCGCTCCTTGGAAGCTGACTTAGACAAGAGAGGACATAATTCAATAGTATTTCCGGTAAAAATTTTTATTTTTATTTAAAATTATACACCACCTTTTTGAACTTCGCGTGCTTGCGGTTCGCGAATTTGGATTACGCGCCAAAAATATTTATGACCATTACTTGTGTTTCGCGCATATTACTTGCATTTCGCGTCATGCGTTTACGATGCCAACAACCGTGAACTTCCTCAATTTTTTTGTTTCTAAGTTCATTTTAAACTTTAGCACCTTAAAAATTGACATAATTATTATATTATACAAGGTGCGGAGAAAGAACTCCCCGATTTTGGAGGGGCTTAGCTAGGGTTGGGGTGGGGGACAGGAGTGGGGAGTGGAGTCGTGGAGTGGAGAGTTCTTTTTGCCACACCTTGTATTTATAATGCTCGTTATTAACCGTTTCAAAGTAAACAAACGTGATAGCTAACAACTTCATCCTTTTGTAGCTCATTGTCAGTTTAAAACTAACTGCCAACGGCGCTATTTTCGATAACAGTCAAAGTTGCTGACATCTAGCGGCCAAATTAGAAATTATTGGCTAATGGAAAAGCATCTTACACATTTAGTTTTTCACAACTTTTACGAGTATGACTGAAAATATTCGTTCTTCGCGTATGAGGTTGCTGGTTTTTGACCAAAATATTTAATGATTTAATTCTATTGTCTTTGTATTTTGAATTTAATTTAAGGAACTGTTGTTTTATTAGGTTTTGATTGTTTATTACGAATTTTTAATGTAAATCTAAGAATTGCTATCATCTTGTAACAAGATTTTCTGCCGTGTATTTTGAACGCGATTACTAAAAGAAATGTTATAACTTGATTACGCTAGGTTTTGATTTTCTGTTATGCATTTCTAAGGTAATTAGTAAAAGAAATGTAACCACTTTTTAATGCTAGTGTTTTTTGCGGCTTGGAAATGTTTGTTGCAGAATCCAGGAAAACATTTGTGCATGATGTACTCAACATTCCATTTCAGTAGTTTAATTTAAATTAAACCATTTTCTAATGAACAAAAGAAGGTCAAAAATCACATACAAAATTTTGTGGAGGTAAACTGTACAAGTGCGGAAAGAAGTGTAATCGCTTTGTTATGATGGGTTTTCATTTCCTATTACATGTTTTGAAGATAATTAAAAGTATTTTTTTACTTTATAATGCTAGGTGTTTTATTTGCGGTCACATTTTCTTATATTTTCTGTTAAACTGCCTTATTTATGATAAAAAAGTGAATTTTTTATGTTGGCTGGGAACCACTCTCGTAATAACATGGCATCTTATGGGAAAATAGGACTTGCACTTCACAAATTTGCATTTCGCGTCAGTTTTCCGGAACCAATTATTCACAAAGTTCAAAAAGGTGGTGTATCTACTTTTTTAAATAATCTTAGTTAAATGCTGTTGCTTTTATTTTATCGATAAAGTTATTTTTTTTCCAACAGGCAAACCTAACTAGCTGAAAATGCAAAAATAAAGGCTGAAGGACAAAGTAATGATCGAAAGAGTTGGAAACCAAAACAAAATGATATGCTGATTTGTAACATAATAGCTAGTTTTTTGTTACATTGTGATGAAGGGAGCTGGTAAACCAGTGCTCCTAATTTACACGAAGATGCTGAGGAACTAACGACAATATTTGACCTTCAAAATTGAAAGATGGTCTTTAACATTATTTAATGCACTGTATATGTTGATGGGTTGATGGTGCTTTTGTTGCATCTAATGATGTAACTTATTATCCTGTATAGAGTGTGCATCTTGATTTTTTTAAAGATGGAGCATTTGATATGTATCAAATTTGCATTTAGGTATATTAAATTGTTTTTCAAATACCTATCTATCTTTCACAGAAATTTTAGTTTTAGTTTATCTTATTCCTGAAATTGAGTTAGACTGAAAAGCAAACATACCAAATTTATTCTATTCAATTAAGTGATATATGCAGTTCTTCTAGCATACAAAATTATTCATTCTTGATGAGTTATAACCTTTTCTGAGAGCATCAGTTTTTAAAAAGAAACTTGGTATTCTGGATGAACAACATGCCCAGTTTTTATTTCCTTGTTGGACCATTTTTTAAAATGAGTTTATCTTTTAAGCAGAAGTGTATGATTTTGGTCAGTTGTGTACAGTTCACAGAAGCAAGGAAATCAATCCATCTCTTTATGGTTCCAAGTAAAGATTTTTTTGAATTATGAAGATTATCAATCTAATTAATAAGTATACATCATGTAGTATTACTTTTTGAAAATGAACCATGAAACCTAATGAATTGTTTCACAGGTAAGGTTTATAAGGCTAAGAGACAAGCAGAGTTAAGTAGAAGATCCAGCACTAGAGTAAATGGTGCACTGGACAAACTTAGATTTTTGCACCCTGATGCTCTGGACAGTGGCGTAGCGAGGGGGAGCAGAGGAGGACAGTTTCCTCCGGGCACAGGACCAAAGGGGCACAAACTCATGGGCCAAAAATTAACCCTTCTGTTTATAAACAATAATAATATTATAATATAAGTCGAATTTAAATGCTAGTATAGTATGCTTAGGTTTCTATCACATTCCCCTCATTACATTTGTCTAGAAAATTATACGGAGCAAAGGGAGGGGGATGCATCTCTGTGACTTGCCCTCGGGCAAAGGAGAACTTATCTATGCCACTGGCTCTGGAAGATGTTAATGTATAACTTGTCCACCTTTCTGCCTGTGTGTGCTAAAGTGTTGATTAAGAAATACTAATTTTAGTCATGCTTAACAATTAAAGGATGTAAATAAGATGATATATAGGTAAGTTCCAAACTTATTAAAATAAATTCATGTCTTGAATACATCATCTAACCAACAGGGAGTGCATTAGCTAACAAATGTTTTTTTATGATACATATATGAATGTCATCATACCACTTCTTTTAAGAATATTTGTTTCCAGTTTTAATTTAATTACATGTCCATTGACATTATGTTGGTAATTGGAAGCTAATCAATCCTTCTTTTCTAATTACCTGAACTGAACGAAGTCTTCTTATGTTTGATCTTCTAGCATCTAAACTTTATTCTTTCTATTTATAAAACTATATGGTGGAAGGATTCCATCTTAACTGTAAAATACTTACATTATATGGCTAAGAAGGAACCCCATTACCATATTAATCCTCACCATAGTTTCCATTATTTATTATAAAATTATCATTATATATCGGCGTTTCTTACAGAGTAGGATATAATATTTATTTATTTATTTAAAACTTAGTGCTACAAGTTGGCGATCTGCCAGGTGGTAACATAAAGAAACCTCGTAGGTCTCTCACACATCCAACAACGAGATCTAAAGACAAAAAATAAGACAGCAATCAAAAGATCTATAATAATGACATAACAAAAATATTACCCATAAGAAATATCACTGCAACCAAGAAAATTCAAAAGTTTCAAAAAGGAAGGAGAAATATTTTTAAAAAATCACTCAAGAACCATATATAGGAGGATACTAATGTTTAGGCACTTCCAGATGTGCTGGAGATTCGAAATTTTTTTCATAGGTAGGATTTTGTGCAAAACTGACTAGAAAAAACGAAAATCATGAAAAAGTGCAACAATGTGGCCGCCAAAAATTCGCAATTGTTTAAACAAATTTTCAAGGTTTATGTATTTTCGCATGTGCTACGGAGTTGAAATTTTTTTAAAAAGTAGAATTCGTAAAAAAAAACGAAATAGAGATTATACAAATTTTGATATTTTAATTTGTTTGGCAATTTAAAATTCTTAAATTTAAACAAATAGGTAGATGCTTAGACACTACGCCTTAGGAAGCTGAAATTTTTATATTATTTAGAGGATAATCTATGTAAACGACAAAATATTTCAATTTATCCATAAAGTTGATATTTTGGCCGTTATAAATTATTTAAATTTAAACAATTAGATAAATGTTATTTCACTTTTAATTGTACTATAAATTTAAAATTTGGCAGAAATGTGTGGCATTATTAACTCAATGTGGGAAAAGTATAATATTCCTAAAATTGCAAAAAAAGCCATAGTTTTACTCCATTATTCTTCCATAATGAAAAAACGAAAACCTTTCCAGAGGAGAAATCTTTAGAATTAAAGAAATATTTCTCATGATGAAATATCTGTGTGAAAAATGAATGAGATGAAATGCTTGCAGTATGCAAGCACCTTCTACTAGTATGTTATATCCTCCTCCTCCTCTGTAAGGAACGTCTATATATAATGATGTTATCTGTTATATCCTCCTCTGTAAGAAACGTCGATATATAATGATAACACATAGGAGGATACTAATGTTTAGGCACTTCCAGATGTGCTGGAGATAAGAATTTTTTTTCTTATGTAGGATTTTGTGCAAAACCGACTAGAAAAAACGAAAATCTTGAAAAGTGCAACAATGCGGCCGCTAAAAATTCTCAATTGTTTAAACAAATTTTCAAGGTTAAGTATTTCCGAATGTGCCACGGAGCTGACATTTTTTTAGAGGTAGGATTTGTAAAAAAACGAAATAGGATTATAGAAATTTTGATATTATTATTTGCTTGGTAGTTAAAAATTCTTAAAGTTTAAACAAATAGGTAGATGCTTAGACACTACGCCGTAAGTTAGGGAGCTGAAATTTTTAAATTATTAAGAGGTTAGCCTATGTAAACGAATAGTTATTTCAATTTATCCATAAAATCGTTATTTTGGCCGTTAAAAATTATTTAAATTTAAACAATTAGATAAATGCTATTTCACTTCTAATTGTACTATAAATTTAAAATTTGGCAGAAATGTGTGGCGGTATTAACTCAATGTGGGAAAAGTATAATATTTCGAAAATTGCAAAAATTAGTGATTGTTTTACTCCATTATTTTTCCATAATGAAAAAACAAAAACCCGTCCAGAGGAGAAATCTTTAGAATTAAAGAAATATTTCTCATGATGAAATATATCTCTGAAAAATTAATGTTTTTTGTCAATGTGAGATTAACTGCTTGCAGTATGCAAGCACCTTCTACTGGTATATTATACTTAGGCTTCTGATGAATATTTAAGTACTAACAAATATTGATTTTTCACTTAAAGTTGAAAAACAAAATGATGATTCTTAACATTGTTCAAAATATTTTAATTAAAACTCACTGCCATAAAGAGGGCAGGACCTTAAGTAATAATGTGTGGACCAAATGCCCCAAAAAGTAAATTTATACTGTACAGGAAGTTTTTCTTACTTCATACTAGGATGTCAGTGCAGCTTTGCTTGCAAAGAAATCAATTAAAAAATAGATGTGCTAAAAATTTATATTATTTATTACTTACCGTAAATACCCGCGCATAATGCGCACTTTTTTTCGAAATATTCGAGTTAAACATTAGGATGCGTGTTATACGAGGGTACATAATCTTCCTATTTTCATTTGACCACATATTTCCACAATTTCGGCACGGTAATTACTGCCCGGGTATCCTCATATTTTTATTGGTGATTTTTACGAAAAGCAAGATGGATAATAGTAAAAATTTATTAACTAATTCTATAAACATACATTAATTAGATATGAAAAGAATGAATTCAGTATTTATTCATTTTAAAAGCCAAGAAATACTTCCGTCACTGGACCATACTTCTTCGAGGTTGTTATCAGAATAGTCATCTTACGCATGACGTCATCCTACACCGGCGCCCGGCCTGGTGGTGAGGCACTACTTACCAATTAAAAACAATGGCGGCTGTTGCCTTTGAGGATGCTGGGAGTTGATGTTCTTGTAGAACTCAATAAAGTTATCGTTCCCTACCTTTCTCTCAGCATTCATACGTGATTTATTCTTGATTCTTCGAGTCTGTAGTTAATTATGGTTATTTGCTATCGTTTTGACATGCTCCAGAGTGTTTTAAAAAGGGTAAAACTGAAGGTTGGGCGAACCCGTCCACCTCAGGCGTGACAAAAACGTATGTAAAAAACATCGGATTATCGTCATTCCTTCATTTTATTAGCTCAAATAATGTCATATACCCTACTGTGAAATTAATATAATTCGATTTATTGTGTATATCCTAATATCACCTTGTAAGTAAACATAGAGTATGTAATGATTGAGTTAGCTGACGTTCTTTTGGAACGTTATTCGAAAATTTCATTTCGCATTTTCATTATGTTACCAATAATTCGATCATTGCTTTAGAACACGTTACACCATCTACTTTATTCTGGAACGGTAACGCCAAAAAAATCTATGCGCACTATACGCGGGTATATAGAAAAATCATAGATTACGAGACTGAAAACCCCCCTGCGCGTTATACGAGGGTGCGCATTATACGCGGGTATTTACGGTATATGTATTTGATAATCGATTCTATCATTATTTCACATTTTATTTATTTCACTTTTCATGTGAGTACGTATGAACGTTGGGGGAAATGGGAAGAAGGTAGAGGGGCAGAGAAACTTGAGGTAGAGCAGTGGTTCCCAACATGGAGTCCCCGGTCTATAACGGGTCTGGCTGCAAAAAGGTTTGGAAGCACACTTCGAGAAAGGAATCTGACCAAGGTAGTACTGCAAGGCCGTAAGCCAGGGGTCTTAAACTCATGTCGGTTTGCAGGCCACATAAAGGCCCTCCACTGAACCCGCGGGCCCAATTAAGGCACTGTACCAAGTCCACGGGTCGCATACTTTCCCAAACCTCATATATTTTCATATTATTTGGACATTTACTCTCCCCTTCTACAAAAAAGAAATCATCCCAAACATATGATGCAGTCTTAAACCCATTCATTACAGATATAATACTAGATTCGGTGTCGAGGGTTAGGTTCTTTGGACATGCAAGAAATACATTTACAGTGAGAAGAACATACTTTGTACCTCACCTGAACAGAATTTTTATAAATCGGAATGAGAAATAAACTAGGTACATTTTTAAAGTGCTGATTTAACGTACTTATTAAATTTATTAGATTTATGTGAAATATTCTATAAGAAATACATTTGAGTTTTGGCCATTTTGTGTATACTATCTTACTTCCCGGCTGCAGAAATGTACCACATGGGCTGCAAGTACAGTTGGGGAGTGGGACTTTTTTCTGTCAGTGACAAACAAATACCTGTGACTTGTACCTGTTACTTGAGTCATCAGTGACTTTTTCATTGCATTGACCTTGAGCTGGCGGGGGACTGCCTGAGTGCAGTACAGCTGCATCAATTGAAACCATTTGGACCATTGGAACACTTGGAACTGTTGGGACCCAGTTAGGACTTGGGTTGATGGGAGTAGGGAGCATGCCCCTTCTCCTGTTCCACCGAGTCTGCAGTGACATAAGCAATGACTGACCCTTTGACTGGTTGTGACTTCTCACGCATACCTGTTATCGGTTCCAGTTCCCCCTTAGTCACTGTGACAAAATAACAGTTATTGTAAATAAGGTCCCAATGTAATTCATGATTTTACTCACAGAAAGACCACCCAAAAGAGGGGTGGAGATCTTGAGATAGAGCAGCGGTTCCCAACTGAGGGTCCTCAGACTAAAGGGGGTCCATGCTGGCAAAAGGTTGGGAAGTCCATCTCAGGAAAGGGACTGATCAAGGTAGTATTGCGAGTCCATAAGCTATGTTCAAAATTTCAAAAGGTTCCAATGTAATTCGTACACTTATCTGCATTAAGACTGCCCAAAAGAGGGTGGAGATAGAGCAACGATTCCCAACTTGTGGTCCTCAGACTAAAACGGGTCGGCAGGGATGAGAAAAGACTGGGAACTGCTGAGATAGAGGACAGCTTTCACTTTTCATGTGGGAATACACTCGTTATGAAATTAATGACATAGATTCATCTTTTTCTCCTAGCACATGTTATTTTTCATTTTTCCTGCCAAGGAGAGTGTGCCCCATGAATTAATTCAAAATATCTTAGAAACAAAGAGATTTTAATTAATTAAATTGATTAATTGATGTAAATTTTGCAACATTATCCTAACTAAATCAGTTCCATCATATGTGTAAAGATCTTTCATGGCAGTAATGAGAATAAAAATAAATGTAATGGCAAATTCGTCTAATCTGTATTTCATCTATGAGAAGGAACTATTTGTTGGAAGATAATTTAGAACATTCCAAGCCAAGAAATTCTTCGTCAATGCACCATTCTTCTTCTTTGTTGTTATCGGAATCGTCATCTTACGCATGATGTCACCTTACACCGGCGCCCTGCCTGGTGGTGAGGTACTGGTACTACTTACAATTAGAAACAATGGGAGCTGATGCCTTTTGAGTATGCTGGAAGTTGATAGTTGTAGAACTAAATAAAGTTATCGTTCCCTACCTTTCTCTCAGCATTCATATGTGATTTATTCTTGATTCTTAAAGTCTGTAGTTAATTATGGTTATTTGCTATCGTGTTTACGTGCTCCAGAGTGTTCTAATAAGGGTAAAACTGAAGGTCGGGCGAACCCGTCCACCTCAGGTGTGACAACAACGTATGTCAAAAACTTTGACAGGATTATCGTCATTCCTTCATTTTATTAGCTCAAATAATGTCATATGCCCTGCTATGAAATTAATATAATTCGATTTATTGTGTATATCCTAATATCACCTTGTAAGTAAACATAGAGTATGTAATGATTGAGTTAGCTGATGTTCTTTTGGAACGTTATTCGAAAATTTCATTTCGCACTTTCATTATGTTACCAATACATAATACCAATAATTCGATCATTGCTTTAGAACACGTTACACCATCTACTTTATTCTGGAACAGTAATGCTAAAAAAAATCTGTGCGCACTATACGCGGGTATATAGAAAAATCCTAGATACGAGGCTGAAAACCACCCTGCGCGTTATACGAGGGTGCGCATTATACGCGGGTATTTACGGTATTTAATTTTTCACTACCTACTAGTTTTTGAGATTATGTCATGTTTTTGTTACTGTAAAAAAATCGGACAACGTATATTTTAGTGATTATTACTTATGAAAATGAATTATGTCAGAAGAAAATAAATAAGATGTGAAACTAAACTTTTAAAATAAACCTGCAATGCAGTTATATTTTCTCCTTTCAGCTGTCTTGATTACTGGAGCAACAATATTTTACTGAATACTACAAGCACATAGGCTATTACTAGAGTGTCACAGGTACACAGTTTTTAGGCGTATTTTGCTTCCAGCATAAGCACCTATTATCTTTGGTTTGCCCGTCCATCCATCTGCATGTTCGTTCTTGACTTCTACCAAATGGTTTTTATGAAATTTTATATTAAGGACACAGTCAAAGACAATAAAAAATCATGTAAGCCAATCAGGGGCACCACTTTACTGGTGACAAAAAATGAACTTTCTGTTATATCTCGTAAATTTTGGTTATACCAAATAGTTTTCAAATACTCTTGTAGAACTAGTAATGTAGAGTATTTCTTTTCCTATGCAATTTTATCACAGCAGTAGCCATTATCAAGAAAATTGAACAATAAAGTTAGAATTCGCTTTGAACTTAGAAAAATTCAAGCATAGCTACCTAATTGTTGTCAACGTAAATAATCTTATTGGTTACTGAAGTAAATAAGATTGCTATAATTACAAAATACATTTAATTCCTTATGCATGCATGACAGATTTTGTAAGCGGAAGGAAATGGATTATCTACAGCAAAGAGAAGAACATAAATGTAAATATTATACTACTGAACTCAAGTGAGGTATGTTTTACATAATTTTTTATTGTTTGGTTGATTGAAACTGATAAGACAATAATTCATTAAATAAAAATTGAATATTTCCCTGGCATAATTTCTGATATATTGTTTTGCACTATTTAGCCATTAAAATTACGTAATATGTTTATTGATGCACCAACTAAAGGAGGAGAAGAAATTTTTAATTTGCTGCTTTATGGTGTTTGTTTTGTCAAAAATTTATATCGTATTGTTTCAAATACTCCATTGCACAAAATGCACCTATTTGTGATACACTCTACACTTTTCTAACTTGTTCATTTCTTTTTGGGGTCATAGGTGTAACAGGTTTTCCTCTTCTGAAGTTTTTCATTTACTTGGAGAAGCTCTTTTACTCCTCGTACCATCCTCATACGGATCATCATCATCAGTAGTGTCAGCTTTATGACTGATCTTGCTGAATAAGGAATACATTTATGGTGTGGTGGTTTCCCATTGCCTTCCACACCAGACAAACAGAAGGGAGGAGGGATATCTGGCATCGGCATTAACCTACTCTTATGAAGAGCACCAAGGGGACCAACTGCTTAACAAGCCTTCTAAAAGACAGAGCACTAACTTATGTTCTCTTATAAAACCACACAAGTAGGGGACAGGGTGATCCCAGGCTCAAAGATCTGACCTCTGCTGGATTTGAACCCAGGACTGCTGTGTGGATGGCCAACACTAGCAACTCCATATTGGTATTATTTTGGTTAATTTTAGTGATGACAGAAAAATGCCTAGACAGTGAAGAATTAATGATATGGGTAAGGGGTGGAGTAATTATATGCAAGCATTTGGCAAGTATGTGACTAGGGATATTGTCAGGCCCAGAAGAATGATGGTTAGTTAAATTCAAAAGGCATGCATAACTTTTTCTTTGGTATATAGCAGAAAAATAGAATGATGTTTTTGGGAAGAGAGAAGAGATCATCTGGATGAGGCTAAAGCTTGACTGGAATTAATATCTACTGGATTTACTGAAATTTCATTAAAATGCTCATTAATTAGATATCTAGCAGTTTGAAGATGCACATATATACAGGTAGCTCCCGCTATGAATTTGTTTAACACGAAATTCGCTTTAGCATGATTTACCATTTGGGGAACCTGTTCACTTGACATGAAGAATTCCCGGTTTTACATGAGTTGTAACATGATCCATTATGTAAAAATAAAATAAAAAATGTTGCCATTAAGGCAATGTGTATATTAATTTATATTTATTCGTAAAATACTAGATAATATATAATTTGCAGTCTAAAGTCAAAGTAAAACTTTGCATAGCCATTTTCTATGACATTTATCACGAAAGAGTGAAACATAAAAAAGAGAAACTGTACACAAATGAGGGACCACTAGACTAAATTATGCAAAATAAGCTTTGGAAGATGAATTCTGATTGTAATGCATTTTGTGAAAAAAGCATGCTCGTAGTTGTAGATGTAAAACAAAAAACAGTATCAAAACATAAGACATCATGATCATGACGAATATCAAATTTCCACCACTAAGGTAATGAAAACTTTTTAGATTTGATAGTTTCCAGGTATGACTTAGAGGCAGAGCTCATCTTTTGTGATTTCTACTTCATGTTTTCCGTCACTTTCTCGGTTAAAGTTGCGATGTCGGAAAAAGAGAAATTGATTCAAACTTTTTGCATTACATTCAAAGAGAAACTGTACATACATGAGGGAACACTAGATTAAAACACGTGAAATAAGTGATGACACTGCTGCCCCCACAGAGGGAAAATCAACTTAAGCGAATTCTACTTCATGCTTTTCATCACTTTTGCAGTTAAAGTTGCGGAAAGTATTAAAAGAAGTTTTTTTTTATTTGCAGATGCAAATTATAAATTAATGAATATTCTAAGTATATTTATCTATAAATAAAAATTTATATATCCACTGTGATACAGCGATCTCTTTCACTCGAACATGTATCTCCTGCATTTTATTTGGTTTCTTATAGGATTTATGTATTCGCTTAGCACGAATTTGCTTAACACGACACTTTTTAGGAACATATCTCCTGTTAGGCGGGAACTACCTGTACTGCCATTAATATCTAGTTTGATATTTTATTGTTTTGATCTTTGCCTATAGTGCAAGAGACAATAATATTCCAGGTAGCTATGTTTTTATTTTTAGTATTTGTTATAATTTAACTGTGATAAGCTTTTTTTTGCTTCAATAACTTAGAGCTTATTTAATTTAAGAAGCTTTTTGATGCTTATCTCATCTTGTGGATTGCGTGTTATTTTGATATCTTTATATAAATCGCAAAGATATTTACTTGATCTGATAATTTCATCTGTGATCCATTTGGAAGATGCATAGGTGAAAGTTATGAATTGTTTTGGAAAGGAATTTTTTAAATTAAAAACAAAAATGTCCATTAAATAGTCAAAGATCTTATTAATATCATTAGATGAATGACCAGCCAACAGGTGAGATGGTATGTATGGAGGTGGAAATATTTTGAGCTCCAAAAATATGTTTCTGTCCATAGGGTGTTTGTACCTTAGCATTGAGATTACCATTAAATGAGATGATTTGAGCACAATGGTCTGAGATACCTGTGTCAATGACGGTAGTCTCATATTGGTATTTTGGTAAGTTTATTAAAATGTTATCAATTAAAGTACTACTTGTCAAAGGTATTCTAGTAGGCTGGTTAACAGTAGGAAAGATATTATAAGATGCAGTCAAGTTAAGAAACTTAGGTTGATGAGGGCTTTTTTTAAGGATATTAAAATTAAAGTCCCTGCAGATTATCAGTTTATCATTTTTTCGACATTGAGATACTAAGAATAGACGGATTCTTCAAATGTAGCTAGGAATGTATCAATATTCTCCAAAGATGATCTGTAAATGGCTAACAGGAAAATATAGTTTTTACCAATTGATCATTTCGTGGCTGCTTTTTCATAGCATTTTTCAGTATTAGAAGGCATATGAAATTCACAAACTTGTTTAGAAAATATGGCAACTCCACCGTTTTATGAGAAACTCCTACAGCAGAGGTTCTCAACGTGGTGTCCAGGGGCACCCTGGTACCCTCTGAGATATTTGTAGGTGCCCATTGAGGCATTTCAGATACCTGTTGCTCTAATAGCGAGGCAATGCCAAAGAGACACAATATTGAAATACATTTCAAGGGTCGTCATTCATCAAATGATATGAATTTTCACTGGGTTAAAGGAAAGTTAGTGATTTGAAATCTAAATTATCGGAGGAGCAATCTATATTTACAAAGCCTGTTGTTAAGTTTAAAAACAAAACAGCTTCTTTTAAAATTGCTCATTTATTAGCATTAAAGAAAAAGCCACCTGGAGTTGGCCAGCTTATTAAGGAAGCATTCATTGCTGGTGGTGAGCAACTTTTTAATGGATTTTCAAATAAAGAAGAAATAATGTCAGCAAAAAAAATTTGCAACATTCAAACGACACAATTACTAGAAGAGTGACTACCATTTCACATGATATGAAAGTTCAACTGCAGACTGATCTAAAAAATGTGACTGGTATTCCCTTCAACTTTATAAAAGAATGGACTAAATTAACCTTTATAGTAGAGATTTAAATCCCTGCTGTGGGCACTCACGGCCTGATTTAATTTGGGGTATTTAAATCAAAAATGTATACCTGCAAACAAATGCTCATAACTTATGAACTAATTGTCAGAATTCGTTCAAATAAAAACATATTGTAGCCAAATATTTTCGCTATAGCCAGAATTTAATTTCATAAATGTAAGTTTTAAAATATAACAAGAAAGATATGTATTTTAATAATATAGGAATTTTTTTACATGCACAATCTTAAAAGGACACTTTTGTGTGGTATTTCTCGGTGCAGGATATTATGCAGAGTTCCACGTCACATTTTCTGCACTGGAAATTCGTGCGAAAGTCTTTTCCTAATAATGAACACACGTGGCAATGCAGTGTTTTTCCCTTAGCTGGCCAGTGATTATTTTCTTTGACCTCTAAACACCCCAAACTAACAATGGGGGAAAGAGGTGTTTCTTGCAGGGCAGTATGGGCAGAAAGTGCACTCTAACCCTCCTGCTTCAAGTGTCTTACGAGTGCAGCCATCCAGCTTGACGAACTGCCGGTTGCGGATTAGATAAAGAAGCTACAACATAATAAAATATCATCGCAAACACTTACAAGCAAAGTAAATAAACAATAAAATACTGCCTTTCAAGAGAATGAAATTTCGCCAAAGGAAAACTCGTTGTCACTGCTGCCACACAATTCAGTGGTTTGAGGATGACTATCTGCTGTGACAAGCAATGCATTTCTGTGGACTTGGAATTGCCTGCCTAGCCCCAAACGATAGCTAGCACAGGAATATCTATGAACGAAAACATATGTAGCATTACTTTTCCTGACCATATGACCAAGGAGTACAAGAATTTCTATGGAAAGGATTTTTGGGAATATCCTGCAATAAACCGACCCAACAATTCCTTTTTATTGGCCCCTATAAGCGGAAAGCTAGTTCAATGTGTTTCTATTCATGTAGGCTCGGTTTTTTTCTGAGTTCTGCATCACAAAATTTCATGCCTAAAAACAAGGATTTATTCAAATTATGATTATTCATGAATAAAAATTACTAATTCCATTAGAAAATACATTTGTATAAACTTGTTTAATCTCGCAAGCAAAACAAATCAATTCCGAATTTGAACTCACATATAGACTGAATCTACTCAAAAAATCAAATAAGGAGATGCCAATGAAAGAGCCTCATGTAAAGCTTTTGAAGAAGTGATAAAATAATGATTTTTATGCTCTCAGTGTATAAGGGAATGAAGACGAAGAGGTGAGAGAGACAGAATGATGCAACTGCTGTGTAGCGGTGTCCTCATGTCTGTCACCACCCAAAACTATCTTGAAAATCTTAGCTTCTTAGTTCTTCTCATTGCTTAAAAATTTTGCGCACAGTAGGACAGACATAGCAAAAACATAAGCGATTTTTAAAAAACACTAAAAAAGATATTAGGTACTATAAATACCAGTTTGTTTTGCTTTTCTCACCATTCAATTTAGAAATATTTGGTTTTGTGTTTTTGTGGTTGAGCACACCTCCCTCTCCCAGAATGTGGTGAGTGCAGGGCCAGCAGATCAGGGTAGCAAAACAGGCAACCGCCTATGGTGCCAGATATTGAGCGACGCCATGAAGAGCCAATGTTTTGATTTCACGGCACTTTTGTATACACACAATATATTTTCACACTTATTTTTCTCATAAAAAAGAGAGATACTACATCTTTCCTTCGCGTTAACTTTAAATCTATTTTTAGTCATAAATTTAATCAGATAGAGTGCAAAGAGCGTAAACATTTACTCATCCCTCACCTACCCGCATGTAGTGAGAATAAAAAAGGTAAAAGAAAATGAAATAATGGAAGGAGGTTATACATTGTCATTCTAATGATGAGGAAGGAGAAGTGGGTAAACAAATTAATGCTATTGTTTACCCTCAAGCGGCAGCACCAAATATTCTAACGGCAGCGCAGAGCAAAACTGCTATCAACCAAATTTAATGTGAATATGTTGATGTATAAAAGCAGACCATCCATATTAAGTCACAAATAAATTTTCCTCCCCTTAAGTCACTATTGAAAACTCTTTCTAGCTATATCTCACAAAATCCGTAAATATATTTGTAGAGGTTAAAAAACACTTTTCAACCAAAATAACTAATCCTGTAAAGCGATTTTATTTATACTGCACAATGAAATTTAAACATGTAAAAGTGTACTACTTACAATATAACACAAGCAAAAACTTTTTGTATGCACAAATAGCCACAAGCGTAATAAAACGTAACTAAAATTTACTTACATGATTGTTGCCAGAGCAATTTTGAACCAAATATGACTTAGGTCATTCAAACTGAACACAGAGCTCATAATGATGTCATAAAAACTAGCCACTAGCCAAAATAATACAAACATTTTAAATAAAATTTACCTGCATGGCTGGTAGGGCCAGAACAGTTTTGAAACTATGTATTTCATGGCCTTTCGATTTTGTAATTACTCGATTCCTCCCAGATCTACAAATGGATTTCAAATCATTTAAAAGTGTATTACATGCAATATAACACATGCAAAAACTTTCTGTGAGCACAAATAGCCGCAAGTGTAGTAAAACGTAAGTAAAATTTTCTTGCATGAGTGGCAGTGCCGGAGAAATTTTGAACCAAATATGACTTCTTACACTGAAACTGAAAACAGAGAGATTAATTACTTGTAATGATGACAGACAGACTACTAACTTGTTTACTATGGTCTGTTTGAAGAATACCTAGAAGGATTTTTTACAGAGCCTCTTCTTATATTAGCTGAGAGAAAATATGTATTTGTGGTAGCATAAATGCACCAGCGCTGCCACTCGAGGGTTAAGAATCGATGGAAGCATAGCCAGGTGCTTTTAGTTACTGGAATACAATTGATTTAATCATTCTTTTCTTCTCCTACCGTTTTAGTCTACATTCATTTTTGATTGCTATTTATATTGTTTGTTCTTGATTTTGCTCCCTTTGTAAATATATGATTTAGGATTTAGTCGTTTATTTAACTCGAATAAAAAGTAGGGTTACCAGATATCCTGTTTTGAACCAGACTCCAGTATTTAGGCAGTCTGTCTGGGAAAAAATAAAAGGTAATACCAGACATATAGTGTATATATTTTATCGAACAATTCGCTCCTTCGATGACTCTGTCCAGTATTTTTGGAGAAGCCACCTGGCAACCCTATTTAAAAGAACTTTATATGTACAAATAAATGGTGCAATATTAATTGCACAAACTTTCTCATATATATATATATATATATATATATATAACAACTTACGGAAAAGGAAAGGTAAAATAGATATATGGATGTCAACAAGGTGTTGGGATGAGGAAACCCAGTGAGCACTCACCAATCAGACGACTTCAGGTTGGCGAGGCCCCGGGGATGTCGAAGCGACACACGTAAAATAACACAAAAACACAGAAACATCACAAACGTAAAGCTTTCGGAACTACTCCTTCTTCAGCTACAGAGAGAGAACTCATCCTCATCCCAACACCTTGTTGACATCCATAAATATATATATATATATATATATATATATATATATATATATATATATATATATATATATATATATATATATATATATATATCATTATATATAGACGTTTCTTACAGAGGAGGAGGAGGATATAACATACTAGTAGTTGGTGCTTGCATTCTGCAAGCATATCATATCACCTTGAAAAAATATTCATTTTCAGACAGATATTTCATCATTATAATTAACTTTTTAATTCTAAATATTTCACCTCCGTAGCGA
The DNA here is from genome assembly GCA_028673005.1 of Tanypteryx hageni. NCBI lineage: Eukaryota > Metazoa > Arthropoda > Insecta > Odonata > Petaluridae > Tanypteryx > Tanypteryx hageni. Next base: position 56,734,126 of record CM054115.1, on the reverse strand, counting down.
TTTTCGTTTTTCCCTTATGTAAAAATAATAGATTAAAACAATCCCCAAACTTTGCAATTTTAAGAATTTTATCCTTTCGCCATTATGTGGTACTAATTATACACATTTCTGCCAAAATTAAAAGTTGTAGCACTTCTAGAATTGAAATAATATTTTTCTAATTGTTTAAATTTGAAATATTTTAACGGCCTGCGCAATCTATTTATAGAGAAATTCAAATGTTTATTTGTGCAACCGCACTACTCTGTAAATAACTTGAAAATTCCAGCTTCATAACTCATCCCGTAGTACCCAAACCGTTATCTATTTGTTTAAACTTTAAGAATTTTTAACATCAAAACAAATCAAAATATCAAAATTTGTATAATCCCTATTTCGTTTTTTTACAAATCCAATCTACAAAAAAAATTTCAGCTCCGTAGAACATTCGGAAGTACATAAACCTTGAAAATTTGTTTACATCATTGCGAATTTTTAGCGGCCGCATTGCTGCACTTTTTCAAGATTTTCGTTTTTTCTAGTCGGTTTGGTACAAAATACTACGTAAGAAAATTCGAATCTCCAGCTCATCTTGAATTGCCTAAACATTTGTATCCTCCTATATATATTTTATCATTCTATATAGACGTTCCTTACAGAGGAGGAGGATATAACATACTAGTAGTTGGTGCTTGCATTCTGCAAGCATATCATCTCACCTTGAAAAAGCATTCATTTCTCAGACAGATATTTCATCATTAAAAATATGTTTTTATTTCTAATGATTTCACCTCCGCAGCGATTTTCGTTTTTCCCACGTAAAAATAATAGTTTAAAACAATCCCCAAATGTTGCAATTTTAAAAATTTTACACTTTCTCCATTATGGGGTACTAATGCTACACATTTTAGCCAAATTTTAAAGTTGTAAGTAAAATAATATTTTTCTAATTGTTTAATTTTAAATAATTTTTAACGGCCGCCGCAATTCATATATGGTAAAATTGAAATGTTTATTTGTGTAAATTCGCAACTCTGTAAATAATTTGAAAATTTCAGCTTCCTAGCTCATCCCGTAGTACCTAAACAGTTATCCATTTGTTTAAACTTTAAGAATTTTTAACTGCCAAACAAATTAAAATATCAAAATTTGTATAATCCCTATTTCGTTTTTTTAAGAATTCTACTTACAAAAAAATTTCAACTCCGTAGCACATGCAGAAATACATAAACCATGAAATTTTGTTTAAACAATTGCGAATTTGTAGCGGCCGCATTGTTGCACTTTTTCAAGATTTTTTTCTTGCCGGTTTTGCACAAAATGCTACCTAAGGAAAAAATTTCGAATCTGCAGCTCATCTGGAAGTGCCTAAACATTAGTATCATCCTGTTATCATTATATATCGACGACTCTTACAGAGGAGGATATAACATACTAGTAGATGGTGCTTGCATACTGCAAGCATTTCATATCACCTTGAAAAAAACATTCATTTTTCAGACAGACATTTCATCATTACAAATGTTCTTTTAATTCTGCAGATTTCACCTCCGCAGCGATTTCCGTTTTCCACAAATGTAAAAATAATAGTTTTAAACAATCCCCAAATGTTGCAATTTAAATTTTTTTACACTTTCTCCATTGTGGGGTACTAATCCTACACAATTTAGCAAAATTTTAAAGTTGTAAAGTAAAATAATATTTTTCTAATTGTTTAAATTTAAATAATTTTTAACGGCCGCCGCAATTCATATATGGTAAAATTGAAATGTTTATTTGTGTAAATTCGCAACTCTGTAAATAATTTGAAAATTTCAGCTTCCTAGCTCATCCCGTAGTACCTAAAAAGTTATCCATTTGTTTAAACTTTAAGAATTTTTAACTGCCAAACAAATTAAAATATCAAAATTTGTATAATCCCGATTTCGTTTTTTTATGAATTCTACTTATAAAAAAATTTCAACTCCGTAGCACATGCGGAAATACATAAACCATGAAAATTTGTTTAAACAATTGCGAATTTTTAGCGGCCGCATTGTTGAACTTTTTCAAGATTTTCGATTTTTTTAGTCGGTTTTGCACAAAATCCTACCTAAGAAAAAAGCTTTGAATCTCCAGCTCATCTGGAAGTGCCTAAACATTAGTATCCTCCTATATGTTATATATCATTATACTAGTAGTTGGTGCTTGCTTTCTGCAAGCATATCATCTCACCTTGAAAAAGCATTCATTTCTCAGTCAGATATTTCATCATTAAAAATATGTTTTTATTTCTAAAGATTTCACCTCCGCAGCGATTTTCGTTTTTTACACATGTAAAAATAATAGTTTTAAAAAATCCCCAAGTGTTGCAATTTTAAAAATTTTACACTTTCTCCAATATGGGGTACTAATGCTGCACATTTCCGCCAGATTTTAAAATTGTAGCACTTCTAGAAGTGAAATAATATTTTTCTAATTGTTTAAATTTAAATAATTTTTAACGGCTGCCGCAATTCATATATGGTAAAATTGAAAAGTTTTTTAGTGCAAATTTACTATACTGTAAATAATTTGAAAAATTCAGCTTCCTAGCTCATCCCGTAGTACCTAAACAGCTATCTATTTGTTTAAAATTTAAGAATTTATAACTGCCAAACAAATTAAAATATCAAAATTTGTATAATCCCTATTTCGTTTTTTTAAGAATTCTACTTATAAAAAAATTTTCAACTCCGTGGCACATTCGGAAATATATAAACCTTGAAATTTTTTTTAAACATTTGCGAATTTTTAGCGCCCGCATTGTTGCACTTTTTCATGATTTTCGTTTTTTCTAGTCGGTTTTGCACAAATTCCTAACTAAGAAAAAATTTCGAATCTCCAGCAGATCTGGAAGTGCCTAAATATTAGTATCCTCCTGTTATATATATCATTAAACTAGTAGTTGGTGCTTGCATACTGTAAGCATTTCATCTCACATTAAAAGAACATTCATTTTTCAGACAGAAATTTCAACATTACAAATAGTCTTTTAATTCTAAAGATTTCATTTCTGCAGCGATTTTCGTTTTTCCCACATGTAAGAATAATAGTTTAAAACAATCTCCAAATGTCGAAATTTTAAAAATTTTACACTTTCTTCATTATAAGGTTCTAATGCTACACATTTTAGCCAAATTTTAAAGTTGTTGCACTTCTATAAGTAAAATAATATTTTTCTAATTGTTTAAATTTAAATAATTTTTAACGGCCGCCATAATTCATATATGGTAAAATTGAAATGTTTATTTGTGTAAATTCGCAACTCTGTAAATAATTTTTAAAATTGCGACATTTGGAGATTGTTTTAAACTATTATTCTTACATGTGGGAAAAACGAAAATCGCTGCAGAAATGAAATCTTTAGAATTAAAAGACTATTTGTAATGTTGAAATTTCTGTCTGAAAAATGAATGTTCTTTTAATGTGAGATGAAATGCTTGCAGTATGCAAGCACCAACTACTAGTTTAATGATATATATAACAGGAGGATACTAATATTTAGGCACTTCCAGATAAGCTGGAGATTCGAAATTTTTTTCTTAGGTAGGATTTTGTGCAAAACCGACTAGAAAAAACGAAAATCTTGAAAAAGTGCAACAATGCAGCCGCTAAAAATTCGCAATTGTTTAAAAAAAATTTCAAGGTTTATATATTTCCGAATGTGCCACGGAGTTGAAATTTTTTTTATAAGTAGAATTCTTAAAAAACGAAATGGGGATTATACAAATTTTGATATTTTAATTTGTTTGGCAGTTAAAAATTCTTAAAGTTTAAACAAATAGATAGCTGTTTAGGTACTATGGGATAAGCTAGGAAGCTGAAATTTTCAAATTATTTACAGTATAGTAAATTTGCACAAATAAACATTTCAATTTTACCATATATGTATTGCGGCGGCCGTTAAAAATTATTTAAATTTAAACAATTAGAAAAATATTATTTTATTTCTAGAAGTGCTACAACTTTAAAATTTGGCTAAAATGTGTAGCATTAGAACCTTATAATGAAGAAAGTGTAAAATTTTTAAAATTGCAACACTTGGGGATTGTTTTAAACTATTATTCTTACATGTGGGAAAAACGAAAAACGCTGCAGAAATGAAATCTTTAGAATTAAAAGACTATTTGTAATGTTGAAATTTCTGTCTGAAAAATGAATGTTCTTTTAATGTGAGATGAAATGCTTACAGTATGCAAGCACCAACTACTAGTTTAATGATATATATAACAGGAGGATACTAATGTTTAGGCACTTCCAGATCTGCTGGAGATTCGAAATTTTTTTCTTAGTTAGGATTTTGTGCAAAACCGACTAGAAAAAACGAAAATCTTGAAAAAGTGCAATAATGCGAACGCTAAAAATTCGCAATTGTTTAAACAAAATTTCAAGGTTTATGTATTTCCAAATTTGCTACGGAGCTGAAATTTTTTATAGAGGTAAAATTTGTAAAAAACGAAACAGGGATTATAGAAATTTTGATATTTTATTTTGTTTGGTAGTTAAAAATTCTTAAAGTTTAAACAAATTCGTAACTATTTAGACACTACGCGGCATGTTAGGGAGCTGAAATTTTTAAATTATTTATAGTTTAGCCTATGAAAACGAATTAACATTTCAGTGTATCCATGAAATCGTTATTGCGTCCCTTAAAAATTATTTTAATTTAAACAATTAGATAAATGTTATTTCACTTCTAATTGTCATATAAATTTGAAATTTGGCAGAAATGTATGGCATTATTAACCCAATGTGGGAAATGTATAATATTCCTAAAATTTTCAAAATTATTGATTGTTTTACTCCATTATTGTTCCAAAAAACGAAAACCCATCCAGAGGACAAACCTTTAGAATTAAAGAAATATTTCTGATGATGAAATATCTGTCTGAAAAATTAATGTTTTTCAAGGTGAGATGAAATGCTTGCAGTATGCAAGCACCTTCTACTAGTATGTTATATATCGACGACTCTTACAGAGGAGGATAGATAATGATAATATATAGGAGAATACTAATGTCCAGCCCAAACTACAAGAGCAAGAGAGCTGAAAGTTTTAGTTTATAGAAATTTTGATATTTTTATTTGTTTGGCAGTTAAAAATTAACCCAGCATCTCACAGAAGGCCCTTGTCACTTGGCTCGATGTAACAAATGGCATCAAAACAACTCAGGCCGCTGTCTCCTACACACTCTTATGCAGCAACGCACTCCTTGTGACCCAGGGTGGAAATCCTCTATTTAAGTCCACAGGGCTGAAGTGGCCTAAGGTTGAGGAAGCTCTTTATGAGTGGTTCCCCTTGCATCAAGAGTGCATGAACATCTCTGGAGAACTTCTTAAGGAGAAAGCTGCAGCATTCATTAAGCTGCTTCATTGTAATGAGGATGCCTCAAAGTATGAGGTCAAGAACTGGTCCAACAGGTGGCTTGAGACATTCAAGCAGTGCTACAGGATCAAATCCTTCCAGCACTTTGGTGAAAGCGGAGGTGTTGATATGGACCTGGTTAAAGAGGAGCTCCCTCAGCTCAGGGTAGTCCTTGATCAGTACAACTGGCCAGACATCTGCAACATGGATGAGACCAGTCTCTTTTTCAGGATGCACTCGCTTACCAAAAAGGTTCTCAAAGGCCGGAAGCAAGAAAAAAACTCACAATAACAGTCTGTGCCAATGGCGATGGATCACAGAAGCTGCCTTTATGGGTGACTGGCAAGCACTGGAATCTCAGATGCTTCAAGGGCATCACCAGAAACATTTTGGATGTCGAGTGGCAAAGCTTGGATGACTGGTGCAATGTGTATCCATTGGCTGCATTGGTTTGACCATCAAATGAGAGGCTGCCAGGTACTCCTCATCGACTATTGCCTGACTCATAAAGTGAATTCTGGCAAGCTCAAGCACACTGCTTGTCTTCTTGCAGTCCAACACCACTTCTAAGCTTCAGTCATGCAGTGCTGGAATAATAAGAGCCCTCATGGCTCACTACAGGTGACACTTCAACCAGCACCTGCTGGATGAGCTGAGGTATAGCTACTGCAGAACCAAATAAACTCAATATTCTCCAAGTCATCAACCTGCTAATGCAGGCTTGGTATGATGACCTCACCCCCAGCACCATCCGCAGCTGCTTCCTCCACTGCAAGATCAAGAGTAAAGGTAATGAGGCTGGGGAGGGAGAAGCAGAAGCTGAGCTGGAGCAATATGTCACTGAGATCGAGGAGTAAATTTAAGCTCTCTGCTACAGGAAGCCCATGGATCTGGATTTCATCCTTAATCCTCCCCAGGAGAGGGAGGTTATGGCAATGCCCATGGACTAGAACATTGCTATGGAGGTTCTTGAGGAGAAAGAAAATGGACCTTGCAGAGGCAGCATCTCCTCCCCGTCTCTGCCAAAGCTGCACTGGAGGCTTCTAAGTTGCTTGAGGAATGGTGTCTTCAGCAAGATATGGAGAAAAGCGAAGCTCAGATGCTAATGATGGCTTTAAGGACCAACAAGACTAAGGCCTCTGTCAATTTAACCTCCTCCCTAAAGCAGAAGTCCCTGATGAACTTTTTTGTGTGCCCTGCCACGTGATTTTGAATGTTGTATGAGCTACACACTATTAAAAAATAATTATATTACTATATATAATAGAATAATTCTGTATTTTTGTGCCTAACCCTCCTGCTCCTAAATGTTTAAATCATATATTTTGGAGAGAGCTTGCAATTTTAACGATAATTGCCTTGACCAACCTATCATTGTCAAAATTTGATTTCCTATTGTTGTTTCAAGGAAAATGCTAAATGTAACATGTAATCATGTTTTAAAATGAATTTTATTAACTATTACTTTTAAATCAATATTCTTTTTTGACCAATTTGAAACTTGCTCTTACTCCATAAATATGGATTATAAGATTTGTTTTCAAGTTTCTCAATGAATTTCAACAGACATTCACTTGAGTTATAGTATAAACTACCTTAGCTTATAACCTCCAATACCTTATAGCAGAATTTGGTCCCAATCATCTAACCTAAGGCAGGTTTTACTGTATATAACTTCACAGATATTTAATAAACCCTCACGTGAATATTGAATATACTATTGATGCAATGTATACTCATGGGATTGAGAGATCATCGTGTTATTTTTGGGAAAGAAAATAATTTTTAACGTGTTAATGATAAATTATAGATAATAAATTCTAATATTAAAAAATTATACTTCTGCTGTTTATCTTAAAGAATTTGATTTGAAGAGAAAATAAAAGAATGTCAGAATTGCGCATCTTTGAGCTGCGGATTAATCATGTTCGTCAGTTCACTGCAGTGCACTGTTATTATTCACAAATATGAGATATCATTCAATTTAGTTTAACCGTTTAGGCTGTAATAAGATTTTTAGTTGATCGCGGCGGAGGCGTGACGTCATAGGGCTTGGGTAAGGTAGATTATCGTACATTGTAAGGCCACTGGATGCCATATAGAGATTACAAGAGATATATGGCTTACGTAGTATTATTTTTGACATCAGGCTATACAATTGGATTGATTTTAATCAAATTTTGTGGAGCCATTTTTGAGTAAATAAAATTTTTCTAAAAATCGCCAAGAATAAACTACCCTTAGTTTTTGAGAGGAAGTTATTGGAAAGAGAAAATTGGAGCCTAGAAAACCTTGGATGACTGAGGAGATACTGATTTTAATTGAAGAAAGGAACAAGTTGAGGAAGAATGGAAATGATGAAACTTATAAAAAAGTTAAGAATGAGATTATTAACAAATGCAGAGAAGAAAAAGAGAGATGGACCAAAGAGATAGTGAAGGAAATTGAGGAAGATACAAAGGGAGGAAGGCAAGACAAAGCATACTTCAAAATTAAAACTCTCCAGTACAAACCAAGAACTAAATCGGCAATAGTTAAGGATAAGGAAGGAAATATGTTATGGGAAAATGAAAAAGTATGTGCTCGGTGGAAAGAATACATAGAAGAATTATATAGTGGAAGAGATGTTGGAGATGGATGTAGATTTATTGAAAATGAAGAGGAAATAAGAAATGACGAGCTAGGCCCAACAATAACCAAAGAAGAGTTTTATAAAGCTATTAATAATCTTAATTCAGGCAAGGCAACAGGTGTTGATGGTATACCTGCAGAACTTTTGAAGAACTTAGGGGAGGAAGCAAAAGAACATTTCTTTAAAATTATAAAAGATTGTTATGAAAAAGGAAAATTACCTGATGACTTTATAAAAAGTAAAACTATAAGTTTACCAAAGAAGGGGAATGCAGTGGAGTGTAGTAACTACAGAACAATTTCACTACTTTCGCACGCCTCAAAAGTTTTAATTTATATCGTGAAAAACAGAATAAAAAGGAAAATAGAACATTATATTAGTGAAGATCAATTTGGATTTAGAAGTGGGAGAGGAACGAGAGAAGCTATATTAGCCCTCAGGGTGATAATGGAAAGATGTTTAGAAATGAACAGGACATTATATTTAACGTTTATTGATTTGGAGAAGGCCTTTGATACAGTTAATTGGGAACTGTTGTTTAAGACTATGAACAAAATAGGTATTGATTGGAGGGACAGAAGATTAATTTTTAAGCTTTATCAAAATCAAACTACAAGAATAAATATAAATGGATTAGAGAGTGAAGCAAAGATAAGGAAAGGAGTAAGACAAGGATGTCCGCTATCTCCATATTTGTTTAATATGTTCATTGAAGAAAGTATAGAAGTTATGAAGGAAAAGACAAAAGGCATAAAAATAAATGGAGTTAGAATACACTGCATTAGATTTGCAGATGACATTGTAATATTCAGCGATTCAAAAAGAGAAATGAATAAAATGCTGAAAGTATTATCGGACACGTTAAAACAGTGGGAATTAAAGATAAATGTCAAGAAAACCAAATTGATGGTTATAGGCAAAAGTAATGCAGGGACAATATCAAAGATCAAAATAGACAGTCAGGAAATTGAGCAGGTGAAGCAGTTTTGCTACCTAGGTAGTACAATTACTGAAGATAATAGATGCGTACAGGAAGTGAAAAGAAGAATAGCACTTGCAAAGCAAGCTTTTCAATGCAAAAGGAACCTACTGACAAGCAGTCATATGAATTTGGAAGTAAGGAAATCCTTTGCAAAAGCTTTTGTCTGGAGTACCTTACTTTATGGTAGTGAAAGTTGGATGTTAGGAAAGAGGGAGAGGTCCCGTCTGGAAGCGACAGAAATGTGGATATGGAGAAGATTGATAAAGACAAGTTGGACAGAGAGAAAGACAAACCTTGAAGTTTTGGAAGAAGTAAAAGAAGAAAGGAAACTGATCAGAGGAATGGAAGAAAGGAAGGCAAAATTTTTAGGCCATGTGATTAGACATAATGGATTAATTGTGAACATCTTGGAGGGGAAACTTTTAGGGAAGAAAGGAAGAGGCAGACCAAGAAAGAAATACCTTGATGACGTGGAGTCAGTGATGGGAGTTGAGAAATACGAGATGTTGAAGAGAATATCAGAGGACAGGAGTTCATGGTTGCAGCGACAAGGCTTAGCCTTTAGATGAAGAAGAAGAAGTTTTTGAGCAATATCATTTTTATGAAAAAGAGTTTGCATAAATACGAAATATCATTTGATTTCATGCACACGTTTGGGCCCTAGAACAGCAAACACACACAGCATGGCAAAAACAAATTTTATGGGCTCAGGGACATCTAAAACATGTATTTCCATCAAAATCTCAAAGTCGAATTTTTTCATGATAACAATACTTTCTCAATATACTACGTACATATATGAGAAAGGAAAAAGTGCTGATTTCCGTAATGTATGTACAATGCAACACTCTCTTATTGTTAGAAAAAACATACAAACTCAAAGGAATACCACAGAGAACTGCAAATTTTTAGCAGAAAAGGTTCCAAACACATCATTCCAGCTACTGAAGGGTCAGGGTCATAAAAGGCCAAAAGAATGTAACCCTGTCATAAAACCTAAGCCTGGGGTATCCCCAGCAACCTACGTGAGTACTGCAGGGTTAACAGGGTTCTGGGAAACCTCAGCAGGACATATTCTTGAACCTCTCTCTAGGTATTGAGATGCCCATGGAAAATCCCACCATTGAACCGATAGATATTTCCACAAAGATGCATCTATCCAAAGGCTTAGGAGCATGTATTCTCAAGAAAATCATTAGCCTTTGCCTTATTCGGTGTTGAAAAGTGAGGCTTTCAAAAAAGACTCATATTAAAGCAAAAGGAAAAACCCTTCTTTTGCTCCCACTGCTTATGAGAACCGAAAAAATGGAACAAAATAAATAACAGTTTTCGGTTTCGGTTAGGGTTCAGAAAATTTTTTTTTTGTTCGGGTTCGGTTTCACTCCAGCTAAAATAACGGTTTTTTTCGCTTTCGGTTTTTGGTTCGGTTCCAGTTCGATGCCCTGGTCTGCGCATCTACATTTGAGCTGCCACAGCTCAGTGTGCAAATTCTATTAGACTTTGTCTACAAAGGTTGCATTGCGCTCAGTTTGGCAATAGTTATACTCGTAAGTTCGATATATTTACGATATTTATTTTAATTTTTATAATGTACTGCTATTTATTTAAAATGATTTTGGCTCTCATCAAATATATGTGTTAACCTAGAAATGAATAAGTAATCAATTCTGTAATTAAGCTAACCAAGAAATTTTAATTTAATTTTAGTTTTTACCCTTATTTTCAGTATGGACAATTTTGTAACACGAGTGGTAAGAACCGAGACTGTGAAGGAGAAAAGGGCTGACATAATAACACTGATAATTATAGTGATAATCAAGCTTCAAGCTTAGCTCTAAGAAACACAACACAGTCACTGGATGCACCAGGAGATACATCATTGGCAGCCAATGAAAATACAGCTTTGGCGACCAGTTCGTTATCTAGCAAAAAGCAACCAAGTACCTATGTAGAAACTTTTCTCGGGTACACAACCGGGTCAAAGTTTGATCCTGATGAAGATGGCAGAGTCAGCCGTCGAAACGTTGATCCTAGATCAAACTTTGACCCGGTTGTGTACCCAAGAAAAGTTTCTACAAGCAATCCACCGGGAAAGCACCAGATCCTACTTCAACCAAGTACCTAACCAAAATTCAGTTTTAAACAAGGAATTGCTCTCCAACACTGATGATCCTGTAAACGACATATCTGCAAACAGATTGCAACGGCATAGTAGAATTTCACAGGGTCCTTATCAACCTAAATTTTCATTATTTCCACGAACGAAAATAGGTTCTAAGTTTAGAAGTTTTCAAAAAGACTGGTAGATATGGTATTTACCATTGCACAGAGTACATCAAAACTCTTGATTTTTGTTTTTCGATTATTAATAATTTATATTTATATATTTTGTTTGTTTATTTTCAAATAAAAATATAAAAAGGACTTTTTTTACTGATGCATAGCACACCCTAATAAATTACTCTAGTTTCACCTATGATCCAAAGGCAGATGAAATGTCTTAAGAAGAGTACAAAGAAAGATGAAATAAAGACGGGAAAAAATAAATGCACGCAATCAACAAAAAAACAGCACATGAGTACGGAAGAAATTGTTTCAAATAACCAGTAGTGCTATGCTTTCAAATGCTGAATTAACAGTTGGTAAATAAAATTGTTTCCTGTTGTCAAGGGTGGAAAATTGTTACAGCACAAGCTGTTGAAAAGATAATTTTTTTGATTATTCGCAAATGACATTTTAAACTAATATTTTTATTTTGTCTAATAGTCAACCGTAATTCCTTTCGTTGCCAGTTTTTATTAAATATGTTGTTTCAGGAATTTTCCAAAAGGTGGTGTAAATGTATACAAGTTACAATAAAAATAAATATCTCCGAAATTACAGATTTTACAAAAATTTGTTTCAAACAAAAGTCGTAGAGGATATTACAATCTACAACACTGCTATTTACTAACATTACTTAAAATGAAATCTTAAAGGAAATATTTGACAAAAGCCGAATAAATTTTTAAAAATCCTAAACGATGCATTCTAGGAAAAATAGTTTCAAATGTTGTACAGAATAACATTAACTACAATATTTAAATTTAATGATATTATAAATTATTAAGTTTTAATGGAGAAAATTGATAAAAACGAAAGAGACCAAGAGTAAAGTGTCACTTCCTGTTGACCGATTTTCACCAAAAACTAATCAACTCTTGCCCTTTTAATAAAAATGTCAAATATAAAATTTCGTGTTGATCTGATTAATATTTTTTGAGTTAGAGCACCCACAAACTTCCTATCACATACATCATGAAAATGATCAAAAAGTGTTCAGGGGACCTCAAAACGCATATTTCCGTTGAAATCTCGAAATCGATTTTTTTCATGAAAACAATACTTTCCCCTATACTACGTATAGAGATAGTAACAAGTGAAAGCTGACAAGCTGGGGAAGGGAGAGCATATTGCAAAGGCAAGCAATGGAATTATGGTTATGAAATAGAAAGATAAAAAATCTGTATCATTCATTACAATTCTCCATTGCAACAATTTTCAGGGAAAAGACAGAAAATTGAAACCTCTCTGCATTTTAGAATATAACACAGCAATGGGGGGAGTGTATATGAAAAACCAAAAGCTTCAGCCCTACCTTTTAGAATTTAAATGAAATAACAGATGGTACATAAAATTATTTAGATGCCTATGAAATGTTTCGGTGCATAATGCATTTAATAGTTGTCAAAATAAAATGGACCAGCTAAGTTTTTTCCTTATATTAATTCAACAATTGTTTGAAAAGTATGGAAGTGTCTTGGAGTCACCATGTGCCAGACGACCATCCACACATTCATCACCATGCTGTTTAGTTGCGAAACATTTCATCAAAAACATATCAGCAACAGCGAAAAAATATAGATTCAATAGAAGATGTCAAGTGTGCTCCTGCAAAATGAAAGAAAAAGATTACCGTGTATTGGTGCCCTGAGTGTGATGTAGGTTTATGTTTAGAAGATTGTTTTAAAACTTCCCAAATGAAACTGCATTTATAGAAAACTATTAACCCTTTCATTGCTATGATGGTAAGTAACCTGCAGTCCCCCCAGTGCTGGGCTAGTTCTGGCACACCAGCTCCTTACTTTCATTCACAATGTTTACTTATATTTACATGCTTATACTTGCATTTAAGTTGCCCTCTGTTATGTAAAACTCTCGTTTTTAAATTCCTTAATCCATTTATTAAATATTGTACTTTTATTTGCTATTTTTTTACTTACAATTAGAAAAAAATAAAATATCGATCTCTAGACATCATTTGTTGAAAAATAGGGGATTGAAGCAATGGATCACTAGGCCAATGTTCCTGAATAGAAAGATACTTATTCTTACCATTAATCTATTTAATCGATAACCTTAAAAATTTCATCATCAAGCATGTTGTTCATAACACCCGACATTTTGGTAGAAATGGATACAAAAAACACATGATAAACGATAAATTTTAGTAAAATTATTTGAAAAATAAGGTGGCCATTGCAAGAAAATATCTACTTAAATATAAAAGAAAGCATTTAAATTGATTTTGAGGAAATTAAAAAAGACTGATGTTAGAAATAACAACGAAGTCGAGCTTGAGTATACCTGAGCACAGCAAGGAGAGACTACTTCCGGCTGCTTGAGTATACTTGAGTGCATGAGTAAAAGGGTTAAAATCAGAAGAATTTTCGTTGAAAAAAACAGCAACTATGCCATAACTTCCTTTTTATACTACCTAATCATTACTGTAATAAAAGCCTAGATGCTGGTATTTGTGTATAATGCTGACATCATCAATGGCACTTTTTAATGCATTTTAAACAAACTTACCGATTAGGTGAAAGGTTGAAATTTTGCAGGAATGTTTGTTTCAGATATAAAAATTAAATTAAGAAAAAAAATATGAAAAAAGACCCGGGTTCGACTCCAGGCTGGTGATTTCCATTTCCCGTAAGATAACGGCTATGTTTTAGGAAAATTAATGAAGTTTCTTATTCTATTTATCTTTTTCTGCCTACCATTCAAAATCTCTCGTATTAAACATTTAAATCACATATTTTGGAAAATATTGGTTTTTAAACGGGATGTTGCCTTGCCGACCATGTCATTATTAAATTTCAAGAATCAGTTGTTGTCTCACCCTGCATACATGTAATATATAAGAGTGCATAGATTGCCTTAAATTATTGTAGGAATTTTCGCGAAATTACGTAATCCTAATGGGACTGGAATTTTACTCTGGATTCTTTTCCTTATCTAAACGACTATATAGATATAGAGTAAGAGAGAGGGGGATGTGGGGAGGGAGATAGGAAGGAAGGGATATAGAATGGAAGGCACATAGAGAGTAAGGGAGGTATAGAATTAGAAATTAGGAGAAGAAATGGATAAAGAGGGAGACCGAGAAAAAGGGGGAGAGCTATGGATTGGGACAGGAGGGAATGAAAGAAGGGGGAGGGGGTAGAAAAGAGAGAGGGAGAGAGAGAGAGAGAGGGAGGGAGAGAGGGAGGGAGGAAGAGATGGAGGGAGGGAGACAGAGAGGGAGGGAGACAGAGGGAGAGAGGGAAGGAGACAGAGGGAGGGAGGGAATATTATTATTTGCCTGTCATATGATGGGCAATACACTAGTTACTCTATAATTAACCAAGTATGTATGGAATTTGATTTGTATTCCATCTAGATATAAAATTTTGTTTGAGAAAGTGAAACCACAGTGATATTTGCAAAATTTGCTATTGTGAAAAGGGCCTGCCAGCATTTAAATCTCAACTGGCTTCAGGAGTTATAGGAAAAAACATCACAAATATTAATAACTTAAACTCTGTCATAGGTGCCAAATCTTCCTGCTATGACTCTGGGCATAGTCAAATCCTATGATGTCAAGGAAGTTCTTTAGTTACAATTTGAGAGAGAGCTGTTATATGGTTTCTGATGAGAAGTAAATGTGTGTGTATTTTTGGCTAATCAACCTCTTGGATTATTATTGCCATAGCTCCTTCGACATCAAACACACTCACTAGGGAAGAGGGAAACCCGGTGCTAGCATTAGCTTACTCTTAACGAAGAGAACCAAGGGGGCCAACAGCTTAACATCCCTTCCGAAGGATGGAACGCTGACTTTGTGTGGTCTCCTCAAACCACACAAACAGGGGGCCAGGCGACCTAATGTTGAGAAGTAAAGTATAACAGAAACTGCACCATGCTGTGGTACAATGGGCAAGCATAATAATAACAACAAATTAATTCCATTAGGTCATGGGACTTCCACTGAACTATCCACCTGGCAAGTTGAAAACCCGGGTTCCCAGTCATAGCAGAATTTTTTCTCATTTCAAAATTATTCCCAACATTACAGTTTATGTCTATCTGCATAGGATCTCATGATCATCCATTATGTCATGTTATGACAATGGGACATGTCAGATTATATTAAATCTTAGCATACATAATAAGAAAGTAAGAAACATCAAATCATACACATTACCATTAGACAATATTATCTATAAAATTTTTATATGCATCATAATATGTTCTTCCTATTAGTATTTCTTTGACCCTTTTTTGGGAAGCATTTTGATTTAGAGCTTTCACACTTGCAGGGAATTTATTAAAAACTTTTTATGCAAGGAATCATTATTGTTGTCTTTATCTAAGTACATCAAGAAGTATAGTTTCTTTTTTAATGCTCATTAATTACATTTCTTGCAGGGTGATAATCGTAATTTCTTTTAATAAGACACGCAGCTTCATATATGGTCAATGCAGGTAGTCATAATTTCATGTTGTCTAAAAAAGGGCTTGCAATGCTCTGTTATTAATCCGTGCCATGATTTTAAGTTTGTTTTTGCAGAATAAAAATTTCCTTGGCAGCTGGAGATAAACCCCAAAGAATCAGACCATAGCACATCATGCTATGAAAATGAGCATAATAGGCTATTTTTAGTGTTTTCATTGATGTCACCTAAGTTTCTGTAATAGATACAGTACTCTTGATAATTTTTTATTTAACCCTTGAATATGTGGTTCCAAATTTAAATATGAGCAGACACCAGCAGCCACCAAAACAGTCAACCTATTAAAAGGCTATATGCAATGAGGACAATGAGTTTGACTTATAATTTTAATCCTGATTGAGTATAAGAAGATGATGAAAAAAGATAAAGGAGTTTGGAAAAGTATAGAATTAACCATTGTAACACATGAAATTCTATTTCAGCCAATGCTCATTGAATGTGTTGAATAAGGTTTTCCTGAAAAAATGAGATTATATGATTCATTAACTTATGCTTTAAATACGAGACTACTCTGGGCAACTGCCTGCTCTCTATGGAAAATGTGATAATTATAAGCAAATTTCCGAACACACTGTGTAACCATTAAATTGTACTAACAAGAATAGTTTTAAATACTTCCTCAGTATGGAGAAAGAACACACAAAGAGAAGTCGATTAAAAGTTAACAGGGCGAGAATACTAACCTTTCAAGCATTAACTCCATTCGTTTTAAATTAGATTTTGAATAGGGTATTTGACGTCATGTTGAGCACATTTTTCGCCTTCGCTGCTAAACGCAAGGTAGTTAAAAATCCTCATGTAATGCAGTTCTGTTAATAGAGAAAAAGAAAATTACAAAATAAAGAAATATTTTTAACATCATAGATGCTGCGCTATATAATAAAATAGCCTGATTGCACTATCAAACGTCAACGTATTTAACTAGAAAAATGGAATGTGCAACCTGTGTTTTTTGAATGAAATAAAATCTATATAGTAAATTTTACTTCAGAATTCTAAGAGGTTTTTTAACATCCAAACATTCATGACTTCTACTTTATATTCCATAGCATTATCGACTTCTCAGTACCATGAGTTTATATTTCATGGATACTAGCCAATTCTTAGTGGTATTTTATCATAATTTTTTAAACGATTGAGATGTTTAATCAAACTGCATCATGAAATTCCAACGAACTTCATTAAAGGTAAATACTACATGATAAATTTTAAAACGCGCGGAATTGCGCAGTACTTCTGTTAGAAAAAGAAACCAGGAAAATTAGTCTTATACAAGTTATTTATTTTTCATTTATTATTACTTATATAATAATTAAGTACAAATAAAAGACTATATAACGAAGTGAAAATTTTGTATAAACTTTAACTTAAAACTTTAACGTAAAATAGATGACTCTCATGAGTTGAAAAGTCAACAGTTGAGTTACGAATTACCCGTATTCTAAGCTTGCATCGAGTTGTCCTAACTGAGCTTTAAATAAGGTCAGAATGAATGTTGATTATATTTTTGCGAAAGATTTGCGTGTTTAATTGTTAAATATGTATTCATGAAAAATCTTTGTTGTTAACTTCTGAGATGTATCATTATGTTGTAACTTATTTTTAATTTGGTTGTTGTTCAAGTTTTGACACGTATGGTAATGTTTTACAATCATTTCGTGGGGTAATTCATAATTGTGTATTATAATGTTGCTTGTATTTCACTCTATGAAACTATGACGTGCTGTGCTTATCTTCCAGACCTATTAATTATGAATTTTGTTTTTTATTACAGTAGTTGCGTTTTGTTAACTGGTGCATAATATAATGGATAATTGGAATAATTCATACCAGTATTGTGGCGATCCAATGGATTTCTTTGGAATGTATGAACATCAACAAATAGAAGATCTTCAATGTGTGCCGCCATTGGGATATAATCAGCTTCCTCTCTTAACTTCCGTACCTCCTATCCAGCCTACGCCTTTAGAATTTGTCGAAAGAAATCTCTTATCTCAAAATCATCTAACTTCTGCAATTTCTTATGACGATTCCAGCCCAATTTTCTTGCCTTCTGGCAACGAAAGTGAAATCGACGGATATACCCTTTCGAACGCATTATCTTTTGGATCCGATACGAATATTCCTACCTATCTTCCACCAGCTGAGTGGTTAGGCCTTCAACCCGTTTCAGAGCCTCAAATTCTCTCATCTCTGCCAAGGGGTGGACATTCTACCTCCGTTTCAACTAGAATACGAACGGGTAATCGTTCGAGTTCCGGTCGCGTTTTCGGTGGAAATGGAAGGGGCAACCATTACGGACACCCTGCCGATATGGCAGCAAATCAAGAATCCGTCGATACTCAATCAAGAAACAGCATTGATATGGAAATTAACGTGGCTTCAGACAGAAAGACATATTTTGCCGATAACAATCGAGGTTTCCGAGGATCTGGCCGGAGGAGGACTGGCGGAGGATCGTGGGGCCGCGGGAATCGGGGAGGTCCCTCTCGCGGAATGGCCGTGATACGAAATGACCCGTTTCCGACGAATCATGTATCGGGTAGTTCAAGCGGGCGGGATGAAAGGAACCGGGAGCGCAGAAGGCTTCTTGAAGAGACGGCCGCTTTCCTCACTCCATCGCAAGCGGAAGGTGGCAATAATCATCGCGAGAAAGGGAAAAACCAATCGGAAAACTCGAGGAGGAGCCGCGAAAATCGAAGGAACCGACAGGACAACAGGAGGCAACAACCGGAAAATGGCACGAATCCATCGGAAAGCGAAGCGGACCATCAGGAAAACGGAGGTAATAATCACGAAGTTGGACGGGACCAGCCCGAAGATGTGAGGAACCAGGTGGAGGGTCGAAGAAACCATTTGGAAAACGGGAGAAACCAGCAGGATGGTCGAAGGAATCAAATGGACAACTTGAAATTTAAAACTAATAATTGGAGAGGTCAACCCGAGGGTGGCAGGAAACCTGGAGAATCGTATGTTTATGGAGGAGGGCGGGATTGGAGGTCTGGGGGTGAAGGAGGACGAAATTACAACCAAGGCAGTCGGTCTGGGAATGCAGTGGGAGAACGGAAGGCCCAATCCGATTCGTGGAGGTCTCGTAAGGAGCGCGATGAAGACTTGAAGGAAAGAAAGAGGGGCAAGGAGGATGGCCCAAGTTCCTCGGGGAAAGTTGCTGGTGATGATGATCGAGTTGTAGCAATGGGAAAAGAGAATGAGGCCAGCAGACGGGAGAAGCTGGAGGAGCAACTGCGCAGAGGGAATTATGAATGTATGGTTTGCTGTGACTTGGTGCGGCAGAGGGACTCCATCTGGAGCTGTGGCAACTGCTTCCATGTCTTTCATCTTAGATGCATCAAGCAGTGGGCTCGGACTTCTCGTGATGGTGAGTTATTTTGCTATATCTGTTTATAATGTTATATGATAATATAGAAAAAATATTAAAAGGTTAAAGTATCTGTGAGGTGTAACTGAAAAAACTTCCAAAATTGATGGTTTATAAAATTACGGGTATGAAATGGAAATATCTAAACATGTTCCCTATCAACATAATCTTGACAAGCCGTACACTTCTCATATTTAGCATTGTTCCTCCAAGTCACCATTGTTTTTTTGTTTGATTTGTTACACTGACTTAAGTGTCATACTTTCAAAGAATTCATGCACTTGCAGAACGAGAAGTCATGGGATGAAGTCAGATGAACAATGTGTATCATCTAGCTGAATGATTTTAAGTTTTGCTGTAAATTCCCGTACTGAGAGACTACTGTGCATTTTGAAGAATGCAGCAATCTATCCAAGGATTTTGCCTCTTCCTTCATACTGTCTCAGGCATCAAGAGACCTTCAAGTAAAATGCATTTCACTCTTTGACCACCTGGGAGCGAACAGCATCTTCAATATAAATAAAAACAAATTTAAATTTCCAGTAGACACAAATTTATTCGACCGGTTTCGCCTGTTACAGCAGCATCCTGATGCTGCTGTAAATTTGTGTCTAGTGGAAATTTACACTTAGTTTTTATTTATACGAGTAATTGGTACTTGCATACTGCAAGCATTGGTGCCCTATAATCACCACACCAAATTTCATTCCTTCTACTTGATGAGAATTACTGTAAAATAATTGCCAAATATTCCGCAATGCTATTTACACAGGAAATACTCAAATGTTGGAGTGCCTGTAGTCGAACTGAGGAATCCTACAGGAGTGATCTCATATTATCCGAAGGCCTACTCATAACATCTACAAACCCTTAAAATTTTAGTGCAATATTCCTCTTAGTATTGTCTGCGCACCAAATATGTTTTCCCTTTGCTTTTTCATGTCATGGTCTGAGAGTTACACCATGACACCAAGCTCCTTTTCAGTTCATGGCACTAAGCTCGCGTTCAGTTTTATTAACACGTAAAATAAATTCCCGAAGAAAAGCATTGTCTCGTAGTCATGACAGCAATATTTAGCCATTGTTATAAATTGTATAAAATCCTGTTTTTATGCAGTAAAAATCGAATAATTGGACTAATTCGGCACGGATTCATGTTCTACTTTCAGAAAAAATAATCTTCGTTCTTTTTCCTGCCTTCTAATTCAGGTCCAAAGTTTGTATCTTAATTAAAAGTAATATAAAAATGCAATTATAAAAAGGCTTGTATGGATTGAAATGTTTTTCTAATGGGACTTGAAAATGAACGTTTTGGGGTGTAAAAGACCCCGTTGTAAGGGGAAATTTTGGAATTTTTTATTTTTCCTGATGGTTTTGAACCAACACCAAGGTTCCCTCCAAATTTCAGCTCTGTAGAATATCTAGAAGTACCTTAGGTTTTATACCACATATAATATATCCTCCGTAAGAAGCAGCTATTTATTATAGATTATGGAATCTCTACTAAGTCGAGCTTTCCCAAATGGAATTTGTTAAGAGTATCTTTGTTTGAAAAATATGGATCAACATAGTCCTTACCCTTTGACTTTGATATTTGTGTCTTTTTGGCTTTAGTGATTGATATTTGTCTTTTTGGCTTTAGTGACTGATATTTGTCTTTTTGACTTTAGTGATTCAGGAGTTTTATACTGAAGACTTAAAAATTTCGTCTCAGGATCAATCATGCTTCATTCTTATGAATGACTAAAGTGATTAGATGTCCTGATTTTGGCGGGACAGTCCTGCTATTGAGCAGATTGTCTTGTGGTCCCCCAAAAACTTTAGGGGATGCAAAATTGTTCTGCTTTTGGAGATATTGATGATAAATGTCTTGATTATTCAAATGTTTTTACAACAAATGGAACATAAGATAAAGCAATTCACAACAATGAATTAAACAACATAAAACAATCAAAGATACATAAATAATAACAGTAAATGAAACAAAAATAATAATAATCATCAGTCAGCCATGCTGACATGTCGTAAAGTTTGAATGGTATCGGTATCGTCCTAGGTGGCATCTCACAAACCATGTATGATTCAATATGAGAAAGAGTTCGAAATTCATCTAAGATATCAACAGGTCAACGCTAGGTGGAACTATTCACTCATTTCAGAGACACATATCAGCCACAAACATGTCAGAATTAATTCAGTTTATACTGTCTCCCTGGAATTAATTATTCTGTTGAACATTCATTCTCACAAATGAATAAGTTGATGACATTTGAAAAATCCCAACTCAAAGTCACAAGGCCTTACTAGTGAGAAAAATAAATTTCAAGCAATCCTGTTTGGAATTCTATAATACTTTGAAATCCATTCCTGACTTACTAAAGAAGTTTTCATCCAGTGAAAAGTACAAAAATTAAAGGTAGGTTAGCTGTGAATTGGGTAAATTATCATTTTATGTTATAAACCTATATCAATTATACTGATGTTTAATATATGGTAGATCGTTTATTCTTTTTTGGCTGACTGATGTTTATGAAACATCTATGTTTACCTTTCGATACATTGATATTTTGACATTAATGTCAGTGTTTCGATTTTTTTACAACATTGATGTTTTTGTTTCGATGTTTATGAAAAAATTATTCCATTGAATATCGTGTCACCCCCAAAAAGCAATGTGTGGTAGTTTTTTGCAAAAAATAAAGATGGTGTTTTATTTGTTCATTGATAAATTAATAAGTGGATGTGATATAATCAGCATAAATGGTTTACCAAAAAGTTTTACCAATAATGAATGTGTGGCATTATAAATATCTAAAAATAGAGGATAAAGTTAAAACAGAAGGGAAGACGGATAATTCAGTGATGTATATTATCAAAAAATTAGGTAAAAGAATGGGGTTTATGGCTAGGATTAGGCAGTTTTTCGCAACAGAGGCTATTATTGTGTATAACATTAATTTTGCTGCTTTTTACATATTCAAAACATATTCATTGAACAAAAAAGAGTAATTAGAACTATTTTAAGAGTTATGCAGTTGAGTAGTTGTAAAAATATATTCAAAGAACTTAAAGTTTTAAATGTACCTTGCATGTGTATAATGGAGTGCCTTACGTTTGTAAAAACATATGCAAAACTGTTCGACATAAATAGAAATGTGCATAGCTGTACAATGGGAAAAATGAATGAATTGAGAAAGTCTTCTCACAACAAAAATATTTTATGATAATAGCCAATTCATGTTCATAAAATTAATTTTTGTATTGTTCAAAAATACTTGCAGTATATTTTCCAATTTCCTGAAATTTTATATATCCTTATATTAAGTGCGTTTTGTCAATGTGTCAGAAAAGACCGATGACACTTCACATCTATAATATGCATAAGTCTCGGGTCACCACACCGTGACACTTTACCATTATATTTTGTCCCTGAATGGTTATTGAACAACACTGATCCATGGCATGCTAACTACTTTATTAAAATTTCGTTAAAAGTATTTATACTTCTTTTTTTGTTGCAAATATCACCTAAAACATTAAAAATTAAAAAACTACAAGTATCTAATATAAGCCATTGTAGGAAAACCTAATTTTAAAAGAAGATTTAGATAGAAAATATTAGTGTCATGCAATTTTACCATCCTGCCATTTTATGGCAGTAATAGGAACGGGTCAAACCTAAAATGTGGGGCCGTCAGAGATAGTTTAAATATTCGTCACCAGGAGGCACTAGTATTTTGACGTGCATTTAAAAAATTATATCTATGCATATTCTTCATTTCCATTGCATTATATTAATGTCGTTAAAAACATTAAAATAAAAAAGTATGAATATCTAATAGCAGCATTTGTTGCAAAACATAATTTGAACAAAAAATTTTGATAGAAAATATTTGTCGTGCATCTTTCTATTGCTGCTATCTCAGGGCCAAACATGGAACTGGTATAACCTTAAATGTGGGACCATCGGAGATAGTTGAAAAGTTCTCCACCAGGGAGCTCTAGTATTTTGGAATACATTTGTAAAAATAAACCCACCCATTGCATTAATTTACCATGCCAGGTGGAAGTAAACACATATCTTGTTGATGCTGCAAGCAACACTGCACTAAGCAGCTAGTTACTTTTAAATACTTAGTGATTCCTATTTGTAAATAAATGTTAAAATGTTTCAGTGTATGCATGACAGATTCTCTTAGGATGTTGATTGTAACACCCATACTTCATTTATAGTTGGAGGATGGCGCTGCCCAGCTTGTCAAACTGTGAGGGAAGCTATGCCATATGATTACTTGTGCTTTTGCAGCAAAGTGAGGGATCCTGAGTGGAATCGCCGTGACACTCCGCATTCATGTGGAGAGGTTTGTGGGAAGGGTCATGATGTACCTTCTCATTGCACTCATACATGCACCCTACTATGCCACCCAGGGCCTTGTCCTCCTTGTTCTGTGATGGTGAATAGGTAATACTAATGAATATTTAATGAAATTTTGTGGTCCAAGCCATTGCTATACTTTTAATCATCAAAAAAATGGCCTTGCTTGAGTGTGTTTTTATTTTCCAATGCTCATTTCATTACCAGGTACATCGTGCTCATAGTAGTCTGACAGTTGAATAAAATAGAGGATTTATTCTTAAATGCAATGTATAAGTTTCATCAGTGCTATCAATGTTCACTTCTGAAATAGCTATTGATGTTCATTGAGGACACATTTATAGAATTATTTCCAACAATGAACAGATTCTTTTCATTCACTGTTAACTTGTTTTCTGAGAATATCAGTAATAAATATAACAGTTATATGATGAAATAATTAACTACAGTATCTAATGCAGTGTTTTACAAACTAGGGGCTGTGGCCCACCTGGGGACTGCAAAATTATTTTGGATGTAAGGTGGTGCCAAAAAATAAAATTTTCATGAATAATAAAATATTATCAGGGAATTTC
Source organism: Tanypteryx hageni (assembly GCA_028673005.1). Classification (NCBI taxonomy): domain Eukaryota; kingdom Metazoa; phylum Arthropoda; class Insecta; order Odonata; family Petaluridae; genus Tanypteryx; species Tanypteryx hageni. The sequence continues at coordinate 56,710,003 of CM054115.1, read as the reverse complement.
AGAAAATATAATGTTATAGAAATTGTTAATAGTTATAAAATTAAGAAATTTGTATTTAAGTTTCTTATTTTTACTATTTACAATTCAAAAGGGGCCACATGATATTCAAGGGGTCCAGCACAATTGAAAGTTTAAGAACCACTGATCTAATGGATTCCAAATATGTTCATGAAAAAGTTGTTGGATGAGAGAGAGCTTAACTGACTCACCATGAATTGTATGCACTAGTTCTATACAGTATAAAAATGTATGATTTCAAATCGAGATTTTTTAATTCCATATTTCAATATTCAGGTATTATATTTTTCCCTTATCTATAAGTTGTGCTATTTCAAAACTTTTAAGCCATTCTTATTGCACTCATTATCCCATAAATACTTTTGTGATGTTGAATGATGACCACATATGATGGCATCGCATGCATTCATTTCAAATAATGTTGAATAACTTGAGAACAGCTGCATCAATTTTAACATTTCTTTCAGTTTTAATTAGATTGACACCAAATGACGTTTTTGACAATTTGCTGTGTTAAACAATGTCCCTACTTTAATTCCACTGACTTTTTGTTTTTCTATTTGATTAATATGTAATTGGCAGTAATCTGGTGTGCTATGCTATGCTTTTTAACATCTATCTTATAATAACTTGGGCATGGGATTTGCTCTATTTCATACAGTAAAGAATAAAAATTCTTATTTTTACCATTGATTATGTTATCTACTTGGTATTTTTTACATTTTATGTTTATATTTGAGTTTTTCCATATTTTTAACATTAAAAAAAGTTACTAGGGTTACTGACATTGATGAGGCTGCATTTCTTCCAGGTTCCTACTGCTTGTGTTGGCAATGCTTGCCTCAGGTTTTCAGTACATTTATATTTAATTTACAATCAAACGGATGTATGAAGGATAAAAATCGATTGAACATTTTCACGAAAACTTTTATCTAAATATAAAACAAATGAATCGCCATTCTAAGAGACTTATAATCAAAGTCAGTAGTGAATGCAGCAACTTAGATAATATCTTTTAAGCATCCCTAACATAATAACCTGTGCTATATGAGTACCAGGCATAATTGGCAGGTTGGGCCCCTAGTTAATATAATTTTTAATATTAATCATTTTACATTTTAGATAACTATTTTGCTTTCCATATTACATCTTAAATGTTTGCATTATCATTTAAGATGTATAAAAATTGGAGTTATTATTTTTACTTGTTTATATGCGTCTTTTTTTATAATCTCTGCAGGAGCTGTGAATGTGGAAAAACATCACAGGTTGTGATTTGTGGAAGGAGTCAGGCCCTGCTGTGTGGAACAGAGTGTGAGAAAATACTTAACTGTGGAGTACACAAATGCTCAAAGTTGTGCCATGAGGGTCCTTGTGCTAACTGTGAAATCATGGTGAAACAAGGTACTTTTTAAATATTTCTATCATGTTACCAACAATTCATGAATATGTACTGATAGGGAATAATAATAAGATAGATGACTCCCTTAAGGAATAACTTGTTCAAAAGATATTTTGAACAAATGTTTTTGTTAAAACATTGTTTACATTTATCAATCTAGTAAAATGATCTTTAAATATTAATATTTCAATAAATTTTAAATAAGTAAGACAATCAATGTCATGCATGATTTCATTTTAAAATTTGATAGATTTAGGATACACCCTTTGCGTAAAGATTCCCATTGCTTATTGATATTCTACTACACCTTGTATTTTTCTTTAAACACACAGTTTGCCACTGTGGGAAAAATGAAAGGAATGTTGTTTGTGATTCAAGCTCTGCTGGAATAGAGTTTTATGCTTGTGAATCTCAATGTGGACGTTCTTTAGATTGTATGAATCATAAGTGTGAGGCCTTGTGCCATCCAGCCAACTGTAATCCTTGTTCATTGACGCCGAAACTTGTCACCAAGTGCCCATGTGGAAAGGCTGACCTATCAAGCATAGAGGGAGCTGTTGAAAGAAAAAGCTGCCTTGAACCTGTGCCCACATGTGGAAAGATCTGTGAGAAGGTCCTTACATGTGGTCAACCAGGTAAGATGATTTATGTTGCATCTTATCACTAATTGGGTATTCATTAAGTTGGCTGTATAAATTACTAGCATAATTGCCCATCAAATATGACAGGTATGCATGAATTACCATATTTTTTGGCATATAGGGCACACTTTTTTCCAGAAAAGTTACTCCCAAAATCAGCCTGTCTTATATGCTGAAGGTAAGATTATTACTGTTCTCAATACTGACACTAACAAGCACACTCATCCCTAAAATGGAATAATTGGCAGTCATTCATTGCAAAAACAATAAAATATAAATTATTAATAATTAATAGTGAAAAATTTGTTAATATATTTAGTAATACCTACATGTCCGCTCACATTGATTACAATTTCGGTGCATTTGCAATGTTTTAGTTCCTAATGAGCCTGTTGAATAGTACGTTTAACCCTTCAAGCCGGTCGAAGCCTTCGCACGATTAAGTCCTATTCGCGGTAATAAATTTCGCGAAAATCACGGATTTGCGCAACATCTTATATTATGATTTTTATCTCGGTCAAATGATATTTAAATCTTACAAGAATTTATAATTTTAAATAAAAATGGTTTATATATGCAAAATATATTTTACTTAATTTTTATCCAAGTGTAATCCAATATAAATGCTCTTCAAATCATGAGGTTTCCTAAAAATTCTGTTCCGTATGGAAGATCTTGAAACAACCTTCCAAACACAGGCCAACATTACACTCAAGAGCACCAATACACCGTTTCTTTCTTTTTCCCTTTTGCAGAACACACAACACATCTTTGTGTCCTAGATTTTTGCCTGTTGCCGATAGTTTTTTTATGAAGTGGCTCTCAAATAAACGGCGAGGTGACGGATTTTGCGATGGCCTTCCTGCACTTGGCGATTCTGATGCACTCCCATATTTTTCGAGAAGTTGTTGAATTAAAGTTAAACGAAAACTCAGTTGGTCCATCTTATTTTGACAAGTATTTTACATTAATAATGAATTATGTACCGAAACATTCAAAAGGCATCCTTTTTCTGAAAATTATTGAATGGAATGTTGATATAAATGCTACGTTCTTTTTATCCTTCCATTTCAATACCATAACCTTATTGCTTGCTTTAGCTATGTGTTCTCCCTTCTTCAATTTGGCAGCTTTTATTTCAGATGGTACATTTTTCCCATTCAAACGTAAAGTTCCAGCAACATTTGTTCCACGAATTGACAGAAATTTTGCCAAATCTGGTGAATTATAGTAATTGTCCATCCATAACGTATAGCCTTTTCTAAATAAAGGTTCAAACAATTTGATAACTATTGCTGATGTTTTCAGTCCATCTGGTGTTTCTGAAACCGAAATTGTGGAATCAGAGCCGGAGTAAACAATAAAACTCCAAAGATACCCGGTTTCAGATTCACAAAGTTCGAATGTTTTTTATTCCAAATTTTGGGGATTTCAAAGGAATATACTGCTTGAAAGACAAACGACCTTTCCAAAGGGTAAGAGATTCGTCTACAGCAATATTTTCCTTTGGCAAGTAGATACTCTGAAATTTACAATTTAAATAATCAATAATAGGCTGAATTTTGAAAAGTTTCTTATTGCCTGTGTAACTTACGATTTTCAAATTATCAACAAAATGGAAAAATTTTGAGATGCTTTCAAACCTATCTTGAGACATGGTTTTAGGAAAAATAGTTGTTTCCAAAAGTGAATTTTTAGAAAAGTAAGAATGAAGAGTAGGCTTTTGTACAATACCCATCAACATAATTAGTCCCAAATAAACATATTTCTGATGAAGAAACAGGTTCCCATTTATTTAGTCGAGATCTAGAAGACAGCTTTTTATTTTTTAAATAATGTTCAGCATACCTATTAGTCTCCAAAACAATAATCTCAATCAGGTGTGCATCAAAAATGTTTGTGAAAGACTGAAGAACATTAGCAATTGGAACAGTAGGACCAAATTTACTAATAAAGGAAAACTTTTGCGGAATATTACCTTTATAATATCTGACCAAATCCAAGAAGTTGGATAAACTTCAGCCTCAATCAATGGATGACCATCACCTTCGTCTTCACTTTCTGACTGTTGAGGTAGGTCACGAGATATAAAGTCCAACTCGATCTCACTAGATTTATCACTGCAGGAATCATTAGAATATTTATCTTCTTCATTTTCAACAAGAAATTGTATTACTTCTTCATCCAGAAAATGTTCACTACTATGAGAAGCCATACCTTTTGAAATAGGGCTAAGGAAGAGAGAATTTTTCGTACATCCACTCACGAATGAATGCTTTCGACTGAGGAATATATGGCTGGCTCTACGAGAAGAAATGCTGATCCAGTATTTCATTAAGAGTGAGATGAAACAGATGGCAAGCAAGCATAAACAGCTTGGAAATGAACGCCAAGCCTAGTCGAAAGGCTTAGCTCGAGGAGTGAGAAGATAAGATAAAGATTTTTTTTAATGCTCTGATTGCAAAATCATGTAACCAAAGTAGTTGTTTATAAAGCCGAAATCTTCTAGAAGACAAAGAATGCCATTGTATCTCACATAACCGAAGGAAAGAGGCCCAGAAAATATTTTAGTAGGATAGGGCACTGGTCGGTACGTGGTACCGACTCCCGCAAATAGGGGCATCAGGCGCGTCGTACCGAGTCCCGCGCCAAGGGGTTAATGCCACGGAACACTAGAATTTGTGTAGATGCCATGAATATTTTATACGTATCTAGGATAAATAACGTTACGTGTATAGAGATCGCAATGACTAGAAAATTGAAAAGATATAGCCTACGCTATTAGTTATAAGCTTCAGGTGATTCAATATGCAAAAAAACGCACGGGAGTAGCAGCATGTCATTTCGGTCCACCTGCCACCGAAAAAAATGATTTGTGAATGTAGAAAATGAGGAAAAACTAAAGGAGGAAGTGATGGATAGTATAACAGAAAAAGTTTGGTATTGCTGTATCGATCAAAATCGTTATGTACAAGGCAAAAAGAGTTGCAGAATAAAAAGGACTAGTTGAGCGTATATATTGTTATTACATATGCATTCCATTTATTATTTATTCCATTATATTAAAATATCATCTTGAACTTAAGTTTAAGTAATTACTATCAGTAAACGGTATCTATACATGCGATGTGTGCAGCGCACTCTGACAGGTTTAATTAATACGACTGCCGAGTTCATGCAGGGTACATATAGCTATATAAGTCTCAAAGAAATCGTTTTAAATCATCCATATTTATTTTACGAATGAAGTTTATCTAAAACGTTATATTTAACTGTTATTATGCTGGAATATTTTCTGTAAATGTTGCCAGGTACGGACTTAATCACGGCTGGAAATGATACATGTGGCCCTTCGTAAATTCCTTGGTGAACCAAAATACTTTTTTTCCTGAAAAATCTAAAAAACCAGGGTGCATCTTATATGCCATGAAATACAGTAAGTATTAAGTTCAAATTGAAATAAAAATTAATGAAACCAACTTTTATAGACACTAATAAGTAAACAATAAATATAACATTCACATAATTGAGTGTTTCAGAGAGTAAAAATAGTTTTGGATAAATAGAAATTGTATGACTAAGACATACATTATGCTATGCAATTCTTATACGCCCAAAATTATTTTCAATTTATGGAACATTTCATTTTGTCTCTCACTCCCTCTTGTCTCTCTCCTTTCTTTTTCTTTCTCTCTCCTTCTCTCTCGTATTAAAGCATTCAAAGCATGCTTTCCTTAAACATATAGTATAAGGTGACAATACAATCTCAAGGTTTAACAATGACATGGTCTGCAAGGCAACATATCGTTAAAATGCCTACATTTTTCCTATAAATATGATTTAAACATACAACTAGAGTGATTTTGTATCGTAGATAAAATGTTACGATATGAATAAGAAATGTTATTTATTTTTCTTTGAAATGGTTCAGATCCGAAGGATCAGATCCATGGACCATATCCTTCAAAAAGTCTGCTCATGTATGGCTAGCTAATCAGTTTCACAAACGATAGTTCCACAAGAATATTTACCAAAAAATTGAATGATGGATTCTGAACTTCCAGCATTCAATATTTGGTTCGCGGCTGCTTGGTTTTATAATGTAAAAATTCATCAATATTTTGAGTCGAATCCATCAGTTTGAAGTGTTACTATAACTTATTAACAGAAATAAGTTTTATTTTGTTGTGTAGTAATTTTGAATAGATACCCCGCAGTTAATTTTAAAATTTAACATTTATTGTAAACCCTAACAATAAAGCCATGTTGGACATTTGGAACAACTTCAGAATTGACATTACATATGGCAAATATGCTATACAGGGTGTCCCAGGAGGTAAGGTCAATATTCTGGGAGGTGATAGTATCGGTCATTCTAAGAAAAAAAGTTCCTATGGACAAAAGTGTCCTATTTCAAACAGTTTCCGAGATAGAGCTATTTGATTGCACAGTTGCAAAATTATTGATAAGAAAGAGATATTACGTACTGTTGCTAATATTTATTGTTCAAGTGAAAAATTTGTTACAGTTTATAATAAATTTTAGAAAATTTCATCGTCAACATTAATGCACTTTTCAACTCGTGTGAGTACATGGTGTGTTGCTCATCTGAGTTCATCTTGACGTTCCTTTATGCAGGCAATAGCACCCATTATGCAATCGAGCAGTTCGTCTCGTGTATCCACTTTTCTTGTGTACACTTCACTCTTCATCCAACCCCATAAACAAATCTAACGGGGTTAGGTCTGGAGATCTTGGTAAAGGAACATCAAGATGAACTCAGACGAGCAACACGCCATGTTCTCACATGAGTTGATTAATTGAAAGGTAAGCTTTCTGTCAAGTTACAGGCTTTTTATATGGAATAAACAAGTATGGAAAGGTGTACTCCATGTCGGAGTACACAGTTTGTTCTTTGAGATGGACAAATTTGAGTAAAATTCCCAATACCAAATTTCATTAAAATTCATCCTGCAGTTCCTGAGTTGAAACGTATATTGTAAGCTACATGTAGTTCTTCATGTAAAGTGGTCGTAATTATCGTCCGATTTTAATCAAAATTTGAATCCGTTGACAAATTTTAGTAAAACTTCCCAATACCAAATTTCATCAAAATACATCCAGCGGTTTCCAAGTTGAATAAGAGGCATGTTGTAAAATACATGTAGGTCTTCATGTAAAGTGGTCATTATTGTAGTCCGAATTTAACCAAAATTGGAATCGGTTGAACAATTTTTGTAAAACTTCCTAATACCAAATTTCATCAAAATATACCAAGTGGTTCCTGAGTTCACACAAGTACATTGTAAGCTACATGAAGGTCTTCATATGAAGTGTTGGTTATTGTAATCTGATTTTAACCAAAATTGGAATCGGCTGACCAATTTTAGTAAAACACCCCAATACCAAATTTCATTAAAATATCTTGCTAGGTTCCTGAGTTGTAAAATTTTTAATTAATATATTTTGAATGAACAAAAGAACATCAAAAATCATAAAATTACGTAAACATGCTAATTTCCTTTTCTTTAAATTTATTGTAAGCCTTACGTTTTACTGGAAAAGTTATTTGACAAAAAATGTGTATTTAATTATTTTATTGAACTTATGTTTTCTCGGATGAATATTTAATGAGATGCTTGCGAAATATGTTGTAAAATACATGTAGGTCTTCATGTGAAGTGGTCGTTATATGGTCCGATTTTACCAAAATTGGAATCGGTCAACAAATTTATGAACTGCCTTTTAAAAAAATAACAATTGTAACATTTGTTTAAATTTCAGTCGCGACATGAAAAAGTTGACCTGTGGGAAACTTTTTCCCGAATTGTTTTAGAGGGGTACACGCAGCAAATTAAATGTTTAGAATAGTTTAAATTATTTTTGAAGAAGGTTGCATGCCATTAACTTGAGTAGTTTCATGTGGGAAACTTTTTCCCGAATTGGTTTAGAGGGGTACATGCAGCAAATTAAATGTTTAGAATCATTTAAATTTATCTTTGAAGAAGGTTGGTTTAGAGGGGTACATGCAGCAAATTAAATGTTTAGAATCATTTAAATTTATCTTTGAAGAAGGTTGCATGCCAATAACTTGAATAGTTTTCATGATTTGATTATTATATGAAAGTGCAGACATGCACTGGATAGGTAACGGTTCGGTGAGCAAATCTCTTCTCTCCAGCAAAGAGTCTCTACTTATTTTAAGCTAGCATAAGAGTTATAGTTTTAAAATATCATGATTTGCATAAATCCTCAAAAAATTTCATAAAAATTCAATAAAAAGTGACAAGTTATGAGTTTTTATATTTTTTGCAATTTTTGTGCCTGCATCACCAAAACAATCTCCTTTGGCATCTGGGGTGGGATTTTATTGTGGTTAAAATAACTTTTTGAAAATGAAATTGAAAAACTGAAATGCTCCTTAGCAGACTTGTCAAATATGTTACCAAAATTCCATTCCATCTTTGATTATGTAATGTCTTTGTACCAGCTTTTATTGGGTATTTCATAGCTCAAAAAATTGCAGATGGATCAATGTAGATTATATGTATGGTATCAGTTGATAGCAAGTATAATATACATTGTTTATTGTTGAAATATTTATATTCAATAAATGGTTTTATTCTTTAGGAAAGCATCATCTTTGTAAGTCTCCATGCCATGAAGGTCCTTGCCCTCCATGTCCTCTTACAACCACTGTGCGATGTCGCTGTGGCAACATGAACAAAGAAATAGCATGTTCAGAACTAAAAACCAAAGCAGATGATGCAAGATGTAACAAAAAGTGCAATAAGGTATGTGAAAATTTATTCAGTTGAAAAACTAAATGATTTTGCATCAAGAAAAGCACTGCTAACTAACTTTATAATAATTATCTGTACAAATACAATTTAGCCTCTGTTAATCATTAGCCTAAAATTTGAGAAATTAGGTACTCTAAGATGATGTTTCTTTCTACATGTGGAATTTGAGTTATATAAATGAAATTATATTTGTCTTCCTCTGCGGTGTCAATTATCAAAGTTTCTATGTATATTTTGATTTTACCTAATTTAATAAGGTTAAAATCCATAAATTGATATTTAATGAAATCTTTTTAATTTCTTTGGATTCCACTCCAAAGCCTTGAGGGCATTCCTTTTGGTGATATAAAATTCTTTGTGTGTGCATGAACATTTAATTTGGAGGTACAAAATGTTTCATTTATAACTTCCAGTCTTTTGTTTGTTCCTATCAAGTCATGTCGTTTGTATCAGAATTGATGTACCGTATCTGCCTGAATATAAGCCTGTGTTTTTTGTCAAAATATATCATGAAAATATCACCCCTCGGCTTAAATGCGAATCAGAGAAAAAATTTGGGGTTAGTGTTGTCTCATAGTCACCCATAGATAGCAGCATGTCTCTCATTGCCATCATGTTCAAATGATAGAACTATATTTTTCATAAAGTAAATATTTGACCTACGATGAATATTAATGAGTGCCGTATATGCCGATGTATAAGTCGACCTTGATTTTTTGGATTGTAAATACACGACTAGACATATTTGCCCCACTTTTTTGCTAAAAAAACTTCAAATAAAAACTGAGGGATTTTATGATTTTTAAAACCTAAATGTAACCTTTTCCAAGAAATGCAGTGTCAATTTTTGAGTTATTAAATCATTTGTTTAATTTAAGAAAGGTCAGTCATACACTGTATTGCCATCCATTGGCGGAATGTATTTCTAGTTATCCGTCTTTCCTGTAATTGCAAATTCATTGTTTATATTTTTGAGATTCAGTAATAAAAAAAAAGTTAAAATTTTAATTTTAATTGACTATTAAAAATAATTATCTTAAATCTTCTAAAATAAATAACAGAATATGTAAACAACGGAGCAACTAATTCAAAATGGCAATCACCTACACCATAAGATCAAATGTTTTCATAAATATCAGTGTTTTAATCTGTTATTTAAGGGTCACATTTTATATTCGGCATATAAGTCCAATTTCGGAATTTTTTTAGCTTCAAAGGTCGACTTAAACGCCAGCATATACAGTAAATAATAAAGCTAGAATATTGAATTCAGCATTACCTGAGTTTTGTTACCGTTGTTACCTGTTCTTACATTTCTGAATCCTATTGAATATTTTTTTCATTTTTCAGAACTATGCATATGTATCATTAAGAATAGTTAGCAATTTGTATTATGTTTCATTAGCCATTAAAAGAAATTCCTATTAGTTTTACTTGGCTATTGTAGTTATTGCTATAGCCTTTGTAATGTTTGTATGCATGTTATGTTTATATAATCTAAAACTTCATGTGAAACATGTATAATTATAAAAATGCAATTTCTTAAGGCAATGTAATTGCTAATTTCATTGGAAATAGACTTGAATGAAAAATTATCTTGCCGAGGTCACTCTTGCTTCATTTGACCTTCTGTGGATATGAAAATGAATGAAATTATTGTCTCTGAATGTGGAAAATTATTCAACTACACAAAATTATTAATTGAAGTTATATTTTAAAATGTCAACAACTAAACATTCCCCACTCTTTTCTACGATCTTGAATAATGTTTTCTAGGCTGTGCATGCATGCCGAGCACACTTCAGCATAAAATCTATGAAATTTACTTTTTTGCCAAAAAATGGTGGAAATTTTTGGGGGGTCGGCTTAAATCCGGGGTGGCTTCTATTCGAGCAGATATGATAATCTGGTTTTTATTACTTTAAAACTCAAATGTACTTGTCAATTCTTTTTTATGAACAAGACTATTACTATGCATATTCTTTTTTGAATTATAGAAGCGCTCTTGTTGGAGACATAAGTGTCTTCAGTTATGCTGCATTGACTTGGATCATATCTGTCCATTGATATGCAATCACAATCTTAGCTGTGGTCTTCATAAATGCGAGGAGCCTTGCCATCGTGGGAACTGCCCTCCATGCTGGCGTGCAAGTATGAAAATGAAGAAATAATAAATGCAAAAACTCTTAAATGCATAGCGATATGCATTCAACTTAGATCTTTCATGGTCCTGGTTTTATATTTGAATTGTTGAACCATAAAGAAAATGGTAAAACTCTATTGTATTCTCTCATACTTGACTTTTTCTGATTTTTTTCTGGTAATAATAGGTTTATTTGTAAAAAGGAAACCCTATTCTTCAATTTAAATTCCATGAGCCATATAAATAGTTATTTTTTTTGGTCATTATTACTGAACATATAGGTTAAGCTAAAGTTTGTATTAATAGCGCAAAGAATTTTGATACAATTGATTTTATTTTTAGATTTCCAGAAAATGGGGCATTTAAAATTATTTTAGTGAACGTAAAGCAGTAAAGGTTTTGACAGAATTGAAACATTACAGGTTTCCTTCCTTTTCGCCATGTTCAATTTTTTTCTTGTTTTGAATTTTACTCTTCTTGAATCTATTCATAACCTTGCTTCATTTTGCCTAAATATGTTCAAGATTGATTTTTAATCACTTTTTTGAAGGTTTTGAGGAGCTTCATTGCGAATGTGGAACGAGTGTGATGTTTCCTCCCATCCCCTGTGGTGCCCGTCCGCCTGAATGCCAGAAGCTATGTTCCCGCCCGCACTCCTGCACTCATGTTCCTAATCACACGTGCCACAGTTTGCCTGAATGTCCCCCATGTACAGCTCTCACTGAACGCTACTGCCATGGAAACCATGAGGTTAGAATTACATCAGAGCTACTTTGTGGTTAGCTATTATTTACTTGAAAATATGAAAAAGAATCATATCTAAACCATTAATATATTCTTTGGTTTAGTGATTTATTGTTTCAAGTTACAAATTCATTTCTGAAGACATGTTGACAATCTTAGGCTTAGCTCTATTAATTTTGTAATTTGAGTAATTATTTGCTGAATGGTTAATAAATCTAATGAATAATATTACATTGTATAAACAGAGTGGTCCAAATGTTATGTGATAATTTCAATTTATTATTATGTACAGTCAGACCTCGTCTTTCGCAGCTTTATTTTTGCATGGTTTGCTCTTTCACGGTTCCGCGTTTGTGACCTATTTTGTCTTTCACAGTCTCATGTTTCGCTCTTTCGTGGAAAATATCATGGAAAGGCTACGCGAAATTTTCTATGTATGGAATAAATCGCGTTTTCCTCGCATTTTTCTCTCACAATCATGTCTGAAAAATACTGCTGCACTATTCTGATACGTGTAAATATTTACAGAAGTACATTAATATATAATACAGTAAAACCTGGTTAGTACGTTTTTGCAGGGGACAGGACAAATGAACATATTAACAAGGAAAATGTGCTAAGCAAGTTGCATTCATATAGACTACACCACTTTTTTGAACTTCATGTGCTTGCGGTTCACGAATTTGCACTTCACAACTAAACTTTTTATGACCATTACTTCTGTTTCGCACCGATTATTTGCATTTGAGTGTTATGCATTTGCAATAACATCAAGCATGTACTCCCTCTACTTCTTTGTTTTGAAGTTCAGTTTAAACTAGGGCACCCTAGAAAAGGACTTATTATATTTATAATGCTCATAATGCGGTTTTCGAAATAAACAAACTCGATAACTCTCAACTTAATTATTTTGTAGCTCAGTTTGAACTTCACTGCCATCACCGCTATATTCGATGATGAAACTTTAGTTTAAAATTTAAAGAAACGCCATCATTTTGGAATTAAGGTTTTCATTTGTTATTGTCTTTGTACATATTTTGAACGTAATTTAAGGAAATGTTATCTTGTTTTGGTTTAATTTTTTATTAAGAATTTTTAATGTAAATCAAAGAATTGCTATCATTTTGTAAACCTAAGATTTTCTGCCACGTATTTTGATCACAATTACATTTCATGTCAGTTTTCCGGAACCAATTATTCACGATGCTCAAAAAGGTGGTGTACTTTAATTAACATTTGTCCGTAGAAATAATTTCGTAGGTATGTGTGGTGTGCTTTAGAGGCTATAGACAGCCAAACAATATATCAAATCAAAGGCTAGTTAAATGGTGAACCGTCCATGGGTGAACTTTCATGAAAATGTTTTACATTTACTTAAAAAACTTGTCCACAGTACTCTTTTTTATTTTTAATCCCAGTTCATAAATTCTTGAGTGCAACTTTGTAATGAGATTGATAACATCGTCTCCTACCACATCGTGATTCACCAGTAGGACACAATGCCTGTGTTATATACTCTTCACTCAGGCAGATGGCCAGTAAGAAATATTCTGAAATTTTATGACCACAAGAAGCATTTTGCGTATATACCAACAGAAAATCTTAGGCACAACAATATTTAAAGCTGGAGATAATTAAAAGTATAGACTCAAATACACCTTTTTAAAAAGATTTTTAAGCATTTAAAAACTCTCCTAATGAATTGGTGGGTTTGTATAAATATTCAGAATCTGAAGAGTTGCAGTGAAACCTCACCTAACATGGATTCTCGCAGCGTGGTTTCAGTATTGCACGGATTGAATTTTTTCACTAATTTTCTTTCTACACAGTGCATTTTCAGGCAACGTGGAAGGTTCCGAGATAAAAATCTGAAAAAATCACGATATTTTAATTTCGCACCCTGAACAGCGCCTTAATGATGGCATGGCAGACAAAGACCATACCACTGCTCCCTTTACCTTTGTATTCCCTCTTCCCTCATTACCTATCCTACTCCTCGGGCTTCATGAAGAGAACTGAATCCCAGTCTATTGGTATCTCTCGGCCAGTGGATTAATCTTCCAACCCACCAAAATGGTTTCATAAAAAAGCCTTATCGAAAGCATTCGTTCTTTGTGTGTCACGGTATTTAAGTTGGTAGAGTACACAATGCAAAATTGGGAGGCCCTATCTTGAAATTTTTATGTGGTAAAAGTATTCATATAACTTCCCAAAGTCTGGGAACCTAACCCTATTATTTCCATAAATCATTATATTCACGCAGTGCGTTTTCTAGCAACGTGGTCGTTTCAGGTACGTTACTACCGCATTGCGTTAGGGTCTACTGTACTAACAAAAATATCAGAATCTGAAATCTCGACAAATTCCAATACTGACAACTTCAGGGAGTAAAAATACATATATCTCCTCGTAGCAGCACTTTAAATAATTCACAATGCTATTTGTATGGAAACTAGATAGAAACGGATGAATTTCAGGGCATTTTCTTGGACAATGAAGTGGGTTGGGAAAATTACAATGCTTCATAGATGGAAATGAAAAGATTGCAAGAAAAACAACATAAATGACTGCACATATATGATAATGCAAGAAGTAGCTGAGGAACAATACACCTCATGCAATGGTTATGTCCTGCGATGGATCCTGTGGTGGCACTTTAGAGGAACAAGAGGCACATTTGCTTAGAGAAAAACCATTATTCCAGTTTCTCGCACATTTTTCACCAACAATCCAACCATGAACCCAGAACTGGTGGGCCATGACAATGTAAATAAAATTGGTTTACAAGTTACAAGACGTAGGTTTATTATAGCTTAACTCGCCTGACATCTCTGCAACCAGCATCACTTTTCTATAATTAATCGCTATTAATAAACAAATACCTTGAACATTTTCAATGTGCTATTTAGTATGCCCCTAAACGTTATAAACATGAAACAATACAAGTGGAATTAATCGTGTGGACAAATGAACAGACAGATAGACAATCGGGCAGAGGTATAGAAAGTTTACCCCCATAGATGCTGTGGCTGACGGAAATCAAGTGTAAAAATGCATTATTATGCATGACTTAAAAAAATAAAATTTATGCCCCATTAAAAATGCATAACGTTGCTAATGTATTAAAAAAATACTTGTCTCAGGTAACTTCAGTAGCCTTGTTGTGGCTATTGGAGATACTTGAGACAAGCATTTATAAGTACTTTTTTTTAAAGTACAGAATTATTGATTAATGCAATTTACATCAGTACGATTTATCTTTTAACCCGTCAGTGACGGGAGGTATTTAAATCCTACGGCATCGTACGCCGGCTGGTATTTAAACAGAATATCAGATTTTATAAGTACCATCTTTAAAAAAATATAAATTTTCATCTATATGTGTTAGATGAATGAAATCTTGAAACCAATGGCTGTATAGTGTTCTGCATTTAGTATTAAATTTACAATATAATATCTTAATATTCTTTTACGTTAATAACCTCTGAAGATGAAAGACCATGCCAAATGAAATGTGTTACAGATTCCTGAATGCAATTTTTTTGGAAATAGTCATCGATATATTCAACGTATTGTGATATCACACGCTGAAGTTCTCTGTATAGTCTTAGCTTGCGATTCTCTGGTCTACTCAATGGTCTACTGCGTTCGCTTCCTTGGCTTCTTGTAAACACCGACTCGTTGGAGCCTATGCCTGGTTATTAACTCTCTCTCTCGCTCTCAGAGAGAGAGAATGTTATCGCATTTGGATGCCTAACAAAGAGAAGTATTGTATTCCTATCGTCCATTCCGTGACCACTTAGCTTAGCTCACAAAATCTTCACTGAAATTACTTCCTCGAGGTCTCACCGAGACGGCACCAATATACAATGATTTATTGCCTCTCGAGTTCGTTTAGTCTTGAGAATATGATGTGTTCCTTCGAATGAGAGCACACACAATGAGATATGAGAAGATATATCACGAAAAAAACAGGGAGGGTCCCTTCCATCACTGAGAAAGAGACGCCCTAGAACGATCCGTTTTCATTTCGTCTCTTGCCTCTTTACGATACTAGCCTACTCCAGTGCAGCTGTGTTCCAAGAATATACGCACGTTTATTTAGTTATTTGCATAATCTGTCCATTTAGTTTTTAGAAAGTACAGTTATATTTTAATATACTATATATTTTAAAGTAGACAAAAAATTGGATGTTAAAATCAAAACTTCCGAAATAAATTTTTATAATGTTAATAAGAGCCAGATGGACAAAATAAATTGTTTAAATTCCTAAAAATATAAGAAATTATCCGTGTGATTATATAAGAAAATATTACAAACTGATAAAGTAAAGAATAAAAAAGAGATGTGAGAAAGAGTTTTTTTTTGCAGTTTTCCATTCATTTACACTAAAAAAAATTATATAAGTCAATTTAAGAGTTCACAAAAAGTATTCTATTTATAAAATTCAAATAATAAATCATTCCTCAGTGTTAAACAAAAATATCATTCTATAAGAAATGTTTATAATCGAAATACGGCAAATTAAGAGAGTCGCGGCAAGGGTCCATACGAGGTACTGATCCCAGCGGGAAGGAAAGAAACCTAGGTCCGTACCACGTGCTGATCCCGGCGGTGAAAGGTTAAGCTGTATTTTATTTATAAAAATGCTATTTTCGTCCATTTTAATGCTCTATATGTATCTCATTTCAGCTCAGGAAAAATGTGCCTTGTCATCAGACTGAAATCTCATGTGGGCGTCCTTGTGGAAAGGATCTGCCATGTGGTCGTCACAAGTGCATCCAACTTTGCCACAAGGGGCCTTGCACTGTAGTGACATCTTCACAGCAGTCCAGTACATCTGCCCAATGGGTATGCAAGCAGCCTTGCACAAATCCTCGTACCCTCTGTGGACACCCATGTAACGCATCCTGTCACGATGGGCCTTGTCCTGACACTCCATGCAGAGAAATGGTGAGAAATTATAACAAGTTGCTGATTGGCCTCCATTGACATCATCCTTCTACTCAAATAACTAAAGTATTTACCTGAATCCAAGACTATCCTGAATCTAAGATTGTCAAAACAAAAAAAAAGATTTTATGACCTAATTTCTCACTGAATGTATTTGGTGTGTATTTCGAACACAGTATTCAGTATAGGTATACTTTTGTTCATTAATTGAAATGGTTTGTTGCAAATATTTGTTTGAGAAAAAAACAATTTTTAAAATGTATTTTTAGAAATTAATACTCTATTAATTGAAATCAATCGTAAGTTTGCAATGAAAAATTTCAGTAGATACAGTCATTTTATCTTAGGTTTCCTTTGATTAAAAAAACATCAATAAAATGCATAACCATACTTTCTACGGTTCTATGACAACTCGTCGCTATCAGTTCCTTGCATGTCAATTCATCATGCGTCAATTCATTGTGCATCAATTCATTGTGGTCAGTTAGTTGTGCGACGATTCATCGCTCCACAAATTTTTCGCAAGACACCAAGAATGGTGTGTGGCAGGGGGAGACATTTTTACAGTAAAACCTCCGATTAACAAATTTCAAGGAACTGAATTTTTCACCTATTCGTAATTCGGGAGTTTGTTGTTTAGAGGTGAGTTGGGCATTGCATAACTCCAGGAGCCAGCCGACTACACTTTGAAATTCACGTGCTTGCGGTTCGTGAAATTGCACATCGCAACAAAATTTTTGGTTCAGTAGTAGATAGCTCGAACAACTTTGGCTCCGATTACTCAGTGGTAGAAAACTCCTTCAGCCAAAAAATATAGGAAAATCCCTGTTCACTGCCAGGTCAGGTTCTCCCCTGAGGATGCCCACTTGGTAGGTGAAATGCATAGGGATTTTCCTATATTTTTTGGCTGAAGGAGTTTTCCACCACTGAAAAATTTTTGGTGATAATTACTTTGCTACGCACCGATTATTTGCATTTCGCGTCATGCGTTTGCAATTACAAGTGTGAACTCCCTCTACTTTTTTGTTTCAAAGTTCAGTTTAAACGTTGGTGCCCTAAAAAAGGACATTATTATTATATTATATTTATAATGCAAATTATTAGCAGTTTTCGAAGTAAAAAAGTGATCTCTCAACTTAATCATTTTGTAGCTCAGTTTGAATTTCACCGCTAATGCCGTCGCTATTTTGGATGATGAAAATTTTAAAATATGCCATCCTTTTGGAATGTAAGATTTTCATTTGCTATTTTATTTTTATTTTGAACTTAATTTAAGGAAATGTTATTTTGTTAAGTTTTCATTTTTTATTACGAACCTGTAATATAAATCTGAGAATTGCTATCATATCATAATGTAAGAATTTCTGCCGCATATTTAGAACGCGATTACTAAAAGAAATGTTGCCACTTTAATGCTTTGTTTTTATTTTTTGACATATTTTGGATAACTAAAAGAAATGTTATCACTTTCTTATGCTAGGTTTTGATTTTCCATTATGCATTTTGAACGTAATTAATAAAAGAAATGTTACCACTTTATAATGCTAGTGGTTTTGTGGCTTGGAAATGTTTGTTTCAGAACCTAAGAAAACATCTGTGCATCGCACTCAACATTCCATTTAAATTAAAGAATTTCCTTGGAATGAACAAAAGAACATCGAAAATTGCATGCGAAAATGTGCCGGAGGTAAACCGCACAATTGCCGAAAGAAGTGTTATCTCTTTGAAATGCTGGGTTTTAATTTGCTATTATGCATTTTGAAAGTAATTAAAAGAATAATTAATAACTTTTATATGAACTTGCCTACTATATTTCTATATATGTATATATATATGTTTGCTTTTATCCCTTTTCAAAAATTAGCCCAGAAAAATATTTTTCTATTTTGGGATTCGAACCTCATAACCTAAGCTCCATAGCCAAATGCGCTAACCATTGCACCAAATCATTCGTTATTAACTAGGATGAAAGTTATGTATTTAAATGATAAGCTACATTTGTTCCTCATGCTCAACCGAGAACTATTTGCGACTGACTTGAATGCTATTTAACAAACATTCAGAGTAGATAGACAATTGAAATTTGGTAGGAATATTTATCTCTTATAGTAAAATCCATTTATGAAAAGGAAATCCTCAAAAAAAACTCGTTCGACTCCAGTAGATAATTTCTATTTCCCATAAGATAACACGTAAAACTCAATTTTTCGACTTACAGGCTTTTACTCTTTACCATATTCAAATTAGAAATAATTGACCTACAGTCTTCGGACCTAGATCATTTTAAAGCAAAATAAATAACGTTTCTTATTCTTATCGTCACAGTTTTCCTACGATTCGAAATCACTCAAGTTATACGTTTAAATCATATTCATTGGAAAAATTTAAGCTTTTTAATGACATGTTGCCTTGCAGACCATATCATTGTTAGACCTCGGGATTGTATTGTCGTCTCAAGCCTTATACTATATGCATAATACGGAAGGCATGCTTTGAATGTTTTAGTACGTGAAAGAGGAGAGAGAGAAAAAAAGAAAGAGACAGAGGGAGAGAGGGGAGTGAGAGAGAAGGAGAGAGGGAAGGAGACAAGGAGGGAGTGATAGATAATAGTCGTGATTAGGTTGAGATTGATATTAGGAAGTTATTTTTCCAGAGAAAGAAAGAGGGGGAGAGGGTAGGAGAATGAGGAGGAGGAGGTTTGTAAGAGAGGAAAAGAGAAAAGGAGGAAGAATGGGAAGTGCCTTAAATTTAATACTTAATCCACGCATACCTGCCATATTTGATGGGCAATTTCGCTTATCTATTTATAGTTGTAGCTTAGTGGAATATTTTTTGCAGGCCTTCTTTTAATATTAGATTAAAATATAAACAAATTTAGCTTCTCATACGATAAGTGTAAAAGAATGAATTTTTAAAAAATTATCCAAGACATGTATTTCAATGTAAAACACATAAACTAAAATTTAATTCCCTTTTTCATATTAATGTAAGTGCAACATATTATCTGCCATCCGTTGGTGAGTCTGAGGACTGATTTTGTTTTGGCAACTTATTGTCGGCAATCTTATTTTATATTTTATTACCGTAATCGTCGGTGATCTTTTTGGCGAGTTTTTATTGGTTGACTGGCCAGCCAATCAGAGATCAGGACGTTATTGTTTATATGTCTGGGTTACATTATGTATACCTAAAAAGAATGATTAATTGTACACGTTCTTATTTGAAAGATTAATAAAACAATACATTCATATTAGTTTATAGGTTTGTATAGAATTTTGGGAAGCATATATCTCAACCACTGTTTGGACTATTTTTGTTATCCATAATTTGTAAAAATGCAAAATACTTCTGTTGTGTACTCGCAAGCCCCTTGACGTTATTATGTCATATTTTTGTTTACTTTTTTCTGTTCGGTTTATGAAGAAAGAAGTTTAAAAGAACTTAGCAAGGTTGGTTAATTTTATTTATTTCATCACTTGGAAAATTAAAAAATTAAATTAAAATTATCCTAAATCCCCGTACAGGATAATAATAAATAAGAAAGAAAAATCTGTTGATAATTTGTTCAAACTAGTATTGAAATACTGAATTTTTCTGGGCACCACTGGGTACTTCAAACATCTTTTATAAATAAAATGTCTAATCAAATGAATTCTTTAAAAAATCAAAATCAACTAAATGTAATAGCAAAGTGTCACAGGCTCCCTTGTTCTCATAGATTTGAATATTTCTTTGGATTACCTACTCCTTTGTAAGTCCTACAAAACATTATTCAGTGAACAGTGGAGAACCGATTTTGTTTTAGCAACTTATTGTTGGAAATTCTAATTGATTGGAATATTTCTTTGAAATATTCCTTTATAAGTCGTATGAAATATTATTCAGTGGACTGTGGAGGTACTTATTAAAAGACTATGTTATTAAATATTTTTGTATCAATGATACTTGATGCAATCAATGTATTTAGAAATGCTTTTGTTTGCTAGCCTTCATTAACTATTCATTTGCATTTCTATACAGAGATTTGAATAGTTCTTTGGGATACTTCTTCATGAGTCCTACGAAATATATCAGTGATCTAGGAATATCCAGTGAACTGTGGTGGAAATTATCAAAAGATTATTTTAATGGTTGAACTGTTTTATTGGAGTCTTAATAGGGTGTCTCAAAATATAAATAGCGATTTATTTACTTTTTAGTGGATGAAAAACATGATTTCATAAAATAAATTTAAATATTTTTATTTTAACAATACCGATTTAGCTATGACTTTTAAAATTCATGTGATAACTTTGTCAGATTCCTCTGTTAACCTGGGATTTGGAAGAACATTTTTTCTCAAAATGATCAACTCTTTTTGTCGCCCATTGTTAAAATAAGGGATGGGTGAAAACTTGCTATGATAGTTACCGGAAATAGGATGTACCAATATAAGACATGCTCTGATTGTCTTGTTCAAAGCTAGACTCTAATTGGCCCACTTATTTAAATTTTTTTCCATGCATAAATTTAAAAAACTGCTTGGCGAGTGAAATTTCGTTTTGAAGAGGTAAATATAAGGAGAAGGGTCAATTTTTCCCTTATTTGGAAGTTTTTGTAGTGTGGGAGTTCATTGTATAGAGGTATTTACGGGTGCTTTTAAATAGGAGTTTGGCAGGGCCGATATCATTTGTTCGTTATTCAGAGGTGTTCGGGAACCGGGAGTTCATAAGGTAGAGGTTTTTCTGTATTTCGATAATACAGTTGCCCACCAATTTTCTGGCACCCTCGGGACCAGAGCCATGCCGAATTAGCCATTTTGCCGGACCACCGGTGGATATAATAACCTTATCATCATTTTACCCAAATATTGTCAAGGTTGGACTGGTGATAGTGCCAGAAGGATACACTAGGGGGATAAATGAAAAAGTGTGACAGCAGAAGATGCAATTAGGCTGGAATTAGAACTAATTAGAAAGAATGGAAATGAAAACCAAATACCAAGATGATAAGATCACCGAATCTCGGTGTGTACTTGGGATCATTCACTTAGGTATCTTCGGACATGTAACAACATTGAATGTAAATTCATTACCCGAAATGAACCGGAACAAACCAAAACGTCTTTCCAATTGATCAGTCACATCGATTATACCGTTCCGTTATGTCAAACATTTAGAAATACCTTTCCTTATAATAAGTTTTCTGTTTCGTAAAATATTCCATTATGTGTTCCATTATGTAAAATTTTCGATTTCGATAATTCCGTAAATTGAACATAAACAGTACATTATATTAAACTAAGTATTCATAAACAATCTATTTTTCATTACATTACTTAGAAGGTCAGACCTTTCTTTCGCTAAATAATTAGAAAACAAGGGATAAGATAATAACAAATTTATTATGATACGCCAACTGGTACAGTGTGAGTGCAAGCTGTAGGTTCAGCATATAGGTACATACCAGAGGCTTATATTCAGGGTGTGCTAGGTGTGCGGTGCACACCCACGGATTCACAGTGTCACAGATATTATATTTTTGCATTTATTCCCGTTAAAGACTCCCCTAATCGTTTTCTGGCTTCGCGTGATTCCTAAAATCAAATCCAATATACAATGTTTCATGAAGAGGAGAAGTTTCGGCGCGTAAACATTGTATCACATTCACGTTATAGCCCGGGTATGGGGTAAGTAATACGGACAGCTTTGAGCCCTTTAAACATACGTACAGATGGCGCAGCGGGTCAAATTCTTAGCCTCCTTGTGGTTTTAAACCGTCCAGAAGGCGTGGCAGGGTGTGCGCTGAGACAACAGCACCCGGAAGTAGTTAGCGGTTGTGATTGGCTATTGTGTGAACCAATCCAGTTCTACGTTGTTACTTGTCATGAGTTGCTGTTTTTGTTTTCTGAGTTTCGTCTGTTTTGCGTGCGTGGGGTAAAGTGTGAACCGACGTGTTTATGGCACCGATTTAGACAAGTTTTTAACATATATTTATAATTTTTTAGATATAATTTATAATTTTTTGCCCATATTTACAATGGTAAACAGTGTTGACGATGTACTGAATGCCCCGTTTTCTGCCAGAGCTTTTGCGGATTGTATGAACATAGTCGAAGAAGGTAAGCCTCGTCCTCCTCTTCCAAATTTACTGTGCAAGCACAAAGATGCAAAAACTGAGTACATGAGACATTTCTCTGTTTCACAATACGATACAGTAGAATGGTTAGCTGGATGTGAAGTGCGGTCAAGACTTTTTTGTTGGCCTTGTTTATTATTCTCCAAAGAGAAAGGTGTTTGGAATAAGCACGGGTATTCCGATCTTAATCATTTAGCTGCAGCAGTGCAAAAACATGAGCGCTCCCAACCACATGTTCAGTCATTTTTAAATCTTAAGATGTTTGGAAAACAAAGAATTGACACTCTCATTGACAGCCAAAGAAAAATTGAAATTAGTCGTCATAATGAACAAGCAAAGAAAAATAGAGACATTTTAAAAAGATTAATTGGTGCTGTATGTTATTTGGCTAAGCAAGAGGTCATGATGAGTCTGAAGATTCAGCCAACCGAGGGAATTATATAGAATTTTTAAATGTGCTGCGTGAGTATGATCCTCTTTTAGACAGTCATTTAAAGGCATCAACTGTATTTCGAGGAACTTCTCCCACAGTACAAAATGATATCATTAATGCTATATCTGATGTGGTTAAAGATGCTATAAAGAAAGAAATTTCTTCCGCTACATTTGTGGCCATTCTTCTGGATGAAACTTCTGATGTCATGTTGAAATCGCAGCTAACAACTGTTTTCCGTTTTGTCCATAATGGGCAAACACACGAAAGGTTTATCAGATTTACAGACGTAAGTGATGATAGAACGTCTAGTGGTCTTGTTAAACATGTTGTAAACAGAGTTGAGGAATTTAATATTAAGGACAAGTTGGTCGGCCAAACTTATGATGGTGCCTGTGTAATGAGGGGACAAATTAATGGGTTGCAGAATCAAGTTATCGAGGCCTATCCTTAAGCAATATTTACGCATTGCTACGCTCACGTTTTGAACTTAGTTCTGAAGCAAAGCCTCTCGAATATCAAGGAATGTAGATTGTTTTTCCAAACTATCAGTGGATTGGCAGCATATTTTTCTAAATCATCGAAAAGAGTAAATGCTTTGCAAGATTTTGTTGCTAAAAAATTACCATCCATCGTACCAACCAGATGGAATTTTACTTTCCGTTTATCAAACACAGTAAAATGCCACAGAAGTCAACTTATCGCATTTTTTGAACACATTGTGGAGAATTCTGGGGAATGGGACGTGGATGCTGTAATCAATGCTTGTGGTTTTTTGTATTTCTTGCAAGATTTTCAAACAATTTTTTTGTTAGAAATATTTTCTGTTCTGTTTAGCTATACTGATGTTTTGAATAATATATTGCAAACATCATCCTATGACATATTGTACTGTTGTAAAAAGGTGCATGATACTATGAAACAGCTTAGGAATGACAAGGAACATGGATTTGATGATATTTGGGTTTCTGCAAAGGAAAAGCATACGGTTGAGGAGTCGAAGCCTAAAAGACGAAAAGGATCTATAGAAGAGAAGAGATCGTGCCTTCGATTATACCAGAGAATAGTCGACTGCATATGTCTGGAGATGGAAGAAAGATACTCTTCACTTTCGAAACTTGAGTTTTTTCAACTCGTTTGTAGTGAAAGATATGATCAGTATGCGAAAACTTTTCCTGATGGTATTCTAGAAAAATTGAAGGATTTCTACAGACCAGTTTTTGACTACGTTCGCCTAAAAAATGAACTAAAAGTGCTCTTTTCTTCTGATGAGTTTGCGAGGAAAACAGTGCATCACCTATTAAAATTCATGCAAGAAAATCAGCTTCAGGTTGCATTCAAGGAAATTTATAAATTAGTGGAACTTATCATGACGATTCCGAGTTCTACTGCTACAGTCAAGCGTTCTTTTTAGGCTATGAAGAGAATACATACGTGTTATAGAGGAACACAAACGCAGGAAAGGTTATGCGGCCTAAGTTCACTCGCCATTGAAAAGACATTGCTGGTGGAACTGAAGAAAAGACCTTCATTTTATGATGATGTGCTAACACAATTCCTAAGGTAAAACAGGAGATTGGAACTGGTGTATAAATAAGTAAGTAAAATGAGTTTTTTAAGCCTTTCTTTGATTCAATCGGGAAAATAATATTTTCCCAAGTGATTACTTTTTCAGATTTCTGTGCGTATTATATAGTTGTGCATATTTAAAAATCGTAGCAAAATACAGATAATTCGTGCTTCACTCTAGTATTTGCCAATGATCGGGTCGAGTGAGATCTCTGCTTTTGGTCTGTTTTTGTGAACGTACTTTTGGTCGTGTCGGCGGAATGGAGCGAGACGTTTTAACCGAGCAAGGAACCAGCATCAAATTTCTCGTAAAACTTAGCAAAAACGGCCAGGAAATTCTACAAATGTTGGAAATGATGTATGGTGAGTCTGCCATGAAGTGTAGAACTGTGTATAAATGGGTGGACCGGTTCAAGGAGGGGAGGGAGAGCGTCGATGACGACGCACGAGCGGGGTGCCCTTCAACATCACGTGTCGATGAAAACATTCAACGTGTTTACGATTTGGTGAAGTCAGACCGTCGAATTACCACTAGAATGATTGCAGAAATACTTGGAATAAGTAACAGTAGTGTTCAGACAATTCTAAAAGAAGATTTGACCATGCGGAAGCTGTGTGCAAAAATTGTTCCGAAAGTTTTGACTGACGAGCAAAAACAAGGACGTGTTGATTGTTGCAATGACTGGATCGAGAGTGCCCAGGATCCAAATTTTCTCGAAAGGGTGATAACTGGAGACAAATCCTGGATTTACGAGTATGACCCTGAAACAAAAAGGCAGAGTGAAGAGTGGAAGCACCCTGGTTCGCCTCGCACCTAAAAAGCGCGCAAGAGTCGTTCAAAAATCAAGACCATGCTCATCGTTTTTTTCTATATTCGTGGAGTTGTTCATCATGAATATGTTCCTGCAGGTCAAACTGTTAATGCAAAATTCTATGTTGAAGTCTTGAAGCGTCTGCGTGAACGTGTGCGACGTTCATGACCCGAATTGTGGGCGGAGAACGTGTGGATCCTGCATCAGGACAATGCACCTTCGCACACCGCGCTCGTTACGCGTGAGTTTTTGGCCAAAAACAAAATCACTACCATGGACCACCTTCCCTATTCACCTGATGTAGCACCCTGTGACTTCTACCTGTTCCCTAAATAAAATAGCGAAGCAACATCTAATGATTTTCTCACACAAAATATACGTAAATTATATAATTATAAAGTACATATATATATTTGTAGACTCGACCCAATAATAACCGAGTTTGTTAACTTTAAAATATACCAGAGGACACCAATTTCGTCAAAAATATTTTAAGGGGTACGCTGACTGAAAAGGTTGACTACCACTGTTTTAAACCTTTGGAAATTTCTTAGCGTTTTTATGGGCATCTAAATATTTTTATGGGCACATTCAATTTTTGCCCATTTTTACATGCTGGTCATAAATATGTGGACGTTTGGCAACCCTGTTACCTACTGTAACACAATGTAACACTGTCAAACTCCGCCCTCCCCTTTGTATCACAAAATTTGTGAGCAGTCTCTAAGTCAGCGGTTTTCATAAATAGTGAGTGCAGCAGCTCAGAAAGAGACGATATTGAGATACCACTACACAGAAGCGATGTATATAGCACTTGGTTTTTAGGTATCGATTTCGTTCATTCCCCATATTTTTTCTTACAATATCACGTACATACACCTTGTTCTAATTCTCCCAGTTAAGACAACTGTTATTCATTTGAGTGACAACAGCCGGGAAGAACTTTACTCATAAGCTATGGCGATAGATTCGGATGAGCATTTTAAGTATGATAACAATCCAACGATTGCACTTAGCGATGGTGATAGCTTAAAGAGTAATTGTCATTTCACCGCACACCTC
Source organism: Tanypteryx hageni (assembly GCA_028673005.1). Classification (NCBI taxonomy): domain Eukaryota; kingdom Metazoa; phylum Arthropoda; class Insecta; order Odonata; family Petaluridae; genus Tanypteryx; species Tanypteryx hageni. Next base: position 56,683,305 of record CM054115.1, on the reverse strand, counting down.
ACGGAAAGTTATGTCATGTCACTTCTCAAAACGCTGAAGCCAGCCTTCACTGTAGTCACAATCATAATCTAGTCCAAGTTCTCCATGAAATATTTTAGCCTGTTCTTTTATCATTTCGCCCAAAATATCTACACCATCTACGCAGCATAGTCTAAACCATTTCATCAATACCTGATCAAGTTCTACACTTTTTCCGTGTTTCATTGTTTTACAAATACACATTTGTTTTCATGAGTCACTGTTGTTATAGAACTTCAAAATCTTATCATTTTGTTTCTTTATATAATATACTGTTGATGAACTTACACCATAGATATCGCACAAACCTCGCACTGAAAATATCGCACAAACTTCTTACTTAATAATCTTGGTCAAGTTTTTGCAAAAGTTCTACCTTATCTTCTATTAACAATGAATGGTGTTTCCGTTTTAAACCAGCACTAATGTCTGCATCTTTCTTTGACGACATTTTCAGGGTTAACTAAGAGTAATGTGGGAAAATAAATACAAATACCCTGGGTAAAAACTACCTAAACTACAGCAGTGGATTAGTGAACTATTCTAAGTGATCGCAGGAAATTTGAAATGTCATCACGGAAATCTGTCCGAATCAGCAGTGGTGCCAAACGAGCGATTGCCGGAAAATCAGTGGGTGACTGTAGCAGAATGAATCACAATTCTCTTTGCAAATTACACAAGGCGAGACACATTGGACGGTGTATTGCAGGGTGTGACTCCTAACCCAACAAATGTATCCCCCTGCCATACACCAGTCATTGTCTCGCCTTCCAATTTGTCTTGTGACAAATTTGTTGAGTGATGTATTGACATGCGATGTAGTGATGCACGATGAGTTTGTCGTTTGACGAATTGACATGCGATAAATTGACAGCGATGTATTGATGGTTTACCACTTCATAATCGAATTTAAGTCGACCCTCGACTTTTGCAAGCTGAAATTTGGAAAAACCTCTTTTTGGATTTGGATAAATATGGCAGTACTGTAGAAAATACAAGATCAAGCAATTTAAAAAATATACTTGCGTCAGGTGTCTCAAATAGCCACAACAAGGTGAAGGCTGGTTCACACAAGAGCACAGGGCACCTACAGGACACAGGCACTTTTTGGGGAGAGGATTCATGCTTGTAGGTAAGGTCTGGGTCCGTGCATGCACACACTCGGGCAAGTGGATTATCACAATGTATCAAGGTGTTGGACAATTCAGATCCGGAAGTGTTTATTTTTAATAATAAATAAGAGAAAATAAATAAACCACATATTGATATACACAAAAATAGAAATGGACCACAAGAAATTAAAATAAGGTTCCCAGCTATGGCTTAGTTGATATCTCTTGAACGGAACGTCAGCGTTATTTTTTCCATCATTTTCCAATTCATTAGTGTCAAAGTTACGGAATAAATATTATAACGAAAATTAAGGTACACTTTCATTATCCTGAATGATAAAATAAACCTTCAGATATAATAAGTGAAAGTTATTTGAAAAAGTTTTTTGTTTTTATACAAAAAATAAAGACACATTAAGCGAAGAAGATAAAAATTCTGATGTACATATTCTGAATTATTAAAATATTTCATCACAAAAGAGGGGAAATAATACAGGCACACCCCAGGTTATGTAAGCCTCGACTTATGTAAACCCTCCATTAATTGTATGAAAGAAAATTTATTATGCCTAAGTTAGCGGTTTTCGTAAGTGAGCTCGAACTAAATCTATATGTATGTGCACGAAGAAAGAACACAAGGCGTGGGTTGCAGGGTGTATGGCAGGGGGAGACACTTTTCCACAACAAAATTTTTCTTCATATTTCAGTAATACAAGGATAAATTGCAATTCTCTTTGTGAAATATGCAAGGCGAGACACATTGGATGGTGAATGGGAGGGATTGACTCCCAACATAAACCACTCAACCCAGGAAGTGCCTCCCCCTGTTGTCTCGCTATGAATTTGTGGAATGATGAATTGACCCATAATAAGTTTGTTATGTGATATATTGATGCACAACAAGTTTGTTGTGTGATGAATTCACATGCGATGAATTGGCCATGATGTATTGACAGTATACCACTTTGTACTTGAATTGAAGATGACTCTCGATTTTTGTAAGCTGACATTTGGAAAAAACCTCGTTTAGGATTCGAGAAAATACGGTGAATTTATTTTCAAATTATTTCTTGTACTACCTTTTTCAAAAAGATTTCAAAATGTTTCTCTACTGGAATTACATAAACCTATCTTTCCATAAGAAAGTAGGCTAAAAATTCTCCAAAATTAAATTTTAGTAACAAATGTTTTAAATATTTTTTTCATCAAACCAAAGATGTCACGTTATCTAAAAACCCTCTTCCCTCCTTGTCACAATCCATCACGAAATTTTCAACCCCTCCACCTAGAGCATGACATAATTTATGGGTGCCCTCGAACAAGCAAAAGATTAAGTTCACTTTGGCTGTCACCTAGGATTGCCTATAGTAACCAAAGAGGCTAGGACATGTTTAGGTCTTGGGACAATAGATGCCTCTTGGAGTGACCCAAGGTTTCCTGATCGAGACCTGACCATGATCTGCAGTACAAGTGTGAACACTGTTTTTCCTTCCCCATAAAATTCCCATTGAAAATATGATATTTATAATTTGTCTAAAATGACCTGATTGTGAGCTGTCCTCTAGTGTAAACCAGCTTTAAAAATATCATATTTTTAGAAAGATGCTGTTTGTTTTATTTTTGGTGTTTGAATGTATGGAGGTAATTCTCATGTAATTTAGATGTATCTGTTGTATTTCATTGTGATTGCTTTGCTTGTTTGCGTTGTTGCCCGAGTTGTTCAAAATTTGAGCCTTATGAGAGAAATATATATAAATGAAATTTTCATGACCTCCAAAAATGGGTCTTCTGTCATAGGAAATCCTTGTTAGCCTTTCTAGTATTCTTGAACTTTAATTTTATTTAGCTTCTGTAACATTGTAAGAAATGTGCCATTTATGTTTGTTTAACTTAATATATTTAATTCTCAGGTGAAAGTAACTTGCACGTGTGGCCACCGTTCCACCACCCGTGCCTGTTCTGAAAATGCCACCGAGTACCAGCAAATGGCAGTGGCATTGCTAGCTTCAAAAATGGTGGACATGCAGATGGGACATTCAGTAGATTTAAGAGATTTGGCTGGGAGTGCTTCTAGCCGTAAGGAAAGTCTTAAAACGTGAGTTGCTCTTTGTCCGTTTTATTACATATTTAGTCAGCCAATCTTGAACAGTGAAAATCCATTTAACCCCTTAAGCAGGAAGAGTGTTTATAGATGCACTTAGATAAAGAATTATTTTCTCAGTGGGCAGAGCATTTATAGATGCACTTTCTTCAACAGGCTACTCTCTAGGCTTCTGAGATCTATCATGTTTTTTCTGTGTCGTCTCAGTATGAGATAGCCAAAAAATAAATATTTGCAATAGTGGAAGTTTGAAAATATTTATAGCGCTGATTCTCTCGGTTTTCTAAAATCTTGTGGCCTCAGTCGTATTTTTTGAGTGCAAATATTAAGCTTGCTGCAGTCTTTTCTGTGTAGGAAAAGTTCTCATTTGTGACCTAGATTTTACTTGGAAGGAAAGAGTTTGCCACTGTATAGAATATCTTTCGTATGTGTTTATTTTGTTTTATGTCATAGTGTAATTTTGGTTTAAATGTGTAGCTGTGGAAATCTCTTCTGAGAGGGGAAACATTTCTGTATGATGAATGCTTTTTCAGTTTAGTTTACTATAAAACCTCTAAGATAGTTTTATTTTTCACACGCTCGGTGTATTATTTGTGTATGTGTATGTAAATGTATTTTTGTGGAAAAAGGTTCTGCTCGAATAACATTTTCATTTTTATAACGGTTTTACTTGACCATGTAATCCTGGTGAAGAGGCAATTAAATTTGTCAGACGATTTTTTTAATGAAATGCTCATATAGTGAGGACGAGAAGAGTTTCAGTGAATGTAGTTCAGAAGAAGAGGAAAATGTTTCTGTAGGTAATGTAACTGAAACAAGTGGCATTGCAGCTAGGGCTAAAGGCTACAGGGCTTCTGAAAGTGAATCTGAATCTGAGAATGATAACAGTGATGTAGATTAGCCTTTCTCAACATGGGGAATGCAGGAGACTTTTTGGGGTACATCAAAACAACGATGGAAGTTTTACCTAATAGTGAAATAATATAACTAATCCTAATTTTGTTAATACAAACAATACAGCTATGTATATAAATTCTGAGTTAAGCAAAATTGCTTAGTGGGCAGCTTAATGGAGATTTAACAATGGTTGAGACCATGGGGATAGAATACGTTAATTGCATTTCTCTTCAAGACCCTGCGATAAAATTATGATTACAAAGAAATTATTCAATCAATTTATATTTAAATCAACCGTGTATTTTTATTAAGCTAGTGCAAATATCTCTTGCTCATCCACTTTCATTCATCAATTGTCATTAAAATTGAATTGAAGCAGGGTTGTGATGCACTACTTGAATATTACCGACAAATTTTGTATAATAACAGAAAAAAGGCTGATTAGTTGATCCTAGACTCTGTTTTTTATTGCAGAAGTCCATAGATCCCCATAAGTGCCCCAGGAAAGATTTTTAGATTATATGCTTTAATTATAAATTATGCTTTTTTGTTATATTGTTTACCATTTAAATTTACTGTTTCTCTAATAAATGACAATAAAATCCGGTGATAATGCATAATACCATTTGTAAAATTATTTTCATTTGCGCGCTTAAGGGTATCCCTTGTCGAATGCAGATTTTCACTTAACACAGATTTATCAGGAATGCATTCTCCGTTTAAAATTGTCCTGAGATACATCAATTATTTAAAAAAAAGGGTACTTCATTGAGAAAGAAACACTGATGTAGATGATACTTAAGTGCAGTGGCAGATTTAGGCCTTCTGGGGCCTCTGGCGCTAAGCAATTGAAGGACCTGCAATCTAAATATATAAAGGAAAATCTCCTGACCTTCTTATGCAACCCATCTTAACAATCTTTTTTCTTCGGAATCATAGAGAGGTTTCTCTGATTTTTAAATTGAGATATTTAATGTTTCTGAGATTTATATAAAAATACCTTTTGGGACTCATCACCACATGAGGCCCCCGGTGTGTGCCAAGTGCAAACTCCCTCTGCCGCTGCTTAAGAGATTCCAGACACTGAGTGGTTTGAGAGGGGCAAGGTAACATAGATTTCCAATAAGATTTGCTGCTGAGTCTAAGGAAGAACTTGTGAATAAAGAACAATCTGATGAAATTTTTTAATATTTTCTCTATAATGACATATGTGATTATATAGCTGTTCAGAAAAATCTTTACGCCCAACAAAAAATTAATGAATAACATTTCCTCAGTAATATGAAAACGAGAACCCATAATAAGGACTGGAGTGACACTAAGAAAGGGGAAATAAAATTATTTTTTGGAATGCTGCTGCTGCAGGGAATTGTACAGAAACCAAAGATCAGTAGGTATTTCTCTTGAAATAGGTTGTTGGCAATGCCAACATCTTATGAGATGATGAGTGAAAAAAGATTCTCTCTTTTACTTAAATTTTTACATTTACTGATACAGTCAACCTCGGTTATACCTGTCTCGGTTATAATGGATCTTCGGATATAATGGATTTTTTTCATTCCCCAACCATTTTACTATGTGATATCACTGTAACTACCTCAGTTATACCAGTCTTCCGTATAACGAATCTTCGGTTATAGCAGATTTCTGCGGCATTCCCTAACATTAATTTTCCTTGGCTATAATATTTTTGACACAGGAGTCGTGGAATTTTCCCACGTCCCTCTTCTCCGGCCTCGCTCACTGACCTCCTCTCTCCCCCCGCTTTTGTGGCATCTCACACCCTGCTACTCTGGTGCCTGCAGAAGATTCCATGAGGACCGAAATGAGTACGATGTCGGCCATAACAACCATGGCGGCATCCATCGAGAAGTTCTCAGACTTCGCCGAGACGATGAATGGCCTCCAGAACACCTTGGAGGTGCAGGCCCTCACTTACCAAGTGCCTCCCGACCCCGCATCGTACCCCACTACTCCCACGCTCGCTACATGTGACGTGGGAGTAAATACGGAAAATTTCATGTGAAATAGAGAGAGGAAGTTAGTGGAATGAACCTGCTGCTTCTCCAGAATGAGCGTTGAGGTGTGTCCCCCGGAGAAGACACAATTAAGCTGTCGTAGTGTGCCACACATGTCACACGTATAGATACCGTTTACCAATAGTACTTACTTAAACTTAAGTGCAAGATGAGATTTTAATTTAATGGAATAAATGATAAATGGAATGCATATGTAATAAAGATACGCTCAACTACTCTGCAATGACTTTCATCTCGTACATAACGATTTTGATTGATACAGCAATACCAAACTTCCTCTGTTCTACTATCCATAATTTCCTTCTCTAGGTGTGGCCATTTAAGACTAAGCTTACAAAAAATATGTTTTTCATTTCTCATCCACTTCAGTTTTTCATCATTTTCTTCATTCACGGATTTTTTTTCTTTGGGAGGTGGACCGAAATGACGTGCTGATGCTCGGTTTTCATGCGTTTTTGCATATTGAATCACATGAAGCTTATAGGTAACAGTGTAGGCATATCTTTTAATTCTTGTAGTCATTGCGATCTCTTTGTGACCCCAAGAGCTATCGTAAACATCCGAGTTTCTTCGAACTGAGTTGGATACATGTTATTTAGTTCATTAAAGTAAACAATTTTCGGCCAATTAAAATAAATTCCTATTAGTTTTACTTAGTTATTGTAGTTATTGCTTTAGTCTTTGTAATGTTTGTATACATGTTAAAACCCCATTCATAGAATATATTAAAATTGTGTACATTGACTACGCAGACAATGCAATGATGGCTTTCGGTGCTCACCTGTTTGAATTTTGATATATAAAGACATCTACTCCGATGGTATGAGCAACGGTGTGAACTGAAAAACTCAGCTGATAATGAACAGTAAAACTACATGGAACATGTATAATTATAAAAATACAATATCTTAAGGCAATGTAAATGCTAATTTCATTGGAAATAGACTTGGAGTAAAAGTTATCTTGGCGAGATCTTTATTGCTTTATTTGACCTTTTGTGGAAATGAAGATGAATGAAATTATCATCACTGAACGTCGAACATTATTCAACAATGCAAAATTATTAGTTGGAGTAATATTTCAAAATGTCAACAACTAAACCATTTCCCACTCTTTTCTTTGATCTCGAATAATGTTCTCTAGGCCGTGTATGCATGCCTGGCACACTTCAGCATAAAATCTATGAAATTTACTTTTTTGCAAAAATATGGTGGAAATTTTTCGGGGGATTATATTCGTGCAGATACAGTATATTTTTAAAGTGCTGATTTAACATCTTCTTAAATTTCTTAGATTTACATGAAATATTTTATAAGAAATATGTTGAGTTTTGGCCGTCTACTGTAAACTAGCTTACTTTGCAGGCCACAGAAATGTATCATGGGGGCCACGAATTTGAGACCCCTGTGTTAGGCAGACACAAATTTCTCATGAGAAATAATGTAAATAGGGAGGATGCTTTCCAGCATCCTAACCTGATTGACATTTTAAATTTTATTCATTTATTATGACTATACAGTGCAACCTCTATAATCCAAACCCATGGTAATCCGAACTCCCAATAATCCGAACTGTTACTCATCATCAGGTGTAAAGTGTCGGTTAAGCCAAGTGAGCGTTGTAAAGTGAAATTTGAAGCTTTTATTTTGTACCAAAGTCGGACACAGATGTCCGCTACTAATGCCTCTTGCGGCTGAATAGATGATTCTTTGAAAAGTTTTAAAAGGAATGAGCGATATTGTCTCGACCGGCTATGCCGATATCACTCATTCCTACTGCCATGGTCCAGTATAGAGTACAATTTTCCAGTCTATCAATGCAGATCTCTCACAGTCATTTTAGTGAACGATAAGTACATTAATTGGCGTTTCATTTACAGAAATTTAATACATAATAGATTTGTTTTCTCTTTAGTTTATATGAATCCAGTAATCTGAACACCTCAATAATCCGAGCACGCCCTTGCATTAATTATTTTGGATTATAGAGGTTGCACTGTATTTGATTAATGCTTTGTGTTTTTTATTTTTTTATGTATATTTCATACATGTAACTCATTTTTACAGAAAAGAAACAATGATAACATGGATGATTTGTAGCGTTGCTTCATTAAGACCTGTATCACGAACGATGTCATGTGTTCGTTCATTGTTCTCATAACACTTAAGTATATCTAGTCTTTGCTCCAGCGATATAACTTTTTTGTTTCTTACTACCATCACCAATAAAATGTGAACCATAAACTCCAGCATATGTTTTGATGTAGATTTTGAATCAGCTGTTTACCATTTATTTAGAAATGTTATTTAGAAGATTTATAAAATGATAATTTTAAACAGCAAATAACTAAGAATTAAACATTTTTGTTTTAATACATGAAATAATTTTTCAAAAGATAACCACATATGTTCTATAAAAAATTACAAAAATGGTCAATGGAAATTTTAAAAACACTCAAGAATGGTATTTTTCTACATTTCAGTTTAAAAACCATGAAATCCCTCGCCTTCTGTGTCAGACTCATATAACAACACACCTTGACGCTTTCCCTTGCGGGGTAAGCCATGCCATATGTCTGCCAATTACCAACCCACCACCTTCCTCCACACACTTCTATCCTTGCACACTTCTTTTGCTTCACTTACACTCATAGACTGAGTCACACATTTCCTTTTATTCCTCATACTTTTCATGTCCCTTTTTCTCAGAATCTCACCAACCACATCCAACCAAGTCTTGCGCGGTCTGCCTTTCCCTCTCTCGCCATTCACTCTTCCTTCATATATTCGTTTGGCGATTCTATTGTCCTCCATTCTTTCTACATGTCCGAACCACCTCAGCAGACCTCTCTCATACAGATCTGTCACACTAGCTTTCATACCACATTCGTTCATCACCCAATTATTCCTTACTTTGTCCCTCCTAGATTTCCCACGGACTCTTCTCATGTATCCCATCCCAACCGCATTCAAACTACTTTTATGCTTCTCCTGACACACCCATGTTTCACTGCCATACAGCAAGGTAGGCATTAAAACACTCCTGTATACAGACATTTTCGCTTCTTTTGACAACCATTCATTCTTTGTAATCGACCACACACTCCCTGCCACCTTTTTACCAGCATTCACTCTCCTTCTGATTTCCCCATCTACTCTCCCATTTTTACTAAACATTCTACCAAGGTATACAAATTCATCCACTACCTCAATCATTCCACCATTTATGCTAAATTGACAGTCGTTCACCTCATTCTCCCGATTTAACACAACTGCCTTGGTTTTGGCCACATTTATCCTTAAGTCCATTCTCACAGTCGTATCATGCAGGCTATCTAACATTCTCTGCAATTCTCCTGGATTCTCAGCCATTAACACAACATCACCAGCATACAAAAGTACACGAACATTCTCTCCACCAACCTTAACACCCACCATATCCATACATGCCTGTCTCACACATTTATCCATGAACACATTAAATAGCCAAGGGGACATGACACATCCTTGTCGTACACCTTGCTCAACTCTAAACCAATCACTCATCTTGCCATTCACCCTTACACATGCCCTACTTCCAGTATATACTACCTTTATAGCATTCAGCAACCAACCATTCACTCCATACATTCCACAATTCATTACGATTCACTCTGTCATATGCTTTCTCTAAATCAACAAATGCACAGTACACTTTCTTTCTTACATCCATGCACTTCTCAACCACTTGCTGTAGGGCAAATATTTGGTCGGTGCAACCCCTTCCAGGCATGAAGCCACATTGCACTCCCCACATTTTATCCATAGTTACCTTTTGTACTCTTTCAATCAAAACTTTCCCATACACCTTTCCAGGTATACTCAGCAAACTAATCACTCTATAATTCTTACATTCAGTCCTATCTCCCTTACCCTTGTAGAACGGTACAATTACACCATCCTTCCATTCAGCAGGCACTCTCAAACTCCTTGCACACAGATTGCACAGATCACACATCCAACACATAAGCAAATCACCTTCATACTTCAACATCTCGCCCGTTATGCCATCCACACCTGCAGCTTTTCCATTTTTCAACATATTTACTGCTTTGACTACCTCGTTCTTACTAATCCCCTCATATTCATTAATATTCATTCTAACAGATTCACTCAGATTTTTAGACCCATTCACAACATTTCCATACAACTCTTCAAAATACTTTTTCCAACGCTCCCTTACATCACTCTCATCCCACACCATATCACCATTCTTTCCTTGAATTCCACTCACACCCTTACTCATTCCTTGCCTTGCTCTCTTCACCCATTTCCAGAACAACTTCTTATTCCCCTCAAAATCATTCTGCATTTTCTCAGCTTCATTCATCCGCAATTGTTCTTTACTCTCTTTCACAATATTTTTTGCAGCTCTCCTTTTCTCTTTATACATTTCATACAGTTCCTTTCGCTCATTTTCATTCTTAGCAGCAATCATTCTCACATATTCCTCCTTTTTCTCATTCACAGCCACTTTAACTCTCTCATTCCACCATGCATCACCTCTCATTCTTCCAACAACTGCAGTTCCACACACCTTAGTAGCACACTGCAAGATGATACCTTTCAATCTGTTCCAAACCTTCTCCACATTTTCTTCTCTCATTTCCTCCTTCCATTCACTCTCTTCGGCCATTAGCCTTTCTTTTAGCACACTTGCATATTCCCACCTATTCATTTGCTCTTGCAGTCTTTCCACTTTTACTCTAGTTACCTTCTCCCCTTTCGTCTTTCTCACAATTCATTTTCTCCCAAGATCTACTCTAGAGATCACTAAATAGTGGTCTGATCCACATTCCGCACCTCTCACAACTCTCGTATCATTCACAAGCTCCCTCAACCGTTGCACAACAAAATCTATCACACTCTTCGCTTCCCCTCTTGTCCATGTATACAAGTGGATTGACTTGTGCTTGAACCATGTGTTTGAGACAAACAATCCCATTTCCATACATACATTCACCAAGCTTTCACCATTATCATTCACTCTTGGTTCACCAAATGGTCCAAGAACCCTTTCCGTGCCTTCTCGTTTTACTCCCACCCATCCATTCATATCTCCGAGCATAATTACTCTTTCTCCTGGTTCACACTCACTCAAAATATCTCTCAATTCTTCCCAAAATTTATTCTTATCATATTCATTCTCACCGTCAACCGGAGCATAACATGCAACAAGCATAATCCTGCGCACACCCACTTTCATCCGCACCCACAACAGCCTTGGTGACACTAATTCATGCTTTCTCACATGCATCTTAGCCCTTTCATTCAGTATCAATCCCACACCTTGACTACCTTGCACGCATTCATCTACTCCAGACCAAAAGACCAAACTACCGTTATTCATTTCTATCACATCCCTCCCTTTACGCATAGTTTCACTCACACACAAAACATCTATCCCCCTTTTATCCATTTCATTCATTAATTCACTCTCTTTCCCATACACACCTCTTACATTCCATGTTGCAATCTTCCATACCGGGTCATCATCAGATGGGCCAACCTGCTTCGACCTACGCTACCCATCATGGTTTCGGTCGTCCGAGGCATTCTTATAGCACATTGTAGTAACGTTAAAAATAGGGTAAGCAAGGTTACCAGCCTATACTATACCCGTGCCACATGCAGCATTCCCTACTAACGGTAAGGGCACAATACCGGTCAGTTTTGGCACAATTTAGCCATCATACTACAAGCGTAACCAACACCCAGTATTACCCCAGGTATGCTTACGCTATTCTACACAAGCTAGGATCTCTACTCTAGAGACTACCTTGTGAGCCAACATTCCATTGCCCGTGTCCCACCAACTAGGAGGTACGTGCAGTGTACTGACACACTTTGGACACCAGTCTCGTATAAATTGTCAAATTCATCCTCTGGAACAGATGTTATAACAATGAGCTCATTTTCATCCTCAATAAATTAAGAGCAGATATAGATATAAAACAGACATTTGACATCTTTCCATATAAAATTAATCAGAAGGTTAACAATTATTATTTTGTCATGACCACTTAGCTGATTATAAAATTTGCTGAGTGAAAACGTAACTCAACGTAAGTGGCGATTATATGTAAATAGTCTATTTTTAGTCAAAAAATCGTGGTCAACTTAGACACCAGTTTGTCTTGTAGACCGGTGTATATGAAAGGCATCCCACATGAGCAGGCCAAACATGTGTAAACTTGTTTCTGCTTTCTAGACCTTTTTCATGATCCTAGAGAAGTCATGGAAAAATCGTGTTAAACCAAATGACCAGTTGTGTTAGTCGAAAACCAGCCCTACTTTAAAAACCGTGTTAAACCGAAATCGTGTTGGTAGAATTCGTGTTAGTTGGGAATTTGGTGTACTTGGATTTCTAATTCAGTATTTTTTGTTATTATTGAATAACTAATTTAAGATTTTGTTAGAATATTAATCTATCAGAGAACATAGTTGTTTTGCTCTATTGAGTATGGTTTAATAAAAACTACTGCCAAGTTTTTTTAAACATGTTGTATATAATTTCCATGCATTCTTTTTTATAACTATTTTTTACCTCTGTAAAGGCTGGAATGTAATGATGAGTGCAAATTGATAGAAAGGAACCGAAGGTTGGCATTGTGCTTGCAAATTCGCAATCCTGATCTCTCTGGAAAGATTATACCTCGCTACTCAGATTTCATGAAACAGTGGGCTAAGAAGGATGCTGTTTTTGTTCAAATGGTGCATGATCGCCTCACTGAACTCGTGCAGCTTGCTAAGCAGGTACTTCATTTTGGTATTAATTATTTTAAGCTTCAATTACTATTAATTTGAAATTTTAGTTTGGCATTATTAATTTATAAAATATATTATCATGATAAGATTTGGAAAGTGAAAATTAAAAGTTTTCAGTGGCAGTGATTAAGAATATGATATAATACTATAAAAGTAGTTTTGGTAGTTAGTAGTAAATACTAATTTCTAGATAATAAAAAATGGATTTTTATATTATTGTGAATTGAATTTTCAACAATTCTTTTTTAAGATTTGTCATCAGTAAAACCTCAAAATGACTTTTTATTGTAATTTTTACAAATATCCCAATCTCTTTTCTTTCTTGTAGGAAAATGTGTGAAGTTCATATTTGCATTCTGATTAGATCTTGTTTCTTTGTTTTTACAGTCTAAGCAAAAGAGTCGTAGTTATATGTTTAAAGTAATGGGGCTTCCAAAAAGGCAGTTCGTCCATGAATACTGTGAACATTTTGGCTGTGAAGCACAGTCATATGATGAGGAACCAAACCGTAATGTGGTGGCTACTGCACTTCGAGACAAGGTAAGGTTTAATCATGAAATTTAATGGATCATATTTTTAAAATTTTTCCTTAAGTAACATACAGTGTGTCATCGATTAGTATTATTATTTCATTCCAGAAAATCGCTACGTAGAGCGAAGCAATGTTAAATGAATCAATATTTCCCATAAGAACCCATGTTATACAATATAATTGGTTACAAAACCTCGGGTTCAAAACATCTTGAAACACAAAAAGACATTATATACTGTATTTTATGGAGATTTAGGGTACTACATACCGTATTTACTCATGTAATACCTGCACTTTTTCCCCCAAAAGTTCCCATCAAAAAATTGGGTGCAGACATAACACGATATTTGCCCATTCATCTGTTGAGGGTAGGTCACCCGCGAAACGCCTACTCAATATTGCATGCATGGCATGTGTTTTTTTGGTAGATGCAATATGTCATGGATTTTATTTCCCCAATTTTTAACCAAGGTATTTTTCAAAAATGTGTGGAGTAATATAATAAGCACGATATTTACCAGGTATTTTAAAAAAATTTTGCCAGCTGTCAGTAGTAAACCTAAATCACGTAAATATTCTATGTAAATATACATGTCAGATGGAGTTCATTCTCATAGAAAAGAGGATGTAAGAGAAATAGACAACTGAACTGCATATATTTTTCATTAAATACAAATACATTCTGTTAGATTGTCTTGTAATTCATGTCATGCTCAAATCACATTTTACCGTAACTGCATTTTTTTGGGTTCCTTTTATGTGACGCAATCCTAAAAGAATATAATTTTATTACTCGGCATAAAAGCAAATAAATAATCTTGCAATGGAAATGTGTCACTAAATAGCTGTTGGAATTGTTCGTTTGTGCTTTCTGAAAGCCGTAAGTGATACACTTGATTCACAGAAATGTCTAGTGACAGGTTTATTTTTGGTATTGTGTAATGTCTGAGGGATTTATTTTGAGCATGAATGGTTTACGTTTATTTCCATAAAATTCGCCCTTTTTCTGGGTGAAAAATTGCTCAGTTAAGGTGATTTCGCAAAATTAGTGAAAATTACTCATTTTAAATTAAATAACTTGAGAATGTGTGACGGCTCAAAATTGAATCTTTCTGTGAGATTAAGGAACTAGGCTCCAAAATAGGTTTTCGAGTTGTCTCTGTATAATATAATGGCAATGGACAGCGCCATCTCTAGGATCCACGGGGCCTGGAGTAATGTGGCTGTCGCAGGGCCCCCTACCCACACGTAAAAAATATTTGTATTTATAATTTAGTTATTATTACTTTTTTAAAAGTAAAAATAAATATAAATAAAATTTAAATAAAATACAAATATATGACACAAAAATGTTATCTATTAACAATTTTTACATTGATACTTACAGTATATTTTCCAAATTACAGAAAAACATATGTATGAACAGTCATCATTAATTACATGAATAGAAAATCTTGCAAACATTTATTACGTATTACATTTAAAATTTACATTTCTAGCTTTCATATGTGCAAGTCTATCCATTATTCTTGACCTGTCAATCTTATCAACTTCCTTTTGTCCAATTGATAACAGTGCCAACCCGGTCAGCATTTCTTGTGAAATAGTGTTCGTAAATAATTTTTTATTGATTTTAATTTTGAAAACCACCTTCAGCTGACGCTACAGTCACTGGTATTGTAAGAATTATCCCACAAAGTATTTCCATGTTCGAGTATATTTCATGCAATCTATTTTTATGCAAAAAATTTAAAATATCAATTACACTGGTTTTCTGGTACAGTTATTGATAACATTCTTAGTTCTTCAGTAAACTCTATTCCATCTGCGTTGCTTTCGGAATCGAAGTTGGTTTCATCCTTCAAAACTTGTTGTATATCGCAACAGACTTGCTGCAAGTTAACTACATTCAAAGTTTTAAGTTGGATTATGTTGTGCATGAACCCAAATCTAGAAACTTATTCTCCGTATTGATCAAATTGTCAGGGCAGAAAGTTCAATGCCATATTTATGACCCGTAAAAATAAATCCATTGTAAATCGCTTCTTCGCATTTTCCAATCTATCATCCTCTTTTTTAAAATAAAAAGGTCTCCTTTTACCCATATTAGAAAATTCTGTATCAGCTGATGTCTCATTTTTTAGTTATTTAGCTACTTCTAGAGTTTGATTAAATCCTTCATTTGTATATGTATTTAATGCTGATTTCAAAGCATCTAAATGTTTAACTGCCATATCTAACAGAATTTGAGCAGATTGTAGAACCTTACTGACTGTATTTACTGATATTAGTATGTCATACCAAATTACAATTAAATGCATACATTCGAAGCTGTTTAATTCATGGGAAACCAGTGAATTTGATTAGCTTTTTATTTTTGGATCGTGGCAAATTTCTGCTACTTGGAGTGAAGTTTCTTTAATTTTTTATAATTAGAAGCATACAGCTTTTATACTTTCGAGTTTGGACTCCCACCTATTATTAGACAAGGGTTTTAGTGATATATCTGTAAACCTCTTGATGATATTCCATCTTGCCAGAGAGGCTGCGAATATAGTGTACATATGCTGAATAACACCAAAAAGTGAAATTGCCTTCGGGCAGGACTAAGCCATATCACAGAGAACCAAATTTAAGTTATGGGGTCCACATGGAATGAAAAATACACTTGAATTTAGACTTAAAATGCATGTTTGAACTCCCTGTTGATATCCCTCCATATTCATGCTGTCATCATATCCTTGTCCTCTGCCATACTTCAAGGAGATTCCCGTATCATTCAGTTCTTTTAATATAGTTTCGAAAAGTCATTTTCCTGTTGCATCTTAAATTTTCAGAAAACTTAAAGTGTTCAACTAATTTTACATTAACATTCGTCGCCAAACAGTGACGCTCTGCCGTGTCATAGCATCTATGTAGAGTGATGTTTTCACATCCTGCGAACGTTGTATCATTTTACATGGAGTTGCACTAAATTCAAAAGTGGAATCATTAGGTGCGGGGCTCCCCTGGGTGCGGAGCCCTGGATAACTGCCCACCCAGCCTCCCCTCCCCCTTAAGACGGGCCTGGCAATGGATGCCAATTTTTCATGATTACGTACTTTAAAAAAGTATCCTATCCTATGGAGGTACAGCCGGGCTCTCTGCTGCAGCCACAGTAAAGAGTTCATACATCGCTCTTTGTATTGTTTTCCGCTGTGACACGATTCTCCCTTAATTGCCAGTGTTTTATTGGGAAGAGGGTTATAGAAGAAACCCGATTCATCCATGTTAAAAATATTTTCAGGGGATTACCCTGCCATCAGTAAAGTCAATTTTATCTTCCAACCCTCCTTGACTAATGGATCAACTGTTGCTTGCTCTCCAGATGTTTTCATTGTGGTTAAGTTCCACCCAATCTTAAGTTTTTGCAACCATCCAATCGACCTCTGATAATTGTCCATTCCCAATTTCACAGCTTCATCTGTTGCCTGCTGCTGCAAAATTGGACTGGACAAGGGAATATTAGAAGCTCATTTGGTTTCCAACTAGGGATGTTATTCGGAGGGAGTGGGGAGATAGTTAGGCATGTCTTGTGCGGTGATGCTGTTTTGTGCCAAGACGATACAGTGACAGCCTATGTTTACAATTTTGTTTTCATCAACATTTTGTTGCGCGGTGGATTAAATTTTGGGGACCAGGTTCAGCCTTCGCTCTACAGGAGTTTCGTAATTACGGACGTTCGTTATAGGGAGGTTTCGTTTATGCATTTTACTTGTTCCAGGGGCGGGACTGAGATTGGAGTTTGTTATATGGAGGTTTCTATTATAGGGAGGTTCGTAAGATAGAGGTTTTACTGTATATGAAATTTTTGAAGAACTGGTGTTGGCTTTCAGCATCTGCTACGTATGGTAGACAAGTGGGAGGGAGTCCGCTGAACACACAACCATGGTGTAGGGACATAATAAAACCAAGGTTCTCACCAAAGAACCCTTTTATTTTCCAAGATTAATCTAGGAAGCTCTAGAGATAGAAAAGCATACATCTAATTTCAATCAGTAAGATGAATACCGGATCAGTGGTACCTGGAAAAGACTTGTCTTGTCTGGTACTTCCTTTGCTGGATATCCATTTGTGAATGCTTCATGAACTGTAGTGAAAGATTTTAAAGAAAAATAATGCTCAACACTAAACACACGTTCTGTTTGGGTAAAAACCATATTTGCACCTCCAACATTATTCAGCAACTGAAGATATGAGATAGTCAAGGACATCTTGACATGCCTGTGTGCAGTAGTGTGAGGGGAATCAACAAAGAGGGAAAGAACCCCTCTTGATCTGTGCTTGTGAACAATATTAAAGTTTGGGCTGTGTTTTAAATGGTACATCCTTTATAAAGGATGATTTGTGCTTAAACATGAGCTTTCATTGTACTTTGCAGTCATGGCTACCCAGTTTAAGTTTACTTGAGGTGATAAAGAGGGAAGCTGGTTCAAGAAAAGTCCCAGTTCCACTCCAGTCTCGTCCATCATCACTTACTTCAACTGCCAAGCCTGCTACCTCATCAAACTTTTCTACCCTCAGTAGTCCATCATCAACTTTAAGGTAAAAACTGTTTTTTGTTATATTAGTTTTTTAAATAATTTGCGGTAATCTGAAGTTATATCCTTCATTTTGATAACAATCAACACAGGAAAAATGGAATATATTCTGGTTAATGTCTTTCATATTTTTGTTACTTTCTCTGATTGTGTTGTGCTATGTATTAATAAAGCGTTTCTCAGCTTAATGCTTTAACCTTGAAATGCTGGGTTTATTTTGTGGTAGTTTTGTTCATTTTGAGGAAAAATGGCATAATCTCATGAACTGTTGGTAATAAAATGTTCAAATAAAAAGAATTTTATAGTATAAAAAATGAAGAATTGCATGCTTCTATTTTTTAGCAGAAAGAAACAAAAAAAAATTTATGCAAAATATACGTTATGAGCGATTGCGTTTTTCATGCCCATATGGGTGCATTTGACATTTTAAAGGTTAATATTCTTATGCACATTTTAAAATTGCCTTCTTATGAAAGTAAATTACATTATAATTGTTTCTCACTTTCATCATTACCATTTCACCTTTTATGTATTTGAGATCTTCTGAGATTAGCCCATTGATTTACAGCATGAATTTAATCAAAGATTCAATGCATAAAACTATGATAAAAAATTGAAACAACAACAACAACATGTAAACTCCTAATTTAATGATGCTAGTGTACATAAATACCATTATAATACTAAAGATATTTTTATCCTGGTCATTATGCAATTAGATATGTACAGGAATAATTCCATAAAATTTGTTATAATTTTTTTGCAGAAATGAAAGGGAGAGATCAGCAATACTGAGTGATTCAGGTACTTCATGTATTAACTTAGGTGCCACCGCTAGTTCAACCACACCTCAACAAGCTAGCCCTGATGTACTGAGCCCTGTATCAAAGCCTCCAGTCATAGATTACTTTGACTATACTGGTGATTAGAAATTGTGATATTTCATCTAAATAGTGTACATTTTTTCTTTATTTAATGTTTTTCAAATGTATAATTGGATTAAAATTGATACTGTCAAAATTAAAAGTACTTTTTTGAGGTGTGGTCCTATTCCTAATATTCAGGCCTAAGAATTTTGATTTGTAGTACAAGGGTTTAGATTTGTCTATTAATTATCCATATTCTCTCTTTGGAGAAAAATAAGGTTACATTCTCGTTTGGTGATAAATAGTATTGTTTTTAAATGTCAAAATACTGAAAACTCGTTGGTATTAATCTTATTGATTAAAAAAATATTTTCTTATATTTTCTTACCATCAACTGTTAAGGACTTTCAACTACAATAATTCTCACTTTATTTTGTTCTTGTCTACTGTGTAAATAAATTATTCTCTGGTTGTTGAATTTTTTGTTTTCTTTTCGAGTATGTTGAGCAAGGCATGCATGTGGCATTGGCATAATGTACAGGTTGTTTTATGTATACTTGTTTTTGTATATGCATATAATAAGCCAATAAATCAATATAAATATTTTGCATGGAAATTGTGAGAAAGCTCCTGGAGAAGAGTTGGCCTATTGTTTTACCTGCAGTCTTTCCTCTGAGATGTGTGCTTTTGTTCTTGTTTTTCTGTAAATATCACTTTGCTTTGTTCCTGGAAGATTGCTGTCAGCTCAATGATATTTGTCACTCTGTGATATTATTACTGGCACAAGTTGCTAAATAAGGAAACAGTAGCATAGGTTAATACATGTCTTTACTTACCAGGTAATATTTTGGAAAGATTTTCCACATAGAAAATTGGCTGCCATGAGGTAGAGCATGTTATATATTGTTATGTTTACACTGTGTATTTTCATTGTATTATGCTCAACTAGCTAAAATATTTGTATGGTAGATAATTTTAAATGGTTTAGTTAACCACTTTTGTTATTTAAAAACACTTAATATTATATTTAGTTGATCTACAATTTGATGTGATGCAGAAATTATTTTTCTAAACCTTATTAATGCAATGTACAGTAGTAATTGTAGAAAGATGTGGCCAAAGGAGTTGATATTGTGCTGTAAACTTACGAAAATGCATTTGAATATATGAAGGAACTTGATTTACATTATTGATGCTTATGCACTGCTTCTGTCTGGTGAGTAATAGCTTGGGAAATGTTTAAATTATTCAAGGGTTTATGAAGCATAATGTTGGTAAAAATTTGTTCCTGTAAATGAGGTTAACTTTATCTTGTATTGCCATATCATTAAATATTCATATCATGTAAAACCTTTTCATTGTAAGCAGTGAATAAAATTCTGTTAATGAATATTGTCCACATTATTAAGAAGAATAATTCATCAAAAATTTTTATACTCATTTAGAAGCACCAAGTTGTTTATACAGGGTGTGTGATTAAAAACTATACCAAAACAATTGAACATACATTGAACTGGTATAGTTTTAAATCACATACCCTTTATGTATGGTTATTATCATTATTAAGATATATTAAATATAAATGCTAAAAACTGGAAGTGATAGAAGCAGTGCTTAAGCATTTTAGATAAATATATTACTCAACTAATTTCCTGCAACTTGGGTATTTTTGCTGACAACTAATGCAGTGGAGAAATATGTAGCAAAGTACTTATTAGTATTGGAAGGGATTACAGTTTAAAATATGCATTTCAAAATAGAGTAAACCCCCATTAACACGAACTCCAAGGAAGAATAAAATCATGTGTTCGTGTTAACCGAGCTTGTGATAATCGAATTCTATATGAAAAATATTATAATTTTCTGCTAAAATATATGTACATACATATAACACATGTAATTGGGGTAACCTATTTGCATTAAATAAATTATTAAAAATGCCACAAATTCACTATTTTGACTAATATTAAATTGAATGTAACATCCACGATCCATTCCCAAAATTAAGTAACATTGATCATGGCTTGCTTGTGGTGGCTGTATTCACACTAAATGATGACTGTTAAATTTATTTAAACATTTTGGTTTCTTGGATTTTCCAACCGTCCACAATTTTAATTTTTGTGCCATTTTATTTGCAGCGAACGACTACGGTCTCATTTTACCATCATGACACTTAAAACTTAACACTTTCAAGGTCCAATGAACGATCTGGTAACTGGTTGAAGGATATGCCTGCCTCATTCAAATTGAACATGTCCCGATCAGAGTATGAGCTCTTAACAATTAAAAAATTCTGAAGTCATTCATTCACCTATTTCATACACTATTAGCTTCACCGCAAATAACATGCAAAGTGAATCCGTCTTCTCTAGGACCTCCAAAAGTCTAAATTTTCTATTGCAAGTTTGGTCGCTAATTCCTTCGGTTTTTCTTGGAAGAGAAGTCCATTAATCAGGAATATGGATGACCTCGTATGTTGACACCATTTCCACAATTTTTCTTCTAAATATTTTTTGGAGCTTCGCACAGGTGTTGATTGTTGTTGTTGACCCTTCAGCTACAGCTTGCTTGGCCTTCTCTTTATTTTTTATAATTGTGGGAAGTGTCGACTTCGGAATTTTTAATTCTTCCTCAATTCTTGTTTTTGAGAGAAGACCCCGTTTCACATCTTCTATCATTTTCATTTTTGTCGCCATCTTTTGCAGCTTGTGCTATCCATTTATGCAGCTGAATGCTTACACACAAAAGACAGAGAAATGCAGACATTCCTTATTTCACCCTCAGGAATCAATTTTATTGGTTGAGTCAGAGTCATTCTGGTAAATGATATTTTTTTCATCAACGTGGGAAGAAACAGAGGACAAAGCTGGTCCTGGAATTTTAATTGGGGTAGTGTTGATCAAATAGAAAATAACAATTACGTGTCATAACACTCTGGACCACCCAAATTTTTTGAGTCCCACTCCTAAGAGTGAGAGAAAAATACAAAGCCACGTTCTCACAGGTGTGATCAACTTAACAGAAACACAGTAAGCTCTCATTACCTTGCGAATTTGAACATTTAGCAGTCTTATATCTTCATTAGAATTGCTATCGCAGCAAGGCACACCACTGTCCATCGTGAATGATGATATAAGACAGTAATTTCCTTCCTCCCTTCCTCAGTGATGTTCCACTGAATAACTTTGCTGCAAGGAATGCAAACACCCATGATGACAATGTAAATGTCTGCATTTCTCATGTCTTCCTCTAAATAGATGAAATTAATGGATCATATGATACTTATGCTACAGGCATAAGCTCGAATGTCGGGAAATTTGGAAATGGGAGAATAAATCTGCTATGGCTGGGAATCGAAACCGGGTCTTTCACATTCCCATTATTAAACAGGAAAATTACCCTGCTACAGTAGTTCAGTGGTAGAATATCCACCTGGCAAGTGAAAGACCCAGGCTCGATTTCCAGTCATAGCAGATTTTTTCTCCCGTTTCCAAATTTCCCATGTCTTCCCCTGCTTGAGGCACTCAAGAGAAATGAAACACGACTGAAGGGCTAAGGGCAGGTAGAGTCTGGAATGAAGACAGTCCAGATCATTGAGAACCGGATAAAGGGGTTTCTACTGTAATTGAAACATGACTAAATATAAAGAATTTGCATTCCAGAATTAATGTGATCTGACAGTTTTATTTCCTTTGGAAAATATTTATATTTATTAGAAATGTATAAACAATGATTAAATTGTGTTGATCAGTAAATAGTTTACTTACAAAGTATGCACTGGTAAAACTGAAGGAAATAATAGAGATTATTCCAGAATTAAGTTTTCAAATGTTAGAGAAGATAATGTCTCAGGATATATCTTTCCAGTAGGCTCTTTTTTCAATGAATGCCATATCTTAGGGCAGGGATAGAAAATCTTTTACAGATGTCTGCATCGTCGGAGGTTTTGCGAGCTGAGTTGAGAGTCGGAAGCAATTTTTACCATTAAAACAGGTAAGATTGAATAATTTTAAATTGAATATATTTAAATAATGAAATTATTGGTATTAAATATAATGTATTATTTTATTATTATAGATTCATTGGTGGAGTACAGTATTTTTCTGGCTGTAGTTTTCCGATTCCATTCCAATAGAATTCATTCAAATAGGAAGGGTGTCAACAGTTTTCATCTTAAAAGAGTTGAAAAGCATTGAACTAAATTAGTAGTAATGCAACAAAGCTCCAAGCATTAAAGCTTTGCGAACTCAAGCATTCTTGCGAAAAAATTTCTATCTTACTTTATATAGCTAATAATAATAATCTCTCCAGGAATTAGTTTTACCTATAGTTTCATATAGATTCATAAAGGTGGGATGAGGAATCCAATAATTTACTGCTCAAACTCATCTCTCTTAAAACTTGGCCATATTTGCTCTGTTATACTTTTATAATATTCAAATTGACTTCACCGATGATTTCATGCAAAGAATTTGAAACAATTTCTCCTAAATAAAAATTATTCATTCCAGAGTCAATGGCATTTCAGGAAGAGAAAATAAAGGCTTAATTCATTTTTATGAATTCTGTAATGAAATTTCAGGACAATGCGACATTTTTGTATTGCAGAGGCAGATTGATTGTGAGCATAAGGTCCACCAGGCTTTTGCCCATTGCCCCGTTAGGGCCATTCGGTTGGTTAACTAACGGCGAAAGATGTGGCGGGAAGTTGGGAGGTATTTTTTCCCCTCTACCTCTGATTTAAACTAAGAATCTTATGAATTTCTAGCGGAGAAATCAATCTGTAAATCAAATTAACAACTCTGTTAATAGTTTTACTGGAATGTTTTAAGCCACAAGCGCCCCCCCCCCCCCCCGAGTGTCTTTATCCGGCCCTCAAAAATCACAGGGCCCAATGTAACAAAATATAAAATGGGAACTTATAAAGACTCGTGTTAAATAGCTGGGACCACATTCAAAAATGACCGCTGCATAGGCTTCACGACCGTCATTAATTCGGATTAGAAGTCTGGAACTCGAGGGTTCGATCCAAAACCGAGCTCACATACCTGTCCCCTCGCAGCAGGGGGTCTCTAGCAAACCAAATCATTTGCAATAAAATTTAAACTTTTTATGTGTATTAAATTAGTGAGAAAATAACTCAAGCATCGAATCTGGGTTAATGCGCTGATTAAGAGCGTCTTTTAAGCGTAATTCGACGATAAATAGAAAGATATTTACGCTCATATGTAATATTGACGCCCAGGAATACCAACCATTTTTTCAGAGATACAGGAATATTATTTCATATTTTAGTTATTATAAGTAATCAAATTCTGGGATAATAAATATACATAATCGTATAGGAGAAGTATAGGTGGTAGCAAAAGAAAATCGCATTGTGGGTTGCATGTGGGCCGCAGATTGCCTTTCCCTGACTTACGGGATTGCATTATTTCACTGAATCTCTCCGGGAGGACGGAGGTGATTTAAACTGCGAGTTTCATTAGGTCCAATGAAGGATAACCACTCCGTCGAGAAATAGCGGATACAAACGAAAATAAAGTAGGTAGACGTTAGACTCAAGTTATCCCAATAGCGCGGAATCATTTCAATGGGGCATTCAGCATATCTTCCATTCTGCACAACTCAGAAAGCTTCTAAGGTTTCTATTAAAGTGGATTAAGATGATTTTTATGATTGCTGGGGGAACTTAGAGAAGGGGGTCATTACCACCACGAGGCGCTTTCGCCCGCTCCACGCTCCTCAACCCCTCCCTCCGCTCGCTCTAGGTAGGACGCGCCTTGATTTTTGTCTCGCAGTTTTCAGTCAAGTCGTTGGAAATGAGAAGTACTTGTGTAATTATTTACAGACCAACAATACATTTACTAAACCTACTCGCGAACTGTTTTTATTTATTTTACTTTTTAAAAGGGAAATATTTCCAATGCGATCAAAATTACTTAAATAAAAAAAATACCGTGCGATCTCATAAGGATTAAAGTCTGATACGAAACATCGAACCATATGAGACATTGAATGCGGCCCATCGACATAACTGCGACTTTAAATGCGGCCCACCGAGGTACTCGGAAATACTAATGGAGTCCATCACCTGAAAAAGGTTGCACGCCGCCGCCATAAGGTCTTGCGAGCTAACCCCAACACTCCATCATCAACCATATTGCCTACGGTAAATACTTTCTCCCTTCATTTTTTGAAGCGTCTGCCGGCATAGCGTCTCAAAACATTTTTTTATTATAGAGAGATACGTCAATCCGAAACGGTTTTTCCCACTCAATAAGGCGATCCGCCGCAATTAGAGAAGCGCTGCGTCACAGGTACGCGTGAGAGTCATCTACGCAGTATTTTTCCGTGCGTTATTTCAGAGCCGATTTAGAACGATGTTAACTCGAATATGGGTAGTAATCTTTGAACGACATTAACGCGAATCAACGTTAAACCGTGGACTCTAAATGTGAGAGGAACTTGATTGTGTGTAAGCGATGTTGAAACTGTCCTGTGTATTTATCGTACTTTAGAGCAGCGTTTCCCAACCTTTTGGAACTCCGCGGACCACTTCGGCGACCCATTCAGGCCCTGCGGACCACCTCATTACTTACAGTGTAAGATATGAAGGAGTGGGAAAATATTTAAGTAAAAACGCCATTAATAATAGTATTCAGTGCCTGTGATAGTTACAACTTACTTAATTTTTCCCAAAAAAATTCCAGCTAAACATGAGGTGCGGCCTACAAATAAACTAATTTTGGAAACCGCGGACCACCAACAAAACCTTCGCGGACCACTTGTGGTCCGCGGACCATAGGTTGGGAAACGGCGCTTTAGGGCGCTACAACTTATTCAGCGAAGCTTATCTAAACATCCATCAAGCATACAAATAACTGTTAACACTCTCAGTAGCACAGGTGGCTTGTGAGAGATAATTTTCTAAGCTGAAATTTGTCAAGAACAGACTGCGTAGTACCCTAAATCAGGAGCATCTAGAAGCATTTCTTTTAATGAGCACAGAAAAGGAAATGCGAATACCTATTGCTTGAGTTAGACACTAACAAAATTATTGAAAACGTTGATGAAATGAGTTCACTTTTCCGAAAGGCGTTTTTTATTTAGGTGCAGGGCCGGCTCTAGGGGCGAGCACTTGAGGCACGGGCTCAGGGCGCCAAATTTTAGGTGCGCCGAAATCAAAAAAGTTAGCTCTAGTTAATTCTTAAAACATCTAATACGCCAGCCAAAAAGGGCGCAATATACGTAAAAACATCACATCAGTGATGAAATGAGTTGCCGGATTTCTATTTTTACTCTTTTCAAGGAAAAATATTCATCCCAATTTTTAGCTTGTTTTCACATTAAAATTTCAAAAATGAACATATTGTCATTTAAAGCTAGAAAAACCTTTATAAAGCAATAAAATTTATCACGAGCAACCTGACGGTACAGATGCGATTGTACCCGGTAGCGTTCCGTAACGAATATCGATCATTTTAGTTATCGCTACCTATGTATGTATCGTTATGAAAGTGATTTGGTGAAGCAATTTCGTCTGAAGTGGGAATAATAATCTGATTATAATAATTTTAATATAATAATGAGCAAAAATTTTATTAAAGATTATTAAAAATTCAAATTTTGAGACGATAAGTGGCAAGCCTTCAGCTTGTAATTTCAGTTTCTAGAGCCGGCAGCTTACGCGCCCCACGCAATCCCCATTCCTCACCATGGGTGAAGTGATTGGGTGGGTTAATGTTGATCAAGGAAGTAATATATTGCATGAGACAATGCGCTGGGTAATTCGGCGGATAGCCGTGGCGGGAAAACAGAAGATCGCAGTTTGCTAGCTAACTCGGTGACCGGGTACGATCGAATCAGAGCCAACCTGACTAACTAGCTTTTGTCGTACCCGAGAACCTCTAGCCCAGGGCTTCCCAACGTGGTGCTTGCGGGGGCTATGGCGCCCGTCAAGGTTCGCTGTGGCTCTCGCCGAAGTTTCAGCTCTTGCAACTAATAGTGTTGAGCGGTCACATAATACTGGAAAGTTCCAATCTAAAGAGACTTTATGACTTTGTCATATAGAATTTACTTACAAATTCATACAATGATTCTACTCGCAATTTTTTCACCAACCTCTCGGAAATGGCTAATTGTTAAGGTGACCAAACGTCCTCCTTTTGGAAGGACAGTCCTTCTTTTTCAATCGCTGTCCTCCCTAAACCTTTTGTCCATCCATGTCCTCCTTTTTGAACATTTCTCTGCTATTGTCCTTCCTTTTACTCAAGCCACGCGTTCTTTTAATTGGTGTATTTGTGTATTCTCAAGTCAACTGGCTATAGATATAGAAGTAATCATTCCACAAATATACTTACATTTTCATCATTTCACTGTGAGAGTAAAGAGTCAAACTAAATTTTGTGAGGTCGCTTCAGTTGAGCATAAGAAATTATTAGGTTACTCAAAAACCAGGTGGTTGGCTTTAACACCTGCCATTGAACGTGTTACTCAATTATTTGAACCATTAAGCTTACATTTTTTAAGTTTAGATAAATGTCCCAAACTTCTAAAAGATTTTTTTTGAAAATCCATTAGATGAAATTACTCTGCATATCATGCATAGTAAGGCAACATTGTTTCAGTCGAATATAGAGCAAATTAAAAAGAACAAAATATGTGCAGCTGAAGTAATGTCAATTCTTCACAGTTTTAATGATCAATTGGAATCCAGATTAAATATGAAATGTTTACCAGTAAATGCAGATAATTTATTGAAAAAACTAGAAGAGAATAATCCAACAGTTAGAGGGGCATTCACGGATGAGGTTCAACTATTTTATAGAAATTGCCTTGATTATTTGATCAAATGGACAAAATTTCTGGATGGAATAAATTTTTTTCAGTGGACTTTATTAAGAAAATCGATCGAGTGGGAAAAAGTGGTAGAATCGGTGAAATTTGCAAATCAAGTGTCTCATAAAGATTGATGACAATACTGTTTGATGAGGTTCGGAGACTAAATGAGCACTGATCAGCTAATAAGTTTTCAGAATGGTCTGAAAATAAAATAGAAGTCTACAAAAGATGGGAGGAAATATTTCAGTTTTAAAAAAATTGAATATCTTCCTTTTATTAATTTAAAGATATTGGTTGAAATAGCTTTATGTTTACCTGGGACAAATGCAAGTGTAGAGCGTGTATTCTCGATAATTAATGATGTGTGGGACTGTGTAAAGAGCAGTCTTTCTTTGGAAACATTGACCTTAATCATAATGATAAAAGTTAACATGGATTATAGCTGCGCGCGATTCTCAGAAATGTTAAATAAAAATGACGATTTTTTGAAAAAAATTTACAGAAATGACAAATATTTCAATACAAAACAATCATGTCATTATTAGAATGAAAACACTTCATTTTTAAAAACATACTACATATTTCAGCCTGTAGAGAAAAGATATGTTTCAGTAAATATATATTTTGAATAAATATATTTTCAATAAATATTGGCTTATATAAAATAATTTTCAAGCAATCAGGATATAATTTAGAATAAATAACAATTTGTAGGATTGAATCTATTATTTTCAATTTTAATTGCTTTTGAACTTCGTTTAAACTTTTCCGTGTTGGGGTTTATTTTTCTCGAATATGTAAAACACACATAATTAATGAACACTTACGTTTAAAATTTGTGCAATTCACCTTTGAACTTCTGAAATTGAAATTCGTTCAATACGATTTGTCATTATGTAATTTTAGTGTTTCACTGTGAAAAATGGTATCTAAAATTATTATTTTTCTTGAAAGCAACATTTTTTTAAAACAAAAAATTTCATGTCATGAGACTATTGTAATGTATGTTCTTTTACAACCTTTAGTTTGTTTGAAAAAATGTGAAAGATAGCATATAAACAGTTTTTCTGTCATGAAATGTGTCCTTCCTTTCTCGTTTCTTTTCCCTCCCTTTGTCTTTACATTTTGTAAAAATACGGGATCTGTCCTCCTTTTTGGGAAAAAATATCTGGTCACCTTATAATTGTATCATTTTAGCTTTAATCTTTGTCGTAATGTATCTCATTGTAGTGAATGGTGAACTGTTTTTAAAAAATAATTATAAATTAATAACAATTATATTAGGTGATATAATAAATTTTGTAATAGCAATGAAAAATGTTGTTGGAGAGTTGAACCTTTGGCACCGCCATGGAGCCGGTCCTGACCACGACTAATCTAGACGAGAGAGTCCTTAAAGATTGGATTAAGAACACACGTTTAGGCAGTGGCGAATTTACGCCTCCTAGAGCGCTAAACATTTGGGAGATCCAGGCGGTAAGCAGTCGGGGGCCCTGCCAATTAAATATATAGTGAAACCGTTCCTAACGGCTACTCTCCTTTGTGACACCTCTTAACGATCGTTTTTCTGTGGAATCATGGAGAGGTTCTGCTGATTTTTAAACTGAGACATTTAATATTTCTGAGATTACATTCACGAAAATTTTTTCGGGGCCTCTGGCGCGCGCCATGTTCGACCTTCCCAAATCCGCCTCTGCGCTTAGGTAAATAAACCTCATGATTTTTTACCGTAAATGTTTCCTTAAAAAAGAAAATAGAAGCTACTTCTTGCAACTGACATTTTCTTTTTCCTGGTTTTCATAATCTAAAATTCTGACCAGCATCACAACCCTCTGTTATGTAATACGCATCCGTTGCGGTTTTAAAATTACGATTTCCTCTAATTAGAGGGACGGAGCGCAATGTGGTTTCCGTATTTGATGATGATGATATCTCTCCACGGTTTAATTATTTTTTTAACATCTAGGCACCGCATGCATGGAAAATAAAAATAACTACAGAGAGAGTTATATTCATTAAGATATTAGATTCAGTAGGTGAGTTTTCTCTCAAATAGTCTTAATTGATATATCAACGTTGAAAAGTGAAGATTTTACGGACATAATGGTGAATCATTGTTATTCGGCTGCTTTTTTCGTTGGCGTTGCATTTCTGCTCATATCACAGTGCCAATTAAAAGGTAATTAAGTCCATCCTATTATGATTACTTATGGCTTCATAAATGTGTCATTCGAGGTTTGTAGTGGTGATACGTTGGCGTAGTCGAAGACAGTGTTAACGAGGTTGAATATCCCGTTCGAGGTGTGAAAACTAAAAAGGAATGCAATTATCCGCAGTCAGATTGTTATTTTAAAAATCTCCGTGGTTTATTGATGTTTACTAATTTTGTTAATCAATTAACAATCGAAGAAATTAATATTGAGTCATTAATGTCTTCAAGTTCAAAATAAAATGTATCCTTTACAGAATCCGCAATTTAATCGATTGATTTCCTAGCTAATTTTTTTGGTCTATTTTGTGTATTTGCTTGCCTTAGATGGGTGAAAAATTTTACATTGTTCCACCATAAAAGAAACGAGTGAAAGATCAATATTGAGCCAAGTAGAGTGCTCCCTGATTATGCCGCGAATCTCTGGGGTGCGCGGCGACTCACGTGGTACTACGTATGTATGTACCTACCGCGGTGTAACCGAGGACACGGCCCCTATGCATAACACAATCCATATCCATACTACATTTTATTGTTTTTCTTTTCAAATTTATTTTTGGGCGAGTTTTACAAACGTCAAATGCAAAAATCAAGAGTGACATTAGTCTATAGGCAGTACAGTGGAATTGTTTTCAGATCAAAGTAGAATGAAGGGGAAGTGAAGAAGATCAGCGGTATAAGCGACGGCGTTATAACCGGG
Organism: Tanypteryx hageni; assembly: GCA_028673005.1. NCBI lineage: Eukaryota > Metazoa > Arthropoda > Insecta > Odonata > Petaluridae > Tanypteryx > Tanypteryx hageni. Next base: position 56,652,598 of record CM054115.1, on the reverse strand, counting down.
GAGCAATGCACTACTAACGGGAACGATGTCGCGTGCTAAGCTACGAGGCGACCGCAAAGCTGAATGGGCCAAGAAACCTTACAAGTGATTAATTGGTTTGGTTTTTGTCATCTGTATTTAAACTGATAGCAAATGAAATTGAAAAACTGCACGAACTCGATTCTCCAAAACCAAGTCAACAGCATGTATTTATTGATAGATTGATTTTAAAATTGCACTCAAGTTTTTTTAATTTTCTGTTCGTATTCCTTATGTTATGTGATCATTGCATCACTTTGTACAAGTTGCATTTGTTATAAAAATGAACTTGCCAAAAGTTTTAGTAAGTTATCATTTCTATCATCCATAAACAGCAAAAACCTTTTAAATTGACAATATAATAAAGAACATATATTATAAAAACAAAAGTAATAACAATGATGAGGAGACAAATGGTTATAATGGCTATAATTGGATTTGGATGAGAGAAGATTAATTCTAAAAATAAACCAGATTTCAGTTTACTGAAATAAAATGCAACTGCCTTGGCCTTCTGTTTTCAAAATCCTGGCTCTTATTGTTTTATATATTTTGGTTGCAGCTGAAAATGATGACAAAATGAGTAATGATGCTTTGGTTGATATGATGGAAGAGGAAGATAAAAGCATGGATGCCATGAAAAGAATGATAATGCTAATGAATAAAGAAGTGAAATGTCTTGGCATTCCAAACAAAATTTTTAAATATATTAAAGGTGTATTTGAGCCTCTATCTGAAGATTATGTGATGGTTACATTTTACCTTACGACAAGGTAATAAAGAATATTTAATGTAAATTTCCTGAGCTTGTGTGAAAAGCATATCCTCTATAATCTGTAAAGGATTCTGAGCAATTACTTAATTGTTACTGATGCAATTTTAAATCCCTGAAACAGGAAAGTTCGTAAATGGATGCAAATCCCAACTAAACCAGGCATATCATTTAAAGGTCTTGATTTTGATGCAAATAGATTCAGAACGATTTTTATTGTTCATGGATTTCTCAGCCGGGCCAAGACTGCAGGCTGGGTTGAGGAAATGGCAAATGCTCTTTTGGATTGGGTGAGATAATTTTTAAAACATAATTTGTCCTATATCTTGCATGTGGTCTCCATACCAAACAACTTACCAATCTAAATTGGTTTGAGTGCAGAAAAAATTTATTTGTTTAGTTGTTACTCGGCCTGGTTACCCTCAAGAACATATTCCATATTTTGATATCATGACAGAACTTGGGCTTCCCTCTCTTTCACAAAGATGAAACTCATCTGATTTATTCTTTCTATATCGACTAGTTAACTCTTCTATAGATTGCCCTCACTTGCTGCAAATGATAAATTTTAATGTTCCAATTTTCAATACAAGAAATAAATCTTTATTTAACATTGACTTTTACAATAATAATTACTCATACAACTCTCCAATTGCAAGGATGATGAGAAGTGTGAACAGATTGCCAGCTGATATGGACCTATTCTCTACTTTTGTTCATAAGTTCAGATTGTGCTTGAGGAATCTATGAATATTTCCTAGTGTCATTGGTTATTTTTATTGTGCTGATGTACTTTTTTGTGATTAATTTATTTACTAGTGTGGATTGTATTTTGTATGCCTGTCTCTCAATGGTTTACCTATCTATGTGCATAATTTTTTGAATGTTGACCATCTGAGTTAAAGATAATTTAAAATGGGCTCATTGCCCATGCATAAACAAATAAATAAATAAACTCACACTAAGGAAGTTAACCATGTCATGCTCAGAGAAAAAGTTGTTTTAAAACCCGGGTCATTGGTGGATTTAGTTCTAGGATATCTGGCATTAAACACCTGGGGGCTCTGCAATCTAAATATAGTGAAGCCTCTCCTAATCACCCATTTTAATGATTATTTTTCTTTGGAATCATTGATTTTTAAATTGAGATATGTAATAGTTCTGAGATTACATATACGAATATTTTTTGGGTCCCTTACTTTATGGGACCCCAGGTGCATGCCCTGTGCAATCCTCCTTAAATCTCCCAGTGACTATAGTTTATTCTTCTAACTATTATTGACAGTTTCATTCTTTAAACTCCCATTTTTCAATAAACTGGTGTAAATTTTGTCTTGTATAAGCTAAAAAACACCCAGAGATTTTTTAGGTGCCTGTATCAGAATAATAGTTTGCTATATATTTAACCATAAAATACAAGCAATTCTATGATGGTAAAATTTACCAGTACAGTATAAAACACTGATTATTTATGGATAATGAGACAGAAATTTATTCCATAAAAGAAATGTTTGATGAATTGTGAATCATAAGCCAAGGAAAATGTGAAGGTGTTATGCCAATATTGTTGATCTTTATCAAATCTAAAGTAAGTAAGTTTTCATAATTACTTGGACTAAAGTCATTTAAAAGTTTCTCAAATGTTAATCACTAGCTGTAGGTGTTTTCAATAATTTATTACATCTTTCAATTTTTTATTCGGGTATTATATCATAATTCACATTGTCTAAGTCTGCTCACAGAACTGGCTAACTTTACATGAACCAATAATGCAGTGAAAGGTGGAGACATTGTAATTTTGCTTGGCAACCAAACTGAGTAACTTAAGGAAAATTATAAGATGATAAATTGAATTGGTGAGAGAGGATAAGTTCAGAGCTAATAGACTCCTTACAGAGAGCATCGCCTGCTAACTTCCACAATCTTTGCTGGATGGAAAAATTCCTCAAAACCAATAGACATGTATTTTTCAAATTTTTAACAATGTGTGTAATGAAATAACATGAAATACATTTAATTTTCAGAGTGATGTCAACGTTATAATAGTTGACTGGCAATCAAGTTGGAGGTATTGGCGTGCAGTTGGAAATACAAGGCTTGTAGGAAAAGCCATGACTGAGTGAGTTAAATATATAATAGCAATATATTATCATAATCAATACCATCAATTTCTATAATTTTATTTTGTATACATTCATAAATTTTTTTCATATTTTATTATAATACTACAACATCAGTATTGGTTCTTCATTGAAATCATAGTGGCCATAAGTGGCATAGTGAGGGGGGAGCAGAGGGGGGCAGTTACCCCCAGGCACAGGGCTGAAGGGGTGCAAACTCATGGACTAAAAATGAACATTTGTTTATAAACAATAACAATATATGCCAAATTAAAATGTTAGCATAGTATGTTTGGGTTTCCATCATATTCTCCACATTACATTTATCTGGAAAATTGTACAGGGAGCAAAGGGAAGGGGGCTTATTTCTGTGACCTGCTCCCGGGTGAAGGAGAACCTAACTACACCACTGGTAACCATGGACATTCACTGGAACTTTTCCAGGGGAGCAAGCTCCCACAGTCAGGTTTGGTGGGCTTACTATTTTAGTGATTTGTTTCAAGCATATTGCAGAGGATCCTCACCTGCTTGCCTTCCCTCAGAAAAATGACCGTGCTAATCACCTAACCCAACCATCAATGGCTGTTTTCCCATGACACAAGCCTGACCCAGAGGGGAGCAACTGCCCCCCTCCCTCCCCCAGTAGATGCCCATGATAGTGACATGTGCTTTATAATTATAATTAAGAATAACTACAGGGCCATGGGATTGCCAATTTCTAACCCTTTCTGTTCTGAACAAAATTTTGAATGTAGTGTCACTGAACTGTCTCTTGAAGACAAAAATATATTTATCTTGTCCACATACAGATCACCAAATGGTGAATTCAGTATCTTTTTAGAAGCATGGTAAAGGTTTTAAATCTATGTGAAAAGAAATATAATTACATTGTTACTTGTGGTGATTTTAATATTGATTTTTACTCAAGTAGCCCCATGAAATCAGAATTGATAGATGTGCTTAACTCCTTCAACCTCAGTCAGTCCTCATTTGAGCCAACTAGAATTACTAGCCATTCTGCCAAATGCATTGATAATATTTTTTCCAACCTACAGCTTCAGCACTGTTCTATTGTTAACTCTGGTCTCTCAAACGACCAAGCCTTACTATCCCACTACCTATCTACCTCTATTGCCTTGAAAACTAACTCTAAAGGTAGATTCATATTATCAGGCATCGAACGTTTCAAGCACGTAGCATATCGGTTCGGGCAACCACATCGTTGATTTACATTTATCAGGCACTGGGCGTTTCAAGCACGTTCAGTAGAGAGTGGATTTGCCAACAGGACACACACAGTTTACATAATGTTACGACATTTTAATAATGAAGAATTATGTGCAATTGCATTATTGCTTGATGAAGATATGTTGAACCGCAAAAAAAGAAAACGATTTGGTGTTCACGAAATGTTTAAAAAAAGAAAAACAGAAGGAGAATTTTGGACATTGTACAAGGAGTTGATGGATGACGAGTCTAAATATCATGAGTATTTTCGAATAAATAAAATGCAGTTTGGATATATATTGAATAAAATTACACCCTTAATAAAGAAGCGTGACACAACATTCTAGGAAGCTATAACACCCAGGGAAAAATTAGCAGTCTGTATAAGGTAAGTAAAAAGTTTATTTTTTTATATAACTTTATTTAATTATAAAATTTTACTTGATTAAAAATTTAATCAAGTTTTGTTTTAATTACAAATTTTAATTACAAATAATTGAACTTTGAAAAAAGTTTAAAATTTTACTTGATTAACTTTACAACAGAAATTAAATGTTCGCAAGTCCTTGGGAAAAGTGTTCGTAAAAGTCAGAGGTTGATTGAAGCTGGTTCATAGTATCATTTGTTTGAGATCCAGATGTTGCTGGCGAAGGCATTGGTGTTGAAACGTTTGTGGATGAATAAGATGCATAAGAGGTTGCAGGTGAAGGACAAGCTATAGAAATAGGTACAGTGTATGATGGTGTTGCACGAGATTGATGGGTTATACTTTGTATCTCCAAATCTTCAATTATAGAGCAAACTCTGGATTTCGCAAGGGCATGGTAATATGGGTCCATTTTTTTTACAGTTTGCGCTAAGCTGTAAAATAAAGTTTCAACCTCATCTTCTTTTTCGCTTTTATTTTGTAGGAGATATTTCATCACTACTGCAGAAGCAGTTTGTTCCGACGTCTTCATTTTCTTTTTAGCAGAACGTGAGCATTCTTTTGTACTCTTCCTTTTATCAGAAACAGGCCGTTCAAAAGTTTCTTTATCATTTGTATTACCAGAAACAGGGTGTTCAATAGCATTTTGAGTGTCAGAAATTACTGATTCGGTTGTTTGTTGTGTAATATTGTTTACAGCTGTTTGGTCAGTTTCGTCGCTTGAAGAAATAGAAGTATTTAATGAAGAAACAGTTGATCTATCTTGTAAATATGGCAGTAAAAAGTTCATCTCGTCCTCAAATTTCCATTTTTTTGTTGTAGTTGCAGACTGGCCACTTTTTATTTTACGTTTTCTTAAATTCCTCCTAAAACCATCTCTTAGGGCTGTCCACTGCTTCTTGCATTCTTGACCTGAAAGAAAAGAGCACATTTTATGTTCAGCTTTTATTTTATTTAATGCTAATTAAAGCTAATCATTTTGTATATAAATGCTATTTTGCTCTTTCAGCCCAATCTAAATTTACCTCTGCTCTAAAACATGAGAATTGGACAAAAGTCTATAAATCAACTTCAGTCAATGATAAATTTGACAGTTTCTTATCTACCTTCCTTTCCTATTTTAATGACTGCTTTCCCCACAGACGTGTGAGGATCAACAATTACCTAAAGAGTAGCAACCCTTGGGTCACTGATGAAGCTAGGTCTGAATCTGTTAAACTGAAACAAATGTTCCAAAGACTGATTCCCACCAATAATCCGATTGATAAAAAAGTCTACCTTGAGCACAAAAAGAATTTTGCAAATCTAATTAAGAATATTAAAAGGAACTTCAACATCAATCTAATAAACTCTTCCAATAACAAAACTAAATCTTTCTGGAATATTATAAAAAAATCTACATCTTTGGGTACAAATCAATCTTCCATCAATGAAATTTCTGTCAATGGTAAAATAGTGTCTAATCCATTATCCATTAGGCCAATTTCCACCTTATCTGTCTTCTCCAAAATCCTTGAAAGGGTTATGTATAACAGAATTACCTCATTCTTGGACAAACATAATATTCTTTCTGAATACCAATATGGATTTCGCAAAGGTAGATCCCCTGAAACTTCTATAGCAAAGTTTGTTCATGCTGTTCTAGATGGATTGAATAATCGAAATAATGTTATTGGGATTTTTTATGATCTATCAAAGGCATTTGACCTCATCGACCATAAAATTCTTCTAAGCAAACTCAAGTCTTATGGCATCTCTGGACTAGCTAATAACTGAATCGAATCTTTTCTCACTGACAGGCAACAAGCTGTAACAATGTACTCTGTAGCTGATAATTGTAAAATTTCCTCTGAATTCCACTATGTTACTAGAGGCATTCCTCAAGGGTCAATTCTTGGACCTTTGTTATTCCTACTACTCATTAATGATCTTCCCTCCTACCTTAAAGGAGGTGAGCTCTACATGTTTGCTGGTGATACTAACCATCTACTGATAAATTCTAGTGATTCTTTCAGCCCACAAAATGCAATAAGTGAAATGGAAAGTTGGTGCACCAAAAACAAGGTCTTTTTAAATAATAACAAATCCACATTTATACAATTTCATCCCCCCCGAAAGATAATAACTCCTTGGTTAAAAGTTTTAGATAAATCTCTGAAGAATTCAGCAGTTGTAAAATTTTTAGGAGTTCATTTGAGTGAAACACTAAACTGGGAAGCACATATTGATGCCACTTGCAAGAAAGTTAGTGTAGGATGCTTCCTCCTCAAAAGAGTGATCCAGATCACAAACCTACCTACTGCACTTACAGTATACTATGCCTATATTTATTGCCATCTAAAATATGGCATTATGGTATGGGGTCACTCTCACCATTCCCTACATCTATTTCAACTACAAAAGTGGGCTGCTAGAATCCTAGCCAAGGCTAAAAGATGAGATAGTTGCCGTAACTTATTCAAAAACCTTGAAATTCTCACTGTCCCCTGTATATACATTTTTTACTCAATCTTGTTTATTAAAAATAATGCATCAGTTCTTAATTTAAAATCTAATTCAGATGTACAGATCATAATACGAGAAGTAAACAGGACTGTCACCTTTCGTCACAGACCCTGAAGATGTGTGCTAACAGCGCAATATATGCTGGATCTGTATTCTTCAACAAAGTCCCTGCTATGCTAAAAAAAGAGTAAAAGGCTGTTTTTATTCACCTGATGAATTTTTGTATAACTAGACCATGGTCTAATTTTGTATGTTTTATTGTGACCTATCCTGTATTTTTCTGTGTATCTATGTACATTTATATATTTTATTTTCTTTTTCTTTCACTTTCTTTTCACTGACTTATCCTATAGTTGTATAAACAGATCACTTGGTTGAATAAAAAAATTTTATCATTATTATAAGGGAACCATTTTCATGAATTGTATTGCTACGAGAGAGTTGTACTTATTATAATAAACCATTGTGTTCCATTCATAGCTCTGATACAGTGATGTTTTTTACAGTGACTGTTATGAGTGGCTTTGTGCCAACTTTTTATTTTCTCTTTTAATCTTTCTTAACATGGTCGAACTGGCTGTATAATATTCTGGTCCAATCACTGGGCAGGTAAGGCCAAGGACCAGTATGCTGAAGCTTATGCACACTGTACATAAGCTTCAGCATACAGTGGAACTCTCCAAGCGAGATCCTGGTCCAATCAGTCATGCCAGGTGGTCACAACTGCAAACAGAATCCTGAGATTATATATAAGCACCACTAAACCATCAGCTAACTTAAAAGTAATTGTCACTTTCATCTTAAATGTGTATGCTCCCATGTGGTTTGCGATTAAAACGAGACATTCTTGCAAAGATGGAAGCAGACTCCATTGGGAGTGCATCAGCAAAACACGGTTCTTACCGAAGAAGTATCAAGCAGTTATTGATCCTGTCATTGCACACAATGCTTTTTACGCTCACCCCGAAAACATCTTGATTGAAATGTTGGGAGATAAGCAGCGAGATGTTCGGGTTTTGGCCGTGTCTCGCAGCTTAAAAGTAAGAAGTGAGGCTCTTGAGACACCTGCTCACGCTCACCCTTGCACATTTAATGTGCCCTCTATTAACTTCCAAGCGGAAAGTTTTCAAGATATGATTGACTGGAAAAGGGAAACTATCTATGAGCCACCAGTCCTACGTGGCTTTTCCGAAGAGCAAATTCTCTCCTTTATCGACAATCCTTCCCAGGTATCATTGTATGATGCTTTTCCAAGTCATACTCAGGCCGTGGAGTGTACAGTTAAGGAGGTCACAAAAGCTTCATTAAGCGTCTGCGGAGCTGAAAATTGTGATGGCTTAATTCGAAATGCTTTAAGATCAAGGCAAGTGATGCCATCGTTTGACACCAAAAACCAGTTTCGAGGCATTGACACTGATAGTGACACTTCTTAAACAAACATTTGTTTCTTCAAACGATTTGTCTAGTAGCCTACAACTTCACAAGTCTCATTTTTGGTACTTACCAATACAATTGTCATTGTCTGTAGGCATTAAACCCATCATTGGTTGGTTGGTTGGGATGGGTTAGGGCGGAACTAGATGTGCAGCCACCTTCTCATGGTGAGTTCTGAGTCGGTTTCTTCTATATTCTTATAGGAACCGGGCGAAGAGCTACACTCTCCAGTACTGACAAATGATGCATTTGGGTGAAAAACAGCAAAATTTTTAAGACTTTTTGAGGGGGCGGAGCACCCCCCAAAGTATCCAAAACCTCTCATTATGTCTCTGACTAGGCTTAATCTAGTATTTAGTGACTACAGATTGCACATGTACCAAAATATACACGCGGAAAGTCCATCCGAACTTTATTATACAAAACCTCAATTTTAGTCAAATTCTCGAAACATTGTGGTTCGTTCGGGGATAGCAAAATTTATTCGATCGAGCCCAAATTTTTTGTACAAGTTACTACCATGGTCCCACAACGTTTTCACATAATGCTTAATTCAAATTCAAACTTTAGATTTTTTCGATACACCCTATTGTACAGCCTTCTGTTTTACGAGTTTTTGCTTAAACGAACTGAGCAATTTCATACTTATTTTTTTTATTTTCGAACAAATTCTCACTTATATGAGTTCCTTATGTTTGTAAAACGAGGCAAGGCTGTATTAATTTTTTTCAGTTAGTCACTCTTTTCCATGAGAAAAATTTCTGTCGATTATATTACGTACTTAACTTAAATTAGATATGATACACTCTCCGTAACAGTCTGACGGAAGGGGGTTGGGCCAATTTCCTTAATAAATTACTGGACCGTTTGATACCTCTCAGTCTGTCCTGTTTCTTAACCAAACTTAACATAATATATAATCTTCATAAGATTCAATTATGTTAATTAAGGCAAGGGAAGGAAAAATCATTCATAGAATTTCTAATTAAACTATCATATTTACCTGAATCTAAGATGACCCCCCCCCCCTTTTAGCAGATTCCCAAACAGAAAAAATATTTTGACCTAATTTCTCCCTCACTGTATTTAATGTATATTTCGAACACGCATATTCAATATAGGTATACTAGTACATTCATTAATTGAAATACTTTGTTACAATTTTTTCTGAAATAAAAAAGAATTTTAAAATGTATTTTAAAAATTAAGATTTTATTAATTGAATTCCGGATCGTTAGTTTGCTATGAAAAATACAATTATTTTATCTTGTTTCATTTGTTTAAAAAATACCAATTAAACTCGTAACCATACTTTCTACGGTTCTATGACAACTTTTTACGGTAATTTCATCTCGCATGAATTTGTCGTGCGTCAATTCATCACACAACAAACTCATCGCGCGTCATGATGTCTCGTCTTCCAATTTGTCTCGCTACGAATTTGTCTCGCAACGAAATTATCACGCGACAAATTTGTCTGGCAATGAATTGACGCGCGATGAGTTTGACGAGCGATATATTGACACGGGACGAGTTTATCGTGAGACGAATTGATGCACCATGAATTGAAGCGCGGCGAATTGACGCGCGATCAATTGACCGCGATGTATTGATGGTATATGACATCGCACTTGAATTTAAGACGACCCCCGATTTTCGCAAGGTGAAATTTGGAAAAAACCTTGTCTTGGATTCGAGTAAATACGGTAATTTACCAACTAGTTCCAGCCATTCAGCAAACTTGATTATTATTTTTAAAATGTTAGTACATTGTTTATATTTGTATTTCCAGGAAATATTTATGTGCATTATATTTTATTACATTAGCATATAAATATGTCAAGTAAATATGTAATGTAAAATGTTTCTAAAAATATCTCGATTTGATTTAGATTTTTGGAAATTCAGATAATTGGCATTTGAATAATTGGAACACTTTTGTGCTGTTAAATGATTGTACTTACAGATGATTTTTATAAATTTTTTTAGATTGGGACTTTACTTAATGGGAGTAATGAAAACTGACACTATGAAGTTCCATCTGATTGGTCACAGTCTTGGTGCTCACATAGTGTCCTTTATGGCTGGTTGTCTTGGTGGAGTGGCAAGAATTACAGGTAAGTATTACGAAACACGTAAAAGTAGTTGATTTCAGTGAATACTTAAAAAATACAACATTGAACATTTATTTAACATCCTTAAAAGCATTCATAGAATATGCTCAATTTATAACCAACACAAGACAGTTGTAACTTTCATCAAAAAGTTGTTGGATAGAGGCAAGATCACTACATAGAGTGCTTTTTTATAACAAAAAAGGTCATGGAATGTAAAAGAGGTGAGTGGGGAAAAATAGGAACTGAATATAATTTGTCAGTGGAGTAATATGTGTAATGGTACAATACGTTTAAAATTTTATTGAATTGCAAATAACTTCATTTGATTTGTTTTAAGTCATGCAAATTAGTATTTTTTTGCAATAATGGTTTTGGAACAGTGTTCTGGCAGAAAAAAAGCAGTCTACATATAATTGTAAATGATTTCTCATAAAGTCACAATTCACATTTATGTTATTATAAAAACTTTTATATTCATAAGAGAACTTAGATACACTGGTGCATTTCTGGAATAATTCAGCAGAAATCTGTCTAAAGAGGTGTTAATCAATAGTATTTATTATAGGAGCTGGAATGGATGTAAATAAATTTATAAAAATAGAGGTTTTCTTCAAGCTAAGAATGCTAGATTAATTTCTTGTATAAAAATGAGATGTTTAAATTAGCCACAAAACCTTTAGTTTGAAACAATCTTAATACTTGGAATAGCTAAGAAGATACGTATGATTATTTACATAGACATTAACTTAGAACTGCAGGAATTATGAGTATGGTGTGCCCACATTTATCCATGCATTTCTAATACTGGCCTGAAAGGGAATTAATTTCCCACTGCAAGACTAAGCTCTATAATAGTAATAACGTTAATTTACTGATATTATCTTCAGCCATATTTTATTAATAGGTAGACTAAAACCTCATGCAATGCAGATTCAGGCAGCATGTTTTCAGTATTGCGTGGATTTTATTTGCACACCAATTTTCCTACAATGAGGCCTATATTCAGGCGATGCTGAGGGGTCCGAGAAAAATATCCTAAAACTTTGTGACATTTTAATTTAGCACACTGCCTATGATGCCTCAAATAGTCACTTAGTATCTGTTTGAATGCTGAAGGCAGACATCACAAGGAGCAAATAAATTCTTTTAAATATATCAGCACAACATTTGGGTGTTTATAATCTGAAACATAGTTGCAACATATCTGCCATCCCACCACAATTGATTTGGACATTATATCATATTGCTAAGGTGATTGTTGATATGAATCTAAAGTAGTAGGAGAAAATTACTCTTTACTTAACATCCCTGAGTGTGGTCATTCTAGTGGAGCAGTGTTAGAGGATGGTTTTTGGAGAATCCTGTGCACTTTTACTTAGTTTGTTGTTGAAGCAACATCTATAGTAAGAGCTTTCCGTTGATTTTTGTGCATTCAACCATCCCTCTCCTTTTTAACCATTCATGATGGAATCCAAGAAAAAGGCTAATGAGACTGGAAATGAGAAGAAGGCTAAGCGTGAATCAATGATGTTCATGAAGTAGGAGGAGGCTTTGGATAAACTTAGAGCAGGTCAGCAAGTGGTGGATTTGGTATACGAATATACAGTGAATAAATTGTCTATTCACAACATTTGAAAGAACAAGGAATCCATTGATACAAGTCTTACAGCTGCTGTTATTACTAGTGATTCCATAAGGAGTATGAGTAAGAGGTCCGTGCAACAGAATAAGACAGAGGTTATTGAACAGGGGCAGATCAACCTATCGGGCAGACCCCAATGGACCATTCACATTTACCGTATATACTCGTGTATAGTTCAAGTTTTTAAGACCAAATTTTTGTGCAAAATATTGGGGGTTGAACTATACACGAGTAATACTTTTGAGGGTTTAAAACCTCGGATCCAAAAAATTATCTTTTTAAAAATATCGTAATAAAAATCAAGATATTTTTTGGTCACCCACCTCACTGACTTAACTTCTATGATATCGATTAAAATGAGTTTATTTCATGTTGTTCGACTATTATTCATAACTTTTATTAAAGGTTTTACGAGTAATATGGGTCTATTAATTTTCATTATATAAGCTTAATTTTCGTCTATTTGCAAGAAATTCTGCCACCATTCGTATGTCACATCTCGTAGTTAAAATGTAATAAATATTTTTCTTCTCAAGATCGTGCAATAGGTTTACGATGTTTACAGTTTATTATTAGTATAGTATTATTATGATACTAAAAGCTGTTGAAAACCACGATCGTTCTATATACCTCGATTGTGAGCTTCGAGATATCGAAACGAAAAATGTCGATCCTGACGAAAATCTAGGATAAAAGAGTAAGTAGAAAGCTAGGGTCAAATTATACATGAGATATATGAAAAAAATCTAATTTTTTCGCCGAGAAATTGGAGGTCGAACTATACACGGAGTCGAACTATACACGAGTATATACGGTATGCTAAAAGTAGCAAAATTTGAAATGTATAAAAAAATTTGTTGAAATATTTACACTACAACATGGGAAAACAATAAAATAATTTAATTTCTATGTGAATAATGTTTTGAATTTTGTTTGTGAGTATATATAAATATTTACATAAAGATATCATATAAGGGACGCTTCAGATAAAAACTCCTGGGCTGATATTTTCCCTCTATCCGCCTGTTATTGAACACCTGGATTAAGGAGCAGACAGAAGGGAGCAGCACTCAGTGGTGCCGTGATCCAGGAGAAGGCACAAAAAATCCACAAAGTGGTTTGTGAGATGGAAGGAGAGCCTTCAAAGGACTATAAATTTGATGTTAGTTGGTTTGACAAGTTCAGAAAGCGTTCCAATCTACACAATGTCAAGTTTTCTGGTGAAAGTGCTTCTGCTGACCACCAAGCTTCTGAGTGGTACCATGAAGAGTTTTTATGGATAATTGAAGAGGATGATTACCAAACCCACGAAGTGTTAAATGCTGATGAGACAGGATTATTTTGGAAAAGGATGCCATTGAGAACCTACATCAATAAATGGGAAAAATTGGCACCTGGGTTCAAGACCACCTCATCTTTCTGCATCAATGCATCAGGGGATATTAATTGTAAACCTATGCTGATTTATCATGCAGAGAACCCCAGGGCATTAAATGGTATGCATAAGTCCTTTTTACCCATTATTTGGCAGTCTAACAGTGCAGCATTTCACCCTCTTTAGTTTCCCGTCTCTCCTTCAGTTTCCCATGTCCGTCATCAGTTGGTGAACAAACTCTAGCATCGCTCGAACTCCAGCATTTCGCATCGTAGTTCCTGTGTTACTCCTTATATAGGCCTCAGACATTAGTCCAGAAGGGAACACTGGAATCACCCTAATTAGCCAATAAATTTCCACGAGAGGTATGCCCTCATATCTAGAGAAGTAGGAACCTCAAGAGATTGAATCTGGCAACCCCTGAGAGTCAATGGAAGAGAGACAACAGACAGGGACCAGGGAGAAGCACGAGCAACAGTGAGAGAAGGCGACTAGCCAGCGAGATTCCTCCCTTCAACAGACTGCACTTTTTGTATAGTTTATTATCCCTCCAAAGCAGAGAATTTCTATTTAATATCTCTATTGTGTATTATTCTTGTTCTAATATATTTGTAAACATTTTGTCTTTCATGTTACCATTGTCTTATATTCAGTTGAGTCTTGAGTCAGCACCAGTGTTATTTAATGGGTTGTATCATTTCTGTTATATATTTAGTAGCTTGTGAATTACGAGAGAGTAATGTGAATGAGACAGTACATCTCAAAAGGAAGGCATGGATAACTGCAACCATGTTCATAGATTGGTTCACCTCCTACTTTGTGCAAGGGAATATCTTGCACAAAAGGACCTTCCATTCAAGGTTCTCCTTGTTCTTGATAATGCTCCTTGTCATCCTTTTGTGGTTTTGCAAAGTATAAACCCAGATGAACAGGTTTTGTTTATGCCACCCTACATGACTTCCAAACTCAAACCTCAAGACCAGGGAATTATCAAGACCTTCAAGTGCTACTGCATCAGGAGGAAATTTAGACATTATAGGAGAACCCTGAGAAGGGCATCTCAGACTTTGGACCTGGGTTTAACATCACCTATGCAATTGCATACATAAAACCATCATGGGATGAGGTGAGCCAGTCAACTTTAAATGCCAGATGGAGCAAATTATGGCACAGAGTTGTGAACAATCCCCAGTAGAGTAGCGAGGGGGGAGCAGAGGGGGGGAGCAGTTTTCCCCAGGCACACGGATGAAGGGGTGCAAACTCATGGACCAAAAATGAATGTTTCTGTTTATAAACAATTATATTATAATACATGCCAAATTTAAATGCTAGTATATATAATTGAGTTTCCATCACATTCCCCACATTATATTTGCCTGTAAAATTGTACAGAGAGCAAAGGGAGGGGGTGCATCTTTGTGACTTGCCCCTGGGCGAAGGAGAAACTATCTATGCCACTGACGATCCCTCATGTTTTCCTAAAGTAACATCTGACATGAGGGAGATTGTATAGCTGGCAAGGGCTGTGGGTATTGAGTGCTTTGATGATATGGAAGAAGAAGAAATAGAAAAACTGTTGAACTCATCCCAGGAATTGACTGAGAAAGAAATGCTGCAGAGGTTCCAGTCCCACGGAGAGGATGAAGAGGTGCATGAAAAGGAGGATCAGCTCATGCCAGCATTGTTACAGGAAATGTTGCTTGGTTTTGACAGACTTGCAAGTGGTCTCATTGAAGCAGATTTTAATATAGACAGAAGCCTTAATTTGAAACGTGCTATTGAACAATTACACTACCATATCATCAGCTTTATAAATCCATGCAGACTACAGCAATGTAGAGACGCATTACAAATTACTTCTGCTAAGTATCAACACTAAAAGATTGCTAACCACAACCTTCCATCTCGGTCCTGTAAATCCATCTCCCTTCACTGTGTGCAAGATAATGGAATTTAGGATGTTGGTGCTGCCAAAATGTTAGATATTGCTTTAAATTTAAATTGTTTTAAAGTTTTAAAATTGTTTTTATCTTTTTAATATTGTCTTATCTTATGATTTTTATGCATAAAAAGTATACACTAACTCCCCCAACTCAGAATATGTAATCCTATTTTTTCCCTAAGTCATTAAATTCATGCAGCGTGTTTTCTCCCAATGCAGCCATTTCAGGAATGTAATTACCGTGTTGCCTGAGGGTATACTGTATTGTTTTTTATTGTACTTTATTTATTATAACTCTATTTTCTGTGTTCATGTATCTATTTGCTGACATGCCCTATTGTCCGTAACTTTGTCTAATGGACAAAAATAAATAAAATAAAATGTAAGTATAATTATAGTAAAATAAATACATTTCTTCAATGACTTAATGTATGATATTCTGCAGGGTATATTGAAAAAATAAATTATATATTTTTTCATTGTAAATAATTGCAGGCTACTTCAGAACACCATTAATTAATTTTAAGATAATGAGATGTCCCCTGTTTAGTAATATTTTGTAATTTTCTCTATAACTAATTTTATCATTCCTGTTATGAAAAGGGAGGGTTGCGAGACACGGTGAAACAATATAATAGTGAATAAACAAACAAAAACTCCTTCACCGTAAAAATTTACATTGGACAATCTAGACGAAAACTGGAAACCCGATTTAAAGAACACATAGCACACTACAGAAACAACAGAATAGACAAATCAAGCATTGCAACTCATATTTTTGACACTCACCATCCTATCACCACAAAAAACCTAACGTTACTCAAGTCAATAGACCAATACAATAAACTCGATGCATACGAAAGCATCTACATACATAAAAACAAAAATGCAGTTATGAACAACGACTTAGGTCCTATCCCCCACTCCCCCCTTTTTCAGTTACTCAGTTAACCGTTCCAATTCCTTTCACTTTTCCCCTTTCCTAACGGTCACTCCCTGTATATATACCCCCCTCTCCCTCCCACACCTCACACTACTGAAGATGACAGCTTAGCTGTCGAAACATCGGTGTCTAGTTCAATTCTTAGTTTGAGTTTACTGTGTGAGTGGTTTTTGCATGTTTCTGGGTGTGCGTGTCCTTTGACTTAGGTCCTGCAACGGTGTTTGCCAGCAACCTGCAGTGTGTGTGTGAGTATTCTCTTACTTTTTTACAGTGAAGGAGTTTTTGTTTGTTTATTCACTAATCCTGTTATGGTATGTTTTAATGATTAGGTAGTTTACACATACATTAGTGAACAGTAACTACAATTTTCCCAAACTTGTAATAGACTGTTGTAACTGGTGGCACTTTTATCTCCAATTTGTATAGGCTTGGATCCTGCTGGTCCATGTTTTCAGGGAGATGACTTTGACAATAAATTGGATATAACTGATGCCAAATTTGTTGATGTAATTCATACTAATGGGCGCTTAATGGAGAAACTTGGCTTTGGACAATCTGAGCGTGTAGGTATGTTACTGGAAAGCACATGGTAAGAAATTCAAAATTTGATGACTTGTGTAAATTAAATGTCAGATGAAGTTTGTCCGCTATTGAGAGTCTACATTAAAATTTATTTAAAATATTTTTGACCTGTAATATTTTTCTCCAACTTGCTTCAGCATCAAATTCCACATGATCAGGCTAAACTTCATAAAATTTCAGATGGTGCTTTAACAGTTAATATCATTTTGTAATTATAATATTTTATGGAATCTGTTAAGATTCTTTTGATGGAGTAAATCAGTGTTTTTCAACCTCTGGTGGATCCCAAAAGGACTTGAGATGGTCCACAAAAAGTTTTAAAATAATTAAGATTGGCTAACAATATTTTTGATATTGTCAAAAGTATAGCAAAAACTTAAAATTCTTTAGAAGGCAAGCATAATAAATTACTAGTGAAATTTTTAATAAATTTCGTCACTTTTTCAAATAACCTGCTACTTTTAGTAAATAACAGAATTTTCCTTTGTTGATCAATGTGAAGGTAACAAGATTTAAAAAAATTGAAAGGAATACACTAAGGCTCAACAGAACTTTTTTTGTACTTCTTTTTAAGAGAGCGTACAGTGATTAAAAGATTCTTCTAGATTTTGATTGTCATTGGGGAAGAGAGCAAAAGTTTTCATTTTTAAACATTGTATTCACATGGAAGTGATTCTTTTTTTACACCATTAAATATTTCAACCAATGTCATATATAACATTAAGTAAACAAATATTATCAGATATGTATTTATCTATATCTAAAATAACTTAAAAATCCATAATTTGAGTTTTTAAAAATTTAGGTATTAAAAGAATCTGATAATAATGAAAATTTAATTTATATGTGTTATAAAGTTTTCAGACATTGTATTCAAAAAGAAATAGATTCTTATAATATCTCATACTAGGCTCGGAAATAAAAACTTTTTTGTAGAAATAAATGGATTTCATTTATTTTTAAGGAAATACAATCAAGAAAATGCCTTGGCATCTGAGCAAACACGGAAAATAATTCATCAGAGAAAGAAATAAACTGTACCTTAATGATGTAGGTTAGTGGAAGACTTTGGTGATGATTTCACGTTGTTTAGATTACTACTTTGAGAATATATTGCTCAAACTATAGAGCTAGGACATACCCAGAAATTCATTGCTTGAATCGAGATATGGGCTTCTATTTTGTAACAATGTCCTCTACACAATCCTGTTTTCATTGAGAGATTTCGTTAACTTGTAGACCAATTGAGTATAAAGACTAAATACACAGCTCTTTCAAAGATAGTTTTTAAAGGAATCAATACCAGCATGTCCCTATATGGAGTATACATTGCGAGACTATGCATTGTGAGTTTGCAAAGGAGTACAAGTCTTTTTAAAGGAATACAAAGGATTACATGATTTTCAGGAGTAGAAAATTGCTGAAAGGAGTACTGTACTCTCAAAAGGAGTACATCTGGTCACCTTATCTATGTACACATGTTGATATATAGGTGGGCCATGGAAAATTTCTTGTAGTCTAGGTAGGCTGTGTTATCAGAAGGGTCGAGAAATGCTGACCTAAAACATATTATAGAATTCCCTATGCAATCTTCTTATTAAGAGTCATTAAATTTAAAATTTATCCTATTCTAAATGTGTTAAGTTAATTTTTGCAACAAAAATTCAAATTCATACTTTTTACTTATATATCAATATATTTTCTTCCTATTATTACTCTTAGTAATCCAACAGTAATTTTTATTTTTCTATGAAGGCCATGTTGACTTTTATCCAAATGGTGGAATGATACAACCTGGATGCTCCAAAAAATCCTTTTTATCTAATATTCCATATATATTTTCACGTAAGTTGGCATTTTATTATTTGTATATAATTTTTAATCTATCTACATAGAGTGTATGCATATCTGTGAGGGCTTAAAAAGTTAATGATTATAATAACTTGACATGATAGTTTTGAACATAAAAAACACTAAGCTCATGGCACAGGAGAAGAACAAATTATTCTGATCTATAAATAAATTACTAAGTACCATATTTCTTGGCATATAGGACACCTTTTTCCCTTAAAATTAACCCCAAAAATCAGCCTGCATCTTATACACTGAATGTAAGATTATTACTGTTCTCAATACTGACACTAATGAACACACTCACCCCCAAAATGGAATAATTGGTAGTCATTCATTGCAAAAACAATAAAATATACATTATTAATAATTAATAGTGAAATTTTTGTTAATATATAAGTAATACCTTATGCAACGTGAATTCTGAGGATGCATTTTCATTATTACGCTTTAATACATGTCCGCTTACAGTGATTACAATTTTGGAGCATTTGCGAAGTTGTTTTAATTCCTAATGAGCCTGTTGAATGGCGAGATTATTGCCATGGAATAGTAGAATTCGTGTAGATGCAGTGGTTTAGTGGACATCTCTGCAAGGCCAAAGCAGGGCCATATTTTTTTGAGAGGCCCTTAAATTTTTTTCCGGGACTTCAATTTTGTTTTAGTGGGGAGGCCCATACATTTTCCGCTATGCCACTGTGTAGATGTCATAAATATTTTAAACATATCTAGAATAAATAAAGTTATGTGTATTGAGATCACAATGGCTACAAAAATGAAAAGATATGCACACGCTATTTTATAAGCTTCAGGCAATTCAATATGCAAAAACGCATGGATACTGAACAGCAGCACATCATTTCGGTCCACCTCCCACAGAGAAAAGTGATCTGTGAATGGAGAAAGCTGAAGCTGATGGGATAAGAAAAACAGTCTTCGTAAGGTTAGTCTTAAATAGGTGCAACTAGACGAGGAAGTGATGGATAGTAGAACAGATGAAGTTAAGTATTGCTGTATCAATCAAAATCATTATGTACATGGCAAAAAAAGGACTAGTTGAGCATACATATCATTATTAGATATGCATTCCATTTATTATTTATCTCATTATATTAGATAATCATCTTGCACGTAAGTTTAAGTACTATCGGTAAAGGGTATCTATAGGTGCGACGATTACAGCACACTCCAACAACTTTAATTAATATGACTGCCAAGTTCACACAGGGCACATTTAGCTATATAAGTCTCAAAGCAATTATTTATGTTTTAAATCATCCCTATTTATTTTACGAATGAAGTTTATCTAAAACTTTATATTTAACTGTTATTATGCCAGAATATTTTCTGTAAATGTTGCCAGATACGGACTTAATCACAGCTGGGAATGATGCACGACGTGGCCCTTTGTAAATGCCTTGGTAAACCAAAGTACTTATTTCCTAAAAACTCTTTTAAAACACCGGAGTGTGTCTTATGCGGTTTAGTCATGTTGCAGATTAACCGGGCAACTGGGTGTTTTGAAGTGAGTTTGAATTTTCCTGCTTATATAAAATATGAAGAAGACACTGAAGTCACTGATTTATTAAACATTTGCAAATATATCAGATCAAACAAATGCTGTTTGAGCAAAAGAGAAGAAGTTGACAGGGTTCTTTGTCAAAAATATAATGCCCATACTGATTTACCTATCATTTTTTTCCAAAATTGATCTACATATTCCCTTTTATTTTTAGAGAGATTATTATAAACCATAGACCATTTTGAATTTGCAGCAATGTTAAATTACTATATGGGTGAGTGAATGCTTTAGTAACATTTTTATCTTTTTTATGTGTGCATGTAGCAGTGATTTGTTGGCCAGACTGAAAAATCAATGCCAAAAATATTTTAATTTTTTGTTAATTTATTTCACCCTAATTGCAGTTTCTTGTTTAGTAGCTTTTTATTTATGGCATGCAACATTTTTATGCAAATAAATTTGTACAGTATTTAATGTGCATAAATCAGATTTTGCCTTAAAAATGTGGATTATCCATGTTCTTCAATTGTCTGTGCCTACGAAAGACCCAATTAACATCGGATAATCAAGGTTTTACTGTATAGCAAAGTGCAGTACTAAAGTATTATAATTAATTTTTTCATTAGTATATATAACTAGCTGAAATTATCTGGTGTTGCTCAGGTTTTTAAGTCATTACAAAAAATATTGAGGAAAATTTAAGAATAAAACCAAGTAATGAAACCAGGTTAATTTTTATTGTAGTGCTTAATGGTATGCAATATTTCTTGACTTACCATCTTTTGCCCAAATAAATAAATTTTCCTGTATCCTTTATCGACAAATTTGGTGACTGTACTTTTTATCAAATAGTCATAATAAACAATCGATGGAATCACTTTTTAAATACAATTATTTCACTCAAATTTAGTTGCAGTGGAAGAAACTGCGTTATATTATGTGGTCATAAATCTCAAAAATATTAAAAACTTGGGCAGGAATTGCAAGCTCTAAGGATGCAACCGGTGAAAACACATTTGAAGATATATTCAAATTACCTTACCCATACATTATCCCATGCAAAGGCTGATTTTGTGGATCTAATTTGTATGTATTATAATATAATAACTATAATAGGCTTAATTGACGTATACAAATGTTCAGTTGAAAGGAAAGCAAAATGTACATATAGATGTTCAAGGGAGGATGAGTTAATGATTATAAATGTTGGTCTAAATTAAAGAATTGTTACAAAAGTTTTCTTATTTTACCTTCTGAGATATCTTTCACTTTATTCATTTTCAATGTTAATGAAAAACATATTTCACTGTCTACTAAGTATAAAGAATATGCAGAATACATAAAAAGTTTTTAGAGAATGAAAGCACTTAAAATTGCACATTAAAACTGTCTTCCACTTACCTTTTGAAATATTTAGCCAGATATATATTTTTTTATGATAGCCCTTCTTTGAATAACCTTAGTGTTTTTTCTTCCTACTTTAGTTTATATTAGGTATATATTTTTTCTTTTAGTTAATATTAGGTATTTTTATAAAGATTGTCAAGTAGATTGCTAATCCAACAATACGCTCAATCCCGTATTATTTAAATGGGAAAAATTAAAGAGAAAAACATTTTAAAAATGTAGTTAAAATCACTTTAAAACCCTCCCATTTTGCTTAATATTTTATTGCAGTTAAAAATTCATCTTGCTTCTATGTTCTGTAGTTGTGTTATAAATGCACAAACAAATTCTTCAAAATATTTATGGTAGAGATTAGAAAATATAAAATATACTTTATAAATCATTTGGAATGCACTTTTGATCTAGGGAATTTTCCTTCTTTTATACCTGCATTATTGAAATAGTTTAACTAAGTCTGAAGAGTAAGTAATGAACTAATATTTATAAAATTCATGATAATAACAATTGCAAAGCAAATGGCACTCTTATTAGTTTTACTGATATTATTTGTACTATTTTTCTGTTTTAGAATTTAAGAGGGCAATTTGCAGCCATGGTCGTGCTCACCAGTTCTTCTTAGAAGGCATAAGACACAACTGTTCATTTTGGGGTCACTTATGGAACAGGGAAGAAGATACTAGGTATATATTCAAACTAATGTCAACATGTTGAAAAAGAGGGACTCTAATTTCCATAAATTATGATAATTAGAGTTCC
Organism: Tanypteryx hageni; assembly: GCA_028673005.1. Lineage (NCBI taxonomy): Eukaryota > Metazoa > Arthropoda > Insecta > Odonata > Petaluridae > Tanypteryx > Tanypteryx hageni. The sequence goes on along the minus strand of CM054115.1, from coordinate 56,629,958 downwards.
TTTTTTTTCAACATTATCATATTGCCATAGTGCCCAACCTATTTTTAAAATAATGTCAAAATATTTGAAATTAACATTTGGTATAAGTATTTCTCTCATCAATTCGTCTAGTCGTGCAGACAAGGAGATATTTAACTCTTTTTTGTGGGTCAGGATAGTTATTATTTATTTTCACTAGCTCATAAACAGCTGTTAAAAACATTAGGCAATAAATGCAATGCAATGATAAACACATTCAATGAAGCCCTTGACAGAATTTGAACCTGTAACCCTAGCTCTGAGAGCTAGACATGCTAACCACCCTTCTATTAAGGCCAGCATTTTCAATGATATCTGCATCTTTTTCTTAGTTGGGTTGGGCTAGCCAAGCTAATATCAACCAACCCCAATGGATGTTCCCCAAGTATGGCCAGACGTTATGCCAAATGGACGTTATGCCAAACGGACATTATGACAATGGATGTTATAGCGAATGGACGTTATGCTGACAGGATGGAATAGACAGAAAATGTTAACAACAGATTTATAAACAATTTTACGGGAAATTTATACAACCAGTAGCATATTATATTGTGCAGGTTATATAAACCACTGGAATGTATATACAATTGAACAAGTGAATTGAACCTTTGGAAGTATAAACAATTTAATGGGTAATGTGAATTACAAGAAGTATAAACAATTGAATGGGTGGATTGAACTGAGGGAATTAAAAATTTTTGAACAGGTAATTTGAGTCTCCAAGCGTATAAACAATATAATGGGTACACTTTATCACCAGAGGTATCAACAACTGAAGGTGTAATTTGTACCATTGGTAGAATATGATATTGCACAGTTAGTTTTAACCACCAGAATTATAGTAGTCAGTAGTATGAACAGGTGAAGTGTAAAACCCTAAGTATAAACAAGTAGTTCTGGAAAGAACTAATCTGCATACTTTCCTTTCAACAAGGACAAATGAACCATGATGTACAATAAGAAAACAAAAAGAAACAAACCAATTCAATATCAACAAAACCCAAAAACAAAAGCCCCTCTCCAAAGATGTTGTAAGAAGTACACAAGAAGAAACATCATTTAAAAAAATTAGGACAAACCAACCAACAGGTACATTAAGGAAATCGATGAAAAACAAAAGAAAAACCAATTCAAGACCAACAAAAACAAAAAATGAAGTTATCTTACCAAAGATATCATAAGAATTACACGAGAAGAAACGTGGTTTTTTAAATAAGGGCAAACCAACCAAGAGATACATTAAGGAAACCAACAAAAAACAAAAGGGAACAAACCAATACAAGACCAACAAAAACAAAATTCTCTCACCAAAGATCCCGAAAGAATTACACAAAAAGTAGTGCCCTTTTTTACAGAGTCGGTATGGTTACTGACAACAATATGTAGTATTCATATTTTTTGCTGCAATTCCGATAGGTATGAATCGACCTAAGGGTTGATTGTTACCTCAATAGCTATGAATCGAAACACAGCTGGAATGTGTACTTGGCTATGCACCAGCTAAGTTCAGTAATAATCATCACCATAGCAACACATCGAAAAAATGGCTTTCATAATGTCAAAATGAAAGTTTTTCAGAGAAATTCAAACAAATAGGATCAAAAATCAAAATTGTGTGATAAGAAGAAGAATCTTCACTTTTTCCCTTAGAACAGTATAAATCCCACTCTGATATCATAATTCTAAAATATTTTAAAATGCAAAAAAAAACTCTGCATGGTGGATTTTAGATTAACCATGTAAATCAAATGGGAAAAGAACTCACCTGGAATCAAACTCAGGACCTGTAAATTTGGAATATTAATTATGGCCCAGAGGTAGTCTCTGAGAGCACTAGCTTTACACCAAATTTCATGGAAATGCAAATGCAAATTCATGAAGAAGATGTTAGCTGAACACACATATACAAACACACTGACAGTGATGCAGTTTCATAAGACTACTTTCCATTTTCTGGAAAGTTGACAAAAAATTAAAAGGGTAAGTGTATAGCATTATGTATAAACAATTTAATGAGTAATCTGTAGCACCAGATGTATAAACAACTGAACGAGTCAATTATGAACAACTAAATGGGAAATGTGTACAAGAATTATTAACAGCAGAATGGGAAATATTTACCACTACTAGTAAAATTAAACATAGTCAATATATCAATTGTTAACATTTCCTTCCTTTTACATCCTGTCCGCATAACGTGTTGGCATAACATCTGTTTGGCATACTGTCTGTTGGCATAATGTCCGTCGGCATAGAATGCGTTCAGCACAAAGTCTGTCAGCATGACGTCCGTTTGGCTTAATGTCCGTCAACATACCATCCGGGTACCCCTCCAAGAGATACTCTGAAGAAAAACCCCTCCCTCTCAAATGGTGAGAGTGCCTTAGTTTGCAGAATTTTTGTTTCAAAACTATTCCCAAATTTCCACCATATGCTTTTCTGCATAGGATCTTATGATCAATTTATTCCATCAATTTAAAATTAAGGCAACCTCACCATTTAGGGGAGAGGGGTTTTCCTTGAGTATATCTCTTGGAGGACATCCATTGTGGCATGTAGACACAAGATTGACTAGGGCGGCCCTTAGAAAAACATCCACATTCAGTAACAGGAGAATTAGTCTGCTATGATAGTTCAGTGGAAGAATATCCACATGGTAAGGGGAAAACCCAAGTTTGATTCTCAGTCATAGCAGAATTTTTCTCCTGCTTCTAAATCATTCCCAACTTTCCAGCTTATGCCTGTCTGCATAGCATAGTTTATTCCATAGATTTTTATAGTAAAGTAGGATTACTTTGAAATTCTATTTTGGAAATGGGATTTTTTAGATGCAAGGGATTAAAAAAGCCTTTCTTCTTATAAAAATGAAATATCAATGCACATGACGTAATATTACATCAGCAACAGTTCAAGATATTGTGCACAAAATCTACAATAACCTCCTCATAGCATGGATAACCTGAAGATTTAATGTGATTAATTTATTAAATGTAATTAAGGGGTTAAAATGGCAGGGATAGCCACTGCAATGAAGTGAGTTTCCATTATAATTTTGTCTTACTGTGAATTAAGAATTGCAAATCACACTAAAATTAATAGACAACATAGAGAAATACAGACAATTCTAGACAAGTGATTCAGATGAAAATGTGTTCAATGGCAACTGATTTGCTATGATGGTTAGGAAAATGAGGAGTTTTCATTGATTCAGAAAAGCCAAATGGAGAATGACTTGCCAGAGACAACTGTTGAAAACAGTATAAATAATATTTTTACCAACAGAAATTTAAATGTTTAGGCTATTTTTTAGCATTTTTATAATGAATATGAAATGTGTTACAAAAGCTCACCATAGTTGAGCTAATAATACCACTTGATCGAAAAGAAATAATTATTAGCTATTGTGGATGAGTTGCCAAAAATATCTAATAACTCGAAAATGGCTGCATCTGAAGTGATGGTGATGAAGGAAGTGGTGGAGGGATGGTGATGAAGGAAGTGGTGGCGATGAAGGAAATGATGGTGATGAAGGGATGGTGACGAAGGAAGTGGTGGCGATGAAGAAAATGGTGCCGATGAAGGAAGTGTTGGCGATGAAGGAAGTGGTGGCGATGAAGGAAGTGGTGGCAATGAAGGAAGTGATGGTGATGAAGGAAGTGATGGTGATGAAGGAAGTGATGGTGATGAAGGAAGTGATGGTGATGAAGGAAGGGATGATGATGAAGGAAGGGATGGTGATGAAGGAAGTGGTGGTGATGAAGGAAGTGATGGTGATGAAGGAAGGGATGGTGATGAAGGAAGGGATGGTGATGAAGGAAGTGGTGGTGATGAAGGAAGTAAGTGATGGTGATGAAGGAAGGGATGGTGATGAAGGAAGGGATGGTGATGAAGGAAGTGATGGTGGTGAAGGAAGTGGTGGTGATGAAGGGATGTTGATGAAGGAAGTGGTGGTGATGAAGGAAGTGATGGTGATGAAGGAAGTGATGGTGATGAAGGAAATGATGGTGATGAAGGAAATGATGGTGATGAAGGAAATGATGGTGATGAAGGGATGGTGATGAAGGAAGTGATGGTGATGATGAAAGTGAGGACACCTGACTGGATGTGGGATGGATTTCTTGGGATAACAAGTTTTTTAATTTTTGTCATGTTTATCCTTGTAGTGTGTGTGTTATATGGTGTAACTTCAATAATATATCTTGAAAATTATTCTTCTTTACCTCATCAAAAATTCTGCGAATGGGCCATTGTCTTATATTCATGTAACTAGTTTTTCCTTCTACAACTACCAATTTTTGGGAGGCCATTTTATATTCAGATGAATACAGTACTCGCCCGCTGCTCAATAAGGCAGCGGGAATGAATCCTGTGCAAGTAGGATTTTTCGAAGGTCGCCCAAACCCGTTTCAGCATTCCATCCTTTGGAAGGGACATTAAGTAGTTAGCCTCCTTGGTGCTTTTCATAACAGCAACAGGTTTCCCTCCTTCCTTCTGTGTGTACATAAGTCCAATTGATGACAGTGCAAAATGACCATAACTGTCAATGGACTTAAAAAAATCAATTACTATTACTGCATGAATACATTAATATATTTGTTTTTTGTAATGTTCCTGTGACATAGCTATTTAACATAGTATTATATTTTTTAATTTTTTGTGCATAAAATAATTTTCTCTGCCACTTCAGACATGCACACAAAAGTTTTAAAATCCCATTTACATAGTGAAACTTATAAACATATATTACTAGAAAAATTTATCTTCAAGTATAATATGGAGCCACAATGGCTTATTTGCTAATTTGCCTAATTTTATCATTTATGATTTCAGGGACATGACAGAAACCAATTTTTCATCCTGCACTTTGGAAACATGCACTGAAATGGGTATGCTAACTGAGGAGTTTCCAGCCAGAGGTTCCTTTATAGTGGCAACCAAAGAGACAGTGCCTTTTTGCAGTAAGTGCTGCTTTCAATTTTGGTTTCATGGATCATTCAGTCTAGTGAAACCCATGCTGGTTTGAAAACTTAACCTATATTGTTTTACCAGTTTTCAAGAATTTACACCAGTGTTTCTGAACTGGTGGTCTCCAGACCTCTGGGGCCACATGTTATTACTAAGGGATTTTTGAGTAGAGTAGAATATGATATTTATTTTTATCTATAACTTGTTTGATCTGGCACACAGCTCTGATTAATATTTCAAAGGGAAAAAATCTGATGTGGTCACCACATGACTTTCTCCATATCTGTAATATTTCTAAAAATTCCAAATAGGTTACATAATAATATATATTTTAAGAAACTGCTAGAAAATTTTAGACTACAAAGAACAGAAATAAACTCAAACCATAGCCTTCTGATATTGGATATAGTCACGAAGCTCCAACAATTAAGAAAAGAAAAAGGAGCATTACTAAGATGTAACTAAGCATCAATTGTTAACAATAGTCAGTAGTCAGTAGGTAGCGTGGTGGTGGCAGCTAAACATATAAGATATCTCTTAATCAGTGCATTATATGAGAAAATGTTTCAAACAAAGGTTGTAGAAAATTAAATTTCCTACAACATTTATTCCAGTATATTCTTACATATATCAAATATTAAAGCAAGTTTTTCAAAATAACAGATAAGTGACAAGAGTAAACACCCACTTCCAGTTGACCGATATTTACCAAAAACTAATCAGTTCTTGCAACTTTCATAAAAATGTTAAATACAAAATTTCGCGTTGACCTGATTAATAGTTTTTGAGTTAGAGCACCCACAAAAAGTTATCACATACACGCACACACATACACAGAGACATCATTGAGAAAATGGTCAAAACGTGTTCAGGGGACCTCAAAACGTGTATTTCCGTTGAAATCTCTAAGTCGATTTTTTTCATGAATACAATACTTTCCCCTATACTATGTATATGGAGAAAGTAAAAATGAGACAATGAATGGAAAATTTATGAACTTTGTGGGGCTTTTTAGGGATTCTCAGCTCCAAAAAGGCAGAGAAACACTGGTCTACACTACTCCAGTTACATATGATGTACATCATATATACAGTCATTTGTAAAAGTCTGTGGGCAAGCTCGGTCGCGCCGCTCACGGCCAAACAGTGAAGTTTAAATATATGTTGGCACTACGTGATTCGCAGTGAGAGAGGGGAGGGGTGGTGTGGGATATATGTTTTGGAAGTTCGAGCGAATGAGGGGAAACAAGAAATGGCCGTAGAATTGCAGGCTACCGGGGTCGAACTGAGACCGCGCCTCGCCCCTGAGGAAAGGTCTCGAAATTGAGACCCAAAGACGGAAAAGCGTTTTCCACGCTCATGTCAGACCCGGTTACGATTCAGCGCAAATCCACGTCTCTGATATGTTCACCAAGGATTTGGTTTTCTATTTTCACCGATATACCTAGAGTGTTTGGAATGGAGAGGGAAGTGAAGGAAGAGGATTACGGGAAATGAGGCTAATGAAATTTAACAAGGGCTTGTTTAGCATCCAGCCGCATAACGTCAAATTAAGAATTATATTAATCCTTCAATTTAACTTTAATTTGTGTAACTCACGGATTGTATGTGGAAAGAATGAGTTGGAAACCTCGTGAAAATGTAAGCTATTAAATTCTCTAATACGTTTAAATATGTTTTTATTATAACAAATTATTACTATTTTGGTTTAGTATTAACGGTTTAGTAGACCTGCTGTTTTGCTCAGTTTTTAACTTATTTTGTCAAGTAGGTTTTTAAACGGGTGGATTGAGCTGCGGGGGCATTGGTCAAAATTCCGGTGGGCCGATGGTCTGTAAACCTGTGGTGCTGCCTTGGCCAATAGGTTGGTAGCCTGAGTGTTACCAAAATGAGCCAGAGGCGGGCTTTTTTCTGGTCCGTTTCCCACTTCCAATTCGCCCCTAGTTATACACTCGCGATTAGCATTTATCGGGCATTGGAAATGGATCGAGCTTCGTTTGCTGAGACTTCGCCTGCGGTCAGAGGAGAGATTGTGGGGATGGTGCCTGCTGGACATTCGGTCGCCGAAGTAGCAAGGCAGTTCGGTGTGCACCGAAATTGCGTGTATAGATGGATCAAACGTAGCAACGATGGGGACCGTGATATAAAAAATAAACCGCGAACGGGCCGGCCCAGATTCACGACTGAAGATCAAGATTTGGCGATTCGGCAGCATGTAGCAGAGCGTCCTCTCACAAGGCGTGGATTGGCTTCGGTGCAACGAGATTTCGGTTATGGATGCAGCTATTGGACCTATAGAGCTAGAGCGCTTGAGGCTGGACTGTGCTACTATAAGCCTTGCCGTAAGCCACAACTTACAGCAGGACATAAGACATCCCGCTTATTCTTTGTGGAAACATACGGAAATGGACCAGGCCTTCTGGGATCTCGTCATATTTGCCGATGAAAAATCATTTCCGAGTGATGAGAATGGCAGGATACAGTTGTGGCGTCCCCGAGGAACAAGGTTCGCATCACAATTTTTTTTCTTATTTTATTTTACTTCTCGCAAGATTTTGTGCTCTGCTGTAAATCTGTAAATATTACCAGCAGACATTTTTGATATGAAAGAAAGTTTTCCTGAAATATGTGTTTTCAGGTATGAGCAGCAAAATATGGTTCGCACTGAAAAGTTAGGGCACGTAAGTGTAGGTTTTTGGGTTGCGATGACTGCAGCTGGACCCGGTCCTTTGGTGAGAATCCCGCCTAGAATGACGGCAAGAATTTACAGTGATATTCTTCGCGAGCACCTCCTGCCTTATGAAGGCGAGGAAGTAGTATTTACTCGGGACAATAGCCCGATACATACGGCACGCATTACAAGGGATTTTTTTAAATAATCGTCCCGAAATACGAATTCTTCCCTGGCCTGCGCGTTCTCCATATTTTAACCCGATTGAAAACCTATGGGGCATCGTTGTTCAGGAGTGGTCCGCAGAATACGAGCGCACTCCTGAATCTCTGGAAGAACAAATCAGGGAGATATGGACTTCTCTTGGGCGGCGTCCGGAAATATTCCAAAATGTAGTGGGATCCATGGGACGGCGACTACGCAGCGTAATGGAAGTTCATGGAGATATCACAGAATATTAAACTTGTTAACATTTCTATGTATTTTATTTATCTAAATACCCGCTAAAAATTGCATTTTCCTTATGCACAAGGGAGACCGGGCTAGTTGTTACACTTTTCACTAATTATTTTTTTCTCTTTTATACCTGAGATGAATTGACAAAAGACTTTCCTTGCTATGTTATAATTTTGCTTTATAAATTATATTTTTATGCGCTATTTGCGTAGCGGCTGATTCCAAATTCAAAAATCCGAGCGACAAATTTTAAAAAAACGTAATATCTTCATGAACCCTCGAGGGAGAGGATTTTTGGTATTAGTGAAAGATTGGTAACAAATTTGTTACAATTCTTCATATTCTTCCGATATGCACTAATTTAGGACATTTAAAAAACTGATAAAAAACGCAATGAAAATGCATTTTGCTTATAAAATAATTTAATTCTATTTAATGTATTTGTTGAAAAGAAGAACTTCTCAACGTTCTCTGGCAATGGTAAAAATTTGATTAAGTGAAAAATAATTTTAATAATGCAACAAAATATACTACAATTTTCGTCTATTATGTATTTCTAGTGCCAAAGTCGACTTAATGTTTGCTTCCAGTAAACTGGAATACTTATTCGAATGACAGATATTACTATATCTATCGTTATTAAAACTTACAATATTCTGCAGTATAAAATCATCTTTTCGGTTTTTATTAAAAAATAACTCTAAAAATACAACCTCAATTCCATGAAATAAGCGAAAATTTAAATTAAAAATTTTGTATTAACGCACGCGTCCACATCCTTGGCTCCGTTGTCGGTTCAAGTCCCTAGCGATCACAGTAACGCAGCCAGTGTTAGTCCAGCGGAAATGGAAAGCCATATCCTTCGGTGAACCATTTCAGACATGGAATATCCTTGAGGATTTGGGCTGAGTCGTAATCAGTTATGGCATGAGCATAGAAAACACTTTTCCGTCTTTGGGTCTCAAATTCGAGACCTTTCCTCAGGGGCGAGGCGCGGTCTCAATTCGACCCCGGTAGCCTGCAATTCTACGGCCATTTCTTGATTCCCCTCATTCGCTCGAACTTCCAAAACATATACCCCACACCACCCTTCCCCTCTCTCACTGCGAATCACGTAGTGCCAACATATATTTAAACTTCACTGTTTGGCCGTGAGCGGCGCGACCGAGCTTGCCCACAGACTTTTACAAATGACATAATCACTATACCTAAACTTTTAAAAAGTCCAGTCATGTCACATACACTGTGCATACCGAGAAAGAATGATTTAAGAAACAGTTTAAATTTCATTATTAAATATTGGTTAGTAACTGGCTTATAAATATTTCATCAAAAAGAATTAAAAGATAAATCTCCCAGTATTCATATGACAAACATGCTACATTGAATTTAATTTGTCAATAGAATGTTTATTTTAAAATTTAATCATTAAATACATTAGTTTAGTTGCATGAATACTGCCTAAAATGTTTTAGTTTTTAACTAATAATTTTAAAATATATTTTTAGGACCTGATAGCATGCTTGATCAAAGAATGGGAAGACTATTAGGGACCACAAATCGTTTACGGCTTGCAACGACATCTCCGTAATATTTTGGAGTTGTGTTTTTTTCCAAGGAATGATTCAACAAGGTCTTTAACAGTAGTGATATCTTCAAAAAATAAAATGTGGGAAAGTAAATGAAGAACTGATTTGATATTTATAACTTACTAAAAATGATAATACGGACCACCTACAGCAAGTCTATGGTCAACTGTTAAAGAAAATCTAATAAGGAGTATATTTATGAAAGCTAGTTTTTGATGTCAATAATGCTGCTTATATTAATATTTTAAGCACATGTTAATCACTGATACATAAAGTATTTCGATGTTAATCTACAAAGTTTATTTATTTCTTACTTTATTGAAAGCTATTAAGCATATAATGTTTTCTTAATCATCTTAATTATAAATTTGAATTGTTCATTACTGTTTTATTCAGAGCGGATACATTTTATAACAACTTGAAAGAGCTGTAAATGATAACCATGCAAGGCTTTAGTAAAATGAAAATATGAAAAATAAAATTATTTCTGTTGGTAAATAAAGTTGCAATAAAACATAAATATCTCACAATTATTATTTTTAAACATCAATGATCAAAGTACTGTGATGGAGTAAGTCATATTAACAGGATACATAATGTGAGACTTGCTAGTTCACTGAAATTAGGTAGAGAACCTGTCTTACTCTAGTCAACCAGTAACACCAACAAAACGACATTTAAATACAGCACCTTTTTGAACTTCGCGTGCTTGCGGTTTGCAAATTTGGACGACAAAATTTTTATGACCATTACTTGTGTTTCGCACATATTACTTGCATTTCACATCATGCATTTACGATGCCAAAAAGCGTGAACTTTTTTGTTTCTAAGTTCATTTAAAACTTTAGCACCCTAAAAAAGGACATTATTAATGTATTATATTTATAATGCTCATTATTACGTTTTCAAAGTAAACAAACGTGATAACCATCGACTTAATTCTTTTGTAGCTCAGTTTAAACCTTAATGCCAACCGCGCTATTTTGATAAGTCGAAGTTGCTGGCATCTAGCGGCCAAATTAGAAATTATTGGCTAAAGGAAAAGCATCCTGCACGTTTCATTTTTCACAACTTTTACGAGAATGACATTGAAAATATTAGTCCTTCGCATATGAGGTTGCTGGTTCTTGACTGAAATATTCAATGCTATTATCTTTGTATTTTGAATGTAATTTAAGGAACTGTTGTTTTTTGTTAGGTTTTCATTGTTTATTACGAATTTTAAACGTAAATCTAAGATTTGCTATCATCCTGTAACGTAAGATATTCTGCTGCGTATTTTGAACCCGATTACTAAAAGAAATGTTATAACTTTATTACGCTAGGTTTGGATTTTCTGTTACGCATTTCCAATGTAATTAGTAAAAGAAATGGAACCACTTTTTAATACTAGTGTATTTTTGCATCTTGGAAATGTTTGTTGCAGAATCCAGGAAAACATTTGTGCATGATGTACTCAACATTTCATTTTAATAGTTCAATTTAAATTAAACCATTTCCTTAGAATGAACAAAAGAATCAAAAATCACATCCAAAAATTTTGTGGAGGTAACCTGTACAAGTGCGGAAAGAAGTTTAATCGCTTTGTTATGCTGGGTTTTCATTTGCTATTATGCATTTTGAAGGTAATTAAAAGTAAGTTTTTACTTTATAATGCTAGTTTTCTTTTATTTTCTGTCAGTTGCATTATTTATAATAAAAAAGTGAATATTTTAGGTTGACTGGGAACCACTCTCTCGTAATAACATGGCGTCTCATGAGAAAATAGGACTTGCACTTCGTGAATTTGCATTTCGCGACAGTTTTCTGGAACCAATTATTCGCTAAGTTCAAAAAGATGGTGTAGTGTCATTTTAAGATGCTCTGGGTTACTGATAACCAGTGTTGAGCTGGGGCCAGTCTGCAGGAGCCAGTTGAAAAGTTAAACTGGCCTTCGAGTAAAATCTACAATGAAAATTAAGAAAGTTTGGAAATTAGTTTTTTAATTATCTATTATTGAACAATAAGTAAATGTTTTAGCTGAAATAATTTTTTTGTATTCTAGCAGCACTAAAATAATAATAATAAAAGATTTTTGATAGTGTTATAAGTTATCTATAAAAGAAGTACACGTTGACTGAAACAATATTTTTTGTGTTTATTCAGTTTTCTTATTTAGATACCTAGTTTTATTTTTTAGAGAAATGGTTGATAAAATTTTTGCAGCTCAACACTTCTGACCATCATGACCAAATGAAATATATATTAAATTCCAAAAATAAACTTTGATGACATTCAATTTTTCACTAAAGGCACAGCATTTCATCACTAAAATAAAAGACACATTCTGTCATATTCATAGATTTGTTAGTAAGCTACTAAGGCCTACTAAACCCTCTTAGTAACCTGCTGGTCCATATGCCGTATTCATAGCACACTACTAGGGGTGATTTAGCTCATCTACTACCTTAGTCATCCCTAGTCACTCGCTCGCTAAACTAATGATGCAGGTGTTTAAGCATGTGACTAGTAAAAGCTAAGGTATATTTTTCGTGGTTGTTTACACCATTTTCTTCAGTTTCATTTGCTTTGAAATAACTACAGTGAACGATAGACATAATTAATTTAGTTTATTATTGGGATACATCTTTAGTTATTTAATTTAATTCATTTTTTGTTAAGTTAGTGTAATTTAGCTTCAAAGTATTGTCGGGTAGTGCAATTTCGTTTTTATCAAATTAGTTAGTGCATTGTTAGTTTATTTATCCCACATAGGTAATTGTTGTTTATTATATTTATTTCCCTTTTAAAATTCAATAATATTTGAAATGGCAGGGTCTGATTTTGAAGAAGTGTTGGAGGTAGTGAAAGTAGAGGAAATTAGAGAAAATTGTGCTATAAAAATGTATTTGCAGCATCAGGATCCCTTCAGGAAATACTCTGATAGACTTTTTAGGCATCGGTATAGGTTCTTGAAAACTGGAGCTGAGAAACTGTTAGATATGATTGGGATAGGCCAAGAAGCTATGGGCAACAGCAGGCTACCTATTTCGCCTCGCTTTCAACTCCTGGCTTCTCTCAGCCTTTTTGCAAAGGGAGCTTACCAGGATGGAAATGGTGAACTCAATGGCATAAGTCAGCCCACAATGAGCCGAATAATTAAAAACATTTCTGTGGCTTTGGCAGGACTTAAAGCTGATGTTATTACAGTTCCTGATTCTGAGATAGAGCCAAGAGCTGAAATGGCAGCATTTTATAGAATAAGGAGATTTCCTAAAGTTGTGGAATGCATTAATTGCACCCATATTAAAATTAGAAATCCCGGTGGACCAAATGCTCAAGCATTCATCAACAGGAATAATTTCTTCATCATATATGTGCAAGTAAGTATCATTGTAAGATGTAGGTATATGTATATTTACTTGATTTTTCATCCATTGAAACAGACCATTAAAATGTAACTTAAATTATCATTAAATAGGTGGTTGCAGCAGCCAATTTGAAGATAAAAAATATTGTGGCACAATGGAAAGGCAGCGCACATGACTCAAGGATATTTAACGAGTCAAATTTGAAAAATAAATTTGAAAATGGCAACTATAAAGGAGTCCTGTTGGGTGACTGGTTATGCTTGTCGTCCATATTTACTGACACCCATGCGGAATCCTCAGGTAAACCTAAAATAGTAATTATATGGACATATATATTGAGCTTAGTATGTTAATGAGTAATTTATACCAATGATCATTACAGTTAGCAGCCGAGGAAGCATACAATGCAGCCCACATTCAAACCAGAAACACAGTTGAGAGGCTATTTGGTGTCTGGAAAATGACATTTCGATCATTGTACAGAGGCCTCACAGGGAACCTGGAAACCTCTAAAGCCATGATAGCGGCAATGGCTGTACTCCATAACTTGCGGATAGAGTACAGAATGGAAGGTTAGCAATCTTACATTATTTCCTATAGTTTTATCCTTGGACACATTTTACCACCTAACCTTTCTGGCCTCATCCATTATGTAGTTCAAAGTTTGACAAATCTGTGCAACAATTATATTTTTTACTGCTCACCACATCATTCTCTGATAAAAAGCCATGATTTAGCTATATATGTATTTCTCTATAATTTTACTTATGGCTTATTACTAACAGACTGCAACATAATTATAAATTACAATAACCTGTCCCTGTTACCTGCAATGTTAATTTTCTTTGACAGAATCAGAAAGCAGTGATGATGACAGTGAAGATGAAAACTTAGAAGAAAATGACGAATATGAGGATAATGAAGTACCTACAGGAAGAAGAAATATATTTAGGAGGAATTTCATTGCTAACTATTTTGAGTAGAAAATAAAGTAATCATGAAAATATTTGTTTTTTACTCTTTTATTTCATTTTTGTATTTTTCGGCCCAATAGAGTTTTTGTATTTTTAAAAATCTCCATTTCCTCTTTTCTTATCTCCATTTCCTCCCTGTGCAGCTTTTCTTCTCTTTCTTACTGCCTTCTATACATATCCTTCTGTGCTTCAATTGTTTCTTGATATAATTTAACCATTGCCTCTCCATAAGAAGACATCATCTTGTTCCTTTTCTTCCCTTGTTTCTGCCTGAAAGGTCACGAAAATAAATTAATAATTTACATCAATTACTGCTGTCATCATCAGCACTCATGTTTATTAGGGATGGAAGGAGTATTAATACTGATGTTGATGGTTGTTAAGGGAATAAGGGAGAATGGGGGATAGGACCAGGTTCATTATTAATGATGTTGTTTTTGTATATATAAATGCTTTCATAAGTATCTAATTTATTTCTCTTGCATGCTATTATTTATATATTACCTTTTATTGGAGCATTGTGAGGGATGAGGAGGGGTGTTAACTGTTTCTCTCTTCTGCTCTACATTAAATAAAACAGGGATAGTATTTTCTCCCTCCTGCTCCAAGTTAAATGAGACGGGTGCTTCTTTCTCCTGCTGTAAATTCAATAAAAGTCTTATTTAATACAATTTGCTCAAATTACTTCAATTATACAAGCAAATTTAATAACGTGAAAATAAAAACCACCAAGATTGTGAGCTTAACAGAGATAAGAAATCAAGTTCTCTCCCTTAGCACTTCCAATTACAGTGAAATTCATTTTTCACCAAATATGTTCTAAAGTTCATTCTTAAATCTTAAGCTTACCAATATTTCAAGTTCAGCATCATCATCAAACATATGCTGCTATTCTTCATGAATTGATCCAGAATCAAATTGTGGATTATGTAATCCACCTCTGATGGGGGAGTACATCCACTTCCAGAATGAACTGGTCCACCTCCACCAGTCCCTCTCTGATATTTCTTTAACTGCAAAAATGGCAGATCTAATTGAATAACCATAAATCTTTATACATTCATCATTACTCAATAACTTCAACTTGAAAGTCTCTTACCATGGTGATCGAGTCTTTGGAGGATAACTTCATCTTCCTCATTTGCTCCTTGATCCTCTGCAAGTTTCTTTCTCCACCATGCTAGGTTTCAAAAAGAGTCTTCACCTCCATCCACATTTTTTTCTTTTTTAGCAGCATGCAGCTATCGTAACTTTTGTTTTCAGTTATAGATATTCTGTCCCCTACTAATGCCAATAATGAATCTCTCTCTCCCTGTGACCAATTAAGAGATCTTGCCCTTTTCGCTTCCATCAAAAAAATAACTTTAAACCTTTAAACCCACTAAATAATGACCCAATAAAATAATAAATCAATTAACAATAATAACAATGAACAATAACAACCCAACTAACAATAACAATCCTATTAACAATAACAACCTAATTAAAAGCAAGAACACAATTAAATCCAATAATGTAATGTAATCATCGGCTTCATTGAGACTTTACTTAATAGAAGAGTCAGCAAAGACTAAGCCAAAGGTGTTTCCATTTGACAAATATTAATTGCTGGATGAGAGGCAATAAATGGAACTGACCTGTACTTAGTTTCCAATAATTTTACCCAGCTAATACCCTGTGATCTACTGAAGGTCAACACCTCATCACATATTGGTTTACATGGATTTTGGTGATCCACCACGTTTGGTGACTTCTTGTGACAACAGTTTCCTTTCCATTCCAGGAAACATCTTCAGGTTATTGACACAATAAGTCACCAGACACGGTGGATCACTGAAAGCCATGTATTCAGTAACCAAATACCACCAAAGCCTTAGCCACCACCTCATGACATACTTAAAGTCAATGTCTTACCTTAAGTTTCTTGCTTTTTGCCATCAAAGAAATATAAATATCCTTAGTAGATATACTTTTTAGTATGTTTTAAGCTCGTTTTAACCTGTTGACATTTTTCAAATCCTTTAAAGATGTTTTATTAAATGCCTTTTTTACTTTCTTGAAATATTGATTGAAGGATCAAGGAGGTTAATGAGTCTGATATTGAATTTTAAGGGATAAACAATGCCAGATATATCATGATTGTTAGAACAGTTGATGGTATGACGTTACTCATTGATGAAAAATTACATGATGTATGGTTGTAACCCATAAAAATGATAGGCTAAAAACTTTTATAAATGGTACATATTGTCATTCTACTTTAGCTATCTTATCACCTACCTCATGTTATAGTTTGCAGCATAGCAGGGAGTGAAACATAGGTAATTGAAATAATTTAGAGAGGGGTAGATAGAACAAGTGTTATTTTTCTGAACTTTGAGCTACAGAAAAAGTCATGAAATCATTTGTTTGACAAATGACTTCAATAAATTTTATTATATTTTGCAGTTAGTACAAGCAGACATTTGGGACAAATTATGATTTTTCAGCTTTTGAGGTGACCAATTTAAGGAATATTTTTATCATTGCCTTCTTGAAAACAATTCTCCATCTGAGTTGCTAACTATGCTGTTCTTCTGTCAAGTGAAAAGTACCCTGAGATAGTATGTTTCTCTGAAACTTGGTTGAAAATAAATGAAGAACAATATTATAAAATCCCAGATTACAGTATTGCAGGTTTTTACAGCAGAACTAAAAAGATGCATGGTGGTGTTATCATTTATGCAAAGAACAGTATAAAATGGAAACCAATTGGTGCACTAAACAGTCTAGCTCATGAAGATCATTTTAAATTGGCTGGTATAAAATTTAAAAAATTATATATTGTGTGTGTTTATAGACCTCCAAATGGCGAATTAGATATTTTTATGGATAATATGTACAAAGTCCTTGAATTTTTTGTGAAAACAGGTGATAAGTATTGTGTAATAGGTGATTTAAATATTGATTTTCTGGATGAGAGAAATGGTTATACTAGGGATCTTTTGTTACTCTTAGGTATGTTTGGTTGCAAATTTCTCATCAAGAAAACCACAAGGCCAAGTAGTAACAGTTGTATAGACAATGTTATTACAAATATTGTAAATTATAATCTCTGAACTGTCTGACCATTACCCCATTATTTTCAACAATACAAAGGAAACTTTGGAAGTAAAAACCCCCATCAGGATGGGTAGGAACTTAAATATGAGTAACATAAATAAGTTTTGTAAGCACTTGAGTACGTTAAATTGGAATGAAATCCATGAGGATTGTGAGGATTCGGAACGCTATTTCATGAAATTTTGGAATATTTTTATATTAGCTTTGAGTTCTTTTTTCCCTATGACTACTAAAAAAAATATTAAACAAAAAGAAAAGGCTACCCTGGTATACAGACAATTTAAAATCAAAGAAAGAAAATATTTTAAATATTTCGAGGCAAATATCTGAACATAACTGCCAAAGCACACACAAATCATTACGGAAACTTACGAAAGAATATAAATTAGCAATAAATAAAGCAAAACTAGAATTTAATGACAGGTTGATACATACAGCCAATAATAAGTCTAAGCAAAGTTGGTCTATTATAAACTCTATAAAAAGTATAAAATCAAAGCAAAATTCCTTGTCACTGCAGGTTTTTGCCAAGCATTGGGAATTATCTGCTACAAATATACATAAAAATCTTACTCAAAATACAAATGATGTTGCCTCCTATCTTAAAAATGATAAACTAAGCTGAATAAATCGCAATAATGCTAGAAATTGTGGCAAATCTTTTTTCTCCATCCAGTAACGGAAGAAGAAGTAAATACGATTATTCTAAAGCTAAGTAATTCGAATACCTGTGATATTTATGGGATAAACTCTGAAGTTGTAAAGCATGCTAGGGAATTTCTAAATAAACCCTTAACTAAACTAATCAATAACTCTTTTATGACAGGTATCTATCCATCTGCTTTGAAAAAAACAAAAGTGTTGCCTATCTATAAAAAGGGTCCAATAAATGATCCTGCAAATTACCGACCAATAGCAATAAGCCATATCTTGTCCAAAGTGTATTAAATGGCTATAATAAGCAGATTAAATAAATTTATTGAAATACAGGACATATTAAATGACAGGCAGTTTGGTTTCAGAAAAGGTAGAAATACTATAGATCTTGTAGCAAAAGCCATGCCATTTATAGTAAATGGCTTTGAGGAGAAGCATCATATTGAAGGCATTCTGTGTGACCTCACAAAAGCTTTTGACTGCTTTCACATGAGATTCTTCTTGCCAAATTAAATCATTATGGTTTCAGAGGCAAAATTCATGATTTAATCAAATCATTTCTAAGCAATAGACTTCATGTTGTGGTAACTAAAAATGGACAATCCGAAAACTTTAATCATATCCATGGTGTGCCTCAGGGCTCAATACTCGGTCCGCTTCTTTTTATACTATATGTTAATGACTGCCCAGGAAATATTATGTCATATACCCTCCAATTTGCCGATGATACTAGTTTTTTTGTTAAAAACTCAAATCCTGAGGAAAACAAAAGGGAAATCAAAAAATCCATGGAGAAATTGGAGGAATGGTTTGCCTGCAATAAATTAAGCCTCAATGCTACCAAAAACCAACATATACATTTTAACCCATCTAAAAGTTTCTCAAACAGAAATGAAACAGGCAAACTGCTAGGCATAGTTTTGGACCCTGGGCTAACTTGGAAGAAGCACATTGAATATTTAGAAAATAAATTTGCAAAATTAATGTATCTTTTAATAAGACTAAGGACTGAGGTATCCTATGATACCCTCAGATGTGCCTATTTAACTTTATTTCATAGTGTTATGTCATACGGTATTCTATTATGGGGAGCATCAAATGCTAGTAAACAGATATTTATTATGCAGAAAAAGGCAATAAGAATTATACATAATCTCAAACTAAGAGAACATTGTAGAGATGTTTTTAGATGTAGCAATATCTTAACATTACCCTGTGTCTATATCTTGGAAGCTACCTGTTATGTTCACTCTGGCCTAAAAATAACCATTAAATTAAATCAAACTCTCTTTCAACCCAACCCCATGTACACATGTAAACGTATCTTTGATGACTATTCTACTAAAATATTTCTTCACCACCTCTCACATGAATCTTGGGATGGTGTTCACAACGCAAGTGATGTCGATTCTAAATTTAGTGCTTTCATGCAAATATTTACTCTCTGCTTTAATGCAGCCTTTCCTGTCAGAAAAATCAAACAAAATGTAACAATGCTTAAAAGAAAGCTATACTCTCCTCATCTCATCATCAGGTCCCAATATGTTTGTGATTTATATTTTCAATATAAATTTGTTGACTCTAATCTTCATGGTCCATACTTATATGCCCTAAAGGACTTTAGAATACACTTATTAGCTGAGAGAAAAGCTGCAAATGTTAACTACATAAATAAATCCAAAAATATGATTAAAGCATCATGGAACATTATCAAACTAAATTCCAATGCTGCAATCAACAACCTATGTCCTTACATCGAATTCAATGGGATATCAGTTTTTGACCCAATGGATATAGCTATGAATTTCAACAATCAATTTTGCAATATTAATACTAATGCAGCATCTTCTCCTGAATATCCCTCCAGTAATACCAGCTCGGTTTTCAAATATTCTGTTTTTCTTCACCCCACTGATCCCTATGAAATAATAGGTATCATTAAATCTTTTGAAAATTCCTTTTCTTGTGGTATAGATGATATTGTTGTTAAGGAAAGCTCTTATATCATTGCACCTATCTTATCTGACATAATCAATCTATCCTTCAGCTCTGGCCAGTTCCCTACTAATTTAAAATTTTCTCATGTGTCTCCAATACTAAAAAAAGGTTCACCCTCTGACTCAGAGAACTATAGATCCATCTCTATTTTATCCGTATTTTCCAAAATATTTGAAAAATTATTTTGTAATCGCATACTGCTTTTCCTCAATTCCTTCAATTTGTTGTCTCCTAATCAACATGGATTCAGAAAAGAGTAGTCTACATGTACTGCTGCCTTCAACCTTATCAACAGAATATACCAAGCTCTCAATAACAACAAGCATACTTTAGGTATATTTTATGACCTCAGTAAAACTTTTGACAGAATTGACCACAAAATGCTTTCGGTGAAACTTTGCAACTTGGACATCAGAGGTAAGCCCCTAAATTGGATTATTTCTTTTCTAAGTAATCGTAATCAGATTGTGAAGTTTTCCCAAAGAGCTAGAAATGGCTCTACTACTGCCTTTTCTACACCTCTAAAAGTCAACATCGGTGTCCCCCAGGGATCAATTTTTGGACCCCTACTATTCATAATTTTCATGAATGACCTTCCTAACAAATTTACAAATGCTCTCCGACCTTGTATGCTGATGTTACGTCCTGACTGGTAACCGCTGATAGTTTCCCACTTCTGACAGAATTTGCTAGTATATCAGTCAACCAAATGTTGAAATGGTGTAATCTAAACAATCTTGACATAAATATCAATAAAACCTCTTACCTGCTATTTCACAAAAAAAACTATCCCACCCTGTAGCCCCCATCTTAAAATAAGCAGTAAAAGCATCTCTAGAAACACGTCAACTAATTTTCTTGGGCTACTTATTAATGAAGAGTTGGATTGGCTAGATCACATTAATGGAATTGCTAAAAAAGTTGCCACTATGATAAGAAAGTTGGCCCCAATACTTCCTATTGACAGCTTACTATCTCTCTACTATGCTAAAGTGCATTCTTTGTTAAGCTATGGAATATTATTTTGGGGTAATTGCAGACGGGCTAGTCAAGTCTTTTCTTTACAGGAACAAGCTGTCAAAGCTTTATGTAGAGTGTCTTACCACACACACGGTAAACCCTTGTTTTCATCTCTCAATATCTTAACTCTACCATCCATTTACATTTTGAGCTGTGCAACTTTTGTTAGATCTAATCATCAACTTTTTCCCACAAATGCAGAATATCATAGCTATTTCACCCGTTCATTATTTGACATTCACATTAATGATTACAATAATGTACTTTGTCAAAGAGGCCCTCACCATTCAGCCTCTGTAATTTATAACAAATTACCTGGGGACATAAAATCAGTTTCATCCCACAAATTGTACAAAAGTAAAGTTAAGAAGTTCCTTCTGAAGAAAACTTACTATAGTGTTTGTGAATACCTTGATGATTATGTGTGAAATTTTTTGCTTTTCTTTGATCTTTTCTGATGTATGTTATCAATCTTGTATCTTGCTTTGTATTTTTTTTCTTCCCCCTCCTGTCTTGTTTTGTAATATTTAGTGATGAAACCATGCAAATGTATTTGCCAACAGTGAAATAAATTATATTATTATTATTTACGTGGTGATATTCACAAACATGAAACTAGATATTGTAAAAATATTGATATGAAATACTGTGGGCTACAAGCCAAAAAAATTTTGAATATTCTAGTAAAAAACTGTATAATTCACTCCCTATTAATTTTAAATCTATGCC
Source organism: Tanypteryx hageni (assembly GCA_028673005.1). NCBI lineage: Eukaryota > Metazoa > Arthropoda > Insecta > Odonata > Petaluridae > Tanypteryx > Tanypteryx hageni. Next base: position 56,608,427 of record CM054115.1, on the reverse strand, counting down.
TGCAATTATATTTAAAAGAAATGTCAGGGATATGATGTTAAAGGGGGCTTACTATAGCATCAATGAGTTTATCTCTGAAAAATTGTAAAAATCTACACAAATGGTGTCTTTTGTACTGTATTGTCATGTTTGTGCACTTTTCTATATTGTATTCTACTGTCCTTTTATTTTTACTATAACCTTGACAATGTAATGCCCCATACAGGGGCCACTGCAGTAAATAAATTATTATTATTATTGTCAAGACTATGAAACCCAACATAATTTAAAAATCCATTTACCTTGAGTGAATTTGGAGACATAATTAATGTTCTTTTAAACCTCAGGTGTCAAGATTTATATCACCTCTCTACAGATTTGTTAGATATTTAAGTTGTCAACATTATGAGTTGAGAAATATATAATTTTCTCTAGAATCAATTACTCTGTTAGTCCCATAAGCTAAAGATTTTATTTTACACACAAGAAAAGATATCAATATTTATTTATTTTACTGAAGAGTATAAGCTATTTTAGTTTTTATTTTTAAAGTTAATCAATCAAAAATTAAAAACTGAAATCAAACTCCAAATTCTTTTAAGCCGGGAGCAAGCGCGCGGGGTGACTGAGTTACCCCACCAATATTTATACTACACTCATCCACTCGTGACACCTTTTTCCCCTAAGATAATCAGTACCTTTTTTCCGAACTCTTGAGCATATTTATATCACTTTTAGGTCTCACAATCAGTTGCATTTAGTCCGTGAAACAGCATTTAAAAAATCTTTCTGGGACGAACCAGTTACTGCACACCCTTACACGTTACATTTCTTATTGTGAATCATGGTAAGCTTTTTATTCTACATCTGTAATTTTCATAAATCGATGGAATCTCTTTACAATTAACCAGTTTAATGTTTCTACCCTCTTTACATTTTATTAGGCATTTTAATATTTCGATTTACATCGCGACTTGGAGAAAATCCGTGAAATTCTTTTCAATAGTTACGTAATATTTCTATCAAATAACCCAAATACAGTGCTCAAAAGTAGTTTAATAAAATAAACTCGGAAAGGCCTTAGAAAAACTCGGTCATTTCTCGGTTGCAACAGAAAACTTGACCAAGGTAACTAAGGGAATTGGGCCAAAAATTTGTAACGCCTAGAAAATAAAATGTTACTGGAGAGCCATCTACATCTGCAAAATTACGGTCGTATGCTCAAGAAATCAAAACACGAGGATAAATTCGTCCTGTTCTAAGTATGAAAGGCCGATGTCCCGATGTGTATGAAACATGAAATACTTAAGTACTGCCTTGACAGCGAATAACACGGGAAGTGAACTTAGATAATTCTTATTATTGTTGTTATAACATTGTTAAAACTATAAGTTATCATAATTACTATTATTATGTACAAGTATTGTTATTATTATACAAGTTCTTTTGTATGCAAGTTTTGAACAATAAAGATATATTTAACAAACGTAAATTATACGGGTTTAAAAGAAATTTGAATTTACTAAACTATTTCCTTACTAATCTAATACAAAAAATAAAGAAATCATGAATAATTGTTAGAAAATGTAATTTAAAATTGGTGACTCAGTCACCCTGCACAACCGTCTGTTCTCCAGAATTGAGCGTGCCTACTACCGGGTTAAGAATTCTAGGAGCTTAAAGAGATGACTTTTACAATCATGCAATAAGAGTTAGTCTTCATCTTTAAACGATGTGGCAAAAAGTTTCCCAGGTTTAATTCATAGTATTTAGGAGATAATGTTTTGATACATTAATACTACACAATGACAGTACAACATCTGTAATTTATAAATAAAATGTATCCTATCTTATTTAATCTTTGTTTTCATTTTGAATTAAAATTTGAAAGCATCTGATGCTTCCTAAGAAATTATTTACCAGTTTTGCGAAAGATGAACGGATTGAAGAAATGTACCTCACGTTTTCCCAGTATATTAGAGATTCCTGATTTATCAAATCTTTGCTTGTCGTGATATGTAGAACTTGTTTTGGGTACGCGTGTGGTCGTGGGTACTACGAGTGACGGGGTTAACTCTTTTAGGAGAAATTAGTTCACGTTCAGTCCATGTAGTTCCATGTATGCGTTCCTCATGGAGCTGTTGTCACATTGTCACTCTATGCCGTATTGCCGTATTCTCTGGTATTCTGCGGCAGCCAATGAGCGAGCGCAGACACAAATTTGAAAGCGTTTGAGCGGTTTCGATCCACAACATCTTAAGATTCCACAGGGAACTTTTACGATGAATTGCACTCAACTAATAACATCAACTTAGTAAAAATTAAGTTTGATCAATATCATAGACAACACATTTGTGTGGCACGTTAACATACGTAAGTACCATTGCCGTAGTTTATCTTTCAATGTGATAACCATATCCTAACGAGTTATCCATTTAAAATTCATAATATGATAAGTTTGCAGGTATATATGTATTCAAGAATAATAACTTGAACCAAAAAGTAAAAAGCCTTCTGTCCTTTTTGAAATGCATTCTACATAGGTATGGCCAGGATGTAAAATTTGTAATGACCTTTAATTTAACCATAAGTATTTATTATTTGGTAATGTCTTTCATTTAGCAATATAACAGTTTATAAAATGAATTACCTCTGAAACACATTATAAATGCATACAAATACAACATCTCAGTCCACCTCAAGCGCTATTCCTTACATGTGGACCTAAGTTGAACTATTTTTAAACCGCGCGCAACGGCCAAGTGTATGTTCCATCCATTAGAATAGGCGCCATATTGAAAAACTAGTTGGAGTGAAAACGCTTCAACTGTAGTCGAGGAAGGCATGCATGAATTGATGTTGCAGGCAAATTATTAGGAAATGCTGGAAATTGTGACAGAAGTAGGTTTGTATGAGGTAGTATACGCCTTCGATTGAACCACATTGAGTGGATCATCGAATAGCATTTCAATGCTAATTAACTTGAGTTCACTAGCATTATTTCATTTCATTTAACTTATTATAAGAGAATCGAGTTTGACGTATTTTTTATTCAAAACAGTTGGAATGATGGAGTTGCTTTAAAAAAACGATTAAACAAAATTCTTCGTATTATATGTCAATAATGACGGGAAACATTTCTGATCAGTGGTTGTAAAGAAGAAATATGATAATATCAGCATCACAAAAAATTACAGGTATGACTTCCTAAAAACATTTCCTTCATTTCATGAGGCGTTTCTTTAATGAGAGAATACTATTTGATTACAAAGATTTAATATTTTTATATGCTGTACTTTACCTGGCATTTTTATGCATTTAATTATGTTATCTAACAAGAACGCGAGGAATGAAAAACAGAATCACAAAGATCTTGGGGTAAACATGTCTACAATCATGTGTTTCTTTTTTGTAATTTATGCCAAATCAATAAGTAGTATTGCTAAAATTGAGGTAAGTGAAATTTTTACATGGTTGGGTTGCAGATACTTGGTTGGACTGATTAAAGTTAACATTTCCTGCACCTAGTAATTATGTAAAAGAAGTCTTACCGAAACAATTATATTATTAATAAATAAGAAAAAGTGTCGTTACGTTTTATATATTCACAACAAACTGAATTTCATTGATTACATTTACATGAAAATGTGATATAAATTATGTATATTTTAAACTTTATGGTACTTCAAGATTTTTTTGGTGGTTATGTAATCAAGTAAATAATGGAAGGGTTTATGAGTGAAACACCATAGGAAAAATGAAATTGAATATTTTAAATATTTATTTGATAATTCAATTTTCTTGGCATTATTCAAAATGAGGAATTTATTGGTACCTCATAAAATGCAAGTTTGTTTAAAATATTTGTCAACAAAAGTTTGTGCGTGGAATGTGTAAATTTAAAGAATGGATTTTACATTGAGATGATGGAACATATTCTGTATACTGGTATTAACATTTAAGTTATTTTATTCATTGAGTATTTTCAATAAAATACAAAAGTTTTCTTCAAAATTTATTTATTAAATATTGGTGAAACTAGTGCCTAAATAAAGGCAAAACTGTGTTAACAAGATACATAACGTGACAGTGTCAACAGTCAAAACAATTTTTATAGGCAACAGGTCCTAAATTAATGACTTTTTACACCAAGGTTCCAAAAAGAGGACATTATACTTTTTCATTTAACTTAGAATCAGAGCTTGGATTGAGGAGAAAATCATCAAATGTGTTGAATTGGGAGTTCACAAGCAGATGAGGTAATTAATCTTTATTTTAAGTGTTATTTTATTTTTTCACCATAGGAAAAAGATTAATGGCCTGAAGCCTTTTTTTAAATAGCACCAAGTATTTAAACTGATGCCTCAATTGTTGAACAGACCATAAACAAAAAACCTGTAATTTTTTTGAGTTCATTACTACTAAACCATGCAATATAGAACATGCCCATTTCCAAATATCTCATATTTGCTTGGAATCTGAAAGTATTTAAATTTGATAATTTAAGAAGACATACATTAAAATACAACACAAAATTCACTCCAAACACTAAGTAAAAGACATTTCAGTGTTCATTCCACAAATGAACATTTTATTTATTGAAATACAATTAATTTTATTATTTTCTTCAAGTTACCACATGCAAATTTGTTTCTAAGACTTTCTGATTTATAAAATTTAAAAATGTATAAAATATCCCTAATACTGAAGAAGTCTTTAAAATTTTATAATGTTTAATTGCAGCAGGAGTTCTGCTTTCAACATAAATATATAATTTTCATTTTACATCTTTCAATTTAATGTACAGCATACTTTCATTTTAGTTCAACATTCATCAGTATAGTTTTGTATTAAATGACCATTTGAGGAGCAACTACAGCCATTTTTTTCAAAGTTAGATAATATTAGCCTAATTCAACTCTGATGGTGAGAAACAAGTGTATTGTCATTGGTTTCACATTAAAGCATCACTTTTTCCGATAAGTTTTTACATCGCAAATCTTACAAAGGCACTGAATAAAGAGACAAAAATGTTGTAGACTCTTGCATAGAATGGAATAATTTATAATTCATTCCTTTAAACTCAAAATATAAACTGAAGAATGCAAAAAATAAGTAATGTTAACTACCGGGAAATTTCAATTTACTTTAAAATGCATGCTGTATTATGTCGGTAGTGTGTAAAGCAATCAATTTTGTGGTGACAACATTGCCCCTGTCTTCATTATAAAAGATGGTAGAGAAATGAGCAAGGATTAAGAATCAATTCCATTCAGCCAATTTCCATTGTATTTGTCACAATTTGTGATATTGAGTCATTACTTTCTTAATTATACTTTTTTAGGCTATAACTTAAATTATATTTTTAAGTTATAAAAGTTAAGCCTGAGGGTTTTAAAATGGAGTTGAGTAAAATGATTTTTAATTTTCTGGAGGGAATTTATTAGTTTGTAACTTTCCTATAGGCTACTACCAGATGATCAGAGATTTTGAGCATGCATACAATTTCAACTCTGTTAGACTCCTTGGTGTAGAAAGCCAAAAACCTTAAATTTCACTTCTTATCTACCTCTAATATACTAATAGAAACCTGGAACTTGGTGACTCAATATATAATTAAATATATGGAGGGAAGGAATTGGGCGGTGATTTTTTTGAGATTAAAAAAAGATGCTGATGCCACCTATACCCAGTCCAGCTGTTAACAGCGTGAGCTATTTAGCATCATATATATAATATGACATGGCATTTCTTTGAAAAATTTAGCATGCATATGCTTTCAAACTGATAATGACTTCCCATTAAAAATTTTAAAGCGCAAAATATTTATACAATCTATGTACACATGCTCTTTTGCTTTTTAGTGGAAAATTAATGCTACATGGGTAATTAATTTATGCTATGATGAGACACTGGATGAGTGATATGTTAATTTTTCAAATAAATGGAATCTTTTTTTATAATTTTGATATTCAACAACTTTAAAAGTGTAAAAAATATGAACAACTTGTCAAAAAGACTAATAAATTCAAATAATTCTTGTATTGCAGAGATGTATCAATACACAGGCAGACCTTGGAAAACTTAGAAATAAAAACAAATATTTTTAAATAGAGACCATGCACATTACAGAGAACATTTCATTCAGTCACAAATCAAACATGATATTAAAAAGTTTACAGGAACTGATTTAATTATAGATGTGCCATGCTAGGCTGAATAGCCCAAATTATTGGAACTGCAAATTGAAAAGTATGCTAGTGTTCTATATTAATTATGGAAGAGATGTAAAAACACTAGCATGCCATATAATGTCAATTGTCAGGCCATTCGGGATGACATTATATTCATTATTTATAATAGATAAAAATTTAACTTATTTCATTGGTTAGAGAAATAACTTATGAAGGAAGTTGATTTTTGTGTAGGAACTACTTTCAATAAAATGCTTTTGTTTGAATAGCTTATGGACTAAGAAATTAGCTAAATGAATTAATGAATATTTTGCCTCTTTTTTAACAATATTTTTCAATTTGGATTGTTATTAATTTTATAACAATGGCTTAACCATGAATAAGTATTTTGTTAATTCTTATAACTTCCTCAAATATTTTTGTAATTTTCTCTCAAAAGCTTATTGTAAGTTGCTGTTTCCATTGATTTGAATTATTATTATTGATCTTCAAAGAATTCATGAATGTTTTAAACTTAATGAAAGAGTGTAGAAAAAACTTTGAATGATCAGAGGTACTGAATTCTAGATAATGTAATTGATGAGTTAATGAAAGGCTAGCCATTGTAATCTCAAGTCAATATTATCTCCTTTCAAAAGAATGTTTTAAAAGAATTGCCATATTTTTACTCAATCAAAACCTACATTAGAAGTTTGCATTTGAACATGCAAAGACAAAAATTGGAGTATCAAAACCTCATTGAAGCTTTCCACCGAGTTTTTAAATAACATTTTACACGACACATTAGATTCATTCATTGGAATAAAATCATTTAAACAATTGCCTTCTTTCAAATTTCAGGCATGCTTAGGTAGTTTTCAGATTTAAATGCTATCTTGTTAGCAATCAACTCTTTATAGATGGCCAAACCTTTCAAATCAAAGAAGATATTTTTGGAAGACAATTAAAATGTTTACCTAATGATAATAGGCATACTGTATTTTCTCCAAAGTAAACCTGTAACCTAATTGCAGTGTTGAGTTATTTTGATGAAATAGACTATAGGGTATATGCTTTTATAATTTAATTTTAGAATGCTCCAAATAAAACTAAAGGTGATGGTTATTCTAAAATGTGCTTTAGAATTAATTTTGATATCATAACTTATAACTTGGTCAGCTGTAGGATTATGTTCAACACCTGTAGGTGTTTAATATTAAATACTATGTAAAGTGAAAAATTCAGAAATTTGAAGTTTGGACGTTTTCATCCGCTACAATATTGTTATTTAGCCTATGCGAATGTATTCATGCACATGATTGAATCTCACTAGCTTAAGGAGGTCAGTAAGCAACAAGCCACTTCTTTATCAATACATCATATGTAAATGTGCAGTTTTATCATAGCGATGGACTTTTAATTAATTGGAGTTAGGTAGATTATCGTAACTGAAATGTCTACAAGTAAATCCATGAACAACCTCTTTAGGGTTAACCACTTATTTCAATTTGATAACTTGTCAAGCAATACACAGTAATCGATGAACAGGAGTAGTGCACATATTTGTATCAAGACTACTTTCTGATTGTTACTATAATATTTTTACTAATTGTGAGTTACTACTTATTAGCTTTCAAATACAGAAGATTAATTCTGCTCGTTAAATACTGCATAATTAGAGTGGTAAAAGTTTTAATAATAGGTATTTCTTTATTTTTTGTAGCACTACTGGAGATAATCAATGGCACTTAAAACTGTGCCTAAAATATTGGCTACATGTCCATCTAACTCCCGTTCATTTTCTTAATTTGACAGTATTTTTGATAACCCCAACAGTTAATAGAAGGAGGCAATTTTGAGTTTTTGGAATCTTATTTTGATTTGATAAAATAAAAAAAGTGAGTTAAAGTCCTTCATATCAACCTGACTGGTTTAGAAAATTTCTGAAGAAATATTTAGCAAGTACTAGCATGAGAAAATAATTAATCTATCTTGTTAATTCATAAAACATAAATAATGAACTCATGGCATGATCACAGCTGTATATTTAATTGTTTTCCTTAAAAACTAAATTTTATGAGGTATGACATACAAGTTGTTTTAAAGTGGCTAGAAAAATATGTGAGAGGAACTAAAATCCAGTTAATGTGTTGATGATAGTTTTTGGCTGGCATTCATTGTGTTTCTATTTCTTTATAGCATATTGTGGCTGAAAATTATTTAAGGATTTTATTTAAATAAACTTTCATATAAATTGAAAAAACCATTTGACTGAATGGTACATACTTTCTCATATGCTGCAGTGCCTTGTTATTTACCTCCATAACTATAGAAAAATCAATAAAAATGCTTAGATCAAGACTGCATAGCCTTTACCCATTGACATCTTCCTTTAATGTATGTTTCAGACTTTATATTGCAATAATCTGGTTTATGTTAGATATCCTCCCAAGCTCAGTGTTGCACACATACAACCGCATTACCAGTAATTAACTGGAGTTCCATGTTGTGTCATCTTATTGACCTCTTAATTATGCAATAAAAAAGAATCTATTGATTCAAATACCATTAAACTTTCCTTTTAGAAGTGCAATAAGTGTTATCATAATCAATTCTTGAAGATGTTCCGATTTTTAGTGCAAATATTATCATTTTTAAAACTTATATCTCATATCTTGCAGAAACTCTTCTGTGCATGATAGTCAGGATTAAAAATGAACATTTGTTTATCATTTTACTATCATGCCATTAGGTATAAAACCATTATGAAAATCACTCATTGCTCTCTTAAGGAAAGATTGTCACAAGAACATATTTCTTTCAATGTGGACACCTTGTGCTTATTAGATATTAATAAAAATCAGGCCAAATGGAAGCAAATAGTGGAACAATATTAGAATAGCTGTGTTTTGTTATTTCTAATGACCCTACTTAGTCTATTTTTTCTCAGTAATGCCACAGTGTGTTTGTGTGTGTATGTATGTATGTGTGTGTGAGGTGTCTTTGTAGCACCGTTGAAAGACGCAGTGGCTCATAACCTGAGCAAAAACAATTACACAGCTGAGCTAAGAGTTTGGCAGTAATTCAATCTGTCCCATGCCCGACCTCTATATGGCATCATTGTGTTCAATTGCTATTTCACTTGGCATCAATAACATTTCTTTGCATGCTGTTCTTACTCTTGTGGATTGTGTAGAAATAGCTCATCAAAGCTGATAGCAAGTGGAACGCATGATAACAAAAAACTCACTGGAAATTCTTGAAATCTAAACACTTTTAACTTGTTCATCAATTTCACCAATAACATTGTCTCATTATTTCCAACCTACATCCACAATAGTGAAGTATTTTGATGTATAACACCACCACTTCCCTAAATGTTTTGTCCAGGCACACAATTCTACCAAAGTACCTTGTAAAAAAAGTTCTTTTCAAAGATAACAATTCTCACTTCTTGAACATTCATCTTCAAAATGGAGCTCTTATTTGGTCCCATCTCATGGTTCCAATCAGCACTCATAGCACTTTAACACATCTGAACTACATAACTTGTTCTTCATCATTTCCACTGTTCATTCACCAATTAAACCCCTATTTTTTTATTTTCAAACCTCTATTTTTGAAAAGTAGGTCGTGTTGATGGTATAATTTGATCTTTTAATTTCTTTTAGAAGTTAGACTGTTGGCGAAAGACTATTTTCATTTAATACCATCTCAGGTTATTTGCGAACTCTGTTCTTGTCACATTTTTACCATACATTTATTATTCAACAAAATTGAAATGGACATAAAAATGCTTCTTTAGCATCTTTATCTTACAACAACTTTATCCTCTTTAATAAGTAGTTGTTGGACCGTCATGCTATTACTGCCTACCTATCAATATTTAATGAAGATGCAGGCATATGCCTGAGAGAAATAGTCCATTTTTAATTCAGATAAAAGAATTTAGCTTTTCTATTGTCATCATAGGTTTTTAAAATGGCATCAATTAGAGATTTTATTCATCCTCAAAAAACAAAAGCAATGGATTTGCTACATTTTATCATTTACCATTCATTTAAAAAATGATTTGGTTTGACTTCTTAACCTACATATTAAAAATATAGTGTATAGTTCATCACTTAAGCAAAACCATGATGATATCTTATTGTATATTTTGAATGGGAATTAATCTTATGCAAAATAAATTTGCTTGTTGGGCTTATGAATATATAGAGAGATGGACATATAAAAGTTTCCTTCCATTAGGAACTTTTTAGATGGTCCATTTTTCTCTTTTTTCAATATTTGATGCATATGATTTACACCTAAATTAACCAGAAGTGCATGACAGTTGATAGTTACCATTGTCATTCCCAGTTCTATTGCTGAAGTTGTACATTTGAAATGTTATTTTATTTTTGTTGCTTAGTCCAATCATCTAAAAAAAACCTTTCCAGTGCCGAGGCAATGAAAGATGCATTCGTTAGCATAAAATCCAAAGAATTTTATAGCGTTGTCTTGTCACTTATGTCCTAGGTGGTAATATATTATATCATATTGAATTTACTAGTTGGATCAATCAAAACTTCCAAGATTTCTTCAGATCATTCTTCAAGAGATAATAACATCCAGTCACAAACTGTATCAAATTTATTAAGCTGATATCCAAAAGAAAAGTAATATAATCCTCGTATGAATTATGAATAAAATTTATTGTATTTTTTAATACTTGAAGCAGATTGTGATTCATATAATTAATTATTATAATTGAGAATATGTCACAGTCAGCCTTTTAAGAAATAGCAACCATTCACGCGGCTACTTCATGTAATTTTCTTTAATCCCTCAATTTGCATGCATTTCAAAATGCGCTGTCCTGAGGTAAATGTAATCATAAGTATTTAAAACTCGTTATCACCTCCATTTGGCTATTGACGAAGTTAACGGTTCTGGAAATACTGTCTAAAAATCCACTCACTCTGTTTCGAAAAGATTATTCTCTCTGTCAATTCAGCTCCTTGTCTTTGTGAACTTTGAGCAGTCTGCCATGTATTGCATCATCGTCACCTCTATTGAGCAGTCTCTGCTACTAACTTTCTTCGTCACCTTTATTATTGGAATTGAAAGCTATCCAGCTGGGGCAACGTCACTGGATGGAACAGAAGGGCATTTTCTGACTCTCCTTATTGGATTCCTCTGGCGTACCACCGATGCCTTCTCCATCTTCTTCCTTCCCATTGGGCCCTACGACGACTCCATCATCCCCATTGGTCCCGCCCCCTGGCGGGCACATTGATTGTCATCTAAGCGCAAGAGTTGATACAATTGGAGGTCTCACAGGCTTGTTCTCTAGTATGCGCTCCAATTCGCTCATTGTGCTAGATGTAAGCTTTGGTACAAGCTGCAAGGAAAAAAGAAACAATGATAAACATGCAAATTACATTAAGAAAAATAGTTTGTCCTCATTATGCTTTTTGCTCCATATGAAATTACCATATTTTTCAGGCTATAAGACATGCTTTTTCCCAGAAAAATGACCCCCAAAATCATTGTGTCTGATAGACTGAAGGTAAGATTATTACTGTATTTAGTAGTGACACAAATCCACTGATCCTCAAAATGGAACAATTGACAGTCATTCATCATTAAAATATAGATTATTAATATGGTAAATATAGATTATTAATACAGTAAACCATTATTCCCAGCCCTTGGTATACCTACTCTCCCCTCCATCTATATTCTTGACTGCAACATTTGTCAAAAATATCCTGAACTATTTCCTATTACCGAGATTTTCATTACCATGATACATGCCATAAAACTGACACATCAAGGAATATCGTCTGACCCTTTGGCAAAAAGGTCCCCACCATGCTGTTTCTTTAGTCTATAATAAGCTTCCTCCAATGGTTAAGAAGTTATGCTCTTTGTCTGTTGTAAAAAACATGTTAAAAGTCTGCTAATTAGCAAAGCTTATTATTCTTTGAGTGATTATTTTAATGACTCTTTGTAATCATTTAATTAAATTATGTAACTTGAACTAGATTACTTTTATTGTAATTGTGTTTTGTTTTTTAACTGCATGTTTGACTTCTCCATGTCTGTACTGAAAAACGGAGCAAATAAATTTATTATTACATTATTATTAATAGTGAAAAAATTGTTAATATTACAGTAAAACTTATGCAACGTGAATTCAGATGCTGCATTTTCATTATTGCACTTTATTAGTGTCCATTCACTATAATTTCAATTTCAGGGCATTTGCCATATTTGTTGTGATGTTTAATTCCTAAGGAGCTTGTAGAATAGTGCAATTAATGCCACAGAACATTAGAATTTTGATAATGTCATAAACCTTTTATAACTATCTAGGATAAATGTCATTATGTGTATTGAGATCGCAATGGCTACAAGAGTAAAAAATATACTATAAGCTTCAGATGATTCAATATGCAAAAACACATGAAATGATACATGACGTGGCCATTTGTAAATGCTTTGATGAACCAAAATACTTTTTTTTCCTGAAAAATTATCTAAAAAATCGGGATACATCTTATAGCTTGGAAAATACGGTACATAAATGAGTGTGAATGCTGAATCATGATAATAATCCTGGTGAGGACAGAGATTAAGAGATAATAACAAAAGAAGAAAGATACATACATCATGCATGCATACATACAAGATAGAGGCATTCTTTACGATTTATGCAATCATCTCGAAAAAGATAAATATTAATAGGTTAGTATAATGTCTAAAAATTGAAAAATGATATGCCAGTAATGATGCCAAAGAAATATCAAATTTTTGATTCACCAATTTATTTCCTAATCAGTTTTAATTAATAAAACAATCAATTATTTAAAACATACCTAAATTGAATATTAGTAATATAATCTTTATGTTCATGTTTATTCCTTCATCGTAATTTACCTATTTTTTCACTTACAAATGCAAAAGAAAATAGACATACAGCATTACCTCACTTTATGCGGCAGGTTCCTGAAAATTTTGTGCTAAGTAAAATTTGTGCAAAATGTGGTAATTATGTCAATGAGGATAAGTTCCATGAGCACGAAAACTGAAGTGTAATATTAATAAAAATATGCCATCAATCTGAAAAAACAGCTTATTTTCTGCTTCCATCCATGAATGCCAGATGCAAATCTTTACATTTTTTCTATAACTTATCTTCATCGGTAAGTTTCAAATGGTATAGACAACTAAAAACTTCATTATATTCAGGCAAAATTGTAATTTCTGTATGAATGAAATCCTAAATCAATCAGCAAGGAGGTTTTATCCGGAAAGTCACCTTTCTTTAGAAATAATAACGCTAAAATTACCGTGGATCGAGAGATAAAAACGGTGTGCCATCCTCAGGATTTGTTGTATAGTATCACATCCAGACCCTATATGTGGATCCATAGATGATATAACTAACATTCACAAATCTGTAAAAAAATGGAGTTTCTAATTCATATATGGTTAGGCTGTCTCAATAATAGGCCACCTTTGTTTATTTTTAAACCTGGTAGGCATGGGCCTGCCTCATACTATAATGAATACGCTTAAAACGGGGTAGTGTAAAGTGAGGTATGACTATTTATGTTCATTTCTTCGCCGTAGGTTATCCATTTCCCTTCATTTATCAAATGATGGCTGTGCACGAAAGAAAAATGTAAATAGGTATTTACAACAGAGATTATTTACTCCAGTTGCCACGAAGATTGTTTTCATTTACAACAATCAAAAAAACGAAAAATTTTGTTTACAGTGAATTACCACTTTCTTGTTTGATTTTCTTGAAGTTGGCTACTTCTTTGACAAAAATATACTGAACAAAACATATGCAATTTGACTAGTTCTACAAAGTTTGATTGAAGACTTTTTTTGTTTAATAGGTAATATTTTACGAGATATAAAGAAAAGTTCATTTTTGTCATCAGTAAAGTGGCACTCCCGGTTAGGCTATGTGAACCATTTATATCATTTTCTTATTTTTTTACCCATATGTCCTAAATACCAAATTTCATGAACATCCACCTAGTAGTTTAGCAGATGAATCATGCAGACGGACAGATGGACGGGCATGACCTGATCATGAGATGTTCTTTTTTACTTTTTGTAAAGATGCTTAAAAATGAGAATGATAGCAAATGTAATAATTCATTAAGTAATATAAGGTGGCTAGTAGAAAGATGATATATTAAGAGTTTAGTAAGAATAATTTGGAATTATGGATTATAAATTTTATTTAAAACTGAAGGTTTGCTGATTGGGGTTAGGAAGGAAAGAAGTACAAAGTATTAATATGACAATGTATAAAAAGGGCATATGTTGATTAGAAGAAGAAAATTTTTTAATTGATTTGAAACAAAATGGGTGCACTAACAAGAAGTCCAAACCAGGACTAATGCAGGCTGGTTTCCCAAAGATGACACTCCGAATTGATTACTTATGTCGACAGGAAATGTTTCAGTATGTGTTAGTCATTCCTAGGCATTCTCATATCATAAATACCATTTGCAATTCATAGTTTATCAATGATAGAGAAAAATTGAAAAACAAATTAATAGAGCATTATCAGGTGTCAAATCAAATGTCAAAATCTCTTTCTGGCATATTTTGCATGTATTTTTTTAAGTAAATGAATTTAATAAATGTTACTGTTTATATACTAATATGTATGGATCAACGGTCCATTGCTGAAGGGTAGTCGAGTGGAAAAGAAAATAACCCATTTGCTCACTCTATCCTCAAGCTGAGTTTGGTAATAATCGTCTCCATGGCAACAATCCAATAAAATGCGATTTTAAATGTAAAAATGCTACATTTTAGTATAAATTCAAGAAAATACGATCAGTTATTGAAATTCTGTGATAATAATTAGAATCTACATTCTCTTCCCCCTAGTACAGTATGAACCTTGTTCCAATATCACAATTTTAAGATCCTTTAAAGTAATTGTCCTGCCTTCTCCCACCAACCCCTGCATATTTCCTTATATAAACACTACATTATTCCGCTTTACCAGAAGGTGCCATATCACATGCAAAGCTGGTTGCAAGAATTAAAATTTGTGAAAAAGTACAGTTTATCATTTAATATAAATAATTTTGAATTGAATTAGATTTTTAAATTGATTTACAATTTTTTGATGAGAATTAAATGATAGTTTAGCAATTTAAATGGAAATAAAAGTTCTTGCTTGTTAAAATCTATGCAAATAATTATTTTACTGCTACATACCTGCAAACTTTGTAAATTTTCATAGAGCTGGTGCGGTGATGCTGCTCCAAGAAGAAGACAATGGACAGCTTCATTCTTGAGGCACCATGCAGTGGCAAGCTGTGAAACTGAGCAACCAAGCCTTTCTGCTATTTGAGAAACTTCTCTTAATCTTTCCTCATGTCTACTTGATGGAGCTGCCATGCCAGGAGTTGATGGTGCTGCCATCGCTGTTGCAGGACGGGTAAGTGGGACAACTCCAGCTGTAGTACCTCGTCTTCCACTTGTAACAACTACAGAACCACCACCTGGTGGTGAAGCCAGATCTTCTGAAGTCTGGCGTTGGTCTTTCATCCACGCATAATTCTGCAGAGTTTCAACATTATTGTTTTAGTAAGCAGTTCAAACTTAAAGCATTTCAACATTGCTTATTATAAAAAATTATCAAAATCTGATGTAAATGAGTACTAGTGAAACCAGTAGCAGATCCAAGGGATGCCCTTGGACGACCCCATTGCCCTACACTAGGTGTATTATTAAATTCATTCTGTGCAAAGCTCCTTCATCTTATGCCACAGATTATGTCTGTACAGCAATGAAAAGAAAGATTCTGATAATGGTAGGGATTTTCAAAATATAGGGTCATCAGCAGAGGCAGATGCAAGAGGGGAAAGGGGCAATGGGGGTGGGAAGTTTCTGTATTCGTCCCTGATTAACACTTATGTTTATTCATTATATTTCCAGCAATTATCTAAAATAAAATTATCACATGACTATCTGCTGGTTTTTTCTGTATGCAACTGATACAAAATGTTACAATTTTGATAAAGATATTTTTTCAGAATTTTATATATATTTAAATAAGAATATGTTATGGATATTTATTACTATGTATATCAGGGGTGGGCAACCTTTTACTTTTTCATATACATTATATACTGAGAAAGTATTGTAATCGTGAAAAGATTCGACTTTGAGATTTTGATGGAAATACATGTTTTAGGTGTCCCTGAGTCCATAAATGTGGTTTTTGCCATGCCGTCTGTTTGTTCGCAGTTCTAAAGCCCAAATGCATACATAAAATCAAATGATATATCATATTTATGCAATATATCATATTTTTCAGACAATTTTTTTATAAAAATGATATTGCACAAAAATAAAGGGTAGCTTATTGTTCGCGATTTTTAGAAATATTTGATTTATTCAAAAATGGCTCTAAGGAATTTGATTAAAAACAATCCAATTGTATAGCCTGATGTCACAAATAATACTGTGTAAGCCATATGATTCAAAAAATCACTATATGGTGTTCAGTGACATTATAATGTATGCTAAGCTACCTTACCTAAGCCCTATGATGTCACGCCTTTGCCGCAATCCACCCAAAATCTTACTACAGCTTAGGTGGTTAAACTAAATCAAATGATATCTCATATTTGTGGATAATATCATTTATAATAGACCCTCTGAAGATATGAATGATATTGCGCAACAATGGTACTTTATTCTTAGATATTTTGAAACAAAATTCGATTTACTCAAAAACGGCTATAAGTATTGGGTTGTCCCATAAATTCATAGTGTTTTAGGGTGAAAGTTGAAACAAATTATTTTTAAAAAGTTTTTTATTTTAATCAATAACATATTGTCCATTTTGTTCAATTAACTTTTCCCATATACCTACCAGTTTTTCAATTCCATCTTGATAGAAACTTGTTGATTTGGAATAAAAAAACTGCTGGAGATGGGATTCAACATCATTTTTATTTGTCAAGATTTTCCCATTTAGAAAATTTTGCAATGATCTGAATAAATGGTAATCTGATGGTGCCAGGTCTGGGGAATACAGAGGATGAATAACTGTATCCCATTTCAGCTCCTTCAACTTGTGCTGTGTAATGATTGCAGAGTGCGGTCACGCATTGCCATGGTATAAAACAATTCCGTGTCTGTTCGCCAGCGCTGGCCGTTTATGAGTGATTGCCTGCTTCAAACTTTGCAGCTGACTACAGTATTTGTTACTGTCAATAGTTTCATTGTTTCCCAGCAATTCGTAATAGATATTCCCCTGGCAATCCCACCAAACACACAGCATTACTTTCTTGGGGTGTAATCCAGCTTTGGATGTAGGGAGAAGATATTCACCTGGCTGAGACCAATGGCGTTTTCTTTGAACATTGTCATAGAATATCCACGTTTCGTCTCCAGTCACGAATCATTCAAGAAATGGCTCCTTTTGCTGCTGATTAAGCAGTGAAACACAAGCACTGATACGATCCAATAAGTTCTTTTCAATCAGTTTATGGGGAACCCAAACGTCATACTGGCTGACAAAACCAAGCTGCTGAACGTGGCAAAAAACTGTTGATTTTGAAATATCAGGTGTTTTTGCCAACTCTTACTGTTTTTCGTGGGTTTTTCCAATTTCAATACGAATTTTTTCATCATCAATGGTGGATGGTCTGAGCATTCCTCATATTCAATGCTAAAATTTCTATCACAGAACCTCCTAAACCACTTTCAAACGGTACTTTCTGATACCGCATTCTCACCGTAAAATAAACAGCTGTTTTTTGTAGCAGTTGCAGCATTATTTCCTTTTTTAAATTCATAAATCATAACGTGTCTCAAATGAACTTTATCAAAACTCATTTTTGGGGTCAAAATAAACTCCATAATATAAAGAATAAGACTGAGTATAGTTCCCTTTGTTGATTATTGTCAATTCTATTTCAAACAATCCATAAACAAAGTTTCTATGACACTTATTTACTTTTGTATAATAGAATAAACATATCACAATATAAACGCTATGAATTTATGGGACAACCCATTATTTTGATTAAAATCCATCCAATCATACAGCCTGATGTCACA
Source organism: Tanypteryx hageni (assembly GCA_028673005.1). Lineage (NCBI taxonomy): Eukaryota > Metazoa > Arthropoda > Insecta > Odonata > Petaluridae > Tanypteryx > Tanypteryx hageni. The sequence goes on along the minus strand of CM054115.1, from coordinate 56,590,170 downwards.
AATAATACTAACTAACAATAAGCCATGTCCCAAAAAAATACTTATATCATCCAGTGGCATTATTTCTGTACAATATGCTCAGCGCATGTGTCAGGAGGGGAGGGGAACCTGGAGATTCCCTAGTCTAAAATTCCATACTTTTCTGTTAATATTTGTGAGAGGTGATAGATGTGAGAGGTTGATGGTGTCAAGTTTGGTTCTGTTGCTTCGCATTGTTAACATAATTGGCAGTGAATTGCCAAGCACGCATTTAATTTTGGGGCAGAGTGTAGTAAGACCAAAAGTATATATGTATATGAGAATGTTTGTGCAATGTATATTGCGCCATTTATTTTACATGGTGGGCCACGTTGGTGGTTGCCGTTACTTCAAAGGGCCACATTAGAAGTTACCAACATATTGTTAGGCCGGATTGAAGTTTAAATCAGAAGTTACCTAGAGATTCTGATGTGTAATATAAGTGAAAATCAAGTCTAAATAACAATTTTGGGGTTAAAATGTCAAAATTGAAGGTTTTATTGTCTTAATTTACCAAAAAATACGAATTTTTGTGGTTATTTTACAGATTATTACTTTCTTCATGTGTAGTACAGGGGAAAGAAAAAATCAACTTCGAGATTTCAATGGAAATACACGTTTTGAGATCCTCTGAACACGTTTTGACCATTTTCTCGATCATGTCTGTGTGTGTATGTGATAGCTTTTTGTGGGTGCTCTAACTCAAAAACTATTAATCAGGTCAATACGAAATTTTATATTTAACATTTTTATAAAAGTCACAAGAACTGATTAGTTTGTGGTAAAAATCGGTCAACCGGAAGTGGGTGTTTACTCTTGTCACTTATCTGTTATTTTGAAATATTTGCTTTAATATTTGATAAATGTAAAAATGTATTGGAATAAAAGTTGTAGGAAATTTAATTTTCTACAACCATTGTTTGAAACATTTTTCCATATAATGCATTGTTTAAGAGATATCGTATATTTGTAGCTGCCACCACCACGTCACCTATCGATGACTATTGTTAACAATTGATGCTTAGTTACATCTTAGTAACGCTCCTTTTTCTTTTCTTAATTGTTAGAGCTTTGTGGTTATATCCAATATCAGAAGGCTATGGTTGGAGTTTATTTCTGTTCTTTGTCAAGACTAAAATTTTCTTGCAGTTTCTTAAAATATTTATTATTATGTAACCTATTTGGAATTTTTAGAAATATTACAGATATGGAGAAAGTCATGTGGTGTCTGCATAAGATTTTTTTGTCAGAGCTTTACGGGCTGCATACAGCCTTCAGGCCATAGGTTGTCCACCTCTGGTATATATTATATAATAGCAATATATACTTCTATGCAATTTTAACTTGCAAAATATATTTATTAATTTATATCATTGAATTTTTTTATAAAAGCAGTATTATTCCTATATTTTTTCTGCAAATAAGAGATATTAATTGTAATTGTTGGTTTATTTATTTCTGAACAAATTAATCACTATTAAGTAGGGCTGTGCATGGTCCATAATAACACCTGAAATATTTTTATTTATCCAGTAGGAGGATAAAATAAAAAATCTATATTATGTGCATGCGTAAAATCTAACTTTTTAGCACTATAGCTCTTGTAAAGGTTCAGTTTAACTGACATGTTTAACATAGGAGAAAATGAAAATATTAGATACTCTTGTTACATTGAAGGAAACATGGAAAAATGCATGCTACATAATATGATAGGTATAGTAAACTGGAACTTAGAAGGGTGGAAAGAAATATCAAATATTAATTAGCATTTTTAGCTGCACTGTATAGCTTGATCTAAGGTGGAAATAACTGTTTCCATATGAAATTGAGAGTAATAATTATTCTGGACTAGGAAATTATATATCTGATATTGCTTCAACTTATAAAAATTATAAAAAAACTTGAAAATTGGATGAAAAAGCTTGCATTCAAGCAGATAGTTTCTCTTTAAAGCTTTGCTAGGCACTATTTAGGCTATCTGTACACCCAAAAAAGTTGTCTAAATTTTGTGTTTACATTTTAGAAATTTTTATTGATTAACTTTTTAAGGTGAAAGTAGTTTTATAACTACTAGAAAAAATGTCTGTAAAAATGACGGGATATCAAATTTAATGTATTAAACTCTAATTTTTGGCTTGGTTCTCTCCCTCTTTTCCCATCCTGCTTCCTCACCCCCACTCCCTTCCCATCTCTCCCTCCCTTCTCCCTCTTTCTCCCCTCCCTCTTTCCTCCACCCTCTTTCTCCCCTCCCTCTTTCTCCCTTCCCTCTTTCCTGTCCCTCTTTCTCCCCCTCTCTTTCTCCCCTCCATCTCTCTCCCCCCTCCATCTCTCTCCCCTCCCTCTCTGTCCCCTCCCTCTCTGTCCCTTCCCTCTCTGTCCCCTCCCTCTCTCTCCCCCCTCTCTCTCCCCTCCCTCTCCCCCTCCTCTCTCTCCCCTCCTCTCTCTCCCCTCCTCTCTCTCCCCTCCCTCTCTCTCTCCCCTCCATCTCTCTCCCATCCCTCTCTCTCCCCTCCATCCCACCTCTCTTTCCTCCCACCTCTCTTCCCTCTCTCTCCCTTTCCTCCTTCTCTCTCCATTCTCACTGAAAATCCTGCTAAAGGCAGACTCAGTCCAGGAAGGGTGTACGGGCCTTTTTACTATGTAAACAGTCGTTTCCATTCTGTGTGGTCAATGTTTTAGCTGAGCATTTAATTGGAAAAGAAATGCTATTTTCTAACCTTTTCAATCAGTTTCTTTGAGGTTTTTTAAATACAAAATAATGATTACATTCATTGCATCAAAAAATGAACAAACCTGATTCAGAAAACATCCTCTCTTTCTCGAGGAACAACTTGGCTAAAAAATTGATCGCACAGAGTGCAAACACCTGTGTTTATGAAGTGAATATGCCTGGGGACCTCCACCCTTCCTGACCTGAGCTGGTGTTCAAGCACGATGGAACCGCATACCAACCAACCAACCAACATAGATTTTTTATACTATTAAGATTAGCCAATATTAATCTTTAAACTTTGATTGAAAAGGTAATAAATTCCAAATATAGGGTCATTGAAGTAGGATCTGGTCATTAATTACTATGGCCATGTCAAATTTTGATGCATTATGGAAATAAGCATTTTTGGAACCTTACCATAAAGTTTCAAATAAGAGCCAAGTCAAAAGTTTGTTTAAAGTATTTGAGCTATCTTTTAATCACATAAATTTTAAATTTAAAATCTGAAATTATTGATTGGAATAAAACTTGAGCATATTTATATATTCATTGTGTAATCAAATATAGAAAAATGTCACAACTACCCATGGGGGAACTACTAGTCCAGTATATCCATCATTATATATATATATATATATATATATATATATATATATATATATACATATATATATATATCACATTTACACTACAAGGAAAAATTATATCTTCTACATTGATTCTTCTGAAAATAATTTGAAGCTATAAATTTAAGATAAGCAATATCATACATCTTTAAAACAATCTAATTATTACATTATTCTAAAGAAACTACTTGTCTTTTTTTACAAATTCATTCAATTTTTAATGATGGATAAATTCTTTATACAAATGTAATATAGAAAATCAGTTTTTATTAGTTGATCAAAATTAAATAAAAATAAATAAATATTTTTAAAAAACTAAAGATTTTAATCAAGAATGGAATGCCGCACAGCTCTACTGATATTTCTGTTAATAGTCTGCGATAATACTTTTTAAAAAAGTAATTGCAAATTACTGGTTAATTTACTACATAGTAATTGCTTATTACCTCTTTGTTGGGAGCCTGAGTTTCATCCTCTGTCCAACTAAAAGTGGAGTATTTGTTCTGGAACAGAGACAGTTTGTGGTTGAAATGACACACAGAATGACTAGCAGAACTATGATCAGAAAAACATGCATTTAGATAAGTGTGACTTTACAAAAATGTTTATGGGTGTAAATAAAAAACTATACTGCTATGCTAAGCAAATTGCAAGTCCATGCTAAAAATTGTAAAATTTCTCCTGTTACCAAATATGTCTACAAATTAGAGTTCTAAAAATGAGTACCAGGTCATAAAAAAGAATGTATCAAAATGTTCTTGCAATTAATCTTTATTTAATCACCTTGAAAGATGCTCTGGCAAATAAGGACATTCCATCTTCTAGTTTTCCTGATACCAAGCCCATTGTCACAGGAGACCATGCCATCAGACCTACTCCTAAAAGAAAATATATGAATAAAATGTAGATTGATATGAATTTTAACCAAATCAATCAAGATATTAATATTAGCATTTTGTAACAATTATTTTGTTTTTCTCATTTTTTAACATTATTTTGCATTGTGTGGGGTCTGATCTTTCTTTGGATGGTTAACATGATTTATATAAATGATACTTACTTGCTACAAAAGCTGCTGTACAGTTTTGTTAAAACTTTCATAAGCTTCAAGATTGTCCTTACACAAAATTCAGTGTATTGTACGTAATTCACTGAAGAATTATCAAGTTTGTCTTATGGTTGCCAGATTTTGAATATGAGAATATGGGACATAAAGAAATTCTTCATTAAAATATGGGACAAAAATGGGACACGTCAAGTATCTGAAAAAATTAGTCTTGAGTGTGAGAACTATAAATAATATCAGTTTTTAGTATTAATAAACCCAGATAAACACAAGATAAAGTTGTATCTATACTATATATGTGCTTCTTACTTATGATAGATTATTAACATATATATAGGAGGATACTAATGCTTATGCACCTCCAGATGGTTTAGCGACTTTTCATCACAGAAAATTCGTCACTATGACAATTGGTCACAGACATTTGGTCATAGGGACAATTGGTATCTGTGACATTTCGTCACATATGACTTTTGCTACCTACAACATTTTGTCACAAGCGGCATTTGGTACCTAAGATATTTCATCACATGTTACATTTGGTACCTACGACATTTCGTCACCCATGACATTTGGTACCTGCAAAATATATTAAACATCATTGCAGCTTATGCAACAACGTTTCTGATATAATATATGTGATACACTATAATGCCATAATTCAAAAACACTAAATCCCGATATTTCAAATAGTTTTATGAAGTATGATGAGAAATAGAATTCATCCATTTTTATTGCTTCGGTTAAATATTTTCTAATATATCATAAATAATTTTCCAACATGCATATCGTTCTGAGTAGTACTTTGATACCCATGAAGCCTATGTTCCCAAAAAGAACGTAACGTGTGACAAAAAGTAATCTGTGACAAAAATAATTTTGTGACGTAAAGTCGCAGTTGCCAATTATTTTTGATGACAAAAAGTCACTGATACCAATTTTAATGTGTGACCAAATGTCGCTGGTACCAAATATTTTGTGTGACGAAATATCGCTTGTAAGAATTTAAATGTGTGACGAGTTGTCGCAGTTACCATTTTGAAAATGTGACAAAATGTCGTAGGTATCAATTGTCATCTGTGACGAGATGTCGCTGTGGCAAGAAGTCGTGACATCCTTCCAGATTAGCTAGAGACTTGAAATTTGGCATTAAGGTTTTTGGTAGCAACCAAACAGAAAAATCGAAAATTTCAAAATTGTTAATTTTTAAAGGTTGTTTTTACCCCATTTGTACATTTCAGTTTAATAATTTTTATCTTGGAAACTATAAGTCATAGGTACATTCTGTCACAGAATTTTTTGTAGCAAATTTTGTCCTCTACCTGAATAAATGTTTTAATTGATGCCTTACAGATCATTTAAGGACTTGGGAATGTAAAATACAATTATTATGCCATTATTACACTTTAATAATTTTAATCTCAGAAATTATGTTGTAGATATGTGGTGTCACAAACTTTTTTGTAGCAAATGTTGTCCTCTACCTGAATAAATTTTTTAATTGATATCTTATAGATCATATAAGGGCTAGTGAGTGCAAAATACGATTTTGCAGATGTCATCATGCTATCAAGGTCACAATGGAGTCTAAATGCACATTGTGGAAAACAAGCACGCATCATGCTCAGTGGTATATAATGATTATGTTAATGGGTGAGGATGAGACTTAGTGGAATTCCATAATCAAGTAAAATTAACAATATGAGAAAGTATTTTTAATGAAAAACATTGCTAATTTCCACTTATAAATGTGTAATATGAACAGTTTCGGTGAATAATAAGGAAGAGGTGAGGTGAGAATAGGGGGGAAGAAGGAGGGGATTGGTTAAAGGAGAGAAAGGGGGGAGGTGGACGAAAATTGGAGTCAACAGTGAATAGTGGGTGGGGAAGGTGAGGAAGGGGAAGTCATGAACAGAAGATAGAGAGCACTATGGGATGGGAGAAGATTGAACATTGTTTTGGGAAAAGACTGTACTAGGTGGGGGAGGAAACACTCACATGAGTAGCAGAGAATAAGAGGGAAACTGGTGAATGTTAACTAAAAGTATCTCGAGATTAATTTTATGTATAATTTCAATTTTCTCAAGAACATTTAATCTGGAATCTTTTTCCGCTAAATGTAAGATTTTGGGAGTAAAGGAGAAAGAATGATTGCAGATGAGTAAATTTTTTGAGAAATGAGAATTGAAAGAACCTGATTTGAAACACCTATAGTGTTCACTCCCTCTGATTTGAAAATTTCTGCTCATTTGTAGGAGATTACAATACAATGCACTCCCAGTTTGTAAGTTTTGTACTGCGTTCTGCTGAACTCCAAAAAACTGTGGATGTTCAAAGGACAGTTTCCATTGAAGACAAAAGAGGAAGCTGGGATAAGGGACATGGCAATTTTTGTTGTGAGATTCTATTTGAAGGCGTGGTTTCAAGCTGCACTTCCAACTGCTGTGCCTTTAAATGACCTGATGCTGTTGAAGAACCTCCAACAGTACAAGACTACAAACTCAATAGTTGCCAATGCTGCTCTGAAGAAGCTTGCTCATCATCTGTGGTACCTCAGTGAAGAGCTGGTTGCCCTTGCTTTCATTGATAAAAAAGTATCAATAGATACAAAAGGCAAATTGATTCAAGCTCTCCAAAATGATGGTAATGAGGACCACTCAAAGAGAGTGACTGTCGATCTGGATAGCATCTTGGAGAAAAATTTGGACTATTTTGTGTCAGCCAACACTTTGAGGTTTTTCAACATACTTGGTCTTGACTCGAAATTCACAGAATTAGATCCCAAACTCGGGGCTTCTGGTGGGAACTACATTGCCACAGAAAAGTGCATCAGGTCCATCAATTGCATTAATGATATGGCAGAATGCGGAGTTGCCCTGATCGAGGAATACAATCGATTACACACCCAGGGTGAACAGCAAAAGCAATTTCTTCTGCAGGTTGTCAGTGATCATCGGAGGAGATATCCAGACTTTGCAAAGGGAACACTTGCCACAAACAATTAATATACCACTGTGTCAGTATTGTTATGTTCATCATGTGACAATGTAGCATGGAAATTACCAACTCTAAATTTTATATGCTTTGTACTGTATTGCATCTTGTTTAAAATAAAGAAAACTTAATGTTTCAAACTTTGGTAGCAACCTCTAAATTTCATCTAAAATTTACCAAATTTTGGGAATATAATTTTTTTAAAAAAATATTGGAACAAGATAGGCTGGTGCCCCTATTCAAAATAAAATGTTTGTTTTCCACCCCATTATAAGGACCATCCTTATATATATATATCCCCGGGGCCTCGCCAACCTGAAGTCGTCCGATTGGTGAGTGTTCACTGGGTTTCCTCATCCCAACACCTTGTTGCCATCCATATATCCATTTTACCTTTCCTTTTCCGTAAGCTGATATATATATATATATATATATATATATATATATATATATATATATATATATATATATATATATATATATATATAACATTTAAAAAAAACATCACCTTGCCCGGATAAGGGTTACTATGTAATCTGAGGTTTACTTTGTTGTAAAATGCCGGCCTGATTCATTCTTTGTGATATTAGCAAAATTTTAAGATAAATGGTCCATGAAAAACAATTTGTGCCAACGAGATTTTTTGACAGTTGGAGGATGGCAAGAATTTAAAGAGCTGATGGCCATGTTAATTTGTTTTTGACAGCAATTTTGAAATAAAAATTGGGGAATAACCATTTTTTCAGCAATATATGAGATAGTATTTAATTATAAGGAAATGTTTTCTGGGAATATAGGAATATTTAAGTCTATTGAGTAAAGAATGGAAGGCTGTGTGCTTGTGAGAGTAATGATGATTGGAGGAAGCAGGTGTAACATGATTGGTGTAGGCGGGTTTACAGTAGAAGGAGATATTAATTTTGCTATTAAAAGTTAAAGAAAGGTCAAGGAAATTGAGCTTATTAGTTTCTAGTTCAAAGGAAATTTGATGGAAGGATGAAGTGAATTCATGACGTTTAGAAACAAATCCAATTGCCTTGTAGTGCCTGTCCAAATACAAAAGATATCATCTATATACCTAAACCACAAAAAAACATAATTTACAAAAGGTGAATTCAATTTGAAGAGTTTATGCTCTAAACTGTCCATAAAAATATCCGCTAAGAGAGGAGAAATAGGAGAGTCCGTTGCTAGGCCTCTACTTCGTTTGTAAAAATCACCATTAAACAAGAAATAATTAAAATCTACATAATTTTACAAGAGAACGAAAATCATTAACAAAAAGTCTGTCTATATTGGTGGAAACAAGGAGTTCTTCCATCTTCTGTACTGCTTCATTAGCTGAAACACTCATGAACAGGTTTACTACATCGGATGAAACAAGCTTCGAAGTCGGTGGTAGAGTCAAATCAAATTTGGCTCCATTAAGAAATGGGAGGAGGGTCTTGTGTTGGGTGGTCCAGGAGTTTTCCGAGTGAAGAGAGTCTGTGATTGTGGGCGATGTTTGTGTAGAAAGATCAGACGTTAATAGTGGCCAAAATGGTATTAGGTGGGAGAGGAGAGAGGTGTTTGAGGGGTTGGAGGAAGTGGTTAGTGTCTTGGATGAAGGATGGGAATTGACAGATGAGAGATTGTAGGTGGGAGTCCATGAATGCAGAGATGCATTCTGTGGGGGAATTAAAGCTCGCAACAATGGGGTGGCCACGGATATTGGGTTTATGAATTTTTGGGAGAAGGTAGAATGTGGGTGTGCGGTGCTTGTTGGGGATCATTATTGTGATGGTAGAATCAGGAAACCCTTCTTGTTTACCTGAGGAGTGAAGGTAGGATGATATTTGGGAGGAGTAGTGGTTTGTTCTTGAATCAGCTTTAAAGATAAGTTTATTTTTACATCATTTATTATGGCCAAAATATAGTTATATTTTTGAGCCAGGATCCAATCCCTCCTTTTTCCCATAAGCCCTTAGATTCAGTCATTGTGGTTTCCATCTTTGCAGTATTCTTAGGAACATATCTCTTGCAAAGGTTGAGGGTCTATGTATTAACAGGCCTGGACAAGTCTGGTCTAAATCTAGGAACCACTTCCAAAATCTAGATGCCAGGATAGATTTCAATGTGATGCGATTTATATTCAGGGTTATTAGGCATTCTTTACCAGCAAAGTGATAGTAGCGGAATGCCTTATGGGAATGTTGCCTTCCGTCCAGCCGCATGTTTACTCTCCGTAACTACTGGGTGGATTTTAATTAAATTAAGTATTAGTGATCCTTATTAAAATTTATTGACAAAATGTGATTTTGACCTGCATCCATCAATTAGAACTTCCACTTTATATAAGCACTTAAATAAAGGTATCCTTGTATCTCATTAAATGGCATCTGTCAAGCCACAATTAAATACAATATTTTTCTCTCCCTAGCCCTTACATGAACTGTAAGATGTAGATTAAAAAATTTATTCGGATAGAGGACAACATTTACCACAAAAAAATCTGTGAGACCACTTAATTACAACATTGTTTTGGAGAAAAAATATGAGAACCGCCCAATCTTTCATTATCGTTTTATATGCATTTCCCATAAAGAACGACTTTGAAATCTCTGTGTATTCCATTTATGGAGTATACTTTTCCTATTTGTTTAAATCTGTATACATCATATATAAACCATACATGCAATGTAAAAAACATTGCCTATTTAGTAACTCTACTGCAATGATAAAAAATAAAAGAATAAGTCACCACTAAGCAATTTTTAGTTACCAATGGAGGCCAGATGCCTGGGTTTGTCCAGCCCTTGTTATTAATTTCCAAACCTTTTGCTCTTACCCTTGCAGATGAATAATATATGACTAGTGATGAACTGTATATTATAAAAATGTTTTTTTTTTTTAAATTCTCACCAATTTTATTGTAAAGCTCAGGCATATAGAGTTCAGTCTTCTCACGGCAAAACATGTGATACTCAGCCTGCTCACAAATAGGTGTAACACAGTTGAACTGTCGGCAGTTAGTATAGGCTTCCATCACTTCAACAGGCGTCCATCGAGCAGTGCCCCAGTACATTGCCCAACCTTGACTGATGACGTGGTTCATTGCCCTTACAACTTCTGTTATTTTGAAGGAAAAGGAGAAAGAGTCATTAATATCTGTAGTGTATATATATATATATATATATATATATATATATATATATATATATATATATATATATATATATATATCAGCTAATGTTGTACTCATTTAAAGCAATGGGACTTTCTATAAATGTATTTGCATAAAGCAGGAAGGATTACTTCTGCCATAGAAAGCCTGAAGGATAGGCAATTCAACCTGTAGCCAAATTTCTTCTAAATTTCTAGTTTATTTAAATAAGCATGGATAAGACTTGAAAATGTATTTCCTTAATTTCAGAGAAATTGAGAATGTAAATGGCAAAATGTGTGATAGATGTAAGCAAGTCTTTTACCACTTTATAATAATAAAGTAGAAAAATTAAAGAATTTTATATTGAAATTCAATGACATATCTTCAAACCTATAAAAAAAGTTTTCTTATAGTGCTATAGTAACATTAAGCTTGTAACCATCAAATTATATTGTTTGAAACAGGGATATATTAAAAATTTAACCGTATATATAAATGAGTTTCATTTTCACATTATTACAATTATTTCGCAGTATAACAGATGACATAAATGTTAAATTTTATGTTGATATGGCATTAATGTGTTTGCTAAACTTGATGGCACTCATTTTTACAGTTGCTGTTAAATAAAGCATAACTTACCCTCCATCGGACACATGGGATCTGCTCTGTGGACAATAACAACATCAATGTATCCGAGTTGTAAGCGAGCCAAAGATGCTCTCACTGATTCAATCACATGCTTTCTGGACAGTCCCCTTTCCTCTGACCTGGGAAGAATGAGGTGAGTCAGAATATCCATCTGTTAATTTCAAGGATATTGCGTAGCACTCATTGACATAATAATTTCACTTAACTATAATTACCAACTCGTATTGGATAATGCACCCATATATGAGGAGGGATCAACAAGTAACCAGACTTTTGTTCCTGATATTTCAAATTAGATGCTAGCTGAAACATTGAATGTGAAAAGTGTCTATGTATGTCCTGTTCTGTTTGTACTCCTAAAAAAGCATCTCAGAGAGTTATGTTTAAAAAATGACGATGACATTATTGCAGCCATCAAAGACTGGTTTGTATTGCAGGGCACAACCTACTAATACAAAGGCATAGACAATCTTTTATTGGTTGCTCTGTTGAAAAATTATGTACCTATGTCACTGAGAACTGTGTTAGTTTTATTAAGGTCAAGCAATAAATTTGGAAAATGTAGTTAAATTCTGGTCATTTATTGATCCACCCTCATATGAGTATATTATACAGGATGAACCTCACTAATCTGGACTAGAGTATTTTTTGAACCACTGGTGGTTAGTATATAATGATTGTACTGTTACTGCATCTGCTATTTAAGTCCCAATGTTTTTATCACATGAATTTTAGTAAAGCATGGGATGACAAAATAACAAAAAATTAATGTAAAAATAAACAACAGTACAGGTATCTATTATTTATTTACATAAAATGCTACCACAGTTCTGCTTTCAAAGTGAAGGAGGTAATAACAGATAACTGAAATTAAGTTACATCTGGTATATTGGCTGTAGAAATATGTGAGTGATTGGTTGAAGACACATCTGAGGCTTTGATTGTAAACACATCTGTCTTCATTGGAGATACATCGGGGATAGATACAGTTGAGGCTATTGAACCAGTGGATTATGATTTCCTCTTTTTTTTTGTTAATTTCTCATAAGAATCTTGGAGCCTTGCTTGCCTCATGTATTTAAGTTTTTCTCTGATTAGCTTCCCCTGTAGCATGTAGACATTCATTATTTCTTGTTCTGAGATAAAAATACATTGCTCGAGCCTTTATATCAATTAAATGTATAACTGAATGCATCTATCAATGGAAATTCTCTCTTCAACTACACTGGCATCATCATCACTCTCACCTTTTTAGCATGTTTTCTTAAAAGAAAAAAAAAACATGCTTATGTGATCACTCTGTCTGCACATTCATCTATGGACAGTCAACTTTTGTTTTACAGGATATTTGGAAAATTCTTTTTGAATTAGATAGCTTTTATTGATTTATGAATTTTTCACTGGTTGTATTTTACAAATAGTTCATGGATTTTCTGCTAGATGGCTTCAAATTTGGAATATTCAAAACTTTGATATGGTTTTGTAGCCAATCACCTGGAGATATACCATATTTATCTGAATCTAAGACAAGGTTTTTTGCCAAATTTCAGCTTGTGAAAATTGAGGGCCGTCTTAAATTCAAGTGCAAAGTAGAGTTAAATGTTTAGTCGATGTTTTTACAACAATGAAACAAGATAAAATAATTTTATCAACTGAAATTTTTCATTGTGTACTTATGATCTGGTTTTCAATTAATACAGTATTAATTTTTGCAATTACATTTAAAAAATTATTATATTATTTTTTCTTAAAAGAATAAGAAATAACAAACCTTTTCAATCAATGAACAAACTATACCTATACTCAACAAGATTGGAAAGGTGTACTACATGTCGGAGTACACAGACTTTGAGATTTAACGTGTTCTCAATATCTTCCCACAGATGAGAATTGAACGAGAAGCAAGTGAGGTATGTTGTAAAATACATGTAGGCCTTCATGTAAAGTAGTCATAATTATTGTCTGCTTTTAACGAAAATTGGAATCGGTCAATTAATTTTAACAAAACTTCTCAATACCAAATTTCATCACAATACGTCAAGCGGTTCCTGAGTTGAAACAAAGGAACATTGTAAACTACATGTAGATCTTCATGTAAAGTGGTCGTCATTGTTGTCCAATGTTAACCAAAATTGGAATCAGTTGACCAATTTTAGTAAATTAGTAAATTACCTTTTGAGTTAAATATGCAATACTGATGAAACTCCAGTCTTCTTCTACATGCCATCTAATTAGAATGCCAAGGAAAACAAGAATGGAAAGGTGTACTCCATGTCTGCATACACAGAGTTTCCAAATGCTTTCTTTGAGATTTCACAATGCTGAATGTTATAAATTTTTGTTAAGTTTTTTTTAGGTACTTGAAGAATAGTACTTAATGTCATTATGCTTACTTCATAAGGTATTTGTTTACTATAACCTACATTAAAATTTATTATTACAATCGAGGAAAAAATGTTTGGTTGGCTGTTTTGCATATTATTTGCTCCGTTTGCCTATATTTGGAGAAGTCCTCACATTGTTGTCTTTTCTGCTCAGCAATCATTTGTTTTCTTTCCTCCTGCCACATATTTCTGCCAAATTATAAAGTTGTAACACATCTAGAAGAGAAATAATATTGATCTAATTGTTCAAATTTAAAAAAATTTTATTGGCTGCAATAACAACTTCATGGAGATTTTCAAATGTGTATTTGTGCATTTTCACTAATCTCTAAAAAGGTGAAAATTTTCAGCCCCCTAGTTCGTCTCTAATTACCTATACATTTATCTATTTGTTTAAACTTGAAGAATTTTTAACAGCCAAATCAATTAAAATATAAGAATTTATATAATCCCCATTTGGTTATTTCACAAATTCTACCTTTACAAAAAATTTCTGCTTTGTGGCACATTCAGAAATACATAAACATTAAATATTTGTTTAAATGTTTGCAAATTTTTAGAAGCTGCATTATATAACTTTTTTGAAATTTTCCATTTTCTAGTCGGTTATGCATATAGTCCTACCCAGAAAATTTTCAAGTCTCCAACTTATCTGGAAGTGCCTAAACATTAGTATCCTTCTATTGGTATCCTCCTATCTGTACTTTATGACGTCATCATGTGCTTACATCGTCTTAAGTATGTAACGTCATAAAATAGGCTGAAAGACCCAGAAGAACAATTTAATCCAGGGCACTGATATAGCTCATTAATTCTCTTTTAAAAGCATTGGTCTGGTCACCATGCAAATTTCCCATTGTTGAGATCCGAAAAAAACTCCTTTTTTAGGATAAAAAACATATATTTGTGCAAATAATGCATGTATTCAAACTCTGTTGTCACAAATAAGAAGCTACCATCTTTCAGCCATCTGATAGTTTAAGTCCAGAATTCAAATCTTGATGGTAAATAATTATAAAAAGCAAATATATAAACCTCTGCACCGATTTACGTGCTTTTCTTATGGGACAAAAACGGGGCCAAAACATGAATTTTCCCAATTTCAGATTTTTCTGTTTGGCCATTGGGTACAACCTCTGGAAAAAATCCGAAATTCCAGAAAATGTTATATTTAAAGGGTATTTTTGACCCCAATGTCCAATTTTAAACACCCATAAGAAAAGCATTGAAAACTTTGCAGGGCTATATAAAATTGCTTTTTAAAATTATTTACAATTAAGATACAAAATCAGGACATGCACCATACTGTGGATGAAAGAATGAAGTATATTTTTCTTGAAGACAAAAATCAAATCCATGCTGAATTTGCATAAAAATTTGATTTTAACCATAAAATTATGAAAAGTTTTTCAGTTTTCAACAATGAAAAATATTAACTACCATTGCAACAACTCCAATGCCTTTCAATGGAAATTGATTTTCCATACTTCAAGAACATTGATTTAATGCAGGGGTCGGCAACCTATGGCCCGCGGGCCACGTGCGGCCCTCGAGAATGCTTTATGCGGTCCGCAAAGCTGTAATGAAAAAGTGCTCAGGAAAATTTCTCATGGGCAATTTTATATTTTTTGAGTAAAATTATGGTCTCAAAGCCTTTTCTGGTGAAGTTTTAACGCTAGTAAATTACGTAGACTTGATTTTGTTCATATGAAATCACAGAATCTCTAGAAATCTTCTGATTTATTCGCTCATCCGGCCCGCCAAGGCTTTCTTGACTCCCAATGGGGCCCTCCGAAACATTCACAACTGCAAATGTGGCCCGCCATGCAGAAAAGGTTGCCGACCCCTGATTTAATGCTTAGACTGCATTATAATCCATTTGATTTCAGCCAACAAAGTATACATATGATGACATAATTTTAAATTAATTTTTTTATCCGGATACATACTAAAAGGCACGGATGATGATGCAATAACTCTAACACAAAAATATCTTAATTTTTACCTAATTTTTATTGTAACATATAGGCTATTGTGTTAATGATGATTATAGTTATTGCTGAAAAAGGGCAATCTGAGCGATGAAACCTGAAATTCGAAAACTTGGACAGGAGACGATTGTCAGAGAATTTAGACATTCTGGATAGTTGCCTTAATTTTGCAGAAAATGAAGACAATTATCTTATTTAAATGGACTCGGTGTAGTTCAAATGCTGCCGTGTTGGTTTAGTTATGAGTTTAGATCTAGGTTTATGGTGATTTTTTAAGTGCTTGCAGTATGCAAGCACCAAAAACTCATATTATATAACATTATTAATTATATTCTTCCTTCTTGCATTACTTAATTAATTTTGTACTTGGTGTTTTTTTGTGAAGCAGTACACAGTGTTGGTATTTTTTGAATATTTTAAAAACTACTTTCTATAACTTGCTTTGCTTTGCTGAAATACAAGATGATATCTTCCTTTAATGATAAATATTATCCAATTGTATTATTTTGTATAAATCCTGCTTGAATTATGCAATATAATGTATTGACCTATTTATAGGATGCTGGGGTCATATGGTATCAGTAGGGACATTCTGTACTAGGAATGCTTAGAGTGTAGTCATTTTTAGTGTGTGCAAAGTTAGAAGATCTTTTGTGTAAAAAGTGAGTTTTAAGTTATTTCGTCAGTTTTATACGTATTACATATAATGTATATACATTTACAGTAGGTCCTTGTTTATCGTAGTTGCTTTGGCTAACATAGTACATGTGGGTGCCATTTTCGGCCAATCCGAACTGTTCTTGTTGGACTCAGCCAATCTGCTGCTGAGTTTGTTTACATTCTTTGTTTGGCTTATATTATGTTTAAACATGTAATTTATATACTTGTTCCTTGTTTAAATACTTTAATTGTGTGTAAAAAACCTAAGAAAAAGGTAAGTTTCCAGGTCCCATTCACCAATTAGGCCTTTTAACTTGTAAGTTCAAACTTCAGCTTACGAAAATTTCGGCTAATGTAGCTCGGCACAGAATGCATTAACTACATTAACTGAGACCCTACTGTATTACATAATATACAATATGATTACAATGGGATGTGTTGGTCAGTAGAAGACAATTTGGGTGTAAAAATACAATGGTATGGAAAGCCATAACTCGAAACATATATACAATTGAAGTCTGTTTTAAATTTTGCTGACAGCAACAAAATTTATAAAGATGACAAAGTATATAAGGTTAGACTTTTGATTGAAATAATTACCTGCTCTTTTTAAAAAATGGGGAGTATATTTATTTCTCTTTCTCCATCTGCAACAACTTCCACAATGCGCCACCAGACTGCACCCCTGACTGACTGTTATGCTATTTTTAACAAACTTTCTCCGAGTTCAACTCCAGTAGATAATTTCTATTTCCCATAAGATAACATGTAAAAATTGATTTTTGGACTTAAAGGCTTTTACTCTTTTGCAAATTAAAATTAGAAAGAATTGACCTATGATCTTTGGACCTAGACCGTTTTAAAGAAAAATAAACAAAGTTTTTATTCTTATCATTGCATTATGCCTACAATACAAAATCACTCAAGTTCTACATTTAAATAATATTTATTTGAAAAATTTAAGCTTTTTAATGATATGTTGCCTTGGTGACCGTGTCATAGTAAAACCTTGAGATTGTATTGCTTCCCTAATCCTTATAATCTATGCATAAAGAATGCGTGCTTTGAATGCTTTAATATGAGAGAGAGAGAGGGAGAGAAACAAAATTAAATGTTACATTGATTAAAAATAATTTTGGGCATGTAAGAATTGTATAGCATTATGTATTTCTTTGTCAAACAATTTCCATTCTCCCAAAACTATTTTTACTCTCTGGAACACTCAATTATGTGAATTTTATATTTATTGCTTATTTTTTAGTGCATATAAAACTTAGTTTAATTAATTTTTATTTCAATTTTAACTTAATACTTAATTCACGCA
Organism: Tanypteryx hageni; assembly: GCA_028673005.1. Classification (NCBI taxonomy): domain Eukaryota; kingdom Metazoa; phylum Arthropoda; class Insecta; order Odonata; family Petaluridae; genus Tanypteryx; species Tanypteryx hageni. Next base: position 56,572,598 of record CM054115.1, on the reverse strand, counting down.
TACTCGTCATATTTTATGGACAATTACGCTAGTTCAAATTATTTCCCCGTGGATGAAATGATTGTTAAATACTATGACCATTAAAGAATGAAACTATTCATTTGCGGTAAACCAATTAGATTCGGGCACAAATTCTGGGCATTCTATGGAGCTAATGGTTATTGCTATCATTTAATATTTTACACAGGTAAAGAAACAACCTCTAAAAGACCAGGGTTGAATTTAGGTTCACGAGTAGTAACGGAATTGCTTACATTTGTTGAAGATCAATAAGGTCATGTCATCTTTTTTGACAAATTTTTACAAGTCAGAGACCTGACAAATTTGAAAAATGTTGGGTTTTGGGCTAGCAGAACAGTCTATGAAAACAGAATTGAAAAATCCTTTGAAATCGAGTAATGATCGATCCAAATGTGAAAAAGGTTAATATGATTTTAGATTCGATAAAAATGATGAATTGTTATTTCTAAAATTGAACGATAATAGGTCATAGAAACAAATTATGATAGTATGAATCCAGGGTTTTTCAAAGTCTGGGCCACAGCCCAATGGTGGGCCGCGAAATGTTGAAAATGGGCCACAAGTCCTTCACCCACAAAGCATATAGTGCCTAGATGGGTAAAATGGTTATTACCAAATTAGCCGAATACCTTCCTTACAAAATTTCCCACATATTCCCGCTGTTAGGGCACATGTCCTGTCTTTCTCAAAAACTGACTTACTGTAGCACCATCTGCTTCCTCACTAATTATTTTCCTGGAAAATGCAAAGCGTATTTTCCGAAGTTTTATTCTCGAAAATTTTATATATATATCATAGGATACATTGCCTTGAAGGTATTTCCAGAAACTAATCTTTAGTTAATTACAACTAATACAGAATGGAGAAACCTCTTAATAACCATAAAAATAATAAAATGGAAGCACTTACATGCCAGTTTATGAAAAATTACTCCATGCCAGGGACCTAGCACATGCAATCTCACACACACTCTCCGGGTTTAGGGGAAACTACTCCATGCCAAGGATTCTTTTTCTCATGCATGCACAAAACATAAAATCTTTTAGTTATCACATGGAACACTTTGATGACACTGATATTGTCCAAAACTTGTCTCAAGGAACATTTTATAAACAAGAACTCAATGTCTTGTGCAAAGGACTTAACTTTTGTCTCCCTCACAAAGAACCTACTTTGGATTATATTATACGCATTGAATCATCCATTAAAAACCTGAATGATACAACCAAAAAATCATGTAAGAGCTGTTTAAAAAATACAATGAACATAATTTAAAAAACAACTATAAATCACCTTCCCAGTCCCGATTACAAACTCATCAAAAATAATACCCTGTTTAATGCTACCCCGTACAATGCTGATTCGTTATAACACTCTTTGTTCTCGGACCAATTTATACTTTCTCCATATGTTTTTGTGAGCGGTCTAATTCAAGAACTAATTACCGGATCATCATCAAATTTCATATTTAACATTTTTATTGTAAGGGGAAGAGCTGATTAGTTATTGGTTAAAATCGGTTCACCAGAAGTGGAGGTTTACTCATGTAATTTTTAGCATTTTTTCATTTTAACCTTTACAATGACTATCAACAAGTCACAGGGACAGACTTTTGATAGAATCTGCTTATACCTTCCGAAATCTGTATTCAGTCACAGGCAACTATATGCTGCTCTCTCAAGAGCTCGATCATTGGACTTGTTAAGTGTTGTATCTGAGAAGAACGAGATTGTTAATTGTGATGAGATTGTTAATTGTGTTTACAATGAAATATATGAATAAATAAATAAAATGAGTTTATATTTAATTAATAACCTTTAAGATCTGCTAGAACTGCATATGTTACAGCTATTATGTAAAAATTTACCGGACCCTAATATACTACTTAACATTTTTTCTATTACGTGCCCCCCCATTGATTTTTTCTGGATCTGCCATTGTATGAGGGTGGTTCAAATGAAAACTGCAAAAGTGAAAAGAAAAATGTTTTATTAAAACCTTGACAAAATACTCATTTACTTTTCAACATAGTCCCATCCTCTTGCAATGCACATATGCCATCACGAAACCAACACACGCATTCCGTCGGAGAAGAACTTTCTTGGTTACTTGATCAGCTAATCATGCACCGCATTTTTAAGATCACAGTTGGAACAAAAGTGTTTCCCTCATAATGCCTCTTTGAGTGGGCCAAAAAGATGAAAATCACTTGGAGCCAAGTCTGGGGAATAAGGGGATATCACTTTAAAATGCAGATCCTGAATGGTTTCAAGAGTCGCACGGGCATTATGAGGATGGGCATTGGCTTGTTGCAAACAAACCCCTTTTCAGATGAGTCCCCGATGTTTGGACAGGATTGCAGCCTTCAGTCCATTCTTAAGAAGATCGTGGTAAGAATCACTATTGACAGTTGTCCCTTTTTTCATGTAACTCTCCAAAATTGCTTCATTTTTGTCCCAAAATGCAATCAATATCACTTTCCCTGCGTATAGTGTCGCTTTGAATTTTTTTGGCTTTGGCAAGCTTGGATGCCACCATTCTTTACTTGCTTGCTTACTCTCAGGCTGAAAGTGATTGACCCATGTCTCATCCCTGGTCACTATGCAGTTCAAGAAATCTTCCTCTTCAGCTTCATACCGAGAGAGTAGCACAGAGCAGGCATCAACATGTTGTTGCTTCAGGTTTTCAGTGAGTTGCTGGGGCACCCACCTCGCACAAACTTCATTGAATCCAAGCTCTTTGTGGACAATATTGTGAACAGATCCAACATGGATGTTCAATTTCTGACTGATTTCTTTCACTTGAATGTGACGGTTTTCGCGATTGAGCCTATCAACGGCAGAAATGTTCTCCGATGTGACTATGCGATCAGCCTGGCCTGGCTGAGCAGTGTCTTGTACAACATTTTAAAACTTTTTAATCCATTTATACACTCTCCTCTGTGATAAACAGTTATTTCCACACACATTAACCATCCTCCTTTGTATTTCAATTGGTTTCACTCCTTCTGCATTCAAAAACATATCACTGATCTCAACCCCAATTTTGTGCAATGTTCTATATGAGATGCCATATTTATATGACAAGGGGTACCAAATACCACCAAATATCCCACCAAAATAATAATAACAATAATAACAAAAATAACAAACAACAACAATAGCAATAACAATAATAATAGGATTTCATACTTCTTCCCACTTTCTTTTCCCTTTTGCTGTTTTCATTTGAACCACCCTCGTATCATGCAGCTATCAAAATTCTAAAGATTATTGCATGGGGCTCCAAGGGTAGAAGTTTGGCCACCCCTGTGCTAGATTAAGCTATCAGCTTTTGATTAATTATATTTTCTTGCAAATTAATATCAGATTAGCTTTTATACTAATAGGAATATTAAAATCTTAGACGAATAATTTGCTAGAATGCTCCTTATTTTGGAAAGGCTGGTATTTAATGATGTTTTGATTTTGCAAAAAATACAATACAATGCAAAGAGATTCTCTGGAAAAGCCTATAATGCAAGTATAGTTGCAGTATAACAAGTTAGATATGGATGGGCATCTGCTGGAACCTTTTCAGGGAGGAGCAAGGTGATAGGCAAGCTCTCACAGTCAGGTTTGGTGAGCTTAATATTTTAGTGGTTTGTTCCAAGCATATTGCAAGGGGTCTTCCACATGCTTGCCTGACCTCAGAAAAATAATCGCGTTGATCCCCTGACCTAAGCAGACATCAATGGCCCTTGATCCAGAGGGGGACAACTGCCCCCCCCCCTTTCTTGCCCCCTCCCCTCAGCAGACACCCATCTAGAGTGCATGCTGTTTTGTAAGCAGACAACACAATGATTAGATTGAATTTTGAGTGAAAATAAAATATTTTGAGTTTATAATAAATCAAATATCTATTTGTGTCAATGAATATAAAAAATTGCATTTGGATGCTCGGTCATGCAAAAGTTGTAAATTTGTCTCTTTAATAAAATGGAATTTTTTTTATTAGGCTGTAGAAAACAGTTTAATTTTCTAGGAAAGATTATAGGCCGAAAGTCAAAGCATCAATTACTATTTCGTAAGTAGCTCTCGTAGTGACGCAATATTCGCCATTCGCTTGTAACCTTTTCCGTCAACTCCTGTATAAAGTTTCAAAAATGTTTCTCTACTTCCGCGATAACCGAGCCAATTTGCTTAAATTTGTTTCGCTTCTATCTGAAACTCGTTCTCCCTTTTAATATTGAAAAGTCGTTGTAAGAGTTGGAGGGAGAGGCACGGATGACGTCCCATCTCCGGCTCCCTACACCTCGTGTCCTTCATCTTCGTGCCTCTCCCTCCAACTCTCCCACCGCTCACCAACTTCTGCCTTTCCTCTAGCTTTTCAATTCTTACTCTCTACTACTTTACTCCCATTTGTATCTTATTCTATCATTGCCGAAACTCTTCCGCATATAGGCATTAATTAAGCCGCATTTATTTATTTTCTTCAACATTTACCTCTATCTCTTTCTTTTGTAGATAGCCCGTCCCTTAACCCTCTTATCGTCTGTACCCCCACTCAGACTTATGCCATCCAACTTGCTTCTGTCATTTCACTTTTTCTCTAATATTTTCTTTCTCGTTATCAACTCTCTCTTTCTGCCCTTTTTCTCGTTTTCCCTCAGTCCACCACCATTCTTCTCTCTTTTCTTCTGTCACCGCATCCTTTTCCATTTGCCCGTTCCGCATTTATTATTTGCCAATTAACAAATGAAGTATTTGAACTGCTCTTCGGCAGTAAAAATTTCAAAATATGTCTTCCCTTATAAGGAGAGTTACTTTTAGTATTGTGATGGTCATATGCATGGATCATCAGCACGAAAGTACTGCCGATAGAATTTGTAAGACTAAGTCGAATCACTTACAATTAATCGCAGCAAGTGTTAAATGTTCTTAACAACCTAAAATAAGATCCATTCAAAAATATATAAACACGAACGCATTTTGAAATAATCAAGGCAGACTACATTGGTCAACTATACCAGAGTAACCTTTATCAGATGTAATAGAATTAAAAAATTAAATTGTGAATTTCATAGGCTACTTTTTTGATAGGCCAAAATTAGAAAATTCGTATTCAGGAGAGGTTCGAGTTCAAGACTTAAAAGATTCAAAAATTCGCAGTCGCATTTATTTGTGGCCCTAAAACGATTTATGAATTTTTATTGGCATTATCGTCTGTAACTCCAATACTAACGGAAGACAAAAACTACCAAGGAACAGAAAAATCTCTGAAATTCGTGTTATTGTATATTCTCGAATTTTAGTGTAGTTAATCAACCGAAATTAATTTTTAGTCTCGCCCGTTGATCCTTACTTGGCGTTCCAGTAAATCTTGGTGGTGACCACGAACGATGCTCTCTTCCACCCCCTTCTGTGTAGTATCCTCCCCAGCTGTACCTCCGCCCTTGGACCCGAGTGCGGCGCTTCGGACACGTCGAATACGTTAATGCCGCTCTCGTATGCAAGCCTAACCACTTCCTCCGCTGCCTCCTCGCTCACCCCGCTGCCGAACGTCACCCACGTGCCTGGAAATGGGAAAAAGAATGGAAAAATTGTCATGTTCGGCATCATGAATTTCTCTCTGTAGCAATAAAAATCCGTAAGATATAGGTTATGAGATTACATAAATTAGAGAGGACGTCTTGTGGAATATACATATTGCAACTTTGCTGATTAACGTTTGATCAAAGTAGATTTATATCTTATGAATTTTTCATTCTTTTAAGTTTATGGATATTGAGAGCGAATCACGTCTTTCCTCACCACTTGTATGTTGTGATTTAGACCACAGGTTCTTAAACTTTTTTCATCCGCGACCCCTTTTCATAAGACGAAATTATTAGCGACCCCTGGCAGTACTAGTTAAGTTGGGTTTTTTATACTCGAGTATAATTCGTGTAATCATGCTTGACGACGTTTATTTCTGCAATAAACTAAACAAATATAGAATGAAAGGTTGTAGAGTGTAATAATTTCAATAGTTCTATAATAAATATTTAATTTACCCGCGTTTATCAATGTTTGCTTGACCCACAGTTTAAGAACCTGTGATTTAGACCATGGGTCTTCAAACTGCGGCCCGCAGACCATTTGCCTCCCTCTAGACCGTTTTATTCGGCCTGCGAAGTTATAATGAAAACACCTACCGTAAAATATAACAAACAGTTTCATTGATGTAATTGTTATTTGTATTTCTAAGTTGAAAATACGGTCATAAAACCTTGAATGTTACGATGTTAATGATAAGCAAGTAAGGAAAGAACTGACGAATCAGATTTTAAGGGAGGATAAAAAAAACTATAGGTATTTGTTTTAATACCACCAAATTTATTTTTTCCTTAACCTTAAAACTAATGTCTTATGAAAACTAAACAAACTTCAGATTTAGCGATTAAACTGCGCTATTATAATATTACACTATTTTCATTAGAAACTTAGCATAAAAAACAAAACGTAAAACCCAAAATGAAGGAATCAATCAAAAGTTATTAAAAACATACCTCACGCAGAGAAGCAAGGGGAGAGTATATATACACCCGGGACAGTAGGGAGGGGAAGAAAAGTAGGGGAGGGGGGAAGAAAAGTAGGGGAGGGGGGAAGAAATAATTACATTGTCGTAATGGGGGACTTTGGAAGTCCGCATGAATTACCGTTGACGATCGGCCTACTGAGGATGGAATCATTGATTCCGTATTACGTATCTAGGCATTCTTTTTAAAAAGAAGTACAATTTTAGTTTATTTGCTTGAGTGATTCGTACGCGTGTAAACAAGGGCCCCTGGGGTGGAGAAGTTCCCCTAAACCCGGAGTGTGTGAGATTGTGTGTGTGGAGTAATTTCTCCTAAACAGGTGTGTATTTGTGTACTTTTTTAATTTTTATGGTTATAATGAGGTTTATCCTTTTTCATTTTTATTATATGTTCGTATTTTAAAAATATTCAACTAAAAATAAACATTTCTTTAAAGTTTCATTTTTCGAGCTTTATTTGCAGCAAACATATTTATTGTGCCATTGAAATCTATATTTTTAGCAGTGTCGTATTCAATATATAATATAGCCAAACCAGAAAGTCTCTCTTGGTTCATTGATAACTGTAGGTAATTTTTGTTCAATTTTAGTTTACTAAAAGCAATGGCGGCCGGTGTTTGTTTCAACTGGTAGGGCCAACATATGTTGGAAAACTAAATTTATAATACAAAAGGTATTTAATTTTTTACTTACCGAAAAATGTACTGTAGTGAGTAGATGAAAAAAGTGTCTTGCAGCTAAAATGAGCGGTAAACTGTCTATTCGGCGATCTTTCTTGTTAGAAAATAAATCAATAACTTTTCTGTTGAAGCTATCTATGTTATTTACAAAAGTTTTTTCGCACAATATCATGCCTAAAGCACTTAGTCTTTTTTCTTTCATAGTATTCCTAAGAAAAGTCTTTATTCTTTTCATCATTGAAAAACACCGTTCTGCTTCTGATGTCGACATTGGTATCGTGATCATCACTTTTAAAAGCTTTATAGTCTCTTGAAATGTTTCTCACAAATCATCACCCAAAATTAGCAACAGAAATGGTACTGCATCAGAAACTGCTTTCAATTCCTCTCTTTCGTAAAAATCTTGAAGTTCACTCTTCAGTCTCTTTTTTTCCAAAAGAGGTTACTTTTCAATTATTTCACTGAGATACGTGTCAGGGAATTATTTGCTGTAATTATCAAATTCTTCGACCACAAATAGATTCGTAGCCACGAGGTGCCCAGTAAATTGAAATCTTTTATTTCTGTAATTATGGTGGGCGTAACAGTGGTCGAAATTAGCAAGTGGATGTCTTCTATCAGTTTCTGAACGCCATTTAAACGTCCACTCATAACAGAGGCACCATCAAAACTTTGCGCTATAAGTTTATTCGGACTGTCACCATTTAGGAGGTCGAGTTGTTTTAAAATACAATTTGCGATTGCACGAGCATCATGTCCGTCAGGATTAACAAAATTCCATAACCTTTCTACCGGTTTTCCTCCTACAATGTAACGTAATAAAACGACTAACTGAAATTGACATGACACGTCAGTAGTTTCATCGGCTATCAATGTCACATAATCAACCTATTGAATTTCTTTGCGGACTTCTTCGTGGTATACTTCTAACATGCATTCCAGCAACTCATTCTGTATAGTTTTAGACGTACCTTTAAACACAGCTGATTGACTAAGGTGAACTTTTAAGTCTGTATCTAACTCAGAACTAAACTGGATTAACTCGCGAAAAACTTCCTTATTTTGTGACTCATCCGATTCATCTCTCAATGCTAATTCTAATTCCCCACAAAAACGTATAAAATTTAAAATCAAATTTAATACGTAACTATTTTTATCTACTTGTTCCTTATGTTTAGATATAGCTAGCCGATACTGTGAGTTAAACTGACTTTGAATATTTGTTTTACACAGCAACGATAAACTGAAAACATTGTTCATATGTTGTTTAGATTTTTTGTGAGCCCTCTTTTTTCCCAAATGTATACCAAGTCCAAAATCCTGTTCCTCGACCCACTGATATCTCCTCGGAAAAGCTCGAGTGACGTCACCTCACAGTATAAACGCAAATAAATCAAGAGCGGTCGGTTCGATTTCGACAAATCTTTTGCCTTAATACTCGGCGCAAACTCTTGCAGGTTTTAAGTGGGAAGTTTTCTCTAGAAAAGGCATGCATGGTGTGAGCTATATAATTATTTTAAGAGGGGCAATAAAAGTGGTTCAATATCTATAAATACATGTAAAAATACAATTTTACTTTTTATTGTGGTAGCCCTGCTCTTTATCTTCGCTTTAAACATCTTGATTTTATTATGGTACGTTGTACAAGTCTATACAGAATTTAGTTGAAATTCGTTCAGGCAATTCCTTCTAAACCCGTAATTACTGAAAGAATTTAATTTGTAAGTGTGGCACCCTGTTTGGTTGATCCGCTTCAAATATGCTATTATGGTTTTGTATATACGATATGTATACATTACAAATTTTAAATTTTGTTAAAATTGATGTGAACAGTTCAACACAAATACTTGTAAAAGAGATTTTTACTACTTGTATTGTGGGAGCCCTGATTTCTATATCTACATTAAAAATATTTATTTTGTTTTTTTAATGTTGCACACCTTCATACTAAATTTCGTTGAAATCGGTTAAGCCAATTCCTTCCAAATTCATTGTTACCGAAAAGGTTTATTTTGAAATTGTGGCATCCCTGCTGTGTCGACCCGATCGAAATATACCATTTCGGTCCTATATTTATGTGAAGATTCTATGTAACAAATTTGGTTGAAATCGGTTCAGCCAATTCTTCCGATATATGCGTACGGACGGACATCACGATGAAAAGCACTAAAAAGACGCATATTTGAGTGTAAGGAAATACCCATCTTTCAGTCCCATTGTTAATGCAAGCCCATAAAAGTAACGACATTGTAGGTAGGAAATAATATTGCGGAAAAAGTAAACAGAAACGACTTTAATATTATAATTCAGAATAAAATAGGTTTTTTGATGTACTTTTCCATCTTGTTGAAAAATCGACGTTTATCGACGACTATTCATTTTCGTCGATTTTGAAATAAAAAAACTCGACGTTTATCGACGTCTTTCGATTTAAATCGAATCCCACAAGGCCTAGTAATAATTCATGAGTGAAAAATCTGGTGTGGCGAACACATGACTTTCTCCATAGGTAGTTAGTAATTTACGAGTTGGCGGCGCTGGAATCGCTGTCAATATTTACTAGAATTAATGGTTACAATAGAAGTAACTTTATAGTACATATAAATACTCTATATTGGCTCTGATTAAGTTTGGTTATATTCTTTGCTTTATGTATATGAATTACGTATATTGTCTATAAAGTTTTTCAAAATTTTAAATTAATAACTTATGTAATGTAGTGGGACCGTTTTCATTGTTTAGAATTTTATTTTTGAAAATGTAAAAGGCTTTCGCAAGCGTACATTAGATGAATGGAAACGCCTTTCAAAAAATTTTAATTTCCTAAATGTATGTTATCTTGAATCTCCAGACTTATGCAATACAGTTATATATAAATGATACGTTCATTGGAACAGTTTTAATTTGTCGTGTAGCAGTGGTTTCCAAACTGCGCATTGTTAACCTCATTGGCAGTGAATTGCCAAGCACACAGAGTTAATTTCGGGGCAAAGAGTTTAGTGAGATCAAATGTATATGCGTACGTATATGAGAAAGTTTGTGCAATGTATATTGCGCTGTTTATTTGAAAAGTATGCTTGCATCTGTATCAGACAAAGAGGGTAGCCGATCACTTACTGAAAAGTGCGACCAGGTCGATTACATTTCGTGGGTGTTATTTCCATACAAAAATGACCCTAATTCAACTATTTGAGAGATAATATTGCCTGCGGGAAAAGAACCATTTTATGGTAGAAAAATTTGCCAAAATGATAGATCGCAACGATTTCCTTCAACAAAATTTTACTAGAAGTAATTTTATCCGATTTTCACCGAGAATATAGTGAGCGTAAGACAGCCCACAGATTGTGTAAGAGATAATCGTGTCAACAAAGTTACTGATACTATAGTGAATTGATTTTGGGAAAATAAACTCCTTTAACGGAACTAATTTAAACTAATCATTTCGCAATGAATATTTGAATATTAGAAGAGTAGGTTTTGTTAAAATCAACCGCAGTGGATACGAAGCGTGGAATTTAAATAATACCAGCCTCACCTAACTATCGTAAGATTTTATAATTTTACTTTGAAGATTTTCTCCCATTTCTTCGCGCTATAATCAGAAGCACGTGTAAAATAACCTTTACAATTTGGTCATATTACATTCAGTGGCATTATCAATGATTAAACAGCGTCAAACCGCTGTGAAATTAAAATAAACAATGTAGCGGTAGTCGCAAAACGCGCCACGATAACAATTCCGCCGTGGCTGTTACAAGCGCTTACGTTATTACTGTCACCACCTTCAGAATTCGAAATTAAACTCATCCTTTCCTTAATTATTCTCGAGCCCACGGTACAAATTCATCCCAACTTGACAAGGGGACGAAGGAGCTAAAATAATGGCAAACCCGCGCATTTAGAGAGCGGCATTGGTTTGGAGCGGATGCATTACTGGGCTTCTCTCGTTACTGGGCAGACAGGCCTTTGTTTTCGCTTGGTAACATCTCTCTTTAATTTTCGTTTAATGAACACAGCACGACCCTTCGCCCTTTTCATTTCCCACGGAAGCACTCGGGGAGTTTCATTCTTCTCATTCCTAAAATCCATTCACGTCTTCATCTCCACCTGCAATCCCCTTTACCCTCCTTTTATTCTCCCATTCCCTTCCTTGGCTCACCTTCCGCTCCCCTTCTCACAACCACTACCACCCCTCTCTTCCCTCTTTCCCCCTTTCTCCCGTGCCTGACCTTTCACTCTCCCTCTCAATCTGCATCCACATCTTTCTTCTCCTCGCTTCCTTCATCTCCATCCCTCCCACCATCCCCCTCAATCTCTCCCTCCCTCCCTCTCTCCCTCCTCTCCCTTTCTCTCTCTCCCTCCCTCCCTCTCTCCCTCCTTCTCTCCCTTTCTCTCTCTCCCTTTCTCTCTCTCCCTTTCTCTCTCTCCCTTTCTCTCTCTCCCTTTCTCTCTCTCCCTTTCTCTCTCTCCCTCTCTCCTTCCCTCTCTCCCTCCCTCTATCCCTCCCTCTCTCCCTCCCTCCCTCTCTCCCTCCCTCTCTCCCTCCCTCTCTCCCTCCCTCTCTCCCTCCCTCTCTCCCTCCCTCTCTCCATCCCTCTCTCCCTCCCTCCCTCTCTCCCTCCCTCCCTCTCTCCCTCCCTCCCTCCTTCCCTCCCTCTCTCCCTCTCTCTCTCCCTCCTCTCTCCATCCCTCTCTCTCCCTCCCTCTCTCCCTCCCTCTCTCTCCCTCCCTCTCTCCCTCTTTCTCTCCCTCCCTCTCTCCCTCCCTCTCTCCCTTCCTCTCCCTCCCTCTCTCTCTCCCTCCTTCCCTCTCTCCCTCCCTCTCTCCCTCCCTCTCTCCCTCCCTCTCTCCCTCCCTCTCTTCCTCCCTCTCTCCCTCCCTCCCTCTCTCCCTCCCTCTCTCCCCCCCTCCCTCCCCCCCCCTTCCTCCCTCCCCTTCCCTTCGTCTCTCCCTTCCCTCTCTATCACCCTCCTTCTAACCTTCTGTCTCGTCCTCTCTTTACCGTCTCTTTTTCTTTGTCCCTTTCCCTCTTTCCGTCCGGTTCGCCCCTCCACCCTTTCTCTCTTTTCTTTACTCGCTTTTTACTTTTCACACCGCTTTCCTTTTCACTCAGACCATCTCCCTCACTATCGTCATCTTTTACACTTTTGTATTTCAAACTTTTTGCATTCTCTCCAAGCTCCAGCTTCTCTCATTTTCTCTCACCAAAACTTACTCTTTCATTTTTCCTTCTCTTCTTTCAGTTCCGTCCCCGTCTTGGAATTCATTTTTCTCTAGCAGTTTTTCTCTTAATATTTCCCTCATTCATCTTCGATTATTCCACTCCGTCCTTTCTTCTTGCTTCATAATCTTTTTATTGTTCTCTTTATTTCATTTTCTCCTTTTTCCTTCGACTCGATCTCTCTTCCTGTTTTTCCATTGTTGTGCCTCTTCCTGTAATTATCTGGCTTTTACTTCCTCGCATTTTCCTGCTCATTTGTTCAAATTTTCTGGTTTTCTCATTGTTGCCAACTTTTTCAACCTCTTAAACTCGTTTTCAAAGTCGTTAATAATCTCACTTGATTCTTCCCTTCTTCCTTGGCTTTTCTCTCTAGTTACAGTTGAAAGACCATTTTACCTAAAAATTAATAGAGAATGGAAACATTTTTGTATTAGGCTCTACGAATGTATTTGATGAGTACTCAATTATACACCATTTTACCACATTCCTTTTCATACATATTTACAATTTTTCTCATCTATATAGTCTCTTTAAATCTTCAAAATCGGAGGTGGCGGGTTTGATCGAATCTCCGCTTCATGTTATTCATCGATTTTTTCTATCCTTTACCTACGCATGCCTCTCCCGCTGTGATAAAACGACGGTCTCGTCCCTTTTCACGCAACGTTACAGATCCGAAGTTTTTCTTCTCTCTCAGCCTGCGCACCCTCTTTTTCCTCCCTCCTTTCCTTTGTTCGTCTCGCCGCGAGTGCTTTCTTCACTTACCAAAAATTCTGTCTCTTCACACCTCCGCCCTCAATGTTCTGCCGCTTTCCACAACACTTCGATTTCCTGCGGTTCTTCCTTAGTACTTCGTCACCCTCCAGGTGATGGCAATGGAATAGGAAACGTCGGCCCTTTCGTATTTATCCCAATGCAAAGTGCCCGGATTTTTTCCGTTTTTCAGTGGTTTGCAAAACTAATTTAAAAAATAATCTGTATTGCGAATTCGTACTTAGTTATTATTTGGCAGCGTTGCTCTCAAAAATCGCGATCTTCCTTATACTCCATTGCTGAAAATGTGAATAGTACGCATTATCGCAATTGCAAAATTGACTTGGTTTAGAATCAGAAGCTGTTTCTAACTTTCTTATTTCTGGAGTTGATTTAGGTTTAACGTACAGACGAAAGTACTTGTGATGAAACTGAAGGTACTTTGAATACAGCGAAACGTGGTTCATGTTTTACAATTCAACTGCAATGAAAGTGTAAATTGACGTCAACACTATATGGATTATTATACAGTAGGTATTGTCAGTAGTCATTGTTTTGGATCGTAGTAGAGGCCAGTTTAAATTCTTGACTGTAAACGCTCTTCTACGTATATAATTGTTTCTCCTGGTAGTTTATGCCAGTGCTTCTCAACCGGGGGTCCGCGAGCTGAGTAGGACATGTTGATTGTTTTTATCTATAACTTGTTTGATCCAGCACAGAGCTCTCATTAATGTTTCAAAGTAAAATTCGAGAAAATGCATAAAAAATGCATGAATTTTTCATAGAGAGGGGGTCCGCAGATATTGTGGAACTTCTTAGGGGGTCAGCGGCTCCAAAAAGATTCAGAAACACTGGTTTATGCCATGCACTTCATTGTTCATTGTTAACTTTTATGGCTTATAGCGGATGTTTCAGTTAGACAGCAGAAAAATTTTAGCTTGGATATTAAAAAAAATAATCTCACCCCTTTTAAAAGCTGTAAAGGATACTTGACAAAAAATAATGGGACGTTTTCTTCGCGAAATCACCGTGTAATGCTCGAATAAGCAGAAAAATCGATAAGACGTTACCGGTGGTAAATGTAGTGTTATTAGGTGACACTAACCTTTAAGAAAGTCATTTCTATCCACTTTGGAAATTTAGGTTATTTAGTAAAAAAAATCAATAATCTTCCCAAGATAACATACCTTCATTTTGGTTTATAGTAAAAAGAAACAGGCTGTTCATTTGATGATAGTGGGGAGGATAAATTGCAACCAACAAATCTATCACGTCCATGATGCTCTCAATTTATAATCCTCCTCACATCCCACCCAATTCTCCACCCTACCGCGCTTCCTCACTCCCTCTTACTCACCTGATATCTCGTTTTCCCGATAGATCTGTTTTCCTCTCGCGCAAAATGGCACGTATGTCTACCAATTTGACTATCTCGCTTTCAAGTCCCTGCTCCACGTTAACGTTCGAATGCCTCTCTTCCCTCTCTTACGCTCTCCATTATGTCTGAAATGTGTCATTTAAACTTTCTCTCTTTCTTCATGTCTCTCCACTATGAGCTGTTTCACTTTGAAAAAGTTGAACATAAAAATAGTATTGCAATTTTTTAGAGTTGTGGCTTCTTGCCTCTTGCAATTTCTCGTTGCTTGCAAGTTACCATGAGAACGTAATTGATAATATAGATAACTCCAGTAGCGATGGAAAAACAAGGATTTTGCCTACAAAGTAGCCGTACTCCATGGCAATTCTCCGATCGTTAATTAAAAAAAAGAACCGTTTTTCTGGCGAACGATTCTCCAAGACGGCTGATTTATGACCTTACGGTGAATATAGTTTTCCCAACTATTCTTGTTAAGAGTTATAATAATGAAGTTGGTTGGTTGATTTTTTATAAATCGATGTAAATGTAGATCTTTCGGGGCAGGTTTACTTAAGATTCCATGATAGAACATCTGTTCCTAAGGCCTTTACGAGCATATGACCCCTGGATATCGAAAATGACGTTTTCTAGTCTAGCGTTACCTACAGGAAACAGTTGAAGAAAAAAATTCTACTATATATTTGAGAAAGTTTAGGTGTTAATGCCGCTATAATTCGACAACTACAGAGCGTAGGAACAAGAGGAAGATTTTGTTTAACCGCAATAATAGTGTGATTTTTAAATCGATTTCATTGACATTTTTAATTTGAAAAAATATTTTCCTTTTAAATTTTTGTCCATTTAAATAACATGAGAAATGTAGCATTATCTTCGTTTGCATTTCCAAGTATTTAAAATCATCGTACGAGTTCGAGATTTAAACGCCGGGCTGAGGAAAGCATGAAGTTGAATTTTCTTACGGTCAAATTTCATATACGGAGCGAATTTTTCCAAGATTAAACTTTTAACCACAAAATTTCAAGTTTTTTGAGTAGAAAGAAATCGCTCTCATGGCAATCCAATTGCTGTCGATTCGCGTAATCCAAAATACATAGAAAAGGACGGTACACGTATTAATTATCTAAGTAAACAATAGATGGCGTGAAATGCTATACTATTTTCAGTTTCGAATATTAAAAGATAGAGTGCTTTTATAACACGTATCCCTATTCTTCTTAGCGACTATCCTTTTGAATCCAAGCATCTTAAATTTCCGGCAAAGGTTTCTTTTGCAATGAATAAAGACCCAAGATCATTTGCTAAAAGTTGTTGAAACCACTTATGTGCACATTGCTTTTCTCATGATGTTTTACATAGCATGATCAAGAGTAAGTAACCGAAATAATTTGTATATTCTTTCTTCGAGTAGTAAGGCCGTCAACATAGTCTATGAGGAAGTATTGTAAAAGGTTTCTCAGTATGTTTTTCAAATTATAGAGGTCGAAGAATATAAAGTTATGACTTCGAAATCATGAAATATCATTGATGCCCTACCTAAGGAAGCTTTTAAAGGTATAAATCATAAATACCCGGCCAAAGAACGGGTTTTTCTGCTAGTAATTTATAAATCAAATGTTACTCAGCGTTTACGGTGCTTTAAGTAAAGGACATCACTTCATGGCTCACATTAGATGGCGAGAATTATTTTGGACCTTATTTATTGTCTTTTATTGTATTTAGTTCTCAGCTAAAGTAATCTGTATAATGTAAATAACGTGTTCAGTTACAATTTCTTCTTGTGAATAATGAGTCGAGCAACATCCATTCTAACGCATCTAGATAACACTTTCTCATTGATTTCCTATCCAACTCAACGCCTATCTTCTCCATCTTTCCTGGTACTTTTTCGTTCTTTAAAATTCACCCCGATATTTCAGATTTTTATTCTCATTCTTCTGGGTTTCCTCTCTCTCCTTATCCACATCACAGTTCCTCTCGTTCATTCTCTTTCCCTCTTTCGTTCACTCCGTTCTCCTCCCTGAGCACATCAACATATCCTACGCACATCAGCCTCCATCACCCTCCATTTAACTAATCTCCCATTCTCTCCCTAACGCATATCTCTCCTGTTCAGCACTCCTTCCTCCCTTTTTCGCTTTCATCTTTCCTTCTCTTTCTTCGACCCCATCATGAGTCACCATCTTCTTCACCCATCCTTCGTTTAACTAATTTCGTTTTCTGCGCGAGCGTACGTAGCTGGCGTAGGCTTAATGGAGGAGTGGTTGGGAGCAACCTCTTTCCATAACCGACCCTTTATGTTAAAAAAAGCCGGAAAAACCAGAATATTTTTCGGGAGGATTATCTTAAAGTAGAGGGCTTCATTAAAAAAATCCTAGCTATATTTAATCGGATTATGGGTTACCTGATGGCTCAGGATGAATTAATATGCTCGGGCGTAAAACTATTCTTCAATCCCATTAGTTTGATCAAGACCGAAGAAAGAATTGGAAGGAATCGGGAAATTTTTACATGAATAAAGATTCCAGGTTGTGATGGTGTTATAGCGGGCTTTTGTTTATCTACGTACGTAGAAGGTAAAGCTTTTTCTCGTGTGATTCCGACTTGGAGTGATAAGAGAGAGAATGAGGAATATCAACCTTGCTAGAGTTTTCATAAGGAAATTGGACCGAATAAATAAACCACCACATGCCCTAAGCTTAAGCAGGCGATGCAATCTGATTTAGTTATATCAGCTCATGACTTGCTCGCTTTTATTTTTCTGCTTTTAATTTCAATTGCGACACCTATTTGCCATAAAGTCGGCCCTGGTTTTTCACATAGTCCTGTCCTCGGAAAACATTTTAATTTCTCGAAAACTTCTAATTTTCGACTAAATTTCGTTAGCTTTCTTCTTTTGGTCACAGAATTTCCTCTAGTTACACGGATTTGATGTTATTCGAATGCAAATAAAATTAAGTTAATGCATATAAAGACATTATATACAGTTTATTCATAAAAATTAATTTTTATATTATACTTTTCCTTTTATAATTTATCAATCTTCGCCATCTGCTATTTATGAAAAAGATGATCTTAAAGTCTCTAATCTCGATTTGCTTCCTGCGCCAAATGGCTTTATATTCCAGCAGGAAAAATAAGTTGCCCAAAATTGCTTCAGTTTTCACCGGGACTGAATAAATATTAATAATATAAATCACTGTTTTCAGCACATATTATAGATATTAATTATGCTTATGACAATTTTATGGGTGACAAGGAAGATGACCATCACACGGAACCGAACAAAATATCGTTATACATTCCTCGGTTACATATCAAAGGGACAAACCATAAGGGCGAACGTAAAAAGGGCGAAAGCAATAAATTTTCTTGAAGTTATTAATTTAACATTGATTTACAATTCATATCCTGACATTCTCACTAACTCAGTCTAATTCAACCCAACCCATTAGGTTGACTCAGAACAAACAAGATTGGAAAGGTGTACTACATGTCAGAGTACACAGAGTTCTTTGAGATTTAACAATGTTCTCACAGATGAGAATTTAACGAGAAGTGAGCGAGGTACGTTGTAAAAGACATGTATGTTTTCATGTAAAGTAGTCGTAATGATTGTCTGCTTTTAACCAAAATTGAAATCGGTCAATTAATTTTAACAAAACTTTCCTATACTAAATTTCATCACAATACGTCAAGCAGTTCCCGAGTTGAAGCAAAGGATCACTGTAAACTACATGTAGATCTTCATGTAATGTGATCGTAATTTTTGTCCGATTTTAACCAAAATTGGAATTGGTCGACCAATGTTAGCAAAACTCTCCAATACCAAATTTCATCAAAATACCTCCAGCGGTTCCCGAGTTTTAACATTCGGACGGACAGACGGAAACGACCTCCTCTTTATGTGTTCACTTCGTGCAAAGAACGCATAATAATGCAGTCGAAGGTTGGCTCCGTATCTTCTGTCCACTTATTGGATCTAGTCATCTGACAGTTTGGACATTCATAGATGCTTTAAAAAAGAGCAAAGTCTTAATGAGATAAAAATCGAATGTCATAACCGAAAAGTATACTGAGATGCATCTCAACGAGTCGAAGATATTGTTCAAAACGGAATCGAGTAATATTTCATTTCTGAAGAGGTATCGCTGTTAGCTTTAATTTTCACGTTTAACATTATCAGAACTTTTATATTTACTTTTTAGTCATTGTTACTACCTGCATATGATTATTTTTATATTTGGCTGTATTTTAATAAATGAAATTTATTTCCATGAATCGTTTTCCTTTATTTGTCCTTTTTTATTTTCGCTCTTTTTGCTTTCGCCCTTTTGACACAATACCACATTCCCAGTGTCCGTAAAAAACTATCAATTCTTACGATGGATATTAATCAGTTTGACACGTCTCCTAACACTTCATCTTCTTAATATCTTTCCATTTTCCCTTGTGCGCACTACGTGCTGTTTGCTAAATCTTTTCCCTTAATTTTGTCATTGTCGTTTCCCTTTCCTCGGTTCCACATCCTATTTCTCCACGACCCATTAGACCTCTCAATCTTTTTCCGGTCACAACCTCATTTCGATCTTTGTGACCATAATTCTCGATCGGTAAAGGAGAGAAACGATTAAGAGAATGGGGTGAGAGAGAGAGAAAGGGAAATAAAATGGCTGAGTGGAAGAGCGAGATGATTGGCTGATTTGTGTGAGTTAGAAGCGTTCAATAAAGTTATTAGCAACTACTGAATGGTCCATACAGCTTGTCATTTCGCCTTATCCCAGGGGCGGGAAAATTACGGTCCGCGGGACGCATGAGATACGCTGAGCCATAAACGAAAGGGGGACGAGGAATTTAATACAGATAATTTCAAACTAGGTACTACAAATTATAGCCGGGAAATCTTTTTCAATTAAATAATGACGCTAATAAGATTTATTATTGATTTTTTCAAATTGTATTACTTGAGGTGTCTCATTATAACTGTATAAGTTCCGTTGCAAAATCTAATGCAGCCTGCACTCTTAAAAAAAAACATTTTCCCGACCTAGTCGTAGACCATTTCCATGTTATCTGGCCGCAATCAAGCGGTGCTAAAACCGAACATCCTATAATTTGCTGTTTATCTTGTCGCTAACACTTTTTAAACCGCTATAACTCAGTCAATTATTAATGAATCTTCACTAATTTTGTATATAAGCTAATGCTATGGCTAAAATTTGATTTCTTAAAAGAATTTGGCGGGGGTGAGGGAGGAGAGAGGGAGGGAGAGGAGGGTGGAGGAAAGAGGAGGAAGATAAAGCTGGGATAAGGAGGCCAATTTTATATTGGCTCTTACACCATAAATATTTTGTTTTGTTGACTTGATTTAAAAATTTTGTCGTTTTTTTTAAAAAGCTAGAATTAAAAAAATATGGAGCCGTCATTGTTGACGGGCATTAAACTACTGTAGTCTATAATTATAATTGGAGTATAGCTCTGTTGAAAGTTTATGGCCCATGAACAGAAACACATTTTGGTCTGGAAGAGTCCATTCTCGAAACGCGCGGGGAAGAGTGCAAAATTTTGTCATTTTCTACTGAGACTCCACGTGCTCTTACTGCCATTGTTTTATTATCGTATTTTTTTATTGTTGCTTGGTTATCGAGTGTTTGTTATTGCTTTTCTTGTTAGCTATTATTTTCTTTGTTAATACGTATCGTTGATAGTGTTATTTGTTATCGTAGTTTGGATTGCTGTTTTAGTCTCGTGTATATAGTTTTCCTTATTTTAATTTCTTTCGTTTTGATATTGAGTTTTCGTACTGGTTAATTTTTTCAGTTTTTATTTAATTTATTATTAACATGGATGCCGATCCTACCACTCATAAGTTAGGGAATATGAAAATTCGTTTTTGACTTTTACTAATATTGTGTGAACAAATTTTCCTCATTCTTCAAAACTTGATCAAAATCCTAGTAAAGAAAGAAATTGTGTGGCCCCTATTTGTAAGGAAGGACAATCTGGCCGAAAAAGAAAGCGGGCATGAGAAAATAGCGGTGGCTAAATATTTAGCCACCAAGCGTTAGGGTTCAGTTGGCCAAGCTGTTGAGCTGAATCCCCAGGTGATTCATTTTCCCTTAACTTTCCCTCCCCTTAAACGTCTTCCCCTACAACACGTGGCAGTTCGCGCATTTAGAGACCGTAAGATTTCAATACACCTATAACACCCCCTAAACCTGTAAGTTTGTATTTTTCATTTTCATTGGGTTTCCTGGGTTTCTCTAATATTTGAACTTTACGGTTAAGGAGTTAAATTTCCCATTTAACTTATTTAATAAAATAGGTAGATAGTAAAAGAAAGAAAACGTGGAAAAGGATAGGATATGAAAGTGGAAAAAATATGGAAGAAAATGGAAAGAGGTAGAAGATGGGGAAAAAGCGAAAAAGATGGTGGTGATAAAGTGAATAATGGGCAGTGGGTAAAACTAAGTAAGAATTTTAATGGGGGAAAATTGGGCGAGTTGGAAGAAAAAGGGACCGGGGAATGAAAGATAGTGGGTGTGAGAAATAGAAAGGAAATATATCCACTTCCACTTCTCTTTCGGAAAATCATTTCGCTTTAATTTTCCTCCAATTTTAGAGATGCATCTTTACCGCGCTAGTTTATTTATAACTCCGCAGCGTGTTCTTTCTTAGATACTCGAAATGGGGGATCAAGTTTGACCCACAGCAGCGCCAAGTTTTATTTCCCGAAGGTTTTCGGGTAAAAAACTTCTTTTTTGAAGGAAAAAATTAATATTACTTTCGATTTTTTTTTGTTATATTTTACTCGATTTATTCCACATCTTTGTTAACCAACGTATACCCCAAGCTCTCAATTTTTTTCATTCATTAAATTATTTATATTGGGTGTTAATAATACACAGATCCCAGAGTACGTATTATGCTTGGGCGTAAGATACTTACTTTAAATTTCGTGCAGGAGCAAAGGGAGCCCTAAGCAACTTGACTCGCCAAAATCATATTCAAGTAATTGTAACCCAATAAAATCAAAACTATCGTACTTATTGGATTATTTGTACCACCACCACCCTCACCACCACCACCCTCACCACCATATTATTGACTAATTATTGAAAGTGGCATAAATTCGTGCTTTAACAGATGACTTGGTTCAGGTAAATAAAGTGGAATCTGGCCCCTTACTTAAATATATATGTATAAATAAATGTAAATCTTATCCAACCCGGATCGATTTTACTTCAGAGGGTCGATTTTACCCTATCTAAATATTCTACCTATTAGGACAGTGTGCCATTTGAGGTGATAAATCATAAAATGGGAACTTCCTTTTATATAATATATTAACGTAAAACCCTGTTGAATTTCAACGGGAAATTTAGAAGGATAATATCTTATTACGTATTTCTAGCGAGGGGAGAGGAAGAGGGAAAGGAACATGGATTAAAACAACAAGAAGTCCTCGGGATTTAACAATGTCACTGTCGTCAAGGTATTAATTGTTAAAACTTCAAATTTTGTCTATTAATGGGAATAAACGTGAATTGCGAGCAATTTCGAATCAAAGACGAAAATAAACTGTAAGATTAAGAAACCTTGATCATTCTTCTTTAAAACTATGCAGGTCCAAAGTTTGTATGTTAATTTATCGAATTTATACAAGCAAATGAACGATACCCTGCACTATAAAAACTCAATCTTGAATGTATTTTCTAATAGAAATCTATTTTTCGTTTTTAAAAGTTAGATGGCTTTGATAAAAATGTTTAGTGCACCAAAGTTTTACGGTTTGCTAAATGCACCTACCTATCAATTTTCATTGTGTTATCTCGTATGGTTTAAAAGTTATGAAGAATTAATAGCTCGACGGATTACTTTCGTACGTTAGGCTTATGCGTATCTGAATATTGAAATCGGCGTAAAATAACGTTTTAAAAATATTAATTTCTCAAAAACGAGACAGCATGGGACAAAAATCCGAAACACGCATCTGCTTATTTTCGATATATTTTTATCTGTAAAAGTTTCGTTAAAATCCGTTTACCAATTTTCGCAACCTCTCCTTGTCAGTCTTTTTAATTGTAAATGAGACGGGAAGTTGTCACTAATTTCGTAATATAGCACGGCGAATGGGATGTTTCATCGAGAAAATATGCGTTTTCTCTTTTAATTTTTCTCTTTTATATAACACAGGAATGTTGGATTAACAATCTACGTGGCAACCGTTATAATGTTCTTCTCTAACAGAAATCCAGAACGTATCCAGAGACAATTCGGCGTCAGTTCTTCTTCAGAGGGAGTAAAAACACATAAGTCAGTTGTCACGGGTGTGAATGGGTTCCTTACCCAGTAGTATTTCTCTGTAGTCAAGGATGGAAATTAACGCTGGATATTGTGCTCTCGAGTTGCTAAATGCCCCACCTCGAGAGCAACAATTTCTTTCGTATGGGTTTTTGGAATTAGAGGAAACATTTCAAGATTACCTTCTTTAGCTCTCTTTTTCCAGATGATTATTTTTTCTGCAATGCCAGTAGCTTATCCGTATAAGTCAGATGTTTTCATTCCGCTCTTGCATGCTGGTGTTTACACTATTCAGATACCTAAATATATCTGCCAAATATGCTAATTTGGCGCACCAAAGTTCACAGCTAAGATATTCACAAAATTCACCGTTTCTCTCTGTTTCAAAAAGTAGTAACAACTCTTCTTTAAGTTCATATGCACGAGTCAATACTCTTCCCCTTGACAGCCATCTTATTTCTGTGTGTAAAACTAAATATGTATCCATAGCATTACAAAGCTGTTTGAAGAGGCGAGTCTTTAGAGGTCTTGATTTCACAAAATTAACCATCCTGACAACTTGATCTAATACGGAGTTTAAGTCAACTACTTAATGCCTTTCCAGCAAGGGCTTCCTGGTGCAAAAAATAATGGGTACCTAGTTATTTTAGTTGGATTCTGTGGTTTTACAAGTGAGACGAAGCCTTTGGCAGATCTCAACATGGATGGAGCACCGTCGGTACAAATTTCTGCATATGACTTCCATGAAATTTCCAAACATTGTAAGTAGGAAGTCATAGTATCGAATATATCTTGACCTCTTGGATGTTCTGGCAGTTCTCTGGAGCATAGAAATGTACTACTTATTGTATTTTCATGAATGAAGCGAACAAATTCTGATAGTTATGCTTTGCCGCTAATATCGGTTAACTCGTCAACTTGCAAAGCAAAGTCTGACATTTCAGCTTATTTGAAACATTTTCCTCTATGTTAGATGACATATCTTCTAACCTTCTTCGAATTATATCATTAAAAAGAGGACTTTTGGCAATTTCTTGCTCCGCTTCATCACCAAGCATTGTCCTAACTATCGCACGGCACGCAGTTAAAATAAGTAACTCAGCTATAGCGTCGGGCTTCATTTTTTGAGTTATGATTTCTGCTACCTATAAGAAGCAACTTGAACTCTATCAGACACTTTCACGTTTTTTCGAAGTAACTCGCTTATTTAGAATGCAGTTCTATCAACCTTTTGAAATAGTTCAAATCTTTTCCTTCAAGGTGTGCATGTTTTGTGGTGAAATGTCGCTTCAATTTGCTGGGAACTACGGCCTCGTTTGATAGTTTCTCACCGCACACAACACACATTGGAATAGGGCAATCTTTATCTCCACAACAAGAAAAGCCCAGACTCAAATAACTCCATATACATTCAAGAAACCTTAGAAATCTTACTTAGATTGGTCCCGCTGGTAATGGGTTTTTCCTTAATATGTTCTTCATAATTTTCACCGTTTCGTTTTCTTATAATAAATCTGTCCATTTTTAGAGGCGCATGTTTTATAATTTTTAGCAATGATAATTGGACGAAACCACAAATAACACCAACAGTATTACACAAACACTTAATAAAAAATTATTTTATACAGAATAAACTCACAGACACCAAATTGTAGTTTGAGACAGCCAGTTGTCTATGACTCATGTACAAGGGATTCGGTTACTATGGCAATGCTGACAACGTTGTCGCCAGGCTTACTGTTATACTTTAGGACTGGATTCAACTAGTCTTAATACTATGTTAGTTTCTTTGTTAAAACTGTGTACATATAAAATCGGCGGAAGACGCGCAGATTTGCAATTTTCTCTTCCAAGTCTCACGGCACACTTGAGAAATGTTCGCGGCAAACCAGTGTGCTACAGCACACCGGTTGAAAACCACTGCCTTACACGATATGATCAGCCTTATGACTTCTGCCGACGACCTCCAAGGGGCGAAAAGAAAGATTTTCCCAAACTGAATAAATACTGATATCCAAATATCCCTATAGCAGGTCTCGGAAGTATAACTAACAATAACTCCTACTCCCTGCTTACCAAAATCCACTCGCCCATAACTCATTTCGTGGTTGGTTAGGTTAAGAATTACTACTAGGAGTATATTTATGGAGTTCTGTCCTATAGTATTTTCAAAAACAGTCATAAAATTTCTGTTTTTGATAGCCATACACACAATTGATTCTCCGAGTGAGAGGGTCCTATGCTCAAATTTTTTTACAATGCTGTAGCATCGTTCAATGTTCGTACTCGGGGCTTTTTTGTATATTCATCATCGTTTCTCACTCAACAAGACATGATTTTTTCGTCAAATATTCATATATGTATTTGGTTGTGCATTATATTAACGTCACATTAATTTTGTTATTCAATGCTCACGATTTCTTGGAAGAATCCAATTTATGTCATTTTTATTGATAAAAATCTATAAAATGTGTTAAAATAAACGTTGATATTCGTGCTCGATTTTTAGGAAAAATAAACGATGTTGGTGGTCGCTTTTTATTTCTTTTCGTCATTGCTGATAAGCACTATTATCTTCGTGATGCCTGTCCGTCCGTACGCATATATCAGGAAAGAATTGGCTGAACCGATTTCAACCAAATTTGGCACATCGAATCTTCACATAAATTATAAATTATAAATCGGTCAGAATGGAAGGAAATTTAAAACTAGGGAAAAAGATCATCGTCGGTGCTTCATCTACAACATTAGATCATGTACATTTTTCTGATTTTGTCTCCAAAATCTTACATTGTGAGAATAAGGGCCACAGACCTAATGCTTTGGAAATCACTGAAATTGTTTCTGCTGCTAAAAGTGGCCACAATGTTGTTAACGACTTTTTGTACCCTTCCCACTCCCCCCTCCATGATATCCACTCCGTACGCCCCCATCCCTCCCATTAGTTTCCTAACGAACCCCGATGACCTCACCTACTCATCACCCAATCACCATCCTCTGGGCCCAGATTTAAATGTAACCTCCCATTCTTCTTCCCCTTCCCCCCATAATACGGTGTATACAGGGTGATATGGAAATATCTCCGAAAACTTCGGGAGCTAGTTAAGTGGTTCAAAATAAAGAGAAAAGTCCATATGATTATATATCGATAAACGCACCGTTTACGAGATACATCTCCATTTGGCCCATGCCGCTGAGTGGGAGGGGTCATAGAAGGAATAAAAGGAGCAGCATTGTAGAGCGTAGCTTTATTAACGTTCTCAACAATCAGAACTCGTTCCTCCATTTCGGGAGCACGATTACTAACTCGACCCTTGTCAATATTTCTCGGAGCTAGTGTACCCGTCTCTCGCAATCGGCGATCCACTGGCAAAAACGTTTTGTCAGTAGGCGTACGGCGATTCGGAACTTCTCACAATATCGGCGAACTGCGGCTAATGCATTTCCTTCCATTTCTCCGTACAATAAGTGCATGTCTGCATAATCTTCAAAAGAATAATCCATAACGACGATTCTACTCTTAAAGAGTTCACGTAAGTACGAGGACTATCCCTAAAGTAATGAGACTGAAATTCTTATGCACGATGTGGCAACACTGCCCCCTCCTACCCCTTACCATTGTTTAAACAATGACAACAGTTCCGTTGATTGTCGGCCGTGTATTTGTTAACTATTCAAGGTCGTTTTTGTGCATCTCGTAACGGTAAAAATGGAGCGGAATATCGAGCAACGGTACGCCATTAAATTTTGCGTCAAATTGAACGAAATTGATACGGTAACGTTTGAAAAGTTAAAAGGAGCGTACGGCGATGAAGTTTTATCCAAAGCAGAAGTTTTTCGTTGGCACAAGGCATTTAAGGAAGGAGGAGAAAATATGGAAAATGATCATCGCTCGGGAAGACCTTTCACGGTCAAATCAGATGAGAAAGTGGAGCGGGGTGAGGCCTTTCATTGCTACAGACGGACGGTTGTCGGTTAGATTCGTTGCAAATGAGCTGAACATTAATAAAAATGTCGTCCATCAGATTTTGACAGATCATTTTGACATGCGGAAAGTTGGTGCAAAAATGGTGCGCAAAAATCTGACAGACGAGCAAAAGGAAAATACGCGGAATTTCTGCCAAGAATCTGTGTCATTTCTGCATTTGGGGAACCCGAAATACCATGGCTTACGCTGAATACGTCAACACAAGAGAGGAGCTTTGGCAGAGGATTCAAAATGCTTGTCAAATCGTTGCAGCACAACCTGTCCTCTTTGAGCGTATCAGCAAGTCCTTAAGACGAAGGCCTAAGGCGTGCTTACGTTCGGAAGTATGTGTTTTTGAACATTTATTATGATTTTTAAGTACTAAAAGAATTGTTTAGAACATTAGTAAAGTTACGCACTACAATGCTGCTCCTTTTATTCCTTCTATGACCCCAATTCCACTCAGCGGCATGGACCAAACTGTGCGTTTATCACTATATAATCATATGAACTTTTCTCTTTATTTTGAACCACTTAACAAGCTTCCGAAGTTTTCGGAGGTATTTCCATATCACCCTGTATAAGCTCTTACAATTAGTCTAAGTTTTTTGTATTACTACTGATGATGAAGCAAAGCGTCGAAATCTAAATCGAGTCTCTTAATCAAGTATTGTAGGAACTTACAAAGTTAATTTTAATTATTTATTCACATAAATTAATGACCAAAATGGCATATTTGGACCGAATCAACTCAGTAGGGGTGCCACAATTGCACAGTTAAACTTTTCGGTAATTATGAATTTGGAAGGAATTGGCTGAACCGATTTCAACGAAATTTTGAATGAAGGAGGCATGCAACTCTAGCTTTGGGTTATCGGCGTTATTTTTTCCCGGGAAACGGGAATTAGATTTTCAAATATCCCGGGAATCTTGGGAACCCGGGAATAAGAATGATTTTGCATTTTTAATATATTAAATACACCATTTTTCATTTAAATATCATATATATGTTATTGATACATCGTAAATACATGTCTTTAATAAATCCCAATGATATGTGATACATTATTTACGACATTGTTAACAGATTGAGTATTCAGACGCATTTTAACTTGCGCAACCGATCTTTCCTCGATGTGACGATGTGGCGATTACAGGAGACCAACTACTAATATATCCTATATTACAATTTTCTACAAATTAAAACCGAGGGCAAAAATGTATGAAAGACTCATAACATTGTTGAAATTTGGTAGAAATGCTCGATTTACATATTTTAAGTTGATGGCGAAAAATAAATTCGAAATAATTCCTGGGTTTGACTCCAAGGAAGACATTCCCAGTTTCCATAAAAATAACACATAATCATCGACTTTTCGACGTGCAGGCTTTTATTCTTTTTGAGATCTAAATTACAATGAAATTACCTACGATCTTCCATTTACAACATTTTAAAGAAAAATTATAATATTTCTTATTCTGTTCATATTTTTTCGCCTACAGTTTGAAATTTCTCATGTTAATGCGAGAAGGAATACATTTGAATGTAGAATATTAATCATTCGCATATTAAAATCACTTGGAATCATCATATGAGTTCGAGACTTGAAACAACGAACGCCTAAAAGAATGAAAGTGTCTTTCTGCCATCGATCAACAGATCAGTTTGTAACGCGAGAATTTTACGCATACTTAGCGATTTGCATTGTTGCCGGTTTCGTGTAATTGGGTAACATTGATTTGGATAGTAGCTTCGCGTCACATCTATTCACGAAATTTCATAAAAACATTTCCCCTTGAATTTCAACGGGCATGTCTCTTGGTCAGAATAGTTAATTTGGTCGATTAGGGGAGGAGGGAGGGGGGAAGGAAGAAGAATAGGAGGTGAAGATTGTTCACTTCAGCGTCTAGTTTCAGATTCATGCAACATGTAACTATTACTTTTGGACCTTTTTTTACTAACGACATTAACGGGCGCGAGAAGAAACCATTTTCACATTGTGTTAGCGTCTCATTAAAATTGAATTAATAACGAGAAACGCTACCTGATCCTTAATCTCAAATTCCTAATAACTCAGCTACTAAATAGCATTCACTGAAAAAATATTTGGTATTCATCAAGAATTCTAATGCATAAAATCAAAACCAATTTTTATAGCTTAACATTTAGGGCTGAAATTTGGAGGACTATCTAAAATAAACTGATATGGGCAACACATGACTTGCTCCATATTTATATGGAAAATTACATGTTGTTAGCTCTGGGATCATTGTCAATATTTACTTCCGGTTGACAATTAAGAAAAGAAAAAGGAGCGTTACTAAGACGTAACTAAGCGTCAATTGTTAACAAGAGTCTTCGGTAGGTGGCGTGGTGGTGGCAGTTAAAAATATAAGATATCTCTAAAACAGTGCATTATATGGAAAGATGTTTCAATCAAAGGTTGTAGAAAATAAAATTTTCTACAGCTTTTATTCCAGTACATTTTTACATTTATCAAATATTAATGCAAATATTTCAAAATAACGGATAAGTGACAAGAGTAAACACCCACTTCCGGTTGACCGATTTTTACCAAAAACTAATCAGATCTTCTAACTTTTATAAAAATGTTAAATATAAAATTTTGCGTTGACCTAATTAATAGTTTTTGAGTTATGGCACCCACAAAATGCTATCATATACAGACAGACAGACTGACCGACAGACAGGCAGACACACAGACATCGAGAAAATAGTCAAAACGTGTTCTGGGGACCTTAAAACATGTATTTCCGTTGAAATCTCGAATTCGATTTTTTTCATGAAAACAATACTTTTTCTAAACTTCGTATATGGAGAAAGTAAAAATCCACTATCTTCTGCCTGCAATACACACGGGTGAACCATACAATCAAACTTATCTGCAATTAATTAAGTTGCAATCTATTACGTTTGACGTTGCTACAACAATAATTTCGATGCTTCATAAAAAGCGCGAAGCGTATAACGTAATTCTTTCGTATATTTGAAGGTTTAATAGACGCTAATTCAACCGGAGGCAACAATGCGGGACGCCTTGGCAACACCCGGAAAGAGTACGAAAAAGCGATATAATTTCGAAAAGAAATGCGTATTTCTGACAAATTCCTCCGTATAACATCTAAACATTGCAAGAATAAGATATTTTATAATTTTTGCCGTCGAATAAAGCAAAAATGGAGAAAATTGTTGATATTTACGTATTTTAATGAATTAAAGAAAAAATCTTGCACCTTGAAAAATCGAAAATCCCGGGCAAACTTATGGGAAAATATAATTGTCTCCCGGAGTGCGGGACTTATTCCGGGATGTTTGATTTTTCTATGGACCATCTCATAGGGGTTTAACGATTGGGAAAATCTCAGCTCATTAGGCTTAGTAGATTCTAAGATATTAAGCGAGAAATATTTGAAGGAAACGGCAGACTCCCAGCCAGCCAGACAGGTTGAGTTTTATATAGATAGAGATAATCTTCATATAAATAAATAACAAAAATATCATATTTCAACCGTGCCGATTATACAGGGCTACCACAATAACAAGTTTAGAATTTTTTGTAGCTATGAATTTGGAAGGTATACAGTCATATTAGGTGAATTTGACGAAAAAAACTTCTGTACCACGTGAAACTTGTGCACATCCCTACTTGTTAGTGCCCTTCGTCATTACTAAAAATCACTATCATCCTCGTGATGTCCGTCCGTCCGTATGCTAATATCAGGCGAGAATTGGCTTAACCGATTTCAACCAAATTTGGCACATAGAATCTTCACATAAATTAATGACCAAAATACCATATTTGGACCGAATTAACTCAGCAGGGGTGCCACAACTGCAAAGTTAAACTTTTCGGTAATTATGAATTTGGAAGGAATTGGCGGAACCGATTTCAACGAAATTTTGTATGAACGTGGCGTGCAACATATAAAGACTAAATTATGATATTTCGTATAGACAGAAAGCAGGGCTGCCACAACAGAAGGAATAAAAAAATCTTTTTACACGTATTTATGTTGAACTGTCTGCATCAATTTTAACCAAATTTAATATTTATAATGTACTCATATACAAAACCATATTAGCATATTTAGACCGAATCAGCTAAACCTGGGTGCCAGTAATTAGGTACTTGAAAGGAATTGGCAGAACGGATGTCAAATAAATTTTATACGTAAGATTTGTACAACATACCATAATGAAATCAAGATGTTAAAAGCGGAGCTTTAGAGCAGGGATACCACAATAAAAAGTAAAATAATATTTCTTTTACACGTATTTCTATAGAACTGTCCGCAAAACGTCGATATTCGTTGAATTTTAAGAAAAATGAAGTTCGAAATCGACCAAGCCTACTTACAATTTTAGTCAGATGTTGCCTGATATTTTTTGTCATGAAAACCTCACTTTAACGTGTTATCAATATATGCGTATTACCTTACAGGAAATACGATAAATTAATAATGAGGAACGAATGCGAAATTGGTAATTTTTTTGTCGTTGCTGGAGAGGATGTAGTTATTCAGGAACTGAATTTTACGGTTTAGCACGCACACGCATGACGCCATCTTAGGAAGAATATATACACCGTAGTATAAGAAATATCCCTCTATTTTCTATAAAGAGAGATTTTCTCTTCCATACCTTCCCGTTCACCAATAGATGCCTAACTTGCTGCAGAAGTTATTCTCCTTGAAGACTAGAGGGTAGGCTTATGCTGAGCGAGGAGATTTCTCAATGTTGATTTTTTTATCATGAGGTCGCTTTCACTGAGTGCCTAAGAAGTGGGCGTGGTATTAATTTGCATCTCTTTCCTTTCTCCCACATACTCTATTATCGGTCCTCTATATATCCCACTCCTACCTCTGGTTGCCTAGTGCCCTGAACTAAGGGATTCTTAAATCACGAGGTCTCAGCTATTTGAGCTTCCAGCTCTTCACTCTTCCTATAAACACTTACACAAATGCATACACACAGGCACACGCATGCACATATGACCTTCATCACGATCTAGACTCTAGATTCTAGAGCATGGGTCGGAAACCTATGGCACGCGTGGCACATGGTGGCACGCGAAGAATCTGTAAAAATGTATGTAGAATGAAGAACAATAATATATCTTAGCAATTTTAAATTAACGGACACAATGCCGTAAAGGCCGTAGTTAATGCATCATACAAGCGTTCGCGTCTTTTCTTTTCAAAGATACCCGATCGCCAACATGTTTATCCTCGTATCTTAGAAAATTAGCGACAATGAAAGAATTTGGTTATAAAAGCTAAGCAACCATTAAAAGAATGTTGAATACAATAGGCCATAATTCAGATACAATGTAAATTATCTTTTTAGACGGCGCAGAAGAATCCACTCACTTTTGAGTTACAATGTATTGAATGTCATCAGTCGTTCGATCTCTCAGATATCGCTAGCTTTAGTTCGTCTTTTCACTTCGCTGACTGCGCATGTTAAATTAAAGGAGCATTAACACCGTGGAAGTCTTAACTACGTTAGAGTGATTGAATTGCTTTTATGAAGTGACTTATTTACAAACAATTTTATTACCCTAATTTAACAATGTCAAAGCCAAAAAAATCAAGACTTTCAGGAAGAATGGAGGGATAAGTACGGTATTGTACAGCAAGGTGAGCGGGTTGTGTGTGCCTTATGCAGTGAAGATATTGTTTCACGTACTTCTAGTGTCCAAAGACATTATAAAACAAAACATGAATTGTCTTTATCACGCATGAACATTGCGGATAGAACTGAAGATATAAATAACTGTGTTGTGTCGTACGAAAAACAATAAGGTGGTTTTGTAAAATTTTTGAAAACATGAAAATTCCTCCAAAGCAAGCTATACAGCTGCATTGTACATTGCTCGTAAAGTTAAGCCATTTACTGATGGTGAGTTTTTGAAAGAAAGCTTTATGCAATGTGCCGAAGAAATTTTTGAAAGTTTTACAAACAAAACGGATATTATAACTAAAATTCGAGATGTGCCGCTTTCAGCTCTAAGTCTCCAGCGTCGTGTAGGTTCTTTAGTTGACAATACAGATGATCAGTTGAAAATGACTTGTGAAAATGTGACGTTAGTTTCACTCTTGACGAGAGCACAGACAAATAATGTTGCCCGTTTGACATTAGTTGCACGATTTTATTCAGCAGAGCGTAACTCGGTGATAGAAGAAGTGTGTGCTGTTTCTCCGATTTTCGGAACCACAAAAGGTGTTCACAGATTTTGGAAATGGGAAGGAGTTTGATCTTAAGAACAAATTGTTTTCTGTGACTACTGATGGGTCACCTGCAATGATAGGTAAAAATGGCTTTGTCCAGCTACTCCAAAAAAGGTTAGGTAGGTCTATTTTAGGTTTTCATTGCGTAATTCATCGTGAAAATTTATGCTGTAAAATTTTTTAAAATGTTCTAAGTAACGCTATGTCCACAGTAGTAAATATAATTAATACAATTGTCACTCGCTCTTCACACACAGGCGATTCAAATCTCTTTTGGAAGAAATGGAATCCAATTACGGTGACCATGTAACGTTCGGTGGCTGAGTAGGGGGAAATGTCTCATTTTGTCGATTGCTTAGTTGAAATTAAGATCTTTCTCCATGAAATTAAAAAAGAATATCCTCAGTTGGAGAATAATGAATGACTTGTAAACCTTATGTTTGTAACAGACATAACTGCACATTTGAATGCGTTGAATGTTAAACTTCAAGATAAAAGGCTAACCGTATTAAATTTATATGAAGGGTGGAAGTCATTTTGCAAGAAATTGCAGCTCTTCGAGGATGATATTCAGACAGGGAATCTACGATACTTCCCAAAACTAAAAACCTTTATTGATAGCAAGGAACATTTTAAAGTATTAGGGCCAAATTTGCATACGTATATCATAGTTTTGATGGAAAAGTTTGCGCGACGATTCCAAGACTTGGAAACTCGTATGATGTTCAGATATATTTTGTACCCTGAGAAAGCAATCGAAATTGATCTCGAGTTGGTGTACTTCCAGTTTCTTGGAATTGAATCTTTGGAGATGGAATTGGTTGATTTTCAAAGTTCAGACTTATAGGTCGATAAGTTTACCGCTATGAGGGACGAGAAAAGCAATTTAACAATTGTTATTGTAGACTTATAATAAATTATGTTGAACAAAAAAATGCTGTAACCCAATTTTCTTTAAGTGGCGCACGTAGAAGGGCTCAAATAGAAATATTTGAAAAAGTTGGCACGCGACATATAAACGTTGCCGACCCTTGATCAAGAGGGTAGGTCTTCAGAGCAAGCAATCGATGTTTCAATTAAATTTCTTCGTGAAGAGATTCAATTTAATCGATGATGCAGTGGCAGAAGAGGAGAAAAAATATGGGATTAAACACCGTTATCCCAGAGCCACAGTTAAAAAATATTGGTTTATTTGTTTAAAGATTATTGAAATTTATCCTCTGGATCATAGATATTGCTGAAATACTGCTTGATCGAATGTTGTGATGTTCATGTTACGTTATTGCGTGATTTCTTATGCACTTATCCGTTGTATTTCGTTAGTGAATCCATATCATTATATATCGACGAATCTTACGGAGGATATAACATATAGGAGGATACTAATGTTTAGACACTTCCAGATGAGCTGGAGATTCGAAATTTTTTTCTTAGGTAGGATTTTGTGCAAAACCAACTAGAAAAAACGAAAATCTTCAAAAAGTGCAACAATGCGGCCGCTAAAAATTCGCAATTGTTTAAACAAATTTTCATGGTTTATGTATTTCCGCATGTGCTACGGAGTTGAAATCTTTTTCGTAAGTAGAATTCCTAAAAACACGAAATAGAGATTATACAAATTTTGATATTTTAATTTGTTTTGCAGTTAAAAATTCTTAAATTTTAAACAAATGGATAACTGTTTAGGTACTACGGGATAAGCTAGGAAGCTGAAATTTTCAAATTATTTACAGAGTAGTAAATTTGCACAAATAAACATTTCAATTTTACCATATATGAATTGTGGCGGCCGTTAAAAATTATTTAAATTTAAACAATTAGAAAAATATTATTTTACTTCTAGAAGTGCTACAACTTTAAAATTTGGCTAAAATGTGTAGCATTAGAACCTTATAATGAAGAAAGTGTAAAATTTTTAAAATTGCAACATTTGGGGAATTTTTTAAACTATTATTTTAACATGTGGGAAAAACGAAAATCGCTGCGGAGTTGAAATCTTTAGAATTAAAAGAATATTTGTAATGATGAAATGTCTGTCTGAAAAATGAATGTTTTTTCAAGGTGAGATGAAATGCTTGCAGTATGCAAGCACCTTCTACTAGTATATATATGTATATATATTTATATATATATATATATATATATATATATATATATATATGTGTGTGTGTGTGTGTGTGTAACGCATTCGATGTTTTAGTCGATTCCTTAGACATTAGATCGCCTAGTTAATATTAATTTTGCATTTATTTAATGTAACGCGTATATTTGTTTATTTTTTAATTACTATTTAAAGTTTTATAACGTTATTTGTTATTATTACAGAAGCAGCTAAGTTGACAAAATTTATTAGTTTAGATTTAAAAAACTACATTTCGCAGTCAAACCTCTGTAGGTTGAAACATTCGGAAAGGCAAAAATAATTCGTTATAGAAAATTAAATTTAACGACCTTCAAATATACATACATAAATGTTAGTGGAACGAATATATTATTAAAGAAATATAGGTTATTGAGGTTAGAATGCACTTGTGGAATTGACACAGACAAAAGCTAAAATAATTCTTTTTTCCTTGCGTGTACAATTAAGTGTTTTAAGTCTATACATCCAAAAATTGTTAAAATCATGCATTTTAAATAAAAGCATTGTACGATAATAAGAATTCAACCCCTTGTCTTAAAAATATCCGAAGTAGAGCTTGGTTTAAAATTCAACCAGTCCAGTTTCACAAGGAAAGATTTTTTAATTATTTATTTATTTTGAGATTTCCTTCAATTTTATTTCTATGAAATTTTATTGCATTGAATTTGATTTTATTTGCAATTGAAATTTGTTCCTAGCTTTCACTCAAGTCTTTCCTCCCTCCTTTCCCCTCCTCCCTCCTTTCCCTTCCTCACTCCTTTCCCCTCCTCCCTCCTTTCCCTTCCTCACTCCTTTCCCCTCCTCCCTCCTTTCCCTTCCTCACTCCTTTCCCCTCCTCCCTCCTTTCCCTTCCTCCCTTATTTCCCTTCCTCCCTCCTTTCCCCTCCTCTCCCTTCCTCCCTCCCCCCATTCTCACCCCCCTCTAACCTAACTACTCCTCATAAATGTCCGAGCCCGTCGTTATTCACGGTATCATTCCTTATCAATTTATCGTTAAAATGTTTTAAGCGGATGAAAAGAAGAAAATTTTAACCCATCTTCAACACAATCCCAGTAAATAACGTATATTGTTTTACGTTAGCCGGCGAAGCTCGTAGTTTGTGTTATTTATAGTTTGGTATTATATCCCTTAGGTTTTTATTATGAGCGCATTGCAGTATTTTGCTCTTCTCTGTCTGGAGCTTGGAAGCATTAACGTTGATATGCAGATCCGATTTCCTTCTACAACTTCTAGATAGTGGGAAATTGTGCAAGCTTTGCACGAAGATTATATAGCACAAAATATTCATTTCTTATATAATAAGCGGAAGATTAAACAACGAATGGTATCGTATATGCGGGAATTATTTCCAGGCGAGGAAAAATATCTATCTCTTCGTCCTTATCTCACGCATCGCACGTACAACATTTAATATGAAATAGATTAACAATAAATAAGATGAACGCAAAAGACTTCCGATAGAGGGTATCGACCTCGCGAATTTTAATGTCAGGCAGGTACCGTTGATGTAAGGTTCTAACGAGCGACTCGTGAACTTTAAATGGCGAGGAATAATAATTATGCGAAGGAAAAATTAATAGCAAAATTATTCTCTCGATTATTTTTACGCTGTCGTGGTATTTCATATAAAGAAAGGAAGAATAATTTTCATAGTAACGAAATAAGTCATTCATGCGACCTTTTACAGTAGATGAGGATTTTGGGGATATCACATTTAATCCATTTCGCATAATTATACTTATGTGGAAGCACGCCAATAATAACGTATGCAAATGTGCTCATATTATCCCACATACACCCCTCCCTCCCCGTTAACGTTACTAACCCCAAAAAGCCTATGCACAAGCCCGCAGGGCTATTCCCAAACGCTCGGATTTCATCTCGACCACGTACTCATCGAATGGCTATCGTGCGGTCACGTTACTATGGTTTTCTGGTCGATCACGTGGCTATTCCATGCGCTGCGGTGTTGGTCAGAGCCGAACCTCTTAACGACCCACGCCACCCACCGACACTCCATCAAAACCTCTTTAAATCTCTCTCTCTCTCTCCAATGGCCTCGTTACGATCCGACAGGCCAAATTTGGTTAGACAAAGCAGGCGGCTGAAAGGGACGTGTTTCATGAGACAAAAGAGAATTTGGACGAGGCATGAATAGATTCATTAGTAAAATTTAGATATTATGGCGTCAGAATTCATAATGATTAAATTTTATGCGGTTTGTGTGTTTGTTAGTATAATTTTGTGCATGCTGTAAGATAACCACCTCCTATTCACTGTCATCACCTCTCAAACTCTCCTGAATTAGCTACACCAAGTTCTCTTCTGTCAACTCCTCAGCGTGTGACTCAAATCTCTCCCCTCCAATATAGTGAACCATTTTCGCCATCGTTCTCACTCCCTCATCAACGGCGGGAAACTGCTGGCATCGTTGCTTGCCTTCTTCCACAGCTTTTCCCAGCAGGTGTTGAACCTTCACCATCAAATGTTCATGCAAACGCCTTGTCTTTTCACATATAACAGGGCCAGACTGAAGGAGTCTTTTCTGTGCCTGATCTCCTATCCACTTACTGAGAGCTTTTTACACATTTTTATTATTATACACTTTTAGTGAAGTTGGCCTGAGCGTCGTTCAACATGGTTAACGCGCTATATCTCTGGATCCACAAATGCTACAGAGCTGAAATTTTGCACATAATCCAAATTTGCGGTACAGGTGAACCTTTAAAATTTTGGTACGCATCGGACTTTCCGATTTCGACTTTTATTGAAGTTGGCTTGAGCGTTGTGATCGTTCAACATCTTTCGTTGGTGGATCCAGAGATGTAACATCTCTGGACCCACAAACGTAACAGCTGAAATTTTGCACATAATCTACATTCGTGGTGCATTTTAATCTATCAAGTTTAGGTCCAATAAACCTTCCGATTTTGACTTTTATTGAAGTTGGCTTGAGCGTTGTCATCGTTCAACATCTTTGATGCGTTATATCTCTGGATCCACAAATGCCACAAAGCTGAAATTTTGCACGTTATCTATATTCGTGGTGCATTTTAATCTATCAAGTTTGGGTACGCGTTTCAACAATTTCATTCGAGAATACATATAAATAAATATGGACTATGTAAATAACTTTGAAAATTTTAAAAAGCTCGAAGACTCAAAAGTAGATAATAAAATAAATAAAAAACATGTTTTTCAATACTTTTATGTTGCACTCAAAAGTAGAAAATAAATTTTTGTTGCCTCAAAATTTTCATCGAAATTTAATTTTGTAAATTTGGTGTGAAGAATAAAAGTTGGTGGCCTTTATATATATGTAGTTTGCATACATGATTTTCTTCTTGGCCACCCACTTTTATGCTTCACACCAAATTTACAAAATGAAAATTTCTATGAAAATTTTGAGGCAACAAAAATTTATTTTCTACTTTTGAGTGCAACATAAAAGAGTGTCATTGAAATACCTGTTATTTATTTATTTTACCCCATCTTTTCTTATATTGGGTCACGTGAAAAATTTTCACTCTTTAGGAGCACTATTAGCTTCAATAATCATAATGATATCTTCACTTTTTTATGTTTCGCACCGTCGATTCATTGTCTCCATAACATCTACTAACTTATCCTGCGCTATCATCTTTCGCGAATCTGTTAATTGGCAAAATATTTCTAAATTATATTGTGTCTCTCTGTAGTTTAAATTACTTATTATTTATTATTGAATTACAGGATCGTGTGAATAATGTACGTCGATAAAGGTAAACAAACATAAATAAAGATCCGGCACAGCTTCACAACTGATGTGCCATGCCAGTTGCCCATATACTAAAACAAATTAACGTGAATATCAAAACCGCGGATAGCAAAACCGCAAGTATTAGTTATTTTTCCTTCCATTTACCAAAGACTTATCGAGCTCCTCTTATTGCTAAAAAAATCAAGAATAAGCGCTTAAAATTCAAAAGATCAAAAAGAGTAATTAGCTCAGGTATCTTAAATTGTCACGATATGGTTATGGAAAACCAGATGCGCATTTCTGCTGCATTTCAGCCATCTGCAGTGGCAGTTCACCGAAACTAGTTTCTGAAATAACACGTGTTTCGGTATTTTTGTGGTTTGTGTGTGTGTGTGGAGGGGAAATTTGTGGGTGGATGTCCATTGAGGGTGCGCGTGGTGAGAGGGTCTGGGGCGTGCGAATTTGAAAAGGAAGGTTCAGATATATCTTGCAATACGCTTGGGAAGCGTTTCTAAAACTCGGAGCGTATTGCGTACAAGTGTATTGCAAAACACAAATAATGTTTTAAATAGTGGATGCGTTTCTAAAAATGAGTCAAAAACTCCAACAATACATGTTGAGTAAATCCTCGATTATCTGTGTCAATTGGGACTCGTGCACGAATAACTGGAAAACAGGAATAATCGCGGAATAGTTTTCAAAGGAAAATTCGGTAAAATATTTATTACGCCCTGCGAATTTACAATTTATTAACGATGAATAACGGATCACATACTTTATTCGCCCAACTAAAACGATATCTACGGAGAATCTTTTCACTTTATCTTACATTAATGTTTATATAAACACACAATCAAGATGTATTCATACATAGGATTTTAAAATGTGTACATGCTTGAGAAATCATTTCACTTGCAGCAAACAGAAAACTGATAAGAAATTTAATTTCTGAAAAAAATTCTGAAAAATCACTGCATATCTTGACAATTTTATCGCTGATTTTCACTATAAAATTAGAATAGATGTAATTTAACATAAATTGCGTGTAATTTTTTTGGGATTTTTCACACAAAGTATATGTAACTTGAACTTAAAATCTTTTTATGTAACCCCGAAGATGGCCTGGTAGCATCTAATTGGTTTATTAACCAATTGTTATAAAGTGGAATTTTAAGAAGTTGGTTTTTCTTGCAATTGGCGGAGCAAGGTTCTTCGTTCGGTTTTATAAGTGCGTATGCCCGAATCAAGGGAGCGGATTGAGAGTCATACACTGTAATGAGTGTAAACCGAAAAAAAACGTGTTTAGAAACTACGTATCACGATCTTTGAACCTAACAAAACATAAGGTTTATTGTCATAGGAGAGGGGGAGGTTTGGTAGCATGGGTTGAATCCCGAAGATTATATATAAAGAAGTAGGTGTCACCTGTTTTGCTAGGAAATATAGCGGAGAACGCATTTAATTATCATGTTGTAGCTATTGGAGATACCCGAGATAAGTACTTTATTTAATCTTTTGATTTTTAAGGGCTTATTCTCAAATTATTTTTTTAGTAAACGTTATTTTTAAGGGGTATTTTTGACCCCATTGTTTCATTCCCATCTCCCATAATAAAACGGTTGAAAACTTTGCAGGGCTATATAAAATTGCCTTTTTAAATTATTTAAAATTAAGATACAAAGTCGGAGCATGCACCGTACTGTGGATGAAAGAATGAAGTTTATTTTTATTGAAGACATAATTCAAATCCAAGCTGAATTTGTGTAAAATTTTATTTTAATCATAAAATTATGAAAGATTTTTTGGTTTTCAGCAATGAAAAATATTAACTACCATAGAAACGACTCAAATGCCTTTCAATGGGAATTGATTTTCCGTACTTCAAGAGCATTGATTTAATGCTTATATTGCATTATAATCCATTTGATTTCAGCCAAAGACGTATACACATGATGACGTGATAATTTAAAATTAATTTTGTTATCCGGATAGATACTAAAAGGCATGACACCATAATCCTAACACACAAAATTTCCCAATTTTTACATAAATATTCGTGTAACCTATAGGCTATTGTCTTAATGATGATTATAATTATTACTAAAACAGGGCTATCGTAGCCATGATATCTGAAATTCGAAAACTTGGACACGAACTTTTTGCCAGAGATTTTAGAAATTTCGGATCGATGCCTTAATTTTGCGAAAAATGAATATTATTGTCTTATTTATATATATTATTATACCATTGATTTTAAATTGCGAAGTAAATTTATGATGACGTCATTATACTAAAACACGAAATTTAGTAACAAGTGAAAAGTATTTTAATGTTGTGTTTCGAGAAATTTTAACTCTTTTCAATTGTTAAATATAATGTCGATATTTGCGATTCTTTTTACCCAAATACGTGCTAAAGGCATGGATGATGATTCATAATATCCTAATTTTTCCATAATTGTAATGTATAGGGTATTGCCTTAATAATGATTATTCTTATTTGTCATGCAGGGCGACCTGAGTCACAAGACTTGAAATACGAAAACTTGGACACGAGCCTATTGCCAGAGAATTTTTAAATTACGGATAGTTGCCTTAATGTCGCGGAAAATTATAAATATTCTGCGAGAACTCATGGAATTTATCTAATACATATAGCCTCCACTTGGCTGAAGTGCTGTTGCCCTGGAGATCGCGTTGGTTTATTTACGAGTTTTGATCTTGATGTATGGTGATTTTTTAGCGCTTGCAGTATGCAAACACCGACAATTGGTACTATAAATCAGCCTGACAGCATTTTTTCGATGACTAAGTCGCTTTTCTTCCACTCCTACTGCTAGGTAAATTCTACTACAAATTAATTGCGAGTGTAGCTGCAACGTGCATGTTAGTTAAAATTGTTATTAATTTGTTTCAAAAGTTAAATTTAAATAAATATCACCACTATTTAATTAAAATATTTTTTTATATTTGGAGAAAATAATATTAAACTTACCAATTTCCATAACTTTTTTAATTTCACAACCTGCTTTTATGCTAAACATTTCCATAAATAAATTTTGTTAAATAATTTGTGATAATAATATTACTGTGAATTATTGCTTATTTATATTTTTTTCAAATATGGAAAATTTCTGCCAAGTATAGTGGTTTACCATACAAAATAGATATCGCACGTATATTTCAAATGCCTCCTCTAAGCAGTATTGTACATTTTATGAGAACCGGCATAGAACATTTAAAATGATTAAAGGCACAGATAATGATAATGAATTTCCATAACTTTTTTTAATTTCACAACCTGCTTTTATGCTAAACGTTTCCATAAATAAATTTTGTTAAATAATTTGTGATAATAATATTACTGTGAATTATTGCTTATTTATATTTTCTTCAAATATGGAAAATTTCTGCCAAGTATAGTGGTTTACCATACAAAATAGATACCTTACGTATATTTCAAATGCCTCCTCTAAGCAATATTGTAAATTTTATGAGAACCGGCATAGAACATTTAAAATGATTAAAGGCACAGATAATGATGGTGCAGCTTAATATGTTCACAAACAATATCTGTAAGAACTTGGGGAAAAACAATATTTTGCACTCGTCTTCAACAGTTGAGCAGTTAATTGGAATTGGATGTCCTATCCATATCCTAAATAATTATGGTCGACATGCTACTGATTCCTGGCCAGTTGAAAATGGATCACTTTTGGTTAAAATTAGTAATAATTTCTTGATATTCACAGTCAGAACAGTAATGCTAAAAATTTTTGTGACTTAGTGTCTGTGAATTATAACCAATTATTAAAACACTAAAAAACGTGATGGTTAATGGTTTTCCATATCACTGAAAAAGTTTATAAATTTATGAAAAAGCATTCAAATATTACCATTGCTATAAATACCGCTTTTCTGATTTTAAGAAAATTTTTACGCTAATTCGGCACGGATTTCAATTTAACTGTCAGACATTAATCTTGTTTCTTTCAGCTATAGAACTACTCGTGTCCTGAGTTTGTATTTTAATATTAACTACTTTAAAAATGCAATTTTACAGAGCTCTGCACTGATTTCTAATGGTGGTGGAAATGAAACAATGGGTTCGGCATAATTTCCTAAAATAAACATTTTGGAATTTCTTAATTTTCGCAATCGGTTGTAATCAATGATCTATCATCATGCCGAATTTCACATCTGTAGTCCTTCTAGAAGTGCCTTAGGTTTTATATCATCACGTGAAACCTTTACAATATGTCAGCGTTAGCTGAAACAATACCTTTCAATTTTAATATAATATTTCGTATAGAGATATATAACGTTATTCAAATGAATAACCCTTCCTCCTGTTGGAGACTGCTTTTCCGATAAAGCAAAACATGAGAGATTGTCAATGAAGTTTGCGTTAGAATAAGAAGACATTTTGCATTAAATTAGTGTTCTTTGCAACATTAGATATTACAGAGTATCGATATTTTGACAAACTGTGTCGATAATTATCAATATCAGCTTCCGACAATTCATACGATTCAAATATCGATATTTTCCTTCGATATTGCATCCCTAGTTATACGAATGCGTTGTACAATTAAAGCACTTATTTTTAAGTTCACTAACGTTTTATGTTCTCATGTATACATATTTATAGATTTGTAGGGAAAAATATAAGGTAATGCATAATTCGACCTAAGGTATGAACACACGGAAACCTCGTAGGAGATGCGAGTAGAATAATGTAGGCGGTATAAAGCGCTCGCGCTAGGAACGTATTCCGTTCTGCCATCTCTCACATACGGTGAAAGTGCTTGGACATAGAAGGCGTGTTATAAAGGAGTCGCCAACGACCCAAAAAGTATGGTTTTATGCGGATCGGCGATCAACGGAAGCGACGGAAAAAAGTCGACGAACGGTTGAGATCCAAAAAAAGGGGTTCTTGGACATAACTCAAAGTGTAAAGAATCGGAAGAGGCAATGGGATGGACACAATGCCAGAACTGACCATAGCTGGACCGCATATATTTTTTGGCCTAG
The DNA here is from genome assembly GCA_028673005.1 of Tanypteryx hageni. NCBI lineage: Eukaryota > Metazoa > Arthropoda > Insecta > Odonata > Petaluridae > Tanypteryx > Tanypteryx hageni. The sequence continues at coordinate 56,528,548 of CM054115.1, read as the reverse complement.
GCCCCAGAAGATGGGATCCGACCAAACAAACAAAAGAGCAAACAAAAGATGGGGAAGGAGAAATAAGCGAGTGCTCGGGTGTAACGTGGAAGAGGTCTTCGTTTCACGCTAAAATGAAGAGGACCTCATGTTCATGTTCTTTTGGTCGTGAATCAGCAAATTAAATTTCACAAATAATTATTGTCTCCGGTATATATTCCCAAACAACTCGGAACGTATTAGCAAGGTTACAATTTCTGCATTTTAGTTTTTCCGGCATTCGCAGAGAGAGTTTTCAGTGCTGCTTCAAAAGCCCCTTCATTAAAATTGGCACGTTAAATAGTAATTATTACTCCAATTTAAATAAAATTGATTACTCAATATATTAAATAGATTAATTTTAATATTCCTCCGCCAATTGATTGTAGCTGGCCGCTAGGGACTTCGAACATTTGAAGAGGATTCATATCTTGAGTGGAAATGTTGATTAATTTATTTATGGTGCAAATAGTTACTTTGGCAGTGATCTAATCAGAAAATAAGCATAGTTTTCATTTTTAGGTTAATTATTATTATTGTTACCCAATTAGAGAATACTAACGTGTTTCCTTACAGATTCTGGTACACTATTACCGGAGTTTTTAATTATTGACGCGTATTTTGAGGAAATACGAGAAATCCTGGCAAAATATTAAAATTTCTCATTTTTACAAACTACAATAAACTGCAAATGTAAGAAGGCCAAAGACAAAATATTGTTCAAAATTTCCATATCGATAAAATTATTTTTCCCGATTTCGTCTATGTCGAATCTTTTTGATCTTTTTGACGTCTATTCTCGTTGACCTCTTGTTTGAAAATACGCTCCATATCTTGCATAATAAAACGCAACTTCGTTTTCTGGGAATTTAATGACTGAATGCTGCATCCAAAGTACCCAACGTAGCGATCATGTAAGCTCACCCAGTCCGACGTTGGACACCCTGAGGCCGCTCTTTCCTAAATTCCTGTACCGCAGACCAGGGGTGACCACACAAGACGACTGCCGCGACACGAGCGCTGCGCCGCCGCTGGTGTGCGTTGGGACCGCCACTCCGCCCCCGCTCGGCGTCTCCGGCCCCACCTCCCCGACCCGCCCGCCGACGAGCAGGTTACTTCCGCCCCCGAGGCCCCCGCTGCCCAGCTGCTGCTGCGAAGACTGCAGCTCGCCGCCGCCACCTCCGGAACTCGTTGTCGTGAATTCCTCCATGCAGTCGAGGCTGGCGATTGGCGCCCGACAGCTGAAAAAGAGGGAAAGAAAGATGAGTCAGAAGATTGCCAGTATTTTTGTCGAAATATAGAGCAATATTACTACGCGCGTGCCCGAAAAATAGGTCACTGTAAAAATCCTTCATTTTTCGTTTTTTTAATCGATTGTCTCATTCGATGAATCGATGGAATTTTTTATTATTAAGGTTGTTTCTTCTTCAGTGTTAGAGGTCGTTACAGAGATTTCATAGGCTGTTCTCGGTCAAATGATGAATATAAGAAACAAACATTCCCACGATAGAATTCGACAAAGGAATCCCAGAATTGGAAGACTTTCTATCTTGCCATAGACCATGACTGATAGCGTGGAGGTGCGTTATAAAATTACATAAACTTATATATTTTTTGTTGTACATCATATTACGAAATAAAATGTGTTTATTATTGCATATAATGCCAAAGTCACTTCTTTAGATAAATTAAAAATTTAACTCCTTAAGGTTGATTCAAACTTAACGACACGGCAAAGACACGGGACGACAACGACACGACGGCTTCGGATTTTTAGCGAGAAAACAAATGCACCTGTCCACACAAGGACGGCAACGACACGACGCGCCACAGACACGGCAGCGAAAATGCTCAAAAAAGAATTCTCTGCCGTGTCGTTGCCGTCCTAGTATGGACGGGTGCATTCGTTTTCTCGCTAACAGACGAACAGAGACTGGGGTAATTGTCGTGTCGTTGCCGTCCCGTGTCTTTGCCGTGTCGTTAAGTGTGAATCAACCTTTAACCGTAAGATTCAAAATTTAGAGATCCACCGAGAAAGAAAGTAAAAGCGGAAAAACGAGAAAAAGGAAGGTGAGAAATAAGTAAATGGAAACAAAAGTATACAAACTTACAGGTTTTGGGATTGTTACTCTTCGCCAGGGACACGATGTCACTCACACATGCACTCACTCAATCACTCAAGCACTAATCCTAAAGATGGAAGAAAGATAAAATGGTTGGGTTTGCGAGAGATTAAATCACACTTGCTTGTGTGTCGGTACGACCGCGACAGGGACCTACAAGGCAACCACAACCGCGCACAAACGCATACCAAGAGGTGAAGGGGAAACAAGAAGTGGTGAGCTATGAATATTTTAACAATGGGCTCGCATTTTTTTTTCGACCCCCTTCTTTTTTAGGCGCGTTTTGCTTTCGGCATAAGTGCCTATTAGCGTCGGTTTGTCCGTCCGTCCGTCCACATGTTCGTTTTCGGCTTCCACCGAACGGATTTGTATGAAATTTGACATTAAGAACTGACAGCCAAAGACAATAAGAAAATCACAAAAATAAACCACGTAAGCCAATCAGGGGTACAACTTTACTGGTGACAAAAAAATGAACTTTCCATTATATCTCGTAAAGTTTTGGCCAAATTAAGATAGTAGAGGAAATGAACTCTACGTTATTTGTTCTACACGCTTATTTAAAAACTATTTTAATTTGACCATATATTTACGAGATATAACAGAAAGTTCATTTTTGTTATCAGTGAAGTGGTAACCCTGATTGGCTTACGTGATTATTTTTGTGATTTTCTTATTGTCTTTTACAGCCAGTCCTTAATATCAAATTTCATAAAAAAATCCGTTTTGTAGAAGCCGAGATCGAAATGCGAAAGGACGTACAAACCGACGCTAATAAGCGCTTATGCTGAAAGCGAAACGCGCCTAACAAGATGTAAATGTATACTCCATAAATGGAATACACAGAGATTTCAAAGGCGTTCTTAATGGGAAATACGTATGAAAAGGTATCGAAAGATTGGGCGATTCTCGAATTTTTATCCTCGAAACTAGAAGTCGTAACTATCTGGTCTCGGGGACTATCTTGTATATGGATTTTTAATTGTTGTTTGTTGAGAGAATCGTCTTTGCGATCGATTTAAACAAAATATGCGATATCATTAATAAAGTCAGGCTCAACTTTGTGGAATTTGCTCATTATGAGATGTAACGAAACAACTTTGACACTTCCACACAATGTAATAGATGTAAACAAAATATGCGATGTTTTGCGCGGGATTTTCTAGAATTTCTATCTCCGAAACTATAACTCGTAAGTGGTCGCGGACTTTCTTGTAGTAAATGTTCTCTATCCGAATTGAATTTTTTAATCTATACCTTACAGATCATATAAGGCAGGGATGGCCAATCTATGGTGCATGCGCCAAAAGTGGCGCATTGCATGATTAGAAGTGGCGCACTGAACCTTAGAGAAAAATTAAAAAAAAATCTCTTATACGATTTATATATATAATATATAAACACACAATTAACCTATCACTGAATTCTAGAGTGCGCACTTATTATACTTGTATTATACTTGTTTGATCTTGAACAGCCGTTGGAAACTGCCGTGTTAATTGGTGGTCAGCTCGGCGACGCCTAGTACGTAGTTGCAAGGTGACTCTCATAGTTAGCGCTGTTACTCGAGCGACCAGGAAGTCCCGTAAGAGAGCGCAATAGGTGATCTTGAAGCAACAGGCACCGGAAAATGCTGACATGCGTCACCAGTTACTCAATCAGTTTACAGCTGACTCTCGTGTCATAACGTTTGATGGACTTCTGATTCAGTGTGTGTGTGTGAACAATTCTGTTTTTGAACTTATATGTTTTTATTAACAGTTCTTTAAGTTTAAGATAAGATTTCTGTTTTCATGAAGGCTTAATATAGTTCTGTAAATTTAAAAATATTTTTTTTTCATTTTGAACGCGTGTGTCAAGTTCTTGCCCGCTCCCCTAATTTGCTGATTACTGAAACCTGCAATTATTCAGTGTATTTGTATGTGTGTGTTTTTATGTTTTTTTAAAATACAATATCTTTCCTTTTATTTCCGTATAGTAGGTGTATTCTTAAAATTTAACTGATCATCAGCAAAGCTTTCGTAATGAGGATGTTTGGGTTGTGTGTGTGATTGCCAGCTGATCGACTGTTTTATAGCAGGAAGCGATCTCGTATTTCATCAGACATCATATATTACGAGAGAGAGACGAAAACTCTCTATGAAAAAATATATATATGATTATTAAACTTATAGAACTATATTAGGCCTTCATGAAAACAGGAATCCTATCTTAAACTTGTAGAACTGTTTTTGAATGTTCATAATGTTTAAAATGATAGAATAATTTAAATAAATTATTTAATAATAATCTTTACTTTTTGAAATATTTTTTTACAGTCAGTTACCCATTACTTTGCAAAAGAAAAGCAGAGGGTGATAGCAAGCGCCAGTTTAATGAACTGTGGGAAAATGAGTTCTTATTTATTGCGGGTCCTTCAGGAAAACCGTTGTGCATTGTTTGCGAAAGCACTCTCTCAGATAATAGAAGACATGATCTTCACAGACATTATAGAAAACATCAAACTGAATTAGAAGAAAAACTGGAGTTAGTTCCTGGGTCTGAGTTACGGAAAGAATATGTGGTTAAGAAAAAGGAAGAAATAAAAAAGAGACAAAATATATTTGTGAAACGAAGTTGTGAAAGTGTGGCAATGCTGGAAGCGTCTTATGAAATTGCTTTTGTGTTGGCTAAAAAACAAGCCTTTCTCTGATGGAGAGGAAGTTGTTAAGCCTTGTCTCGAAAAATTTGCAAAATGTCTTGGTGATAAGAATGTTGAAAGAAAAGTAAACGAAATTGCTCTGTCCAAGCAAACAGTTACAAGACGCATCGAAGAACTTTCCCATGATGTTACTGAGCAATTGAAAGACCATGTTCATGCTTGTTCTTTCTTTTCTTTAGCCTTGGACGAATCCGCTGATATATGTGATGTAGCCCAATTAAGCATTTATATAAGAGGAATTGATGGTAATTTTAATATCTTTGAAGAACTTATCGGTCTTGAGTCACTTCATGGAAAAACCAGAGGGTCAGACATATTTAACAAAGTAAAGTCATGTCTAGAAAATCAACAACTAGATTCTAGTAAGCTCATCAGTGTTTGCACTGATGGTGCACCGTCAATGGTAGGTAGAGTTTCTGGGACTGTAACTTTACTTGAAAGGTTTTTAGGTCGTTCTCTACTAAAGTATCACTTATTATACATGAAGAGTCTCTGTGTGGAAAAACTCTAAATTTGAAGCATGTTATGATACCAGTTGTAAAGTGTGTGAATAAAATTATAGCAAGAGGGTTAAACAGAAGAGAATTCAGAGAATATTGTGAACTGTTCGATATGGAATATGGTGATCTCATCCTTCATTGTGAGGTGCGCTGGCTTTCTAGAGGACAAGTTCTCAGTAGATTTTGGAAACTGAAAGACAGTGTTCGTAATTTTCTGGAAGAGAAGGATGAGCTGCATGAGGAAAAAGCCCTGTTATGTGATGAGAAATGGCTATTTGATTTAGCATTTTTAGTTGATGTTACCAGCCACCTCAATGATCTAAATTTGAAACTGCAGGGCAAGAACAAATCGTTTCCTAGCTTAGTAAATGACATCAGTGCATTTAAAATGAAATTAAAACTGTTCATCTCCCAGTTAGAAAATGGGGATTTAAGTCAATTTCCACATTTAAAAGAACATAGTGAATCTGTTGAAGATTATGGCAACTTTACAGAATATACTGAGAAACTCAGATTATTGCAAGAGGCCTTTAACAGTCGTTTTAGCGATTTTGCGGAAGAAGAAGACTGCATACTTGCATTTATAAATCCCTTTTCACTTACTGAACAAAAAATCTTGACGATGCCTAGTAACATACAAATGGAACTTATTGATCTCAAAACCAATTCTTTATTGAAAATGAAATTTAATGAACTTCCATCACTCCCAGATGCTTCTGATATAATTAATTTCTAGCGATCGTTGCGCTGTGAACATTTTCCAGAACTGAGAAAATTTGCCCAGAGTTATATCTGTCGTTTTGGAACAACATACAGATGCGAACAAGAATTTTTATCCATGAAAATTATTAAGAGCAAATTGAGGTCGCGACTGACTGATTCAAATTTGAAAAACTGTTTGATGCTTTCTGTAACTGAGTTAACTCCAAACATTACGAACTTAGCAAAAGCAAAGCAATTTCAAAAGTCTCATTAAAGTAATTAATGTTTATCTTGTCTTTATATAAAATCCTTTTATTTAAAATTGCTAAAAGTGTCTATATTACCATATATATAATAAATCATTTTATGCATAACTGTTAAATATATCTATATTACCATATTTTAAAAGGGCTGAAAAGGGGTATAAGATTGTATGGCGCATCTTAACTAAAAAATGAAAAATTGACCCATGAACTAGAAAAGGTTGGCCACCCCTGATATAAGGCCTAGGGAGAGAAAATTTTGGTATTTCATTGTTGCTTGACGGATACCATTTAACGAGATACGAGTTAATTTATGTGAATATCTTATGTACCAAATTTGGTTTAAATCGGTTCAGCCAATTCTTCCATGATATATGCGTACGGACGGACGGACATCACGAAGATAATAGTGCTTTTTAGCAAAGACAAAAAGCTTTTCGTCAAATTCGCCGTAGTATTATCGTATACTAATCAATTTGTTTTGAAATCAGAATATTATTTTTCCTATATAGTGGTTGCCCTGCTTTTTTGATCCTTCCTAAGCATATTCATCCTATACTCGCCCTGCAAACGAAATTTCTTTGAAATCCGTTCAATCAATACCTTCGAAATTCATAGTTACAGAAAAATTCTAACCTTGATATTGTGGTAGCTCTGTTTAGTCGACCAGGTGAAAATATAATATTTTGGTTTTTTGTTTATATGAAGATTATATATACCATCTAATATATTAGAACTCCTGTCTCTGCCTGCGTCCCTGCCTGCCTGTTTCCCTGCCTCCCTGCATCTGAAGCCTCGAGTAACGTCACCTTCCGGCATGAACGCAAATAAACCGAGAACGGTTGGTTCGATTTCGAAGAATCATTCGCCTGAATACTCGGCGCGAAGTCTTGCAGGTTTTAAGTACGTACTCGTCCTTAGGAAAGGCATGGGTTCGATACCAGGATAGTTTACGTTTTTTCATTTGATTAACAAGCAATCGGCTAGAATACGATGTGTAGACCTTGCTTCTTCAACATTTTAAAACATCTTACGATCGAGACTTTGACTCGAGAGTTACACTATTTCACGTAGAAAGAAATGAAGATTCGTATTCTTACTTTCGATTCCGCTGTTTAATTCGTGTTTGCTCATATTTTTTGTTTATATTGGATTTGCTCCGATTTTTCAACATTTCAATTGTTGACATAGGATTTTTGTATTGTTAGACTCGGGGTTTCAAGTGCATTTGCACTAACAAGGAGAGGACACGGTACGGATTTTTATGAAATTTCAGGGATCATTTCCATGTCACAAGCATCAATATAGAATGTAGCGTACGCTGAGATCAATGAAAAACATGCGATTTAATAATTTAAACAATATTGAGAAAATCGTGCTTTGAATGACTTGAGAAAAAATTTCGGAGCACTACATAACAACATAGAAAAAAATATGAACGTGGCTGCCCAGTTAAATTTTAATGTGAAATACGGAAAAGGATTTGTAAAAGGAGGAGGAATGAAAGAAAAAATTTAACCAATAGGGAATCGAACTCGCGCCCTCAGGTTTCAGAACGCACCCACTATACGCTCACCACCAGCATGCATTAAGATATCTATACCAGTTGAAGAGAAATTGCAATATTTAATCGCGATTTTCGGCAAAACTATCGGCCGTATATGCCCAAAATGGGGTTTTTGCAGTGATCCTGGAATCCAGAGCTATACACCTACCAAGTTTCATAAAAATTCGTGATCCCACTACCGTATCCTCACCTTGTAAGCTTACAATGAAAGAAACGCATCAAGGACAATGACCGATTAAAATTTTATGTGAAAAGGTTATCCTTAATATAAAGCAAATGAAACACGTAGTGAAGAAAAGAAACGATTCCATTGCATTGTAATAATGGACAACTTAACATTTAAAATAGAAATATATTTCACGCATGCATTGAAAATATCGTTTCGTTTGTAAGTTTTATTGTGAAATTTAAGCAAATTACTATATTGATAATGTTTTTCATTAATTTCTTTCGATAACGACGCGTGGCCGGTGCATTGACTACTTAATATTAAATAAACCACAGAACATACGATATGCTGTACCATCAGAAATAGTGAACAAAACAAAAAATATTGTGTACTGGTTGTATAAATCATGTAGGTAGGCTTTTGGTTATGAAAATGATTTTAACTATATAATTATTTTAAGAGGGGCAATAAAAGTAGTTCAACTAATAACACTCTTTGTAACAATTTTTTGCCATAGGAACTCTCACATTGGGCCACTTCACGCAAGGGTCTCTAGATGTTTGCAGGAAGTACTGCAACGGGCAGTTTTTGGTTAAAAACCATTAGGTCAGTTCTCTAGAAATACGCGTAAAAGAAATATTATTTTACTTTTTACTGTGGTAGCCCTGCTATTTAGATCCGCTTTAAACATCTTGATTTCATTATGGTATGTTGTACAAATCTTATGTACAAAATTTAATTGAAATCTGCTCAGCCAATTCCTTCCAAATCCTTAATTACTGAAAGAGTTTAATTTGTAATTGTGGAACCCCTGTTTGGTTGATTACGTTTAAATATGCTAATATGGTTTTGCATATATGTGTGTATTATAAGTAATTTGGTTAAAATTGATGCGGACCATTCCACACAAATACGCGCAAAAAGATTTTTTTAATTCTTTATATTGTGGCAGCCCTGCTTTCTATATTTATACAAAAAATCTTGATTTTGTTATTTTATTTTGTATTCCTCCTTTATATAAACTTTCGTTAAATCGGTTCAGTCAATTCCTTCCAAATACATAATTACAGATAAGTTTAAGTTTGCAATTTTGGCACCCCTGCTTAGTCGATCCGGTCCTAATATGCCATTTTGGTCATTCATTTATGTGATTATTCTATATACCAAATTTGATTGAAATCGGTTCCGCCAATTCTTCCCTGATATATGCGTACGGACGGATGGACATCACGAAGATAATAGTGCTTTTCAGCAATGGCGAAAAGCACTAAAAAGAGAAAAAGGAGTGTCTTCAAATTTGTAATCTTACTCTTAAGGAATTAAATTTTTAATTTTAACATCAATTTCACTGTAGTCTCCACCTTTACTTATTTAGTTTCAATGATGAATTCCAGATAAACATAACAGTAACTAACTAATATTTGACTAATCACTTTTAAGGCGCTTTGTTCGTCGACTGCTTTTATTCGAACACAACAGTAATTGGGAGATTACTCAAAAATGCCAATACCATGCCACTTTTATCATCTAATAATGAAAATTAAATTAAACTTACGCAGTTTCATGAAAACATCGGCTTAGTCTTTAAGAGTAATCTTTCATAGTAAATGCGACAAAAATAGGACAGCAAAAATGAAAATATTGGAGTGTTAACTAAGGGAATAGATATGTCGAGTTCACTAGCAGTAGCAGAAGATCTTAAAAAATAAATATCGAACGGATAATTTAGGAATCCGACAAGCACTTCTCAGGAGGTATCAATAATAAGGGGGTTTGATAAAGAGATCGCAATAAACCAGTTAGGGTTTGACGAACCGTAATTCTCGATCCGTTCGGGAGTGATCTTCTTTCTCATTCACTTTCTCTAAGTTTGTGGGGGAAAGTATTCCGAGTTTCTTGTATACTGCTTGTAATGGTAGACTGGTTGCCAGCCTGTCGTATTAACCAGTTTTACAGAGGATTGCACTACTTGTATGAGAGAAACCCGGTTTCAGCTTTACCATACTCTTTCGAAAAGCACCGAAGGCTAAAATGAACAGGATAATGGATTTAGAATTTGCGGCACCTGGTTCCATTCTTATCGAGCACATTATTTGAAATAAACTTTAAAAAGCACTTTAAATCCGAGTGTGTTGAAAAGCAGGCACTTAGAGATTAGCTCTTATGCGTTATTTATCGTCTCACTTGAAGCGTGGGTGGGTCAACTTCTGCATCGTTATAAAAATCCGCCTACTTCGCGTGTATGTAGGTGAAGGATATTTTATAGTAACATTTAGTGTGTTGCTTGATTCCTTGCTGTTGCTGAATAACCGAACCTTTCCCATCATTTCATAGGTCTTGCATGACTCCTGCATTTTGCTTCGGTGGAATGATTAAACCGCGACATTTGGAGAGTACGAATGGATGAAGCCCGCGGAAACATCATGTGGCTCGGAAGGGGAAGGTAAAAGATTTTTTTCTCACTTCCCATTTGAAATTGCAGCTCGCCAACAAAGGTAAGGAGATGCATCTTCTTATTTTTGTTATTGCGTGTTACTTGTTTGTAAGAAGCAACTCTTCATACGTGCATACGTGCAAGGCAGAGGCGCTCTTCACGAATTATGTAATCATGTAAAAAAGATGAATATTAGTGGCTTAATATTAGGCATAAACACTACAAAACGATATATCAGTATTTATGTCGAGGAAATATTGAACCTTTGATTTCCAATCAGTTGTAATTTATCAAGCAATGGAAAATTATTTCAAACATACTTCACTTGAATGGACTAGTTGTAATATATTTCTTATGTTCACGTTCATTCCTTTGTCGTATTATCCATTTCTTTTCACTTACAAGGCGCTGTGTGTGCACGAAACGTATTTACTACTTGTTGCAGCTCCATTTGCAAGAAATGACAAAGAAGACACACGGGTACTTGCAAACTCTTATTACGTCAGCACTGCTTTTGCAGTTACGATTACAAACAAGATGGAAAAGTATACTCCATAAATGGAATACACAGAGATTTCAAAGGCGTTCTTAATGGGAAATACGTATGAAACAGTATCGAAAGATTAGGTGATTCTCGAATTTTTATCCCCGAAGCTATAGTCTCGGGGGCTATCTTTTAGTAAATATTGTTCTCTATCCAAATAAATTTTTTAATCTATACCTCGCAGATCATATAAGAATGGGAGAGAAATATATGGATTTTTAATTGTTGGTTTGCTGAGAGAACCGTCTTCGCGATCGATGTAAACGAAATATGCGATGTGTTGCTCGGGATTTTCTCGAATTTTTATCTCCAAAACTGTAAGTTGTAATTTTTTGGTCTCTGGACCATCTAACAATAATAAAAGCCTACTTCTGTCCCTTTGTGGCTCCCTATGTCAAGCTGTAAAAATGCGAATAACTCAATAATGGAACGAGATAATTTTTTTATTTTTGGCAGGAATGATTAATTTACATATTGTTAGGTGATGACGGAAAGAAATCTCGAAAATAGTCCTAGGTTCGACTCCAAGGTGGGCATTTCCATTTCCCATATATAATACGTAAAAATATAATTTTCAACTTGCAGGCTTTTATTCATTTTGAGATTAAATTAGAAAGAATCAACTTTTGATCTTCGGATTTTGCCATAAAAAACTATCAGTTTTCTTATTCTGTCCATATTTCCCGCCTCCAGTTCAAAATTTCTCATGTTAAACGTTTAATTTACATATTTTGGGAAAATCTTGGCATTTAATTGGGATGTTGCCTTGCCAACCAATTACGTTGTTAAGCCTCGAAATCCTATTGTTATTTTAGTCCTTATGGATGTAAGCGTGCTTTTTACAATTAGTACGAGAGAGAGAGAGAGAGAAGGAGAGAGAAATTATTTTCATAGCAACCAATGTAAACAACATTCGTCGCGTTATTTACGAGAAGGAATACATATGAATTAATTAATTAATAATTAATCATTCGCATATTAAAATTAGGTATTTAGAATCATCGTAGAAGTTCGAAACTTGAAACAACGAACGCCTAAAAGAACGAAAGTTTGTTTTCTTGGCATCCAAAGAAAGTCAAGGTATATTTATGTTCAATTTTTATTTCACAAAATGCTTTCCCGTTGAATTTCAACTGGCATCTCCTTAGTCTTGTAGTAAATGTTGTTCTCTATCCAAGTAAATTTTTTATTCTATACCTCGCAGATCATATAAGAGAATGGGAGAAAAATATATGGATTTTTAATTGTTCTTTGCTGAGAGAACCGTCTTAGCGATCGATGTAAACAAAATATGCGATGTTTTTCTCAGGATTTTCTCGAATCTTTCTCTCCGAAACCATAACTCGTAATTACGTGGCCTCGCGGACTTTATTGTAGTAAATGTTGTTGTCTATCCGAATAAATATTTTAATTTATACTTTACAGATCATATAAGAGATAGGGAAATAAAAGTTTGATATTTCATTGTTGCTTGACGGATGCCATTTAACGAGATACGAGTATAAGTTTATTAAAATAATTATGTAAAGTGGAAGTTCTATTGACGGATTCAGTTGAAAATCACAATTGGGCGATAAATTTTAATAAAGATCACTCATATCTATTTAAGTTAAAATCTGTCTAGTGGTTTAGGCGATGAAAGTTACGATGGGCGGACGGACCAGACGTGCCCATATGGCGTTCCGCTATTACCGCTTCGCTGGTAAAGAACGCCTAATAATTTGTAGTTAGAATTTACGGAGTAGTACTAGTGGAAGAAAAATGACCAAGGAACTTAGGAGAATTTCGTCAGATTGTAAGACTTGGTAGTATGAGAGGAAGAGAAAGCAAACAGGGCCTGCGAGAAAAAATTGCAAAAAATTCACTAAAAATAAAGAAATTCATTCCCATACATAAGTATGGCTATCATTGTGTTTCTGTATTCTTTAAACATATGAATAAATTTTACATTGGAAAAAAATGATTTCTAATTTTACTTACAAAACTTTATCAAGTATTTTACAAAATAATTTTTTAGAAATATATATTTTCTCTTACTTTCGCTTTGATAAATTAACCAATCTTACAGCAACTTATGCTTTGTTTTCTCCCATTACAATGTATAGCAGCTTTACATGTAAACAATTTTTTAACAACAATAGCAAACAATAACAACGTAGATTTAATTACGAAATAGACATTAACGGCTCCTTCCTTTCCATTCCGTAGTTTATACTCAATTCCTTGAATCCCTCTGATGCTGTGGAATGTTTTTATGACGTCTTATTTGCCGTCGTTATGGACTGTCCCTTTTGCTCAACATAATGCAAAAAAAATTTCCTTCATGGTGCCGTTCATGGAACCTCTGGAAGACTTTCCCCAGCCTCGTGCCCAAGAAATCCTTCATAGACCTGAAGCGACACTCGAGGGCTCTTCTAAGGCGCGACTATAATCATTACGTATCCGAGTTCTCGACATCCACCTTTTCCAACTCAAAAAGGTTCTGTTCCCTTATTAATAGTCGGCGAAATTGTAGCAGAATCTCACTCGAAATTACTCATAATGACGCCAATTCTTCCGGTTCTCAAAAGGCCGATTTGTTTATTAATTTCTTCTGTGATACTCCTGCCTCTTCATATACTACAAGTCCTATCAGCAGTATTTAATCCCTTTGCCTTCAACCCGTTTATCATTTTCCTCTTTCCAGTCTCAAACTTTACAACAGGAAGTCTAAGTACATATTCCTTTCGAAGATTTCCCATACTCGTGCCATCGGCCCTGATGGCATTATTCCTATATTTCTCCGCAAATTCACCGAATCACTATCTCTTCCACTGTCTTTTATCTTTAACTGTTGCTTCTCAAATGGCGCTTTTCCCTGGCAATGGAAAGCAGCTAACATTGTACCAATACTGAAGTCTGGTAATAAATCAGACGTTACGTCTTACCGCCCAATATCTTTAATCCCTATTATTTCACCAGTTTGTGAGAGAATTATTCTTAATAGATTACATTATTTCACTTCTCCGTATTTCTCTTCTAATCAACATGGCTTCCTCCCTGGACGCTCTTGTCTGTCTAACCTTGCTGTCTTTCAGAATCATGCAATAACTCTTTTAGAGAAAGATCCCAGCTCGACACCGTTTATATGTACTTTTCAAAAGCTTTCGACTCGCTAACCCATGACCTTTTACTTTTAAAACGTAGACATCGTTTTGATGTACTGTAACTTTCTAACACTATCTTCTAGCTTCTTGTCTGAAAGAACTCAACGCATAGTACTTTCCTCCGGACATGCTTGTCGTTGGGCGTCAGTTACTTCTGGCGTTCCTCAAGGTAGTGCACTTAGGTTCTGTCTATTCAATCTTTTTATTGATGATTTACGTGATCTGATACCTTCTGACTTGTCCTATACCCGTCTATATGCCCACGATAGCAAAATTTTAAACAAACAGCTAGATATCCGATTCTCTAAAAAATCAGAAGGCTTTGTATAAAATATCCAGTTGGGATCTTGAATTAAACCCTACCAAGTGTAAGACCTTTACCTTCTCTCTCCGAAAAAACCCATTGATAGACAACTACAAATTAAATGGGTGTGATTTATCGAAGGTTGACTGTCATAAAGATCTTGGCGTTATTGTTGACGCAAAGCTCAATTTTCCCTTCACATTACCAAAATAAAAAATTAGGCGGTCTCTTTTAGGTATTCTTTATAGATTCACAGATATAATAGATCCTTCGCGCTCTGCAGCATCGTCCTGCCGACTACATCCTACTGGTTTCCCATATGGACAATGTTAGCCTCATCGAATCATTCTTCTCTTGATAGGATGGTTGATTTATTTCTTTAAATTGTCAGCGTCCGAATTCCTTCTCTCCGTAACGCCTCTAATAACGCTGTTCTGTCTCCACTTTCCCTTCGGTTTCTCACTGTTCTTATGGCTTAAAGTGACCTTTCATTACTTTAAAATGTACTGAATTCTGTAAATGACTGTCCTGTATTTCTCTCCCTGTTTTACTTACGTGTCCCAAATAGATCTACTCGTCTTTCCTGCCTCCTTAATCTCAGTACACTTAGGCTTTCGGTAATCAAACGCTCACTTTTCTTCCTCCTCCCTGCTCTTCTTAAATCATTGCCTCCAACCTCAGATGTATTCAATCAACCTTTACAAGCCTTTATATTTTTCTTTTCTTCCCTTTAGTTTATTTTTTCTTTTTGTTTGTTATTAATTTATTTCATTTTTTGTTTTTCCTGAGTTATGTGCTTATTTATGTAATGATGTTATGGATTTCACTGTAATTCGAAATGTTAAGATAGGAAAGGGGAGACTTTTTTATACTAAAATTCGGCATTTGTTCAAGGCTCGTTTGATAATCGTAAGTAGTGTCGTTTGTCGAAAAATGTTTAATTGAATGTTTTTTCTCCATCCCAAGCCTCACTCAAGCGACGATATGTGCGTGTGCAACGTTTACTTGGGTCAACTCATCACTACGAACGGATCACTTCTTGGAGAGATCACCTGGAAAGTGAAAATGGCATGGATTGCTTTTGGCAGTAATCTTCAAATAAAATATCCCAGTATTTCAAAAAAGGAGATTGTATGACCAATGTGTTCTGCCAGTTCTGAACTATGGATGTGAAACATCGACCGTGAACGGTAGAGTAATTCAGCGCCTGCAAACAACACAGAGGAGTAAAAGGAACGACTGGGTAAGAAAGAGGACAGGAGTCTCATATTGCTAGGAGAAATGGTGGGCGTTATACGTCGAGCGCCATCGAATGGATCCCAAGAAACATCAAAAGACCGAAAAGAAGACTGAAAGGATAATGAAGTTCTTAGGGCCAACTTGGAGGAGTGAGGCAGTTGTTAGGGAAAACTGAAGAGATGAGGCCATCATCCGTCACTGGATTGAAGAGGGCTAATGATGATGATATATACCGCATTTGTCCGATTATAGAGCGATTTCGAATATAAGACTATCTCTTATTTCAGATGCCATGCGTAAGAAAAATATTTTCGATTTACTGATATTAAATTATCATTTAAAAACACCTGATCGGTTTCAGATAATTTCCAGTGCAACTATAATTATGCGATAAGATTGACGAACAATTATGATGAACGATGTGCATTTATTGGCTTCCAGGGATCTACATTTATCTAATATATTATAACCGCTGAGTCTCTGCGTCCCTGCCTGCGTTCGAAGCCTCGAGTAACGTCACCTCCCGGCATGAACGCAAATAAACCGAGAACAGTTGGTTCGATTTCGAAGAATCATTCGCCTGAATACTCAGCGTGAAGTCTTGCAGATTTTAAGTACGTAGTCGTCCTTAGGAAAGGCATGGGTTCGATATCAGGATAGTTTTCGTTTTTTCATTTGATTAACGCGTAATCGGCTAGAATACAATGTGTAGACCTTGATTCTTTAACATTTTAAAATATCTTACGATCGAAACTTTGACTCGAGATTTATACCATTAACGCAGAAAGAAATGAAGATTCTTATTCTCATCTTTGATTTAGTTGTTTAATTCGTGTTTGCTCATATTTAAAGTTTATATTCGATTTTCTCCGGCTTGTCGACAATTAAAGAAAGAGGTTGCTAGGGTATCCGGCATTGTTCATCTCGGATTTTTGCATTGTTAGACCCGGGCTTCAAGTGCATTTGCACTAAGCTTACAATAAAATGCATTAAGGACAGAAACAGATTAATCCTCGAGTGACGTCACCTCCCAGTATAAATGCAAATAAATAAAGAACGGTCTGCTCGATTTCGACGAATCTTTCGCCAGAATACTCGGCGCGTACTCTTGCAGATTTTAAGTGGGTAGTCGTCTCCCGAAAATACATGGGTTCGATACCAGGATAATTTTCGTTTTTTCATTTGATTATCACATAATCGGGTGGAATACGTTGTGTAGACTTTCAGTCTTTAACATTTTAAAATATCTTACGATCGAGGCTTTGACTCGAGAGTTACACTATTTCACGTAGAAAGAAATGAAGATTCGTATTCTTACTTTCGATTCTGCTGTTTAATTCGTGTTTGCTCATATTTTAAGTTTATATTGGATTTTCTCAGATTTTTCAACATTTCAATTGTTGACATCGGATTTTTGTATTGTTAGACTCGGGTTTTCAAGTGCATTTGCACTAACAAGGAGAGGACACGTTAGTGGGATCTAATTCGTGTTTTCTCATATTTTAAGTTTATATTCGATTTGCTTCGATTTTTCAACACTCCAAAAAGGTGTTTCCTAATGTTGCTGGCATTGTTGATCTCAGATTTTTTCATTGTTTGACTCGTGCTTTCAAGTGAATTTACACTAATCTTAGAATGAAACAAACGCATCAAGGACAATAACGGATTTAAAATATATGCGAAAATGGTCGTGTAAATATAAAACAAATGAAACACGTAGCGAAGAAACTTGAAGTCAGAAACGACTCCAATGCATTGTAATAATGGACGACTTAGATTTCAAATGCGAAAATATTTCATGCGTATATTGAAAATATCGTTTTGTTTGCAAATTTTATTGGGCAGTTTAAATCAAATTACTATATTGATAATGTTTGTGATTAATTTTTTCCGATAATGAAGCAATATATTTGAAAGGTTCTTTAAATGTTTGCAGGAAGTACTGCAACGGGTGCCTAGTCTAAATTATTAGTTTTATTTCTTAAAACGTTTAATACGGGATGAAGAAATAAGAGCTTGTTCTAATGCAGGAGAAATTTGGTATGCTGCGCGCGCCATTAGCGTAATACTGACTTCTATGGGTGGAATAAACTATTGAACACAGAGGACTTCATTTTGTTGTGGATGAGAGGTAGTCCTATTCAGCAATTTTGAATGATTTTTACTTTAAGGAAATAGTTCGTTCTTAATACAGTGGTTGTAGTGCTTGATCACGTTTATCCTCAACCACATCTCAGACAGATAGCATCAAGAAGTCCCGTGAGGCTCATCTCCGTCTTGTATATACTATAAGCGTGGTCACCAAAAGGGAATCGTTATCGGGTTGTAAAACTTCGATTCTGGTATCGACCCCTAATTTTACTATCACACGGTATCTCTTTTGAGCTCGTTTTTAGCCTGGTGGGATCTTATTTAACGTATCTCTTTCCTCATTCGCGTTCAGACATAAAAGGTTTTTAAGGCTTTTAACGGCTGCTAACCATTTTGCGAAGACGCCTCTCTCTCTCTCTCTTCCGCGGAATCCATCTGCACAGCCTTAGTCACATCAAAAGCGACCGAAGAGCAGAGTTTTCGTCTCTTGGTATTCGTTCGAGAAAGAGAGGGGGAGAAAGAGAGTTTAAGGGGTAGCGGAGTATTTGACGCTGCTTTACGTGCGCTTTTGCAAAACGGACCGTCGTTTCCTCTTTACATAACAAGTACTTTCATTCCGTCCCACGAACCGAGTGTGTTTACTCATTTTCGGTTTATGTCCAGCGTCTGGCTTTTCCAAATGGTTCCAGACTCCTGTTTCTCTCAGCTGGAAAATAAACAAAGATCGGCGGGGGTTAAAAAAACCTCGATCGCTACCCATGACGAGCGATGCGCAAGTTTTATTTTAATTTTAACGCATCGCCTTCGCGCAGATTTTTTGATCGAAGTGGAGAAGCATTTTGGGACGAATGTGCGATTCGTAGCTCTTTTGATACGTTTTATATGCATCTCGAAATGGTTAAAGAGGTGTTTACAAGGTGGATGATGGGGAGAAGTTATTGGAATGGCGTTGATACTAACTCATGGTGGCGCTGGGAGCCAAATGGCGTACTGTGTGTCTCAGGGATGGAGGCATCCTTTGACTCATGTGCTGTTATACTCGTCCTCCTAATGACTCAGAAGCACTATCATCTTTGATGCTTGATATATTTTTAATGTTAATGAGTTAAGTGAAAATTATAAATTTCACAAATTGAAAATATAATGGAGGAGAGGAATATAATCTTGAGTGAGCATCAAACCTTTGACTTCCACTTTTATAGTGAATACTTTTAACATTGAGGTATCAAGTTTGACAAAACATTCAGGAAAATGTTATAAATTTCATTCGATAAGGGCTATGCCAGTGTTGGCAATCTTATGACACACAACAAAAAATGTTTATTGACAGTATCCTTAATATTTTCCCACTTCTGACGCAATATAAAAAGACTATTTCTAGCGAGATTGTTATTATGTCGATAAAATAGCTGACTAATAGTAACTTTTAGTCCGAGAACGAGATGTTTGCTTCCCCGTAATTGTCGTTTGGCCAAAATGATCCGGGACAATGAATCTTTTTAAATAAGTTGAATTTTACACAACAAATATATTGTTTCCTGAGCTCTAAGTCTGAGAATAAATGATCGTTAAGATAATAATTAAACCATAAAATAATTTATTTTGGATGTATTTTAGATTGGCAGGTTAGTTAGAAAATAATAGGCAATTTTTGTAATTTTGGCACGCGAGCAAAAAAAGGTTTACCAACCCTGAGTTTTGCAATAGACCTTATCTACTACATGTCTTTCATGAAATTACGTTCCGGAAAATTCCATTGCTTAATCTCATAAGCCATATTTTACCTAATCTTTATAAATTGAATGTTAAATATTACAACTTTAAATTCATGAAAGCGTGCATCAATTTAGAAAATCCAAAGGAGTCTAAGAGAAAAATTCTTATCTTCATAGAGAATGACGTCATTACGTCGGATAAAATTGGTTGAAACTCGATCGTGTTATAATCTGTGAGTTGACTCATCTAAAACTTAATTTAATCGACTAACTCGTCGTTTCAGATCAGCGAGGTTTAACTGTACATAAAACTTGTTCTTTGAAACACTGATTGCTATGCTGTTTGAGGCCAAATTAAGTTTTGTATTCATTTCGACGAAAAGGTCACAATTGGTCCTTTGCATTACAAACGAGCGCCAAAAATAGAGCTCCTCGTTGAAAATTTGGAAGGGATTCTTGAAAGCGCGTTCTTTTGATAAAAAATAAGAAAATTCCAACTCCTAATCGAGAAATAAAATTATTAAGGAAATATAAATCACGTCCCTAGGAACAATGTATAGTTACACACAAAATCATTAAACTTAGGCATTGCCATGATACCTGAATATCTGCTCCTATAAGCTTTTATAAAAATATAAGGATATTAATTTATCTTATCTTGGCTGCGCAAAGTCAGCGTTCCGTCCTTCGGAAGGGACGTTAAGCAGTTGGCCACCTTGGTGCTTTTCGTAAAGAGTAGTCTAATGCCGGCACCGGGTTTTCTTCCTCCCTTCTCCATTTGATGACAGTACAAAATGACCGTAGCAGTCGACGCACTTAAAAAATCAATTATTACTACTACTTAGCTTATCTTTGGTAAAAAATATAGCGTCAAGTATGTAGGCGGAGTTTTCCTTATCACGTTTTTGTTTGACGTTTAGCAAGATGTGCAAGCATGTTAAAGTTTGACAAGTTTAGAAGTTCAGCTGTACGAAACTAATTTGGGGTAAATCATTAGCGGGAAGACATTCAAATAGCAGGTTAAGTTTTCATTTTTCTCATCTGTATTATTAATTGGAATATTTTGAAGACGACCTTGAGAAGACTCATTATGTTGTAATTCTCTTTGTTTTAAACATTGTCTCAGTTAAATCCGGTTCGACCTCTGATAATTTCACATTGAAGAAGTTATCAAGCTAAAGCCATCTGTACTGAATCCTCAAAAGGATATTCGCTTTGAATTTTGTTTCTGCGAAATATTCAAGCGATTTATAATTTTTAGAATTTTTTTCGGAGAAATTTTCGATGAAACCGCACGATAAATTTCGACTTTCGATCGAGTCTGTCAAATGAAATTGATAGTTCGTCTTAGAATTAGAACATTCGCGAACAATAGGAGCTGAGCGCCGGCTGATGGAGACTTGAGTTTTATTTTCTCGTGGAAATCCGCTCTATTTAAATAATATGGCCCGGAAAAGAGGCAGTAATATGGTGATAAATATCTATCTCAGTCTCCAAATCTTTATATTTCATTGGATACTAGGGGCTGATTTGGACGAATGTTCTTAAATCAATCTGAAATTTATCCTTATTTCAATTTTACATTCCATCTTGGAATCGCTTCTTGCGTTTCCTCTTTCTAAATTTAATTCCATCCAATTCTGTTTGACGCGTCTTATCCTTCTCCTCCCTTCCTGTTCTTTTCCTCTTGCGAATTGAACATCACTAACGCTACTTCCCTCCTTTGATCTATTTGCATGGCTCAGGGCGAGCGTCGGATTCCTTTTTTTCGAGGATCTCCTATAACTGTATCTCATGTTTAGAAACCTTCCGCTCCCTTCTTTCAAAAAGCCAAGTCCGAGACGACGGGGAATAAGAGATCTTTCTGAGGGGAGGAGGAGAGAGGGCGAAAGACGAAGAGGTGGGGGGGGGGGAAATGAGGAAGGATGCTTGGGGTGACTCTCCAATCACTGTAGTACAGGCATTCCTTGGTGTTTGCAGGTGTTACGTTTCGGAGTAACCACGCGAACATCGGAACCGCCAACGGCAAATAATTAGAGGGGTTTTCAACCGGGATTACGTGTACCCCTAGGAGTACGTCATGAGTTTTGAAGGGGTGCGCGGAAGTGTTTAAGATTATAATTTTCTTCTTCGTCTTTTATGCATGACTTCTGAATCGATGGTTGCAAGGTTACGACTAATAACACCGCTATAAAACAAAAAAATACGCCAAAATTGTGAATTTTATCTTTAAAAACATGAGTTTCTATCTTTATACAAGTGTTATTTATTTCGTTATTACTTTAAAATATACTACAGGTACGCGATCATTAAAAATGCTCCAAGGGGTTGAAAACCTTGGAATAAAGTAATGGGGAAAATGGAGTTCGATTTCTAAATCTGCTAGAACGGACTGTGGCACGATTTCTTTTGCTGAACTTCCTAATATATAGGGTATGGATCTTTCGGGTTTCACCCGATTTTTACCAGATTTCTACCCTCCGATTGCCTTTTTAAATTTCGGGTAAAATCCGAAAAACCCCGAAATTTTTAGTTTTCTTTAAACACCAATTTTTTATATTTGGTCACAGAATCTCTATTCTGGCGCTTGTAGGCACCTCAGCACTTGAGTGCAGTCCGAGATGTTCGTGATCAGTCTGTTTATTCTCTTTGTAAACAATTTATTCGTAAGCTTACTTTGTAACGCAATCTTAATTTCCTTGGTTTGCTCGCGCCACGAATAAGGACGCGCTTTAGCTAGTCGCTGTTAGATCTTTGATAGGATAAGGAGAAAAGATCCCAAGTGTCTGTTAGTTGAAAACACTACGAAAGAAAAATTATTTCAATAATATCTGGTGTGTTTTCAAAAGAAGTTGAACGGGAAGCAAGATACATACATATTTGTGCAGCCTGCGAGGTGTTCCTCTCCACCTGGAGGCGTTTAACACAAAATATCACTCAAACATACTTAAGGTAGAGTAAAAAGTTTTGATCGTTGATAAAACTTTTAAATTTTCAAACAAGATTTTTATTTAAAATAAATTAATCCGAATTACAAAATAATAAAACCGGAATATTACCCGAGATTGAACTTTTTTAAAACCTCGAAAAATCTGTAACTTATTTATACCCGATTTTAACCCGGATGAAAAGGAAAATAATAAAACCCGATATTTACTCTACGAATGAAATATTTTTAAACCCGAAAAATCCATACCCTACTAATATAGTATAAAGATACAAATGGGAAGAGATAGTAACATAGATAAAGACAAAAAAGCCGAAGAGAGAGAAAATCAATTAAAATATATACATTTATTTTCACGGCTAATCTAACAGGCAAACTTAAGATGCTTGAGGAGTGTGTTAGTTGGGGGTGGAAGAAGTGGAAGTTTTTGCTTTCATTCTGATTTTATTATTTTCATAAGTTTCTACATCGGGAGCTACTTCTCTTGAAGTCGGTTCTCCTTTCATGGCTGCGTCAACCTCCATTACATTATCTTTTAATTCGTTTGCCATCTTAACGATCTCAGCAAATCGCTTTGCTGTTAACCGTGGTTACTTAGGACCTACATTTTCCCCTTTTCGTATTCGTCGGCATAACACTCTCTCATAAGATTTCCTTTCAAACCCTCCCTGAAATGACACTATGGCACTACTGGGGTCACCGCGATTGAGCAAAAATGCGAAGGGCAAAACTGCGTGGTATAGGTACCTGTATTTCGCTTTGTCCTTCTTTACTTTAGATAGCGAGAGCCGAAATTTCTTTCGCATTTTAGCTAGATATTCACGGTCCTATTTGTGGCAACTATTTTCAGTTATAAAACGGTGCTTGAATAATTAGATGCGTCTCAGAGAAATGTTCATAAGGCGGATAACATAAGATTAAGCTGGCAGGATAAAGGATAAAGATAGATGTGTCTGTCAGCAATTATTATCCAGCAAAACCTGCCATCTTGCATAATATTTCTCAAATCGGCACCATTGACTTATTTATTACAACGACAATGGAAAATGTCCTAACCGCAACAGAAGCCAACAAGGTGATAGCGCATATTTTATGTTAAAAGTGTGTGTTCTAAAATATTTTGATATTTCTTTCATTTGGGAAGTTTCGAAAAATTTTGCGCTCGCGAATAAAATTCCTGCAATTTTCGTTTTATTTATCCCTTGGCTTAATAGTTTCTATATTGATCTTTTTATTTATCACTTTTGGCTTCAAATTCTGATACTTTAGGCTTTCGATGATTTAATGAAAGTATGAATAAAATAACGAATTTTAAACAACTCTTACGTCTGTAATGGAGTAAAAAACGTTTAATTGGTCGGAGTGATTCCATACAACTTGAAGAATAGCATTAACTTTTTACTCATTATTTTTTTATTAATATATCACAAGCACCTGAAGAAGAAATTTTTGAAAAGCCCCACGGGATAAGACTCGTGTTCCTAAAATGGCACAGTATCCTTGGTTATTTTTACAGTTGGCAAGGTTGTAATATGGTTATTTGGAGATTCCCGTACTTTTTTATATTGAAGGTTGCGCTAACATGAAATTATCACTTACACCTATAGGTAATACTTAGCTATAGTATCTAAGGCGGATTTTGAAGAAGTTCTTAAACATTTAATTTAGATGGTTGAGAATAAAGGGCCCTTCCATCCCGACTTATTTTTGGGACAAATTTTTAGAAACTGGAACTCAGATGTTTTCCGTATTAACGCGTTTCGTAGTTCGAAAGAACAAAAGCGGGAATTTGACATAGGTTAAGGAAAAGGAGAATTGAAAGTTCCAATTGAAACCGTTATAACTTTTCATAACTATTACTTTTCTTCGACGGTGCGAATGTTTTGATATTTTTGTGGAGCGCGCTTAAAGGTGGTGTTTTTGAATTCGATTTGACATTAATTATAGCACTTTTGATACACGGAGAATTATTTACTCCTGAATAGATCTCCGTATGAATCAGAGATGTGAATTTGTATTCACATTCTTTGTCTTTAATGGCTTGGCGTTAAAGTTATTTTAGGAATCTTAAAATTGTATGCAAAGTTCATTAACAATTTTTTCTTCGGTGTTCATGGTCACATTAATAAAAAACAAAATTAATTGGTGGAATTAGATTTTGTAATAATTTTGAGCGAGCGGTTTCGTCCATAGGCGCAATTAAAAATAATTGCTGGCTAAAGTCAAATTTATCGCCTCGGTATTTCATTTTTTCCCCGCCACAACATCCGATGAAAATAGTCAATGCCATACAATATTTCTGGTTGTATTACTGTATTAATATTTGAGTTTGGCTAAGGTCATCGAATTTCCGGACGTATTTTTGGATCAACGATGAAAACGTGCTCTCGTCGAAGCGGAGATGGAGATCCATTAACATGTTTACGATATTGTCCTCACAACATCACATTTGTTCAAATCATGTTTGACTGGGACACACGTTTGTGTCTGGAGAGGGTGGCGTCCTGTTTTATGGAGCCCTTGCTCTGGCGCGAGATGAGGCGTTTATGGCATCGGGTGCGAAAGCTGATGAGAAATTGCTACTACTATGAGAGATGAGGATGATGAATTGCCGATGAACACTCGACAATAGCACCCGTGAGTTTCTAACAGCGTGCGTAACGTGACTCGCGTGATTTACTGTGTGACGCTCGCATTTATTTTAATTATAATTTTTGTAATTGAAGGATTCCGTTAAAACCCATAATGTAGCATTGTGTGCTGTTGAACCGGCAAAACTGGATGGGATCACTGTAATAATTTATTTAAAAACAAGAAGTCCAAACCAGGACTTATGCAGGCTGGTTTCCCAAAGTTGACGTCCCGAATTGATTACTTATATTGACAGGAAATGTTTCGGTATATGTTAGTCATTCCAAGGAATTCTCATACTATAAATACCACTTGTAATTCATAGTTTATCTATGGTAGAGAAAATTGGAATAAATATTACTGTTTATACACTAATATGTATGGATCAACTGTCCAATGCTTGAAGGTAGTAGAGAGGTAAAAGAAAATAATCCATTTGTTCACTCGTCTATGCTCAGCCGAGTTAGGTAATAATCGTCTCCATGGCAACAATCCGAAAAAATGCGATTTAAATCGTTTTGTTTTAGTATAAATTCAAGAAAATACGATCAATTATAAAAATTTGGACATTATTTCATTTTAAGGAACATTTTTCAGATTCCGCACTTTGGCATTTCTTATAATCAAGGCCATGTTAAATTTAAATTTGATTCCGTGTTAAATTAAATCATATTTGTAGTCTCGATGTTATTTAAGTATCATTTTTGAACTTGTTATGAAATACTATTCTTAGCAATGTTATTAAATCGCACGAGAAGTGATTTCTTACTTTGCGCGCATAATTCCAAACACAATTTCTCTTAAACTAATCCACTTAGAAAGTTGGTTAAGCTCTTTTGGAAAAGGTCATGCTGTGTAGAAGACTTTTAGTAACTGCTTATTTTCTCGTATCTCGATAAATAAACAAGATACTGTCGAAAAAATCAATTTTCATGGGGCATTTACGTTAGATTAGTGGCGTTACGAAGGAGACAGCGACAAATATGGTCGATGTAACTACAGCCAAGCATGGGTACAAATCTAATGCAACTTCGTCCAAAGTTTTATCTCCCCTCATCAAAAGGGGAAGACGTTATGGCATGGTTTCCAGGATACCGCTTGGAGTGCCGAAAAAATCTTTCGGTTGCCATAGCTCCGTAACCATGGAGATTCGGACACGTTTATAGGAACTTTTTTTGCTTGGAATGACATTTTCCACACGTGGGTGAATTTATGCAGTAGTGTTTTGAAACGCCCTGTATACAGGGTGATATGAAATACCTCCGAAAACTTTGGGAGCTTATTAAGCGGTTCAAAATAAAGAGAAAAGTTCATACGATTATATATTGATAAACGCACCGTTTACGAGATACAGCTCCATTTCGTCCATGCCGCTGAGTGGGAGTTGGGGTCATAGAACGAATAAGAGGAGCAGCATTGTTGTGCGTAACTTTATTAATGTTCTCAACAATCCTATGAAGGACTTAAAAATCATAATAAATGTTCAAAAAGAGCTCCTTCCGAACGTATGCACGCCTTAGTCCTTCGTCATAAGAACTTCCTGATACGCTCAAAGAGGACAGGTTGTGCTGCAACGGTTTGACAAGCATTTTGAATCCTCTGCCAAAGCTCCTCTCTTGTGTTGACGGATTCAGCGTAAACCATGGTAAGTTCCGCGTATTTTCTTTTTGCTCGTGTCAGATTTTTAGGCACCATTTTTGCACAAACTTTTCGCATGCCCAAATTTTCTGTCAAAATTTGATGGACGGCATTTTTATTAATGTTCAGCTCATTTGCAAGAAATCTAACCGACAACCGTCGGTCTGTAGCAATGAAAGACATCACCCCGCTCCACATTCTCATCTGATTTCACCATGTAAGGTCTTCCCGAGCGATGATCCTTTTCCACATTATCTCCTCCTTCCTTAAATGCCTTTTGCCACCGAAACACTTCTGCTTTGGATAAAACTTCATCGCCATACGCTCTTTTTAACTTTTCAAACGTTTCCGTAGCAGTTTCGTTAAATTTGAAGCAAAATTAAATTGCGTACCGTTGCTCGATATTCCGCTCCATTTTTACCGTTACAAGATGCACAAGAACGACCTTGAATATATATATAAACTTAAGGAAAAGAAAAGGTAGTGATGAGGGTGGCAACAAGGTGTTGAAAGTCCGGTGGTCACTTACCAAGTTGAGGACCAAATTGGCAGGCTGCTGGGGGCGTCGAAGGGACAGAAAACACGCACACAAAAAAACACGTAATCTTTTCGGGTAAGATTTGAGAATAAAACCAAGTAATGAAACCAGGTTAATTACTTTCTCCATATACGTAGTATAGGACTATTGGGGAAAGTATTGTATTCATGACAGAAATCCACTTCGAGATTTCAACGGAAATACACGTTTTGACAATTTTCTCGATGATGTCTATCTGTGTGTGTATGTGTGGGTGCTCTAACTCTAAAATTATTAATCAGGTGAACGCGAAATTTTATATTTAACTTTCTTATAAAAGTCAGAAGAACTGATTAGTTTATGGGGAAAATCGGTCAACCGG
The DNA here is from genome assembly GCA_028673005.1 of Tanypteryx hageni. NCBI lineage: Eukaryota > Metazoa > Arthropoda > Insecta > Odonata > Petaluridae > Tanypteryx > Tanypteryx hageni. The sequence goes on along the minus strand of CM054115.1, from coordinate 56,500,917 downwards.
AAGTGGGTGTTTACTCTTATCACTTATCCGTTATTTTGAAATATTTGCTTTAATATACGATAAATGTAAAAATGTATCGCAATAAAAGTTATAGAAAATTTAATTTTCTACAACCTTTGTTTGAAATATTTTTCCATATAATGCATTGTTTAAGAGATATCGTATATTTTTAGATGCCACCGCCCCGCCATCATAACTTTTTCCATATATAGGGAAAAGTATTGTTTTCATGAAAAAAATCAACTTCGAGATTGCAATGGAAAAACATGTTTTGAGATCCCCTGAACACGTTTTGACCATTTTCTCGATGATGTCTGCGTGTATGTGATAGTTTTTTGTGGGTGCTCTTACTAAAAAACTATTAATCAGGACAATACGAAATTTTATATTTAACATTTTTATAAAATTCACAAGAACTGATTAGTGTGTGGTAAAAATCGGTAAACCGCAAGTAGGTGTATACTCTTGTCACTTATCTGTTATTTTGAAATATTTGCTTTAATATTTGATAAATGTAAAAATGTTAGGAATAAAAGTTGTAGAAAATTTAATTTTCTACAACCTTTGTTTGAAACATTTTCCCATAGAATGCCTTGTTTAAGAGATATCTTATATTTATAGCTGCCACCACCACACCACTTACCGGCGACTATTGTTAACAATTGATGCTTAGTTACATCTTAGTAACGCTCCTTTTTCTTTTCTTAATTGTTGGAGCTCTGTGGCTATATCCAATATCAGAAGGCTATGGCTTGAGTTTATTTCTGTTCTTTGTAACGTCTAAAATTTTGTCATAGTTTCTTAAAATATTTATTATTATGTAACCTATTTGGAATTTTTAGAAATAATACAGATATGGAGAAAGTCATGTGGTGGCTACATCAGATTTTTTTATTGTAGTGCTTAACGGTATGAAATATTTTTTGTATTAATGTTTTGCCCAAATAAAGAAATTTTCCCCGCATTCTTTATCGGCAAATTTGGATCTATTTTTTATCAAATAATCATAATAAATAGTAGATTGAATCACTTTTAAAATATAGTTATTTCAATCGAATTGATCTCCAGTTGAAACTACATGATATTATGGGGTCATGTCTTTCAAAAACATTAAATTCTTGGACAGGATTTGGTTCTAGGAATGCAACCGGTGGAAACGTTTGAAGATGTCACAAAATTTAGCTTAACCATACGTTATCCATTGCAAAGGCTGATTTTGTGAGTCTCGTGAAATTATTCAAGCCAAACCTTTGAAACAAAATGAGTTCCCGGACTTTGAAATCCATTTAGGCGATAAAAAGTATGTTTGCACGACATTGAAGGTGTTTTTTAATGTAATAATAAATTCAATTGGCTTAATTGATCCATACAAATGTTCTATTGATAGGAAAGCAAAATGTACATATAGATGTTAACGATTATAAATTAAAAGAAAAAAACATTAAAAAATGTAGTTCAAATCGCTTAAAAACCCCTTCCATTTTGCTTAACTTCTTATTGCGGTTAAAATGGCACGTTCATCTTGCTTCTACGTTCTGTAGTTGTTGCGTTATAAATGCACAAACAAACAAACAAAAATTCTTCAAAATATTTATGGTAGAGATAGTATAGATATGATATAAGACTTATGGTACTTCTAGATATGCCTACGGACCTGATATTTGGCAGGATTAGGTACAACCAACCAGAAAAATCAAAAATTCCAAATTTTTAAATTTTAGTTGGGAATTTTTGGCCCCAATGTTACACTTCGGTACTCCATAAGAAAAACATGGAAATCTGTGAAGAGTTTCATAAATCTTCATTTTTAAATTAGTTATAATTCAAGTAGAAACACGGGACGAAAACAGTTCTATAGAAAAAAGAATGAGGTTTCTTATTTTTGAAGACTAAATTGAAATCGGTTCCGAATTAGCGATGAAATGTTTTTAATCGGAGAAAACCAGATGATCGACAATAAAGAACTTCAGCTACCATAGGAACCAGGTCACTGCTTTTCAATGGGAATTGGCAATCCGTATTATCGCTTTAATGCTTTTTAATAGGGAAATTCTTATTGTCCCATTGATTTCAACCAAAGACGTACACATAATATGACGTCATAATATTAAAACGCGATCTATGGTATTAAATAAAAGAACGTCACTCCTATCAATTACGGGGTTGAGGAACTATATAATAATAGCTTGAATTTAGTGCTTGCTAAAAGAATCAGTGGATTGTATTATAATGCAATGATTTAAAACTACGGCGTAAACTTTAACGACGTCAAAATCCAAATACAGGACATATTAGTGACGTTATGGACTTCGTGATGCACTGCATCCCCTCAAAATCTTACGGTGTTACTTTCGATATGGACTGAAATGCTTGCTGAATGCAAGCACCAACTTCTTGTATCACAAGTAAGAAGCGTCAATATAGTATAGACTGGCGTAATTGCCCGTCAAATATATTTTATTTTTAAACATTTTGTGATTTATGTTATGAAATGTTTTATTGCATTACATCCACACCTGCATTGTAAATAAAACTCTTTGATTTGTGAATCGCACTTAGGGCGCGAAGCACTAAAAACATGGACAAAGGGCAAAAAATGCGCCGAAGGCGCACCCAGCTGCCCGCAGAGCCGAGCTGGGCCAAACGTAGCATAGAGGTCGTCCATTATATATTTTGAAGAGTTTTGAAGAACAATTAAAGCTACAACAACGAAATTTTGCACGATTCATCCTTGCATCCTAATTTAGTGAACAATCAAATTTTGGTCTACCTCAAGATTTTTTTATGGGGTTATTTTGGACCCCATTGTTCAATTTCAATACCCCATAAGAATAGCAAGGGATTCAGTGCAAGGCGTTCTAAAAATGGGTTTTAAAATTTCTTATATTAGAGATACGAACTCGGGATGAACACAGTTCAATGGCTTAAAGAATGAAGTTTATAATTTTTGAAGGCAATTCGTGCCGAATGCGCTTATTAATCGTTTTTTATGCGTTCTTTTTGCAGAGTGCACGAAGTGAACGCATATAGGGGAGGTTGTTTCCGTTCGTCCGTCCACATGTTTAAGCTCGGGAACCGCTGGACGTACTTCGATGAAATTTGGCATTTGGGAGTTTTGCAAAAATGCTAATTTCGGTTAAAATCGGACCAAAATAACGACCACTTTACATCAAGGCCTACATGTGTTTTACAACGTATTTCGCAAACACCTCGTTAAATACTCATCAGAGCGAACAAAAGTTCAATTAAATAAATATTTTGTCAAATAATTTTTCTCGTAAAATGTAAAGTTTACGATAAATTTAAAGAAAAGGAAATTGACGTATTTGAGTCTACCGCGATCAAAAGAACATTTTGGGTGTACAGTGGGTGTGGCCTAATCCCTCATTCCACTTGGAATCCTCCCCTCTCACCCTTCCTTACTGTACGGGCTATCGCTGTCTCAGTTCTTTTCTAACTACACTGTTGCCAATTATTCGTAAAACTTCGTCTATGCAGCAACTGTAAATAGTGAGAACTGACAACCTAAGGAGGGGTAATAGTGGGGCGAGGGAAGTCAAGATAACCGAGGGAACTTCCCCTCCTTGACGGAGGAACTTCCCCTCGGTGCGCGGCCAAAATCTGCTCATGTTCTTATGTTTGCGGTATATCTATAATTATACGATTTTCGATGTTCTTTTTGTTCATTCAAAAAAAATATTAATTAAAAATTTTACAACTCGGGAACCGCCTTACATATTTGAATGAAATTTGGTATTGGAGAGTTTTACTAAAATTTGTTGGCCGATTCCAGTTTTGGTTAAAATCGTACAATAAGTACGACCACTTTACATGAAAACCTACATGTAATTTACAATGTTCCCATTTCAACTCGGGAACAACAGGACGTATTATGATGAAATTTGGTATTGGGGAGTTTTACTAAAATTGGGCGACCGATTCCAATTTCGGTCAAAATAGGACAATAATAACGACCACTTTACAAGAAGACCTATATGCAGTTTACAATGTACCTCTGTTTCAACTTGGGAACCGTTGGCTTTTGTTAAAATTTGGTGTGGAGAGTTTTAGTATAATTGGTCTACTGATTCCAATTTTAGTTAAAAACGGACGATAATAACGACCACTTTACATGAAGACCTACATGTAATTTACAATGTATCTCTGTTTCAACTCGAAAACCGTAGGACGTATTTTGATGTAATTTGGTTTTAGCGAGTTTTACTAAAATTTTCCGGCTGATTTCAATTTTGGTTAAAATCGGGCAATAATAACGACCGCTTTATATGAAGACCTACATGTAGTATACAACGTACCTGTTTCAACTCGGGAACCACAGGACGTGATGAAATTTGGTTTTTGGTTGTTTTTCTAAAATTTGTTGACCTCAAAGAACGCATTTGGAAACTGTACTACGACATGGAGTACACCTTTCCATACTTGTTAATCGCAGAAAAAAGCTATTTTTCGGGTTTTCAAAATGTTAATTACCATGGCGGCGAGTTCAGTGTTTTTATGTCATAATATGTCACGATAGCGTTGATTTAATGCTTTTTATGGGAGTTAATGGCGTCATATTTGAATAGTTATTTTAAAATTGTATTTTCCAGTAGTTAACACTCGAATAATTAACTCGGAGTAATAGCGCCAATTAATGATACCTATATGGGGCATTTATATCTTATTAATTAAATAGGATCTCGGCTAATATCCGACCGATTCCCATGAAATCGGCGATTTCGATTGCCTGCAATATTTTTATTTGATAGGAATGTATGTTTGCTATATGTTTGGACATCTCTTAAGAAGTCGTAACCAAAATTTGCATGATGGTGCCTGAGATCGAGCAGATTTCTATCTATATTCGGATATCGCCATGGACTGAGCAAGCTTGTTGAGTTAAAATGAGTGGAAGACATTATCTGCCAGTTTACACCTGCACACACAATGTTGAATTTTCGGGACAGAAGACGATCGAGTGATGATTAGGAGCGAGAGAGGGAATCGGGGAGAGAGGGAGGGAGAGAGATAGTCGATCGCAGGGTTGAATTTAAGGAATAGCTGAAAAATAGTAAGTCAATATGATTACCTGCGATAACATGGAACCGTTTTGACATTACTTGTTGAAGAAAATACGTTTCATTCTACACTCGGGTCAAAGTGACCCGTTCTGGCGTATGAGGTAAATTTCTTTATAATTCATGACATACTGTCATGACAATATTAAAATCCCTTGTAGGTGAATACCTTAGAAAATGATTAAAAGTCACTAGTGGATATTGAGTTCAGGATCATATTACAGTAGAAAACGCATTCAAATTCTCCTTCGGGTCAGATTGACCGGTCCGGGAGTTTTAGTGTTAACTCAATCTTGGTACGCTTTTAGACTTTTTATTAATTTTGAATCGTCAATATTTTAATTATCTTCTGGGAAACCTGTCAGAGGTGCCAACTAAAGCAAAATAACTTACGTATATAAAATATTTATATTTAATTTATATTTTTAAAGAATTATTCACTTTTGCTGCTTTCATTTGAACCAGTCGTATTATATCGCATAAGGTTCTTTTTGAAAAGATAACTCATCGGCATATTAGCCGATGCGCCAATTATCCTTCATTTAGGTTTTAATTTTGATAGTATAATTGATAATAGTCCAGAAATTTACAAAGAGAACTTTTTAGTCGTTATTAACCTCTCGTTTTTATAGTTCGGTTAAGCCTATTTTATTAATAATCTCACCTTCTTGAGTGGACTGCCTCCGGAAATTCACAGTTATAGGACGACATCCATATTAATCACGAGTCTTGGTTCGGGTGAAAAAGCGATAGTTTTGGAACTCGTATAGGACTGGCAATGGTAAGTGGGGTGTATTTAAAGGTCTGGACGCTAAAGATGAAGAATCAAATTATCATAATTTGTCCTTTTCCCTGTGACGTACAGAGCGTAGGCAATAGGAGAGTACACGAAAGAAATAGAACGAATAAGGACGTAAGCGGCGCCAAGCGAAAGGAAGTGGAAGCTCCATTGTTGCGGCTCTCAACTTTTAGACGAAAAACTTCTGAGTGGATCTTTGAGAGACGGCCAGGAATAATTAAAATTTGGGAAGAACGCTATTAATAACAAGGAGAATAGTTACTAGAATTTCTTCTACTTTCGCACAATTGGTCGTATCATTATTGCTTTTAACGAACTTAAAAGTCCTTGCGATAGTACTTAAATCAGTACGGGATAGATTTTAGCATTAAAGAGCACAGAATCAGGAGACTCAGGAAAAGAAGTTTGGTTGCAAAGAAAATCAGGAAAATATTATGAGTTTTGGAAACGTAGCACTCTTCCAATTTAGTGACTTATGGAGCAACAGTTTTAGTCAATAATTCGGCACACCAAAGAAAATATTATTTTCAGGCATTCTTATTATAAATTTCCGTAGGACTTTTGAAAATCAATAATTTTTTAATCATTGCAATTTGAACGATACGACAGACAAGATTATTAACGATTTCAGTCACAGCGAGCACTACAATATACATAATATACATAAAATAGATTAGTTTTTATGTGTAACTCGCTGCGTATTTTTTTACACTTATCGAAGTTGGCCTGAGCTTCGTTCAACATGGTTAACGCGTTATATCTCTGGATCCACATATGCTACAGAAATGAAATTTTGCACATAATCTAGATTTGTAGTACGTTTGAATCTTTCAAATTTTGGTACGCATCGGACTTTCCGATTCCGACTTTTATTGAAGTTGGCTTGAGCGCTGTCATCGTTCAACATTTTTTTTGCATTATATCTCCGGATCCACAAAAGCTACAGAGCTTAAATTTTGCACATAATTCGTGGTACATTTTAACCTATCATGTTTTAGTACGCGTTTTAACAATTTCATTCTAGAATGCATATAAATAAACATGGACTAAGTAAATAAAGAATTAACTTTGAAAATTTTTATAAGCCTGAAGACTCAAAAGCAGATAACAAAATAAATAAAAACAGGTTTTTCAAGGCACACACTTTTATGATGCACTCAAAAGTACAAAATATATTTTTGTTGCCTCAAAATGTTCATCGAAATTTTCATTTTGTAAATTTGATGTGAAGAATAAAAGTGGGTGGAAGTTTGCATACACGATTTTCTTCTTGGCCACCCACTTTTATGCTTCACACCAAATTTACAAAATGAAAATTTCGATGAAAATTATGAGGCAAAAAATATCATTTTCTACTTTTGAGTGCATCAAAAAAGTGTGTTCTATTGAAAAACCTGTTATTTATTTATTTTATTATTTTATAAAATAATAGATTCCCCAAAACATCTATTACATTAAGTATGGGCCCCATGACATTTTTCTTAACTTAAAAGTATTACAAAAATAGTTCACATTTCAAGTTTCATATTTTCTCATTTATAAAAAATAACTCCTAACTTATAGGACTAACTTTTTAAATAAATGTATAATTACTTATTTTTCTCATATTTTATAGAACTTTGCGTAACCTTTCGTGAAAAGCTTTTCGTTGCATTTAAGGCTAAAATGTAATTCCTTTACGATTTTTATTAAATTTAAACGTAGTATGTGAATGATTACTCAGTCTATTTAAATAAGATATAAGTTTTATGTATCTGCGAAATTTAGGCATCTATCTGGAATTTCTAAATTCTCTGGTAATCGGCTCGCGTCTTAGGTAAGTTTTCGAATTTAAAGTTTCATGGCCCAGATCGCCCTTTTTCAGCAATAACTATAATCATCATTAAGACAATAGCCTACACTAAAATTTTTGTAAAAATTAGGGTATTTTGTGTGTTAGATTTATGGCGGTATCATCCTTGCCTTTTAGTACGTATCCGGATAAGAAAATTAATTCAAAATTATCATCTGTATACGCCTTTGGCTGAGATCAAATGGATTATAATGCAGTCTAAGCATTAAATCAATGCTCTTGAAGTATGGAAAATCAATTTCCATTGAAATGCATTTGAGTCGTTGCTATGGTAGTTAATATTTTTTATTGTATTATTTTATGATTAAAATAAATTTTTTACGCAAATTCAACAATTTTGTCTTCAATAAAAATATACTTCATTCTTTCTTCCAAAGTACAGTGCATGTCCCGACTTTGTATCTTAATTTGATATGATTTGAAAAAGCAGTTTTATATAGCCCTGCACCGTTTTTAATGCTTTTCTTATGGGCGTTAAAAATGGGACATTGTGGTAAAAAAATACCCCTTAAATATAACTTTTCTGGAATTTCGGATTTTTTCCAGAGGTTGTACCCAATGATTAATATTCCTTCCAAAATTAAGCTCTGTAGAAATACCTTAGGTTTTATATGATATATCCTATACACCACTCCCGCGGTTTACTTCAGTTTTCACGGTTTCACTTTACACGTCGTTTTACATTAGACAGTGGTTGGAGTTTGCGCGACTCGTTTCTGTTTACGCGAGGCCTTAAGGCCCGTCCACATCTAGATATACTGTATGCAAACATTGTATAGGTACATGTTTTAGTTGTATCCCAAGTATGGATGTTTTTAAAACGTCCGATTAATCTTAATTTAAATTTATTTAAAAACAGAAAATTGTGGGAAGTTTCATTTAATACATTTTTATAACTATTATTTAATACTCCACGCAGTTAAATTTTATGCCGTTAGAGGCCATTGACACCTATCGGTGTATATGGGAAAATCGGTTTCGGTTTTCACGACGGTTTACAGGATTAGTCGCGCAACCCGCGGGAGTGGTGTATATATCCTATATATGTATGAAGCAGTTATTTATAATGGTACAGTGGAATTTCCATAACTCCAATCTCAAGGAAAAGCACAAATTATTCGAGTTAATAGAAAAATCGAGTTACGAAAATATATTTCTCTCTCTATATATATATTATAAAATCGCAATTATCATCATGATGCGTAACGCTCACTCTGATGTAAAAATTCTAAAGAAACCAAAAGAGATCTTTAAAAACTCTTATTATGAGTCATGAAATTGTAATATCATTTTTATTATTCTGTTAGTAATAATTTATTCGGTATCTTGAAATATAAATAATGAAAATATAATTAATAATAATGACATTTTTACATACCGTAAATACCCGCGTATAATGCGTACCCTCGTATAACGCGCAGGGGGATTTTCAGCCACGTAATCTTTGATTTTTCTATATACCCGCGTATAGTGCGCTCAGATTTTTTTAGCGTTACCGTTCCAGAATAAAGTAGATGGTGTAACGTGTTCTAAAGCAATGATCGAATTATTGGTAACATAATGAAAGTGCGAAATGAAATTTTCGAATAACGTTCCAAAAGAACGTCAGCTAACTCAATCATTACATACTCTATGTTTACTTACAAGGTGATATTAGGATATACACAATAAATCGAATTATATTAATTTCACAGTAGGGCATATGACATTATTTGAGCTAATAAAATGAAGGATTGACGATAATCCGATGTTTTTTACATACGTTTTTGTCACGCCTGAGGTGACGGGTTCGCCCAACCTTCAGTTTTACCCTTATTAGAACACTCTGGAGCACGTAAAAACGATAGCAAATAACCATAATTAACTACAGACTAAGAATCAAGAATAAATCACGTATGAATGGTGAGAGAAAGGTAGGGAACGATAACTTTATTTAGTTCTACAAGAAGCATCAACTTCCAGCGTACTCAAAGGCATCAGCTGCCATTGTTTCTAATTGTAAGTAGTACCAGTACCTCACCACCGGGCCGGGCGCCGGTGTAGGGTGACGTCATGCGTAAGATGACGATTCCGATAACAACATCGAAGAAGAATGGTGCAGTGACGAAGAATTTCTTGGCTTTTAAAATGAATAAATACTGAATTAATTCTTTTCATATCTAATTAATTTATGTTTATAGAATTAGTTAATACATTTTTATTTATTATCTATCTTACTTTTCGTAAAAATTACCAATAAATGAGAATATCCGGGCATTAATTACTGTGCCGAAATTGTGGAAATATGGGGTCAAATGAAAATAGGAAGATTATATACCCTCGTATAACACGCATCCTAACTTTTAACTCAAATATTTCGAAAAAAAATGCGCATTATACGCGGGTATTTACGGTAGTTGCTATCCATTTTATTCTATTTGTTTACATCGCTACTATCAGTCTTAATCTATTCTTAGGATTAGTTTATCCTGACGTGTGCTCTGTGTGGTTCTTCGTTCATAATTCTTTATTCGTTAATTTCTTTTTGTCTTTGTGGTTTATTTGTTGTTTTTTGGTATTTTTTGTTTATAGTTATTTTTGCTTTAATTGCGGTTTGTTTTCTGTTTAATTTGTTAATTTTTGGTATTATTTCTTCGCGTTTTGTCTCTTAGCATTTTTCTCTGCACATTTTTTCGTTACTTCGTTTGTAATACCTTATACTGTTGTTTATTGTTATATGTGGTTATTTTTTCATATATCTTTATTATTTAATTTCTTTTCATTTTTGTGGCTCTTTAGTTATTTTTTGGTGGTATTTCTTCTATTCTATCATCTCTCGACGTTTAACTCTTCGCTTTTGTTTGTTCATCTTAATTAAAACGTTTTATAATTAAACCAAAATGTAGCTATATCCAAAGCAAAGTCATGTCAGGGTGTGAAAAATACAAATAACTGGAAATGATAATAGAGCAGAAGATCAAATAATTAAGAATGTAGTTTATAATGAAGTGTTAAATTAAATCTTTTAAATTGATAATTTTTGTTTATTTGTTATTAAAAACTAATGTACATTCCGTATAAAATACATTCATTAAACTCATATTCAAAACATATTCCCGTTAAACTAATCTATTTAAAATAGGTACATGGTAGGAACGAAAATAACATCGAGCAAACGGGGAGGGGATTTGGCGAGTCAGCGAGCAGGTAGCTTGCCCCCTAGTTAAAGTATAAAAAGTCTCTTAAACATTGTATTTATAATAAATTAATTATATAGTGCTAATCTTTAACCTATGAAGAGAAGAAGTTATTATTGCAGAATTATCGCTCAAAGATTTAAATGGAATATATTAGAAAAATCAATTATGCAGAAAATAAAAAAAAATCAGTTATAGCTACGTTGAAAAATCGTTTTTTAAAATTTATTATTATTAACATATTTTGGAACAGGAAAATTTTATAAACGGTGCCAAATGAAATAATACTTTATCATTGGCTTGGCCTATCGCAGTTCCACTTTGCTCCGAACAGAATTTACATCTCAAACCGCAGAGTAAAAAAATATGTAGCTATTTTGTTTTTGCGCAATATTGGCTCCAAGCATGGAAACGTAATAGATTGCGACATGTCATAAAATACTTTACGGATCTTAGACAATATATGTAGAGCATATATGGAAATTTTGACGACATGTGATCAGATTTTTAATAGAAAATTACAGTGTTTCATTTCAAATAGTATGGATATATGCCACAAAGTGCGCCAGAAACAGTTGATATGATATTTTTTAAAATTCTTATTACGAATTCTTATTTTCGTCATTTTTTTACGTAAATAGAACTATAGAGCGTTGAATATCGATTTCAAAGTTATCGTAGTAAGTTAAGTATCACCTCGAAGTGTAACTAGGTGTTTTTTTATGTGAAAGTGGGAAAGATATTTTAGTTATTGTAATTAGGTCAGTACTCGGAAACTGAATTAACAAGAAGAGTCACTTTTTTCAAATTCGTAGTAAAACTTAACGTAAGAGAACCTGCAGTACAAGTGAATAATTCTATACCAGGAAAATTGATTTCATATTTAAAGCAGCTCTTATAAAAATAACGCTCTTGAGAAAATTTAGGTCGCGAGCGGACGCGTCGTTCCAGGTCCTGTATTCGATAAAAAGTGTTGGTTTAAGCACCATAGTCTTTGAATAGCCGCAGATTGCCGACCCACGAACTAGGTCATATATTTGGGAGATCTATCTATAATGTTTTTGCAGATCCGCTATAAAACTCCATCTGGCAGCGAAAAGGAAAGAAAAGGGGACGATAACGGTGTCACTTCTCGCGCTAGGCCGAGAAAGTAGAAATATCCGAAAATCCCGAGTTCGGAATAATCCCGAAAAAATAATTCCCTAGCCGCGCTTTCTGCGGAAGACTTTTCTTATTCGTGCCAAATCGATAAAAATAAACTCCTCGGGATTTTTTTATTCCGCGTCTAATCCGATACGGTTTTCAGTCAACCGAATCAGCCGGCGCACACCGCGGAGTAAATGCACGGGAATTAAAAAAAATCATTTTTATTTCCTTGGTTATTTCTGTCTTTCTTTTACCCCACACTCAAAAAGAGTAGTATGCCGGAGGGAAATAGAGGTCTGGAACAAAGTGAGTCGATATATCGGCTAGTGGTGGGGATTTTTTTTTTAAATTTTCCATAAAAAATCGGAATTCTATCTCGTGTCTTTATTGTTTTCGCTCAAGTTTTTTCTCTCCTACCGCAAGAACGAGAAAGGGAGATGAATGGAGCGGGAAAGGAGAGATGGAAAAGGGGAAGGAGGAATAGGGACGAAAAATGGAGAGGAGAAGGAAGGGAGGGAGGGAGAAAGAGAGAGAGAGGGGAGAATACGAGGGAGAGGGAAGGAGAGGAAAGTCGGGAATAAGAGAGGATAGCGCGGGAAAGAGAATGGAAGCGTGGAAAAAAGGAGAGGAATTTTGGTAGGACTAAAGAACGAAGCTTGGGAGACATGTTGAGGGAGGTAGGGTAGAAGTAAGTTTAAGAGTACATATTCTTGCGTTTTTCTCTTCTATTTTGAGATTGGCGAAAGAGAAGGTGAGGACGTTGCAGTATCTTTCTCCTCTAGCACTACCGAAAAACTCACGCAAGGCTGGAGGTGGCGTTATGTTTGTATGAATTGAAATCGAATTGCCTCTCCTAAATAAGTTAACGTAAAGGTCCGATTATTTTTCGGTAGCGTTCCCATTTATTTCTTGTCGACAAACTTAAATGTGGTTATTCTTGCGTATCTTCTTCGCGTGTGCGCCTGTGACCCGAATAACTTTGGAGGTTGCAGGAGTGGTGGCGGCCACGGGAAATTTTGATCGTGTTTACCCATTGTTGTCCATTCGTTAAATGCATTAGGATCGAGTTCTGTTGCTGACATGACAAAACATTTTAGTGTAAAATATTTGCATAAGTCGATAAAATATTATTTGCTCATAACTTAATATATTTACTGATAATGGTCTCAAATGGAAATATTTACAGCGCCAAAAACAATATTTTCACAGACTTTTATTAAAGTTGTCTTGAGCGTCGTTCAAAATGGTTAATGGTTATATCTCTCGATCCACAAACGCTACAGAGCTAAAATTTTGAACGTAATCCACATTTGCGGTACACTTGAACCATTCAAATTTTGCTACGTATCGGACCTTCCGATTCTGACTTTTATTGAAGTTGGCTTGAACGTAGTCATCGTTCAACAACTTATTACGTTATATCTCTGGATCCACAAAAGTTACAGAGCTGAATTTTAACACATAATCCACATTCGTAATACGTTTTAATTTTTCAAGTTATGGTATCCAGCGGACCTTCCAATTTTGACTTTTATTGAAGTTGGCCTGAGCGTCGTTCAACATGGTTAACGCGTTATATCTCCAAATCCACAAATGCACAGAGCTGACATTTTGCACATAATCCACATTCGCGGTATATTTAAAACTCTCAAATTTTGGTACGCATCGAACCTTCCGATTCCGACTCTTATTGAAATTGGCTTGAGCGTTGTCACCGTTCAACATCTTAGTGCGTTATATCTCTGTATCCACGAACGCTACAGAGCTGAAATTTTGCACATAATCCACATTCGTGGTACATTTTAATCTATCAAGTTTTGGTACGCGTTTCAACAATTTCATTTGAGAATACATATAAATATATATGGACTACGTAAATAAAGAATTAACTTTGAAAATTTAAAAACCATGACGACTCAAAAATAGTTAATAAATTAAATAAAATACAATAAAAGTGTTTATTTTTGACTTTTGAGTGCATCATAAAAGTGTGTGCTATTGAAAAATCTGTTTTGTATTTATTTTATTATCTTTCTATTACATAAAAAACTAGGCCGTGTTGCCCACTGACGTTTTTGGTAATTCTTCACGCTGCCACCGACTAATTGTAGATAGCGCAGTTGTTAACCTGTCGATTTTTTGCCGCATTATTCGAAGACGATATTTCTGTTGACGAAAACGGCGGTATTGCAGAAGAAATGATCGGAAAATTGAAAGACAAACAACGAATGATTATTACAGCTATAACGGAAAGTTTTGCTCATAATAATTCTCAGCAGCGTCTATTCTTTATCGATGGGCCAGGCATTATAGGCAAGAACTTTTTATACAAGTGCTTACAACCACGCGCCAGCAATCGAAAAACGACCTGTACTTCGCCGATGGGCGAAATCCGAAGGTGCGAAAACGCCGGAGCGAGCGAATGCCGGGTGTTGGCGAACGGTAGCGAGTAGGGGGCGGAGCTCCCTCGTAGTGAAATAATTTACTTAAGGAAGAATTCGTCGTTGTTTCTGTGGAAATCGGAACTTTATTAGATAAATTCGATTGTTTTATGATAAACTGGAAATTAATTGACTTATATGGCCCAAAATAATCCTTCTACGTCTTAGAACTATTAAGAAAGCCTTTATAAAATGGTCATGGCAATAAAGTAAAGCCAAGGATTTTTATCTTTTAAGTATCATGTTTATATGACTTTTTTATTTCGTATATCAGCTATTGGGTAGTTTGTTAAAAATTAACCAAATATTTTGAAGTAGAAGAAATCTTTATATATAATTACTCATTGTCAGTCAGTCCGTCCTCCCTTTTATCTCTTGAAGAGTATGTCATAGAGAAATGCTGTAAACACCATTTTGTTGCTGCCAACTAGAAGACCCCGGGAAAACTACTTACGTTTACGGAAGTGTCCCAGATTCGACTCCGGAAGACGATTGTCTTTTCCTATATGTTTACACAGGAGTTCCGATTTCTCCTCTGAACCGGTTTTCGTTTTTTCATTATGGAACAATAATGGAGTAAAACAATCACTAATTTTTGCAATTTTCGAAATATTTTAATTTTTCCACATTGGGGTAATAATGCCACACATTTCTGCAAAATTTTAAATTTATAGCACAATTAGAAGAGAAATAACATTTATCTAATTCTTTAAAATTAAATAATTTTTAACGGCCGCAATAACAATTTCATGGATACATTGAAATGTTTATTTGTTTACATAAACTAAACTCCAAATAATTTAAAATTTCAGCTCCCTAACTCGCCGTGTAGTGTCTAATCATTTACGTATTTTTTTAAATTTTATGAATTTTTAACTGCCAAAAAAATTAAAATATCAAAATTTCTATAATCCTTGTTTCGTTTTTTTTTTACAAATCCTACCTCTAAAAAAAATTTCAGCTCCGTAGCACATTCGAAAATACATAAACCTTGAAAATTTGTTTAAACAATTGCGAATTTTTAGCGGCCGCATTGTCGCACTTTATCAAGATTTTCGTTTTTTCTAGTCGGTTTTGCACAAAATCCTACCTAAGAAAAAAATTTCGAATCTCCAGCTCATAACAATTTCATGGATACATTGAAATTTTTTTCGTTTATATAGACTAAACTCTAAATAACTTAAAAATTTCAGCTCCCTAACTCGCCGCGTAGTGTCTAAACATTTACCTATTTGTTTAAACTTTAGGAATTTTTAACTGCCAAACAAATTAAAATATCAAAATTTTTATAATTCCTATTTCGTTTTTTTACAAATTCTACCTATAAAAAATTACAGCTCCGTAGTACATCCGGAAATAGATAAAACTTGAAATTTTTTAAAAACATGTTCGAATTTTTAGCGGCGGCATTGTTAAATTTTTTCAAGATTTTCGTTTTTTCTAGTCGGTTTTGCGCATAATAATTCTACCAATAAAAAAATGTCGAGTCTGTCGCTCTTCTGGAAGTGCCTAAACATTAGTATCCTCCTCATATATGTTATATGTTACTCCTCTGTAAGGAACGTTCCTTGCAGAGGAGGATGTATATAACATTATATATATGACCCCCTATAAGAAGAGTATATCTATTATATACAGAAGTTTCTTACAGAGGAGGATTAACATATAACATACTAGCTGAAACGCCCGGCTTCGCTCGGGAAAGAGTTTTCTTTTAAGTAGCAAACGATTTTTATTGCGTTTTGTATTGAAAAGTTTTACCATTAACATAATTACGCATTACGTCTTACTTAATATTCACATAGATAGATGCAAAAATTAGGTGGATTCTGACAATACTATTAGCCAAAACGTAAACAATAAACAACATCTTGGTTACCGAACAAATGTAAGTAGATGTATCGATTTATATTGCGATAAATCTTTCAATGTTAATGGTAAAAGATAACAATGTTCTAATATTCCTTAAAAATAATTTAACTCACTTTAAAAGTATTCATAGACTATATTTAGGCATGAATCCATTTGTACCTTTTTTTGGAGTAGGCTGTTCTTTCTCTAAGGCACGTCACAGCGTGGATTTTACTTGCATAAATATGTACAAACCTGCAAACCTAGACCAAGTTCATCCTTTGGTCCAGAGGGTGGCCCATGAAACTTTGGAATTCGATAGCTTCAACGGTGTAAAAACGTATCAAGAACATACAGACATAGATACACTCGAAAATATTTCTATGATAGGAGGATACTAATGTTTAGGCACTTCCAAATATGCAGGAGATTCGAAATTTTTTATGTCGGTAAGATTATGTGCAAAACCGACTAGAAAAAACGGAAATCTTGAAAACGTTTAACAATGCGGATAGTGATTATAGAAATTTTGATATTTTAATTTGTGTTGCCGTTTAAAATTCTTCAAGTCTAAGCAAATAGATAACTGTTTAGGTACTCCGGGATGAGCTAGGAAGCTGAAATTTTCAAGTTATTTACAGAGTAGTAAATTTGCACAAATAAACATTTGAATCTCTCCATAAATACATTACGGCGTCCGATAAAAATGTTGCAGTTAAAAATTCATAAAGTTTAAAAAAATACGTAAATGTTTAGACACTACACCGCGAGTTAGGGAGCTGAAATTTTTAAATTATTTGGAGTTTAGTCTATGTAAACGAATAAAAATTTCAATGTATCCATGAAATTGTTATTGCGGCCGTTAAAAATTATTTAATTTTAAATAATTAGATAAATGTTATTTCTCTTCTAATTGTGCTATAAATTTAAAATTTGGCAGAAATGTGTAGCATTAGTACCCCGTTATGGAGAAAGTATAAAATTCTTGAAATTGTAAAGTTTGGAGATTGTTTTAATCTATTATTTTTACAAAATTCGAAAATAGCTGCGGAGGTGAAATCTTTAGAATTTAAAAAATATTTGTAATGATGAAATATCTGTCTGAAAAATGAATGTTTTTTCAAGGTGAAATGATATGCTTGCAGAATGCAGGCGCCTTCTACTAGTATGTTATATCCTCCTCTGTAAGGTACGTCTATAAATAATGAAATTCCATGAGCAACAGCAGTATATTTATAATTTTTCATGAAATTAAGACAACTATCCTTAATTTCCTAATTTTTGGGCAATCGTTTCGTGTCCAAGTTTTCGTATTTCATGTTTCGTAATCATCATTAGGACAATACCCTATTCAGTAAATTTATGGAAAAATTAGGATATTTTCTTTTAAGATTATGGCATCATCATCCGTGACTTGAGCGCGTATTTGGATAAAAGATATCGAGCAACAAGTATGACGCCATTATATTTAAAAATTAAAGAGAATTAAAATTTCTCGAACCACAACATTAAAATACTTTTCACGTTTTACCGTCACTGCTATCAGGGTTGCTTCTCCGATTGTGATCTCTTATAGTCCTAGAGGATAACAAACATATTTGCTCCTTCCTACAGTTGATATCCCAAATTTAATCGTCGTGTTTATGCTTTCAGTAGTACGTGAGAATTACAATTATCTATGATACCCTCAATCACAGTGCGTGATACAATTAGTGTTTTGTAAGAAAATATTGATGATGATTTTTTCATAATACGCATGATATTGAAAATTAGAATAATTTAACTTATATGCTTATGGGAATAACCTTGATGTTAATTCGAATAAAGAAAAATGAAAAAATATTTTTCCGTAACTTGAATTTTCTATAACTCGAATAATTTTTGCTTTCTCTTTAGATTCGAGTTATAGAAGTTGCACTGTATATATACCAATATTTAAAAATATATTTCCATAATTTGAGTTTTCTAACACATACTCGAATAATTTTTACTTTCCCTTGAGATTCGGGTTATGAATGTTTGTTATGACGGCATTAATCCATATATATAATAGGAACTCGCTTAATTCTTAAAATAACAAAATTTCATATAAACGATAAATCATAATTCATAATTTTATGTTCAGTTCAATGGTGCTCATGAAATTCACGGGAAAACTCTAAAAGGTTACCAAATTATACTAATTATAACGGACTCACTGCGCGGATTGATACATTGATTGTTAATGCATGGATTGGTTTTGTCGCTAATGCGTGAACTTGGGATTAGATCGCTTGTTTATTGTTATTTTTACGTACCAATTGTAAATTTTTATTTCTTTTTCCCGGTTTGCTTTATTACTTTTGATTTATATGAATGAATATTTTTAGGTACTTTGAATATTTCGTATTTTTCGGTTGTTGTTTCTGCGTCACTAACAACAAACCCAGGTATTGTTGAGCTTAGTAAGCGATGTTGATTAAGTCAGAGTAAGTGCAGCAGCTAGGAAGCTCTGAGATTCGTGGCTTTTGAGGATAATCCAGGCCACGTAAGTGCTGTCTTTGAATGTATTCATGATTATGGCATGCAAATGGTGATTTTATTCAAAATAAAAGTTAGGTTTCAAGAAAGTACGTACGATCGTTGGAAATTTATTAATTTTGATATCGTACGTAAGTGCTGTATTTGAATGTATTCGTTATTATGGCATGCAAATGGTGTATTTATTCAAAAGAAAAGTCAGGTTGTGAGAAAGTACATACGATTGTTGGATATTACATGAGAAGATCAGAAGGTCTCTAAAAAAATACTATACTACTATACATCACGGGATTGATAATTTCATGTTCAGTTCAATGGTGTTCATTTCGTGTTCAGTTTAATGGTGTTCATGAAATTCACGGAAAAACTCTAATATGGTGCAAAATTTAACTTAATTCCTATTCCTATAAATAGATGTCCATATGCTTTTCTATACAAATTGTCTTATTATTTCTTTTGGACAGTATTTCCTATCGATTGTTTACTTAATCACTATTAAGATGGTGTATGTAGACAGAAGTCGCCAATTCTACCGGATTTAAAGACAATTTCGAAAGTGTAAGATCGTTGGATTAGAGTGCAAGTTATCGATGGGCCAAAACAAGGTAAAATTGGTGAAGACACTTCTACTCTCAACATAGTTTTTCAAGGATTCGTCATGTTCAGCCCACATTGACCCCGGTCGACTGGTTGGATGCTAAGATCAAAAATAAAATTTTCGAATTTAAATGTTTTTATTTCTTAAACGGTATGAACGCAAATAAACCGGAAGCGGTATGCTCGATTTCGACAAATCTATCTCCTGAATACACGGCGCGAACTCCTGCAGATTTTAAGTGGGTAGTCGTCCTTAGAAAAGGAATGGGTTCGATACCAGGGTAGTTTTCGTTTTTGCATTTGATTAACACGTAATCGGCTAGAGTACGATGTGTAGACGTTTATTCTTTAACACTTTAAAATATCTTAAAATCAAGATTTTGACTCAAGATTTATACCATTTAACGCAGAAAGAAATGAAGATTCTTATTCTTACCACCGATTCTGTTGTTTAATTCGTGTTTGCTCATATTTTAAGTTTATATTCGATTTTCTCCGGTTTTTCGAAATTTCAAAAAGGAGGTTGCTAGGGTATTGTTCATCTCGGATTTTTGCATTGTTAGACTTGGGCTTCAAGTGTATTTCCACAAAACCTATACTAAAACGCATGAAGGACAAAAACAGATTGATCCTCGAGTGGCGTCACCTTCCAGTATAAACGCAAATAAATCAAGAACGTTCGGCTCGATTTCGACAAATCTTTTGCCTGAATACTCGACACGAACTCTTGCAGGATTTAAGCGGGTAGTCATCTCCCGAAAAGGCATGGGTGCGATATCAGAAAAGTTTTCGTTTTTGCATTTGATTAACACATAATCGGCTGTTATACGATGTGTAGACCTTCAGCCTTTAACATTTTAAAATATCTTACGATCGAGACTTTGACTCGAGATTTATACCATTTCACGCAGAAAGAAATGAAGATTCTTATTCTTACCTTTGATTTTGTTGTCTAATTCGTGTTTGCTCATATTTTAAGTTTAGATTAGATTTTCTCCGATTTTTCAAAATTCCAAAAAGGTGTTTCCTAATGTTGCTGGCATTGTTGATCTCAGATTTTTTCATTGTTGGACTTGTGCTTTCAAGTGAATTTACACTAATCTTACAATGAAACAAACACATCAAAAACAGTAACCGATTGAGAATTTATCGTTATAGTTTCGTTTAAATATAAAACAAATGAAACACATAGCGAAGAAACTTGAGTTCAGAAATGACTCCAATGCATTGTAATAATGGACAGCTTAACATTTCAAATAGGAAGATATTTCACGTTAAATTGAAAATATAAGAAATAGGAAATAGAGGAAATATTCATACTTTTTTCCTATTAAAAGCAAATATTTACGCTAATTAGGTATCTATTTGAATTCTGTCTTCATAAATTAAGAACTCCGTTCTTTCAGATAGACAACTATTCTTTTTTCGAGTTCGTATTCCAATTTTAAGTAATTTAAGAATCCATTTTTAGAAAGCCTTGCACTGAAACCAGTGATTTTCTTATGGGGTATTGAAATGAAAGATTGGGATTAAAAACACCCCTTAAACATGAACTTTTTTGGAATTTTTGATTTTTCTAATTGGTTGTGACTAAAACCTATAATTATGCGAAATTTCAAGTCTCTAGCTTATCTGAAAATGCCTAAACATTAGTATCCTTCTATATATATGTTAATAATGATGACATATCATAAGTAAAAAGCGTCAATATAGTATATATATATATATATATATATATATATATATATAATTGCACTGGTGGTGTAGTGGTTAGCGTGTCGGCTTTCTATTGCAAAGTTCGGGGGTTCAAACCCCTTGAATGGAGGTTTTATTAAAAAAAAACTATCATCAGTGCCTGGCAGTAGGCAGCAGTACTGTCAGTATGGTATAGAGCCGAAAACAAATGATGTTGGTTGGGTCTATATCCAATACAGCTGTAGGCGTGATCAGGACGATTTGAACGGCTACAGTTCTGCGATGTGGAAAGCAAGAGGGAAACTACCACATTACAATCCCAAGTAAAGATTATATGGTTGGACAATATGAGTTCTCTCGAGGTAAAACAATCCGGAGGTAAAATAGTCCCCCAATCGGATCTCCGGGCGGGGACTGCCTTGAGGAAAACATTTGTCGAAAGTAAATTACGAATAGGGACTTGGAACGTAAGAACTATGAGAAAGGCAGGAAAGCTAGAGAACTTGAAAGAAGAAATGAGAAGAAATAGAGTTGACATTATAGGGCTAAGCGAAACTAGATGGGAGGGAGAAGGACAGTTCGACTCGGAAGAATTCACGGTAGTTTATTCTGGAGGAAATAGTAGGGAAAGGGGAGTAGCTCTGGTACTTAGGAAAGATATGATGAAAAGCGTGACAAAGATAATAGCAACGAACGATAGACTGATGGCAATAAAGCTAAAAGCAGTCCCAGTGGACATGCTGATAATCCAGGTATATATGCCAACGTCAGCTCATGACGATGAAGAAATAGATGAGATCTATGAGAAAATTAATGAAATTTACGAAGAAGACGGAAGAGGAAAGGTAAACTGCATAATAATGGGGGATTGGAACAGCATAGTCGGAGAAGGACAGGAAGAAAATGTTGCCGGGCAATACGGACTTGGGAAGAGAAATCGAGGAGGGGAGAAACTCGTAGAATTCTGCATCAATAATGACCTTGTAGTGACTAATACATGGTTCAAAAACCATAAACGAAGGTTATACACATGGAAAAGCCCAGGAGATAGAATGAGATGCCAAATAGATTACATCCTTGTAAAACAAAGATTCAGGAACAGCATAAAGAACGCCAAGGCATTGCAAGGAGCAGACATTGATTCAGATCACAGCCTTCTAATACTTGACGTGAGTACAAAGCTCAAACAAATAAGAAAAACGAGAAGAGAAAGACAGACCTGGGACCTAGAAAAACTGAAAGAAAGGCAGGATGTAGTCAGCATGAAGTTGGAAGATAACCTAAGAATGTTGGAAAACAAACCGAAGACCGTTGATACAGAATGGGATGAAATTAAAACCAGTATCAAGGATACCTTGGATAAAGAGATTGGAAAACAAGAGAAGAAAATCAGAAAACCATGGATCACGAAGGTAATGCTGGAGAAAATGGATGAGAGACGAAAATGGAAAAACGTTAACGGTGAAGAAGGTAGAGCCAACTATAGGCGTATAAACAATGAGTTGAGAAGGGTAACAGATAAAGCTAGAGAAAATTGAATAAAAGGAAAATGTGATGAAATAGAACAAATGGAGAAGTTAGGACGGTACGATATGATGTACGCTAGGGCACTGGAATTAGAAGATAAGAAGTCTAATGGAATTTGTGGTAAAGGAATTATGAATACGGATGGGAAGATAGTCTCAGAAACAAAGGATGTAGCACAGGTATGGGAAGAATACATTAAGGAATTATACAGCAAACAGACAGGAGCGGCAAAAATAGAACTGGAAAATGAGGAAAACATTGAAGAAGACAACCTAGGACCAAGTATTATGGAGAGCGAAGTAGAAAAGGCGATAGTGGAACTAAAGAAGGGGAAAGCCACGGGCAGCGATGGAATACCGGCTGAGATACTTAAAGTCATAGGATCAGAAGGACTAAAAGCGATCACGAAATTAATTAATAAGATTTACGACACGGGAGAGTGGCCTCAGGATTTCCTAGAAGTAACAATGATCCCTCTAAAAAAGAAGCCAAAGGCAATGCAGTGTAAAGATTACAGAACTATAAGCCTTCTGTCACACACATCGAAGATCATCATGAGGATTCTTAATAAAAGGCTGGAGAAAAAGGCAGAAGAAATAATAGGGGAAGATCAATTCGGTTTCAGAAAAGGACGAGGAACTAGAGATGCTATAGGAGTAATTAGAATCATATCAGAAAGGGCAATAGAATACAGTCAAGATATCTGCGCATGTTTCGTAGACTGGCAGAAGGACTTTGATAGAGTAAATTGGGTAAAGTTGATGAAGATATTCAAGGATATAGGTGTAGACTGGAAAGACAGGAGACTGATTAGGAATCTATATGAGAATCAAGTTGTAAAGGTCAGGTTTGAGAATGTGGACACCTGCGGAATAAATATCGGTAGAGGAGTAAGACAAGGCTGCTGCCTATCGCCAACCCTATTCAATATATATGGAGAGTCTAATGCAAGAAGCTTTAGAAGGCACAGGGGATTTCAAAATTGGAGGAAGGATTATAAGAACAGTAAAATACGCAGATGATCAAGTACCTCTAGCAAGAAAGGAAGAGGAGCTACAAAAAATGATAAATAGACTAGTGATAACAAGTAGAAAATACGGTATGGAAATAAATACAGAAAAATCCAAGGTCATTCGAATATCGGGTAAAGAAGAGAATCTGAACATAACTATTGGGGGAAAGCCATTAGAACAAGTTTCAGAATATAAATTCCTTGGAAGTATCATAACACGAGAGGCAAAATGTACGGATGAGATCAAAACTAGAATAGGAAAACCAAAGCGGCTTTCAGGAGAAAGAAACAACTACTTACAGGGAATATAAGGGAAGATATCCGCAAGAAGTTGATAAAATGCTACGTATGGAGTATAGCATTGTATGGGGCAGAAACATGGACGCTAAGGAAAAATGATATCAAATACTTGGAAAGCTTTGAAATGTGGACTTGGAGGAGAATGCTGAAGATAAAATGGACAGATAGGATGAAAAACGATGAAGTGCTACGAAGAATAGGAGAGAAGCGAATGATTATACAGACTATTAGAAAGAGGAGGGCTAACTGGGTTGGACATTACCTGAGGAGAGAGAGTATGATTAAAGACGTGTTAGAAGGAAAACTAGATGGGAAAAGGGAAAGAGGTAGGAAAAGGTTTCAGCTGATAGACGATTTGAAAGGTAAAGAGAGTTATCGAGATATAAAGAGGACAGCGGAAAATAGGAGTATATGGAGAACCAGGTTTAACCAAGAATAATCACGGACCTGTCTACGGACAGACTACCTATGATTATGATATATATACTATATATGTATTTTTTTGACCCCGATGTCCAATTTTTAACACCTATAAGAAAAACATTGAAAACGGTACAGGGCTGTATAAAATTGCTTTTTTAAATTATTTAATATTAAGATACAAAGTCGTGACATGCACCATACTGTGGATGAAAGAATAAAGTTTATATTTCATGAAGACAAAATTGAAATCCATGCTGAATTTGCGTAAAATTGGATTTTAATCATACAATTATGAAAAGTTTCTCGGTTTTCAACAATGAAAAATATTAACTAATATATAAACGACTCCAATGCCTTTTAATGGGAATTTATTTTCCATACTTCAAGTGCATTGATATAATGCTTTTAATTAGAATCAATGAACTATTTTACATAATGTCGTAAATGTCAACCAACTACTATAGGTTGACATATGGTGACGTCTTCATCCAAACAAAATGTTCTATTTATATCTATATTATTATTATTATTATTATTAGTGTGATACATATTCATTATAAATAGCTTGATCTGGAGATCACTTTGGTTTATTTTCGAGTTTAGATCTTGGTATATGGTGATTTTTTAAGCGCTTGCAGTATGCAAGCATCTCGTATTTTACTACGAAATTCTGATAATGCACCAGAAAAACGTTTTCCATGAGGAGGATATGAATGTAATTAAAAATAAAATAATTCCGTCTTGTAGTCCTGAATTTGTAAATACGAGTTTCACCTCAGAAACGAATTTTGTTATTCTCTGATAAATCGGCAACCCACGAAACGCCCTTCAAAGATTTGCAGTTCCGTATTTTAATGGCCAGTTTCCATTGTAACACATCGATTCAGTCGCCAGTTCCCCTTCATATAAACAAAGAATCCACTTCGAAAAGGCCTCGTAATATCCAGTTCGCAGTAAACTCTATTACCGGCTGAATCATCACATGCGTCTTTTTGCCGAGAGTAATTTTCTCACCGAGCACCGAATTACGCTGGCTGTAACTCTCTCGCCCCACTTTCAGTACCAATGAAAGAGTCAATCGTTCCATAATACGATTCGGAACATTGTTAAATTTGCATTTCACAAGCTGGGCTGCAGTTTGGTCATTACGTTTTAAGTCGCACCTCTCCGTTTCAATGTAAATTACCACTAATAAAAAGATAAAATTTCATTACCATTTTGTGTAAAATTGTGTTATGAGGATTTACAATTAATAAAATGGCCTTAAAATCTGTATTAACATTTAAAGTTTGTTTATAAAAACTCCTTTTCTTGTAAAAAGCCGTAATATTTTCAGTGTGCCTCTCATGCCTGTCATGGAATCAATTTATCGTGTCTTAAGCCATATTTCACGATTATTTACGTACTAATATTGGTTATGAATTTACTTATATACATCATACTTGCTGGTTTTGATAATCATACTTAGTTCATCATTGGAATCCGATACAATAGCAAAGATTATGATTTATTTATTTATTTATTTTTATTCTTATAGCAAAAATTGAAAGGAAATTATAGGAAAACGATATTGTGAAATGTAGGTTAACGTTACCTTATGCTGAATTTACGCTGCATACAAAAGTTTAACTTGATTCACGATGTGACAGAAAAATAAATGAAAACCTTCAAAAAGCAATTTGAAAACTAAGATGTTTTCTCATTTGAATTTTAAGAAAATGACTTTTAAAGTAGCTGTTTAATACCGTGAAATGGAGTTAAAAAATTACCTCGTTTTATGCCTTTTAGCTCAACGTATCATACCCAGCATAAAACATCAATTAAATAGCTTGGAACTTGCTAGGTGTAAGCGCATAAAAAACGAAATATGAATTTTAAAAATATACTAAAAATATAAATTTACCTCTGAATTTTGGCTGATAAGTTTAAATTCCAACAAAAAACATTTTCTGCTGAAATACGTCTGCATAGGTTCTCCATATCACTTTATTCCATCAATTTCTTGAAAAGATGACAAAAATGCAAAAACTGCATTTTTCGATTTATTGTTAGTTACAGTCATTTTGCTCCGGGCGCTTTAGTTATTCGACGAATAATGTAAACTTCGGCTAATGACTTAAAATTAAAAATATTTAGAAGAGTTAAATTTGTATGCAATGATGAAAACTGCGTGACATTGAAATGTGTTTTACTGAAATATTTTTAGATACTATAGTATATAAAATATTCATGGGAGATTTATAAAAAAATTCATAAACAAAAATACGTTGTTTTATGATACTTTATAAAATGATTTTACTATATATCGATACTAAATTTCACCGAGGTCTAGTAGTTATTGCGTCCAAACATCATTCGGTCGATATCATTAAACGAATCCGATAAACCTCGTCGTTTAACCATTAAATAAGTGGGATCGTCCTTTTTTTCTTCCGTGACCGACGTTACTGGTAGAAATAAAACGCTAGTCCACTGGCTGTCCAATGGTGTGGCTTGTAAGCAAAGAAAAAGTGGAGAGGAAAAAAGGAACCCGGATATCGATTCGTTCTAGGGGAGTTTTAAGTGGTTTGCGCGAAAAGAGAAAAAAACAATCGAGGGAAAACATTTTCGTCGATGGCAAGACTTTAAGTTTATGAGTTCAGGATAATTAAGGGATAAAGTTCTTCTAGGGGAATGGAATATGCGGATGAGAGGGGGTTTCAAAATTGTTTTTGGCTGGGATAAGGGAAGGAACAGAAGAAAAGAGTGAAAGAGAGTGAAGGAATGAAGATTTAAAGAAAATAGGATGAAAATGGGGTGATTCAGAAATGGAAAAGTGAAAGGAAATTAGTGGTATAAAGAAGAAATGGATGGAGAAAGAATGAAGAAGTTGGTAAGGAGGTGAACAAGGTTAAAAGCGAAATGTGTACAAATTAGAAGCAGTAGTTAATGAAAACATAATAATTAGATTTTTTAGAGAGAAAAACGAGGATAGGAATAAATTAAAAGCAAAACTTGGCAAAAATATAAAAAATAGGCTTTTAGAGTAAACTGCAGAAGGACCAGAGATAATTCTAGTATTATGAAATAAATTCCTATAAAATGATGCATGTGCGGCTGAAAGACTTCTGCAGTGGATATTTACGTTGCATTTGAAGCTAAAATAAATTCCCATATCGTCAACCAACAAATACAATTTCACAAATATTCATTTGTTTTGAATCCGTGCGCTTTTAAATTAAACCTTGCATGTGAAAAGCTCGGCTAGAAACCGAGGACGAAAATGACTCTCTAAGTAGAAAAGTACGCAACAAGCTTTTATATCGTGAACTAATATTCGTGTTTGTAGTATAATAGCCTTTAATGAAAATTATAGGTAGTTTAAGGTAAAAAAGCTTCACTAGCCGATTATAAAATATTTTGCTTTTTAGAAACACATCAGAATATGTTTATTAGAATTTAGCGCATGAGCAGTTGAATTTTAAAAAGAGCTGTTTGCATTGAACCGTGAAATAAAAATTATTATGGCAACCTGCCTCATGCCACAACATTCGTGTATGATTTGTTAAAACATATACCAAAATAAGTACCTTTTAATTTTACGCAAAAAAATATTAAAATATTTTAAAATTTTATAATTGACAATTTAAAATTGACTACCTTGCTTTAAAGGCAGTAAGCGCTATGGCGTTTAAACAACCAGATTTTATTAATTTTTAATCTTTTGTAGTCGTAAAAACATCAAAATATAACTTTTTATTTTATTTACACTTTTTATCGTTTTTAAATCAAAAGATGAATTTTTATTCAAGCCTTACTTTCGCTCGTTAAAAGTTTCTGTAGGAATTCCCTACAACCTAGGCAAACTCCGCGTTAAATTGCGTAAAACAAATAATTCCACGGTGACTGGGCGAAACTAAAGCAACTTTTCAATATTAAAGAAATTTATGCGCGACATTTAGAGCAGAAACACATCCGGAAAACGACTTGTATCGCTATTGTGGCGGAGGAAGCATTGGCCACGAACGTCATAGCGCGCGTAGGAATTTTCGTCTGTCGGACGTTTTAAGGCCGCCATTTAAGGAAACCGCCCAATATCCTTTAAAGACAGCGTTCCCTCTGGCTGGAAAAGTTTTAAGAAGGAAATTCTGAGGGGAGAAAAAAGAGGGAGAGAGGCTGGAAGTGGCCGAAATGAAGGAAGAGAGGAAAATTAAATAGGTAAAAAGGTGCGATCAATTCATCAGAATACTGTTGCAGGGATTAAGGCATCAGTAGAGCAGTGGAAGATGGAAAGAGAGAGAGGGAGAAAGAGAGTTGGTGATGAATGGGATAAAAGCAAATCGGAAATAGGAACAAAAAGAAGAATGATGATCTTTATTGAGATATAGATTTAATGTCATAAAGAAAAAAATAGAGGCAAAGAAAGGAATTAAAGCGTTAATATAAAAAAAAAAATAAAAATTAAAACAAGTTTAATCACGCTTCGACTCATTCCATACAACACTATATAAGAACGACCGGTTTCGATGAATAATCACCATCATCAGAAAGGAATCGGCGGGTTTGAAGAGAATTGAGAGCTAGATAGAAGAGTGAAGGTTGGATCGGAAATACTCGTATATGTGAAGGGAAAATATGGTCTACTGCAGTGGTATCCTAATTACAGCCCGCGGTCCACATCCTTCCCGCAATGAGTCAAATTTTACAGTTAAAAGACACATTATAACGTAAATTTCAAATAAAATTAAAGCAACATGTTTTCTTTCACATTCATTTCACATTCGTTTAATTTTAACGCATCAGGATAGATCGACCCTCAACAATCCTCTAGTTTCACTCAACTTTCTGTATGGTGAGGCCCGCAATGAGCGCGGAATGGGCTATGTGGCCCACGAGCCGATCGATCGATCGATCGATCACATTTATTCTGGATTAAAACACGAATTTATTTTATGCGATAATATGGGAAATGTTTTAATTAATTAGCACAGATAAGGAATATATAGAGGTTTAAGCAAAATACACTCAGGATCAAAAGGCAACGAAGATTGGCAACTTCAACGAAAATGCGTGATTTATGAATAAAAGTTACCAAAAGCAAAAACTTCTTGAAGATATGAAGTATATTAAGAAAAATTCAGAGGGAGGAGATATCAGATAGAAACTTGGAAGATTGTAGAGAGGGTAAATATTGCCATGCAATTTCTAGCTCTATTATACAAGATTAATAATCTAAATTTTGAGATAAATTCAAGTTCTTTCTACAGTTAAAGTTAACGTTATTCTAATGGCCCAACATTGAAAAACTATTACATCGTACTTAGATTTTAACCAAAACATGCAATGCACATTTTCGTTAGCATTTATAATTTAATACCTACTGTCGTTTAGCTACATAATACTTGCGCCGTATTTGATATGGAAGACTCGAAGCTCTATGTAGATCTGAAAGGCGAAAAAAAGGTATCAAAGACGAAGCTCGCGTAGCATATGGCACGGGAGAGGTTTACGATCCGACGGGGAAGAACTCGAGGATGAGATGGATATCAACCGAAAGAAGGACGTGGAGGGAAAAGGTATATACGTGCGAGAATAGAAGCTGATATTGTAGACCCTGGAGGAAGTTTTGCGATAAATTTAAACCCGATGGAGGAAACGTGGAAGATAATCATGCAGATAAAGACGATGGTGACGGAAAGTGGCAAAGAGTTCGACGATAGAATGAGATGGAAGAGAAAGAAAGATCCATAAAAATGGAAAGATGAGGGAAACTTGGAGCGGATGAGTTTCGTATAGGATGGTTATAGTTGAGTGTAAGGTTATAAGAAATTTCCATCCTGAATATACTATTTACTATGCATAAAAGTAAGATCCCTTAAAGGTAAGGTAGGAATGTTGCGAGACATTTAGAAAATGGTAGAGAAGTTAAATTTAGAAGATACGAACAAAGGGAGAAGGGAATTTTGATAGAGAGAATAACTACGAAAAATTGAAAAGAAAATCCAAACATTATAGTAAATATGATTCAGAAAACAGGAGACGGAGATGAGACACGTAAAAAAGATGAGTTTATTATCGATATTGTGTACATTTCAGACGTAGGGTGAAGTGTTTGCGGATAATCAATGAAAATGACTGAGTGAATGGGATTCAGAGAAGGCAGGAAAAATGGATGAAGGATAGGAGAGAAACATAGAAATAGGATGAAAAAAGATTAGAAGAAAATGAGAGGTCGAGGAAAGGAAAGGAGGTTTAGACCAAGTTTAGGGATATATAGATCTTCTCAAGAGACAAATGTAAGCAAAAATGTAGGGATAGATTAAGTGATATCTATGTATTAGGAAAAAGCAAAAAGAAATACGGGAAAGGGAAAATGTGTAAGAAATAGTTATAGATGGAGAGATAGTGATAGGGAGGGATCATACTTTTAGAGCGTCTGTTCGGTTTGTGCAAAACCCGGATTCGATAACCGTTCACGATCAAGATATTTCTCCTCTCCGCCATTCGTGTTACATTTATTGCCGTCGAATGAAAAAGAGAGGTAGATGAGACTAAAATACGACGAAAAAGAAGGAAAAGTTTGATTAAAATAAACGAAAAACGGATTGGGAATAGAAGTGAGGAAAAGAAAATTAAGAGTTGAATTGCGTGAGGAGGAGGGATAGCAGTGAGAGAGAAGAGGAGAAATCTTTGGGACGATTAGAAAAAGGGGATGACTCAACGCTTAGCTGCAGAGGTAGTCGCGAGGGCCAGAGAGAGAAATGGGTCGAGGCGACTTGGAAATAGCGAGAGAGAGAGAAAGGGGGTAGAAAAGAGAAAGTGAAAGGGATTAGAAAAAGCTAGAAAAAGAAATGTCCGCGAGATGGAGTGGCATAAGAATGAGACAAGAGAAGAAAGGTTCTAGAGACAAAACAGCAGGAATACGCAAAAGAAATGAAGTTTAAGTAAGGTTAGTGATGAAGTTCGAACTAGGAGAAAAAGAAATGGAGGAAGATAATCATATCCGAAAGAGCGAAGGAAAGGAACTCTAGAAATGTCGTATGGCAACGAAGAAAAGAGGGAAAGAGGAAGTGGAGAAAAAAAGATGAAAGCAATCGGATAGGAAGAGCGGAAAAAGAGACGTCTTTTTCGCATGAGATTTTTTTTGGCGATGCACGTATAAATATTGAAGAAAACGGAAGAATATCGTAAGAACGGAAAAGGGAAGGAGGAAAAAGTGGAAAGGGAATGGAAAAGAGAGGAGAGGGAGAACAAAGTCCTTTCTTCTTCTTTTTTTGTGCACAGCTCTGCCTCACCGTCCGTTTGCCGACTCGATTATCCAATCCAGCCCAAGAGGGAGGGAGAGATAGGAAAGGAGAGAGTGAAAGAGGAGGAAGAGAGGGAGACAGGGAGAGACTCCTCGGCAATGGAGGATGGAAGTGGAAGGGGAGGAGGGAGGATGCAGAGGGAAGCGAGGGGAGAAAGGGATAAGGATGGAGGGTTTGGGGGAAAGGGGATGGAGGGGATGAAACGGCGGCATCCGCATTGCCGAAGCGACCGCACCCGTCCCTGCGCCACTACGTTACCCTCCCACTCCCCACCCTTTCTAGAGTTCTTTTCGAATCCTCACTCCAGTCTCCTAACCCGCCCTCCTCTCTCCCTCCTTGCTCAATTCTTTCTCTCACTCTTTATATCTTTGCCCCCTTCCCTGTTGTCTATGCTCGAAACCTATTATACACATGCATTGCACGCATCATGCGGTTGTTTATATAAACGTGTAATATGTTTTGAATAAATGCAGAAATGGGTTGAGATAGTATTCTGGCGTGAACGGGGTTCGAAGCATAATTTCCATGTTTCAGGGTTTATGCTGTTACTAAGACAGTTATGGTACATTATGCAATACAATTCGTGTGCATGTGTAAACGTTGTTAAAAGTACAAATGTGTAGTAAAAGATACCTTTTATAGTACTTCAATGGAAGATGAAAATCGTAATTCTGTAAGTTAGGATCAACGAGCCAATGTCGCCTGGCTGTGACGGAATATTTAAGAAATTTTTCGAAAATTCGCTTAATTTGTATGTGCGTATTTATGTGTGCATTTTGATATGTCTAGTCGTACACATCATCATGCACAAGCCTAGGTGAGTCGTTCATACTATCTTGAAAATTTTGCCCGAGTTTGCTAACTCCGGACATCCTTCGTGTTTTTTTTTAAGATAGAGCTGAATTATACTTCAGCGTGTGTGAATACGAAGGAATTTTGTAGTGGTCTCGTTGGAAATAATGATTGTGACTTCTGTCTGGAATTAATAAGTGAAGCGCCAGCTCCTCGCGCGGCCATCCTAGGATATTTGCGCAGCTCTCTTCCTCTCTCCTGCTCTCTCTCTCTCTCGCTCTCTCTCTCTCTCTCTCTCTCCCACACTCTTTCCCTCTCCAGATAAGCACCGTACGAGATGCTTAAAACATACTGTAAACGAATACGAATGTTTCTTATTACCTTTCCTTTGCTGGGAATCTCGGAGAGATAGCGAGACTCGGGAGCTAAAGCTATCGCTGGTGGAATGGATTCCTGCTGCTTCTAAATATTTAACTCGAGGTGAGAAATTTTCTAATTTGCAGTTAATTTTTCTATTTCCCATCATTTAATTTTTATCTATAACCAATTCCTTATTTTTTTAACTAGTTCATGTTTTATCATTAGAATAATTACTTTCTCATATATGTAGTTAGTATATTGAGAAAGTATTGTAATCGTGAAAAAATCGACTTCGAGATTTTGATGGAAATACACGTTTTAGGTGTCCCTGAGTCCATAAAGGTGGGTTTCGCCATGCCGTCTGTCTATCGGTCTGTCTGTTCGCGGTTCTAGGGCTCACACTTGTACATAAAATCGAATGATATCTCGTTTTTATGCAATATATCATCTTTTGCGGATCCTTTTTGATAAAAATGATATTGCACAAAAATAATGAGTAATTTATTCTTGGCGATTTTTAGAAAAATTTTATTTACTCAAAAATAGCTCCAGAGAATTTGATTAAAATCGATCCTGTTGTAGAGTCTGATGTCACAAATGATACTACATAAGCCATATATCTCTTAAAATCACTACATGGCGTCCAATGGCATTACAATGTACGCTAAGCTACCTTACCTAGGCCCTATGATGTCATGCCTCCACCACGATCCACTCAAAAATCAAATCTTATTACAGTCTAAATGGCTAAACTAAATCGAATGATATATCATATTTGTGGATAATATCATTCATAATAGACCCTGAAGAGATGAACGATATTGCGCAATAATTAAGGGTACTTTATTCTTGGATATTTTAAAACAAAATTCGATTTACCCAAAAATGGCTATAAGGATATTGATTAAAATCCATCCAATCGTACAGCCTGTCAAAAATAATACTAACTAAGCCATATGTCCCAAAAATTACTATATATCGTCTAGTGGCATTATTTCTGTGCAAGACGCTCAGCGCACGCGTCAGAGGGGAGAGGGAACCCGAAGATTCCCTAGTCTAAAATTCTGTACTTTTCTGTTAATGTCACGCGCTTATCAGTGAGAGTTATTAGATATGAGAGGTTGATGGTGTCAGTCGCTTTGGTTCTGTTGATACGCATTATCAACATAATTGGCAGTGAATTGCCAAGAACACAGTTAATATCAGGGCAAAGAGTGTAGTGAGACCAAACGTATATACGTATATGAGAAAGTTTGTGCAATGTATATTGCGCCGTTTATTTTTTATTGGAGTTAAAAAGATTAGTGATTAGGCTCAAGAATTGAGCCAAACTTTATATTTTATTTTATTTTTCTTTGTTATCGTCGCATAAAAACTACTCGTATTTTTCAGATAAAAAAATACTTGAGAAAAAATTATAGTAAATTCACTTTTTTGTTTGAATTATGTAAAAGATTAACATCTGGTTTAAAATTTGACATGGCAGAGAGGAAGCGAGGATAAATATCTGCGCGGAACTTCGCCGATCGCTAAGCAATATAAATACGTCCTTTATCGCTCATTTTACGTTTGTTATATACCAAGACGCATAGAAGTAATTATAACTAGATAAGCAGGTAATTTTTATTCACGTTATTGAGAGTAATGTACTTTATCGGATGAAAGTTATGATAACACATTCAGATATCACATTTTGAAATCATATTGGAATGTGCGATCCAAATAGAAATACGTTACAAGTGATATCCACATCCACACATCCACATCCGGACATAAATATCTTAAATCTTCTTTGTTTTCTTTTGACAAAAATACAGCGTAGTTATTCGGCAATATCGGCAATTTTATGCTTATATAGTTATTTAGAAAATCCCGTCATACCTTGGATACGTTAATATTAAATGTTATTTACTGCTTTAGATACATCAACGAAGACAAGTTTAAAAATCACAAGGAAATTCTTTGATATCGGCAAGTTGATTTTTAAAATTCATTGTGTTGAGTGTTATGTCTGAAATAAAATCATTGGGGACAGATTTGATAAAGACAGCCATTACCGCGGCACCTCCTGTATAAAATAGTTGTTGTTGTCGACCCTCCTGGTCCAAGCTCAGCTGAATTTTCTTCATTCACTTTGATTTTGCTATGCTATATGCAGGTTTCTCGTTGAATAATTTCAACGGGCAATTATTCTAGTATCATTATAAATAGTTGCTTCTTACATACATAGGATATATCATATAAAACCTAAGGTACTTTTAGAAGTGCCAGGGAGCTGAAAATTGGTTGAAATATAGGTCATTGGATACAACCTCTGGGTAAAATCCGAAATTCCAGAAAAAGTTATATTTAAGAGGTGTTTTTGACCCCAATGTCCAATTCTAAACACCCGTAAGTGATGCATTGAAAACGGTGCAGGGCTATATCAAATTGATTTTTAAATTAGTTACAATTAAGATACGAAGTCGGGAAATGCACCGCACTGTGGATGAAAGAATGAAGTTTATCTTGAAGGCAAAATTCAAATCTATGCTGGGATACTTGATGTAAAGATACTTGCTTTCCTGCTAAAAGCACTCCATGCCATTTTCACTCTCCGATTGATCTCTCCAAGAAGTGATCCGTCGGTAGTAATGAGTTGACCCAAGTAAACATAACTTGTTACTTCTTCGAGTTCTGCTCCGTTGACAGATATCTTATCGAGACTTGTGAAGGAGTTATACATGACCTTTGTTTTATTAAGATTCATTCTAAGCTCAGCTTCTTGGCTTGCCTGCTCTAGTACTTCAGTTCTTCTATGGAGCTCTTCTGGGCTTGGTGCGAACAATATGATGTTGCAAATGACTCGGATATTCTCCATTTACTTTTATACCCTTTTCTTCCCATTCTCGAGTTTTGAATACTTCCTCTAGAGCTTCTGTGAATAATTTAGAAGACATGGAATCTCCTTGCCTCACTCCCTTTTCGGTCTTAAAGGCACTTGTTTCTTCATGCAGCTGGACAGAAGATGTTGCGTTTTTACAGATATTCTTGATTAAAGTAATGTACGTTTCTTCTACCTCTTGTTTCTTTAGTGCATTCAACACCGAAGAAGTTTGAATCGAGTCGAAACAAAAACACTTTAAATCATTGTTATAGAATATGCAAAATAATTGGATAATGATAGCAAAATCCGCTTTCAGAACAAAGGAACTTCTCTTAACAAGTAAAATAAAGACTTAAGGAAGATGTTGTTTAAATGCTTTGTGTGAAGTGTCATCTTGAACGGAGTGGAAACATGTTTAGAAAAATTCATATAAGATGCCTACAAAACTTGGGATAATTTAATGAAGGATATTGTTGTACTTAAAATAGATGGATAAAGTATTGGAAAGAATTGAGAAGAATAGATGAGAAGAGAATCATAATTTAGCTAATTAGAAAGTGAAAGGCTAGTTTAGCTGGTTCGAGTGTTTCGTAGGTGAGACAATATGATTAAAATGTAATCGAAGGGGAACTGAATTTCAATGGGCAATGAGGAATGGTAACGTTTCTGCCGAAAGACAACTTGTAAAGGTATAGTTGCGAAAAAATGAAGATGAATATGGATAAACCGGTTTTAGCTATAATTTTGGCCATGCCTTCGGAAAGACTACTAATGATTATAATCAAGGCGCAAAAAATACATCCAAAACCTAATCGTCACTTCTCAAAATCCACTCGCTCATAATTCATTTCGTGGTACGTTACGCTGATAATTTTTTCGCCAGTCTTTCTTTAACTGGTCCGCGGATAGTTGGCGAGTGTATTTTTGGCGCCCTGATTATAATATATACAAATACCAACTCTAATTTTATGGAAACATGTTTGAATATCTGCATTCAATTTTATAGACTTTAAAAGTATAAAAATACCTAAAACTATATTTTCACCCTACTCAAAACGATAGCTTAAGCTGCCGAAAGTGGCGTGTTTGCGATAGCCCGTTAATGGAATCATCCACTGACTGATTTAAAGAAAAACTAACGTTTC
Organism: Tanypteryx hageni; assembly: GCA_028673005.1. NCBI lineage: Eukaryota > Metazoa > Arthropoda > Insecta > Odonata > Petaluridae > Tanypteryx > Tanypteryx hageni. Next base: position 56,464,051 of record CM054115.1, on the reverse strand, counting down.
ATTCAATCCGGTAACTACTTACTTTCATTTATTTTACAATTTCTTATGGAATTTCTTTTCAAAAGGAAGGTCACCCAGTTCACGAGAAAGGTACTTTCCTCGACCCCCTGGATTCCTGTAACCAGTCGTGTCACGTTCCATTCTATCTTCCATTCTTCCTACAAAAAATAATCCTCCTATTACTTTCCCCCATGTCATCACTGCCGCCTATGGGAAGTTGTCTCTCACCGGTATTAAGTGCATTGTCAATATCCGCTTCCCTTCCGAGACCCGCGTATGGGTCACATGTCACTGTTGAAGCGAGATCCTATGACCGTGTAACGATCGAAGCTAAAAAAAGAAGCACCAATAGTCTGAGAGATAGTGCATATCTCAGTCACCAGAGGGAGGAAGGAAGAGGGATCGCACGGGTGGGGATGAAGGGGATGGGGAGCGGTTAAACATCTTCCGCTGCTCTGTGCTAGAGTGCGCGCGTCATGCGTGTTAGTGGCGTTGATTCGGGCGGAAGACGGGCGAACTGTTGAGAATTGATACCTATTGTTATCCTATGCCAAACGTTATTCCTGGAATTATCGTTAACCCATTTTCATCGATAAGCATTCGAATGCGCACTCCTAGATCAGCTACAGTCGCCGTAGTTGCAAATTGTATGAAACTGATGAAAATCGATAAAGCTGCTATCTCTTAATTACATTAATGAGCTGTTTGATTTAATAGAGGCTATTGAGACCCGAAAGCGAGATTTATTTCTCTTTATTACCGTGGCAAAATTTTCTCTCACAATTACCGATAACAACTTGGAAGCGTGGTCATGTTATTTTGACGCCAGCAATGACTAAACTTATTGGATTATATTTACCACGATTTTAGCAGTTATAATGAGGAGGGATATTCCCAACTAATCACGTTCATAATACCTGTAATAATATCATAAAAATTTTTAAAGTCGCGTATTGGATTCGGAAAAGACATCAATATTCTGTCATCAGTTGTTTTATTCTCTATGGAGTAACTGGGAATTTGCATTTTATTTTTGTAATAGGTGGATGCTATTGATGCAGTTCCTCCAACATCAGAGTCTGAGAGAGGGGCAGGTGGTGATGGACCACAACTTGTAATACGAAAAATATCAGTAAACAAATATTTAATTAATGTTTATAGTTAGGAAAATGATTATTATTGTATTTTCTAATATTTATGTATCCTGTGGAAAAATAAGGAGTTTTAAATCTTTAGTCATCCTAAGAGTCATGAATAGCATGCAAATGGGTTAAAAAAAGGACCCTGTTTTTTCGTAAGAATTAATGTGACCAGGTTTAATGACTTGGTTGTATTCGTAACCGATGTTATCTTCGATAAAAGTATGACGAATTCATAAATTATATCGTTTTATGGTGTTCATATTCTGTAGGCAATCCGATTTTACGACACCATTCAAATCCTCGAAAATTGGCGGAGGATTATGCTGTTGGTTTGGGAATATTCGAAAACAGTCACTGGGGATTGGTTATTTTTGAAACGGAGGTGACATTAGAAGAACAACTGAAACGAAGCAATTCTTGGAAAGAAAACGTAGGAAAAATGTTAGAAAATCTTCTTTATGAGATGGCGGTCCTGGTCTGGATGTGTCATTTGTTATTTGAAGGAGGCATAACATATTTAGAGAGAATACAAACAAGAGCCAGATACTTTGGTGTGCGCTTTACGTAACATAGTGTTTTTTTGGCTTCAATCCAAAACCCATATATCAGCTACCATTATTGCAACAAGGTACTACTGTTTACATCAAGAACTTCAAAGTGCTTCAAATCATATTTACACCAGTTTTGTCAGAGATGTTTTACGTAATTATTTGGGACAATACGACTATTATGAAACGTTAAATAGGTTCCTTAGTATAGTTATCGCAACAGTCTTCCGTATTTAACGACTACATGCAAGTATTTTATTTTTTAAAATCTACATTATTATAATTAAAACTCCCTCTCCCTACTTACAATGTCCCTCACTTTTCCGTCCTTACATTTTCCTTCGATAAACTTCTATGCATGTTCTCTTTCTTTCTATTTGCTAAATCTAGTAGATTTCCGGTCTTACGGGCCATCACCTCTTAGCTCCTGCGGAAGGCTTGGAGGCCTTCGGCCCCAATTCCTTAGCTTTTAGTTTATAATTCTAATCTTTATGCAGTAATAAAAGGATTGCAGAAATGATGAGCTAATTTTACAGCATTTATTTATAGACCCCATTATACGTATGTTTTCCATCTTTATCTGAATACGGGGCCTTCTGAGCCAGAATATTGATGTCTTTTCCGAATCCAATACGCGAGTTTCCCACATAATATTTGAAGAATTCAATTTTTCCAATGTATGTGCTCTATAATTATTCCCAAGGCAACATTTATGTTCATATTTATTTGAGATGGTCGAAAGAAAATAATTGTTTGGATTGATTCTGAATAATTGTGGTTATACGACAGTGATCGCCGTAAGTATATAAGCTTTTTTTAGATTGTGTATCGTTAAGGATTAGTTTGTCGCAACAAAATTTATGTGCACTAAAAAGTAAACAATAAATATAAAATTCACGTAATTGAATGTTTCAGAAAGTAAAAAGAAGATTTGGGCAGATAAAATTTGAATGGTAAAAATTATTAATGAAGATTTATTCGTGCAACATTACGCTACAAAACTTTTATATGCCCAAAACTATTTTACTTTATGGAACATTCAATTATGTGAATTTTAGTTTATTTTTAGTTTTTAATGCATAAAAACGTGATTTCATAAAAATAAATTCAAATAAATTTTATTTTTGTTTTTAGCGAAAGATTAAAGACCTACGCAGCTTTCTCAGAAAATGTCCTCTTAGACCTTCAATTATTCATCAATTTGAATCTCTTTATCTGACTTCATTAACGTAATTATTTATTTGGCGTGGAAAATAATTATCATTATTATTTCTGTTTATTGGCAACAATACTAATGTTTTTTCATTGCTATTCGTTGATTGGCACTTCCAAGGCATATGTCGTTACCAATGGATTTCGTTTGAAGTGAGGTAATTGCGGGAGAGATACCTCGCTCATTTTTTTCCACATCTACATATCTGTCGCATTTTTTCAGACCGTAGTTATAAATTAAATTCGTATCACTGTTTCCCGCAAACATATTTCCTTAAGTGGGGCATCACTCTCGCAATCACTCTGAATGAGTAAACAATTTGGCGGAAACGAAAGTTATCGATCCTCTGTTACATTGCTTCTTGATTCAATCCTTCGGGAACGTAAGGTAATTCATACACTATTTATCGTAATTTCCTCCCACATGTTAATGTCCTTTAATCGTCCTGTGTATATCAGTATAAAAGAAAGCCGTTGGATAGTGCGCTCTGAAATTCCTCTCGGGCGCCCTCCGAGAAACAAAACACTCCACGTTTGCGCGTGAAGGATGAGATCCCTTCGTCTCCGATGTCAACCCTACTCCCCCCCCTCTCTCTCACTCTTCCTCTCTCCTCTTGTGTATACGGGTGTGGGTGTGTTTTGAAGGAGGGAGAGACTAAAACCGTTCTATTTACGCCCCTCTTCCTCTAAGCATCCATGTGAAACTTACGAGCACTCATTCCTCTCCCTCCTATTTTCTTCTCTTTCTCTACATTTCTCTTCCCCTCCCTTTCACTGTCTCTCCATTTTCTCTCTCTCGCCTTCTCCTCTTTCTTTCTCTCTCTCTATCTCCCCTTCTCCATCTCTCTCCCTCTTTCGCCGTCTCTCCCTTCCCCTCCTTTTCAATCTCTCCCTCTACAACACTCCCCCTCTCTTACTCTCTCGCCCTCCATCTCTCCATTTCCATTACTCTCCCTCTATTTATCCCTCTTTCTCTCTTCTTTTCTCCACTTCTCTCCCTCTCTCTTTCTCCCCCTCTCGCCCTAAATAAAGTCGTTTGTCTGTCTGTCTGTCTCTCCCTCTATGTCGTCTTTCTCCTTTCTACCCTGGCTCTTATCATATTTCCTTTATCCTCTCTTGTTCTAATGTCTTCTTTTTCCCTCTCTCCTTTTATCTTTTCCTTATTTTTTTCCTCCCTCTTCTCTCTTTTCTTTCTCTCCTCTTTCGTACTCCCCATTTTTCCTATTTACCTCCATCTGTGCATCACTCTATATCCCTCCCGCTTACCCCTCAATCGCTCTCCCTCTTTCCTCTCCCCACTCGCAGACACATGATTACTCGTCTCTGCCACTACTACCCATATTTTCTTCCTCCCCCTCTACAACACTCCCCCGCGTCCCAACCGACCTCTGACGGACGCTATAATTAAACGCGCTCCTTAAGATGCGCCGGCAGGCGTGGATTATATTCGCCCTTGCGAGCACTGCGGCAACTCTACGACAACCAACCAACACTTCTTCTTTCATTTTCTCTCTTCCCTTTCCTCTCCTATTCGTTCCGTATTTGTTATCCCCACTCCCATCTCCCAAAGGTCTCGTCCGCCACTTCTCTTTGTAGTCCCAAGGCTATTCGGCATTGCTATTTTTCATCCCGGAAACGCTGGAGGGTAGAGTATGGAAGGGTTATCCCCGTTCCACCAAATTTTGTCGTGATCATCTTACCATCCCCTTCACTCTTTCCGTTCTTCCGCCTGTCTCCGCGATGGGGTGAGAAATGAGTGTCAAAAAAGCGCAACATTTCCGCACCTGTCTCGCTCTTAGTCTTCTCTTCCTCGTTATAACATTGCCGCTTCTCTGTTATCTTTGTTGGCAAGGTACTCATCTTGTTGGAACTACATCGGATGAATGAAAATAATCAGCGGAGTTACGCTGCCTTTTTGGAGGGTGGAATAAATTGAATTGACTTTTTAAGTTTTGATGACAGAATGAAGAAATGAAGAAATCTCACAAATATATAGAGAAAAAAGAATTCTCCCCCACGCCTTTGGTTATAGATGTCTCAGGAAGGCCTCAATTTTCAATAGAAAGACTAAAGCAAAATTTTTTTACGAGGTCGTAATCTGCAAGCAAGAAAATCTTTGGTGACCAACATTTTCTCTCGATCTGTTCATATGCCCACCATTTTGTATGTAAAAGAAAGTTAAAATTACGAGAACAGGAAATTGATAAAATTTAAAAAATACTAACTAAATAAATGAAAGAAATTCGCATATACCGTACAAAGTTTTCCTGTTCCTTTTCATTGACGATGTGCTAATTCAAACAGCATTAGGCCATTGTGGATTCTCTGGGTTCGCTGAAAGGTTTGCAAATGGAGAAAGATATAAAAAGCGTACACGTGTATAGGCCTCACAATCAAACATGTCATACTACAAACGAGGCTCTGAGCCCTCAGACGTACTGATTAAGGGATATATTCGAAAGAGACATTTAAAGGAAGCAGAAAATATCCATGAAAATCATTTTATGGTTTTTATCCTTTCCAATTATTATTCGACAAAGGCGGGTGTAACGTTTTGATTCGAATGTATGAATGAAGTGTGACTTGATAACAATGCAACATTTCTAAATGCCTTTTGTTAAAATCGCTTTTTATGTTTGTCATGCCTTGAAAAAAATGCGTTTTCCTGGCTGTAGGTTAGCTAGAAATTTGGCGTATCATTTTAAGAATGGAACCCCTCAAAATAGATCTCTCTAGTTTTCAAATCTATTCTTTATTGGAATAGAGTAACAGACGATGATTGAAATGTTTATTGGTAACCAATAGTTGAATCTTTATTTTATACTTTATCCTTCGGAAGCTATTATTAATTTCTCCATACGTGGAAAAATAAAATTCGAGATTTCAGCGGAAATACACGTTTTCATTACTTCTTCTAAATATATCTTTTAGGACAGTATTTATGTAAATCTTTGCTATTATTAAAGTTGTATACAATATAATTTTTTACAAGTTTTGTATGAAACATTTTTTTCATGTAACGGATTGTTTAGAAAATATTGCGATTATTCGTGTGAAATTGCTAAGTGCATCGCTAAGTGATACCTTTGCTTCCGTTGCTATGATAAAACTTTTTAATTGATGATAGCGATGCCTACGCTGCAGGGGCAATTTTGTTGCAATAAAAATTATCCCAATTTCATCTAGCATAATATGTTTAAAATATTTTATATAAATATTGACGGCGAACCAAGCACCACCAACGGTAATTTTAATCGCACATCGATATTTTTTATCCAAAGCAACAAGTGACAATGTTGTTTACTTATTGTTTTTTTTTTCAATGTGAAAAGGGATTTAAAATGTTTTCCACTGTGATAATTACTCAGTTTTTTTTAAATTATTCTCGAGTCTAACTGCTGATAGTTATTCTTAAGGTGGAGAGCAGCTTCTCATTTTCATAATGCATTCATATCAGATTTTCAGAAATGTTTCTATGCTTTAAAACATCTTTTTTCAATTACTTCTAACAACTTCCGGTCGTATTGAATTGACAAGACAAGGAGAAAATCAGTTTTTTAGGGTATGCAGGCATTAGATTTTATTAAAGCAGTTTCATGTATTACGAAATGTTTCAACTTGGCATCTTTATTTTTATTATCCATATGAACGCGCCGTGCTCGTGGATCATTTTTTACGTACAGGGTAACTTTTTTATTCGAGAAATATTAAAATAATCATATCTCAAGATATAAAACAGAAACTCGAAAAAATATAAAAAATAGTTTCATGATAATAAAAAATGTTTCTTCAAAAATCTAGAATAAAATGCCGAATTTAACCATTACCATACATGAACGTGCTCTCTGACGCAGACTGGGGTATGTTCTAAATAACATCTGATTCTTGCCTTTACTTCATCAAGAGGGGAATTCGCCACCGCTACCTTACCCTCCCTTTCTCCTCACCTCCCATCCCTCTCACCTCCCATCCCTCTCACCTCCCATCCCTCTCACCTCTCATCCCTCTCACCTCTCATCCCTCTCACCTCCCATCCCTCTCACCTCCCATCCCTCTCCCCTCCCATCCCTCTCACCTCCCATCTCTCTCACCTCCCATCCCTCTCATTCCCATCCCTCTCACCTCCCATCCCTCTCACTTCCCATCCCTCTCACCTCCCATACTCCATATTCCTACCCCTCTTACATCCACCTCTTCCTTCGACCTCTACCTTAAATGCACATCCGTGGAATCGCTACAGTAATATCATAAAAATAAGAAACAGTATACCTAACAGGATGAAATTCACCGAGGTTTGTTACGACCAGATTGAGCCACATAGCTCATCACAGCATGCAGGGACTTTCCCAACTCTTTAGAACCATATTGTTTCCATGCCGTTATATCCACCTCGATCTCCAGATCTGACATCCCCAGATTATTTCATTTGGTGATACATTAATAAAGTAACCATTACATATTCTCGGTACCCCAACAAAATAGCCCAAGGCAAAACAGCCCCGTCAAAACAGTCCCGAGTGATTGAGTTATCGACGGTCTTCTTCACACCAACAACTCAGTCGAAGAGTGGCATCGCGCGTTCCAGCAGACGATAGATAGCCATCATCGGTTTACAAACTTTTCAATCAGTTTCGAAAAGAGCAAGGTCGAGTCGTGATGGCGATTTTTCGTGCAGGGATTCGACAGCCAGAAGCATTAAATACGAAGTACGTACAACTCAGTCGACGACTTCAAACTCTTGTTCCGAATTTGATAATACTGACATTCTTGATTACCTTCGAGAAATTTCACACAACCTTGCGATATAGATATCACATCTATATAAACATCTCAAAATTGAGACAACATACACTTAATTAAAATTTACTTAATTGAAATATTGTATAACTCGTATTGGTTTTTCGCACTAAAATAAAAATAACATTGGGCTATTTTAGATATTTTGTCTAGGACTGTTTTGTCTTGGCTATTTTGTAGGGTCACGCATATTTTCATAGTCTTGATAAAGTAATGGGAAGGATCAGGGATGCCATTGAATGTATCTTTGAAGAAATGTCACAGCCTTTGTCTAGTAACATGCAGCCCATAGCAGCACGTTTATATATCAAGCATGGCGGTGGTCACTTTGAGCTTTTTACTATAGATTTTTTAAATAAACTTTTTTCAGTATTATCAAAGTTTGTTTTATTGAGTTTTCTGCAATTCGTTCCAATTGAAGCAAATAAAATCTGTTATAATTAAGCAAACAAGTTTAACTTCCTTACGCGTACATACATCATTTTGTAAGCGGAAGACGAAGAAAAGAACGTAAACATAAATATTACAACTAATTAAGTGAGGTATGTTTAAAATAATTTTCGATTGTTTGACTAATTACAACTTATTATAAAATAAATCCATAAATAAAGATTTTCATATTTTCCTGACAATTTCTGATATATTGTTTTACAGTATTTATTCATCAAAATTACGTAAATGTTTTTATTAATTCACCAGCATAGGGGGGAGGAATTTTTTAGTAGATTTTTATAATCGGGTAGTGGTTTTTAGCTGTTTTATGGTGTGCTTTCGTTCAGACTAGTATATCTTTTAGTTTCAAGTTCTCCGAAATGCGCCTATTTGTGATACACTGTACATTTTCCTAACGTGTTTACAGTAATTGCACTGTTTTTATAGTTTTGTGTTAGGATATAATCTTGAGAATCCTGCATGTATAGTTACATCAGCTAAATTCATCATATTATTCCGCAAATAACCGAAAAGTAATGGAAAATTAAAGTAATTTTGACTAGCATGTTATTAGAACGATATTAATTGTATTGTAGAAATTTAATGAACTCCTTTACTGCTAAAACGTTTCCGAATCATCGATCTTTAAATTCTCTTTAATAAGGCAACGTGTATTTCTGTCTCTCTCTTTTCCAATAATTTATCATAGCCTTTAAGAATTAGCGTCGCTGTGATGACATTTACGTTCACTTCAAATCGAATTAGCCCGAAATTACGTTATCTTTTGGAAAACGTCTTTTCTCGTAACTTCCAGCCTGGCGCCATATTAAATCCTAAAGGAATGCAGTCAGACAGATTTTCCAGAAACTTACTCCAATGATTAACTAAGCAAGAATTAATCTTTTTTAAATTGGAAATTCACCGAGTTTGTCGCTTGAGAATCCGTATTCCCGTTAAAAAACGATTGAAATGTAGGTTTCATGATTCAACAGTCGATCGATTACAGTTGAACTCTATTTGAAATTGAAGTGTAAACTTAAGGCATTTCTTATGCAACCTAGCTGAATATCACTAAGTTAGATTTTTATATTGAGTAAATATGTTTTGCGGAGTCTTAATAATATTCAGCGCCGTAACTAGCTATTTTAGCACCCGGGGCAAACCACCCTTCATAAAAAATTTTCTAATACCTATATTATTTACTATATGGATTTTGGGTGAACAATTATAAAAATTAACTTTAAATGGTGTAATTAAAAAACAAAGTAGTTTAAGGAGAAACTTTATATTTGTTTTCACAATAACGTGTTTAGCCTATCGAAGCAAATCCAGCCAGAATTAGCGGGAGCCACGTTGGTCCCTAGAAGAACCGCACGGCCACTATCACACGTACTCCCATGCATTTGTAGTTTTAGTGGAAGATATAAGAAAAAATAAAATTCTTTAAATCATTTAGGTGGTTTTAGGGCGCTTACAATGCGTAATGTCTGCAGTTCTACGCTTGGGATTACATTGGCTCATAGCCCGATTCATTTCATACGAACTATCATTCATCGGCTTAATGATACAAAAGTGTGGAATTTAATAACGGCTCGCTTTTGAAGTTTTGTCGAGCCGGTCGACCGTCGCGCTCAAAAGAGGACGGATAGTAAGATAGGGAAAAATGATGGAAGGGTGATTGTAACACGAAGGTATATATGGTAGAATAATAATAGAGAAAGATGAAATACGAGGGAAAAAATCAAAGAAGCAAAAGTAAAAAATAAGGAACAGCAAAATTCGTGTCATATATAGGCACATTTAGTAAAGGTTGTATTTGAAGGCCCTGAAAAAATAAAAATATGATACGCTATGCTGCTAATAAACCATTTTACTCTAATATGAAAAATATTTTCTAGATTGTCATAGCAACCGAATATCCTCGCGGAAGGGTTTCCATCCTGTTTAAACCCAAGCTTATGATTTCATGTCAAGCGTTTGCCCAAATCATCCCATGCGGACCACAATTGAATTTCGTTGATTAATTCTTAACAAGGGGCTCAAGTGTTAATTTTGATAAAATTCCGTTTAGCCAAAATAGCGCTGGTACACGCGTGCGGACGGACAGAGCGATGATTAAAGGCACCACTTTATTGTTGCGAAACGCGGCCAAAAATGGGAAAGAAAGTCGAATTTTCGAACCTGGCATTTTTTTTTGTCCTCATTACCGAGATAAATCGCGAGGTGGCTCTCTAGAACCTTCGGGTGCGTGTGCGTGTGTGTGAGAGGCTTCTGCAAGGGGGGGGGAGCAATTTGCCAAATATTTCCAATTAAGCTGTCAAGTCTTTATAAATTGTGAGGATTCTGGTCCAATGACATGGCGCAGGAATGTAGGGACCTTAATGGTGGCACACCTTGGCCAACGACGGTCGATTTCGATAGGAGGGGGAAAGAGGGTTTCCTTTTCGTTCCGATTCGAATCTTAGGAATATTTTACATTCTGTGCAATGAGAAGAACCGGTGGGATTAAAAAATGAATAATTAGCGATTCGACGAGAATCATCTAAGAATGATTTCAACGCGATAATGACTGTTTGTGCTGCTTTTTGCGATTAATTTTCCATCTTTGGCACGAAATAAATCGCTATTTAAATATAAATATTTGAAACCTGGAGCAGGTTTCGAAAAGGAACTGATTATGATGCACTGATAAATAAATAAGTATATATATAAATAAATAAAAAGTGCTAATGTATACATACGTTCATACATTCATCTACACTTGTCTCTTCAAATTTGCTCCAGATCCAGAATTCTGCACAAATTTTGTGAATATTAGTCTATCGTTAGGTTATAATACGAGAGCCGCGCAATTGTTTGAAATTATGCACAGAAAAATGGGCCTAAAATTTATGTTTAAAGAGCCTGGAATAAAATAAGAGATATTGTAAACATCATCGCATTTTCAAATATTTTTGAATAGCTATCCGAACTATTAATACGTATTTCAATTTATTTAAAATATTTAAACTTAAAATCGATGAAGTTCAAGTTTAAAAGCAATGTGCCCTCACATGAAAATTTAAAAAATTTAATTTATTGGCGCAGTAAAAGTTTTTCATTGTATTAAATTGATATTAGATATTTTCCTATATATTTTTATCATGCGTGGTATGAAACACATTTAAACTAACGTTTCCAAATTTTTATCAATAGATGTAAGTATATTTTTAATTTAGGAAGTTAAATTTTTTAATTTAACATAGGATGACGTTTTAAGGGTTAAAATTTTCAATTAATACTCAGTAACTGCATAGCGCTCGGCGGGAGCTTAAATATACTAAAACATCGGTGTCGAGCATTATGTAGCAGCTTTAGTGCTGCAACTAAGTGGGGATTTTCGTGCTTCGTAGTCCCCAGGTGCGTCGTGACGCTCGGATAATTATAAGAATTCGAGATCGAGACAGATGAGTTCCCCGTCCCACTAGATGTCACCTCTAGGTTTCGTCGCCCTTGACTCCACGTGTAATTTTATGTTTGCGGATTCTCTATGTCTTTCTCATTCTTCTTAAGGTAAAAAGCGATCCGACCCATCCCATCGTAGCCAAAAGCAATTTGCGTGTTCATCAAAGATCAAGTGAGATAAAAAGTATGTTACGGATTAAGAACATGTCCTTGGAGGCACTGCGCTGGAGGACACGTGCAAACAAAGTTAGAATTGCTAGACGAATTCGGTGGGATTCGTGGTTCAGGAGTCTCGAAAAGATTCTCTACATTCTACATACCTTGTGAGTCAAGAATCGAAAAATATTGCCTACCGAATGAGACACTTTGGATTATTTCGCTTCAAAGATTAGAATTCAATCACCGTTAGATTACCATACAAAAATCATATCACAGGGGAACATGCGATAAAACGTTTTCCGGATGAAATTTACGCTTATTTACCTAAGAGTCAGAGTTAGTGTGTCATTAAAAATTCGGGAAATCCTTTCATTAATTTTAACTTTTGTAATAACTTTGAAATTTATTTATATTTTTTTTACCGCTACCTTAGTCATAGGAACAATGAATTGTCATTGTTAAACCGTTGAAAATATTTTAATTTTAAAGTAACTTTAAAATTAACTACAAATTTTATTATTTATTTATAAAAGTTTTTTATAGAAAAGTGTTTTATAACTTTGACTTGTTTATCTAGTAAATTTGTGATTAATCACTAGTGAATTATCGAGCTCGTCTTGTGGGCTATTGAAGACACCCAGGAAAAGCACTTAATTTTTCAATTTTTGAAACTTAAGTGCTTATTGTGGAATGGAAATATTTTGTTTAATCGGGAAGCTAAATAGAAGAAATTAGCATTAATGTTATTTGAAATGGGAGAATATTAAATTCTCTTAACAGGCAAAATCGAAAATTAGTACTTGTCGACATTTTAATGACGGGATAAAATTTAACGAGAAGCTAGAGTCGTTTACTTGTATATCTTTCATTAACGAGGATTATTTTGTGAAACCCGAAATTGAAATTTCCTTATTGAATTATAATTTAGCTAAATAACATCCGCAAATGAGGGGGTTTCCGCAGCCGTTGTTTAGTAATCTGTGAAAAGCAGGCGTAAAAATTCAACATTTAAAATTAATAGAAAGAGTGAAAACTGGCAGATTGTGTTGTCAAATCACGGTTGTCCTCATCTTTCTCGACAAATGCGTTCGATTTCGTTGTTATGTAACACGCAGTCCCGATCGATTGCAGTTTTGTGCCAGAGGAGTCCGCAAAAAAGTGTTTCAGGTCGATACTCCTGAAGGATATCTTCCACAGAAGCAGAATTTGGACGCCAGCCATGAGATCATCCGACGCTACGCTAAAGCCTTGGAAAAATCTTTTTTCACCATCGGGAAAACGCTTAAATGTAAACTTTATTTTATCCTATACGTCTGCAAAATACGACATTAAGAAATCGTATATATATATATATATATATATATATATATATATAATGAATTGCTTGATAAAAGACCGAATGAAGATGGCACCTAACTTTTCTGAGGGGAAGTGTGATTTTTAATTTAATTTCCATGGAAATAGCTTATTGAATATTCTTGCTCTATTTTATTGCGATACTTCGCATATTGTGATTTGTAACTCTACATAGAATACGACTTGTAATTGATAGCATTCATGCTAGCTTTTTCTTATTTTATAAATTTCTTCCTACTTAGGTCATCTCGCATAATCGCTCTTTTTATTTTAATCACTTATCAAGTGTGGAGGGATGTAAATAAGTCGGCTGTAGAAATCAAATGATTCCCTATATACCGATTCAAAATTTCATACTCAAAAGGAAACGAAAAATTAAAAATGCCTCAAAACGTTGAAAATATTTGTCCATTTCATGCAAAACTTCATTCATTTATAAATATACTGGTGCGTCCATATGACGGGAAGGAATATATTATTTGTTATTTAAATTAAATTCCCGGTCTTATTATTGCATGTATGTAGTTAAAAAAATTGACGGTAGGGAGACTGACAGTGCCAGGGGGTGGAGAGGTGGGGAACCTCTAAGCGTTGTCCTAAATTTGTTGAAGTAGCAACAATGCGATTCCCTTTGACTACGGAAGATTTTTAACCAAATAATGCAAAACCTCTTGTTCAAAACAAGGATATGGTCCGATTCGATGCGTATTTCAAAATCGACGGTAGGAAAATGAAATTTCAATTTTTAAGGCGTTGTTTGGTTTAAGTACCATATTCGTGCGACGATTATAAGTAATTTTAAAATGCAAATGAGAATTATGCTGCTGCATATTTTCTCGTAAGCAATTCCAATATAAAATACGGAGATATAGAGGGAGATAAAAAACCGAGATTCTATTAGTGAAATAGATAGATTATTGATTTCTTCCGCCCGTAAATGGCAGTGATTTCACGTTTTACGATTTTACTTATAATAAAATGCTCACCAAACATTCATTACCAGCGGGGTTAATTTTAATGACACGGGATATGAAAGTCGGATCATTAGTCTCGGATCTCTATGTTTGATCTTGCTTAATTTGTTTTAGAAGATAGTTTTAATCAAAAATATCTCGTTGTTTATAAATAAATAAGAATTTTATCTTTAACATACCTTCATTTAATGTTGTAAAGAAGATTTTCCAAAATTTGCCACCAGGGAACAAAAAATTGGAGAATTTCAAAAATACATTTGTGAAAGGAGTGCGTTGTTTAGAATCGGTTTTCATGAAAATATGAAGTCCTATCAGACGTTATTTTGCAGGATATTCAAGATATCGTCGGCTTTCCTTTTTAAATATGCCTTTCACATGTCTTGCTTATTTCCTGAAATTAACATATCTCTCAATGCATTTTCGCAGATTCTGGATGAACTAGATCAGAGGTCCCCAACCCCTGGGGCCAAATGCGGCCCCCGAGAGCATTCTATGCGGCTCGTGAAGCTATGATGAAAAGGTGATCGGTAAAATTTGATATAGGCAATTTCATAATTTTTTAGTATAATTATCTTCTCCAAACCTTTTCTAGTGGAGCTTTAGCACTAGTAATTTATTCAGACTTGTTTTTTGCTAATATGAGAGCACAGAATCCTTTGGTAATTTCTAATGTAAACTCTCATCCGGCTCGCCGAAGCTCTCGTGACTTCCAATGCGGCCCTCCGAAGCATTCACAACTACGAATGCCGTCCGGCATGTAAAAAGGTTGGGCTCCACTGAACTGGATCATCTACCCAGAATACGCTCACTTGCATTTTCGAAACAAGGTAGCATGCGGAAAAAAATAGAACTTCGGCGAAACTACATCATCTAGTTTAAAAAACAAAAATTCGCCTTATTGGGAAGAAATGTGTCAAAATACGATGACTTTTAAAAGGATTTATCGACCTCCCCGTTATTTTCCGCAATTAATGCCTTTTCTTAGGATATTTTTCCCCGTATCTTTCATCTCATCGGGGTCTACGACTACCTCATCTCTGCCCCTCATATCGCCAGCAATCTCTTCGCAAACTAGTATCTCTTCGACTCCCTCTCCATCCCCCTCTCTTGTCTCTCTCCGCCCGCCTCCCTTCTCTCGCCACCCCTTTTCAACCCCCGCACTCTATACACATCTGCAGTCTCATTGATTCTCCATCGGCTAACCCCCTTTTGCTGTGCACTATCCTACGCTTTCATCTAATTCCTTCCCCTCTGCCCTTCCGGTGCAGAAAGAGTCATCTTCCATCTAAAGGAGGTTAAACTAACAAGATGCTTTCTTACCTGATGCCTTTTTAGGAAGATAAGTGGGACGAGGTTTTTTCTCGATGCGCTTAGAATCGTACGGAAGTCCATTAAGCTGGCAGAGAAGTTGGCATTTAAAAAATAGTTTTTAATGTGTTTTTTAAAGTTTCGAAGAGGGATTTTTGTGATTTTTATATCGTTTGATTATATTTTCATTATTTTTTCGATTCTATCTGTGTGTATGTGCTAGGAATTTTGTGAGTGCTCTAGCTCAGAAGGTAATTTGATCAGCACAAAACTTTATATTTAAGAGTGTTATATTCAAGATCTGAAAAGGCTTGGGCAGAAACTGATAAACCGTAAGTGGAGGTTTACTCATGTCATTCATTTTTTCGTTTTTTTCTTAACACCTCTTTTAGAGTTTCATTATTGTAAATATTTGTTATTATTAAAGTTGTATACAATGTAATTTTCTGCAAGTTCTGTTTGAAACATTTTTTCATAAAACGGATTGTTTAGGAAATATTTCGACTATTCGTCTGAATTTGCTAAGTGCGTCGCTAAATGATACCTTTGCTTTCGTTATTATGATGAAATTCTCTAATTGATGATAGCGATACCTATGCTGCCAGGGGTAATTTTAATTGCGATCAAAATGATCTCAATGCCATCCAGCGTTATGTTTTGTAAACAAATTTTTTTGTTAATTAATATTGACAGCAATCCCAGCGCCACTAATTTTAAATTTAAATTATATTTCAATCATGCATCAATATCTATATCTATATATATATATATATATATATATATATATATACATACATATATATATATTTATTTATTTTATTTGTGCAGACTTAGCAGGAATAGTTTTTTATTTCACCTTACAGCTTCTTTGTATGCTTAGTTTTCTAATCGCGTTTTAGTTTATAAATTCAGTTTTCTCGATTAATGACATGTATATGTATATATATATATATTTATATATATATATATATTTATATATATATATATATATATATATATATATACACACGCGAAAGTGCTTTTGTTTCTTTCTCCATAAAAATATCCATTAGAGGTTTTGTCATAAGACCTTCATTTGTGGTAGCAGCATTATCGCAATCTCATAGATTAAATAACGACATTCGGTCAATATTATCCGTTTCATGTTATTTATACTTTGTTTTCTGAGAAATGTTTTTTTTTCTTTGGAAATATTTTAGAAATATTGATTTAAACTAGATTGAAATTGGTTATCATTCAATTTCTTCGAAACTGATTCATGGCTGGAATTTTTTTTAAATCGTCAATTCATTTATGTCACGATATTAGTTCTGTTGCATAACATCGTTAAAGAAATGCTTTTTCATCCTCTAATGTCTAATTCGTTTTCATGTATTAATAATGAAATAATCTTCTAAATATAACAATTAATAATGTCATTGCGGTTATGTTCTATTCCTCGTATACTGTATCTTGTCAGTTTTAGAACAAAGTAATCTCTTATTTTTATTAATCTGTAGGTGTGCTAAGTTTCATCGTTGACGGCTTAATTTTTTACGTATGTGAAATATGTTTGTGTAATAAGGGTCATCAAATGTGAAAACCTTGTCATCTAACTCTATTTGTGAATCACATGTAGAACCTCTTTTTAAAATTAGTTTCGTGTCCGGTGTTTTACGGCTTGTCAAAAACAATGTAATTCTGACAAACAGCACGCGCGCACGTGAAAAAAATCACTTTAAGACCGGTACATAGGATAAAAATGTCTCGAGGTGCAAATTTCCAGCTTCTTCGTACCGCGAGGGTTATTTACTTTCCCTTCCCTACTCACCACAACCCTTTCGTTTCGAAAAGAGAGCCGCAAAACTCGACGTCATCCACCCGCTCGTGTTGGATGTCTCGAAACTCAAACACCGGAAAAGACGCCGAGGAGGGCATATATATCACGCCTACTTGAAAAGGCCGCTCTCCATCCTTTCGTGAACGTGTCGCACAGTTCGCGTGACAGAAATAATCTCCTCGGATGCCTTAGCTGCGACACACGTGGCCGTACTCGCACACACACGTACGCTCACGGCTGCCCGGTTTTATAGAGGGAGGGGGAGGTAGCCACCTTGGTAGTGTCGCGTGATAGGCTCGAAACGATACAGCGTGAGGAGGAGGAGAGGAATTGCGCGTGGGGGGAGAGGACGGTAGGTGGGGAGAGAGAGGATGCGCACTCTCTCTCTCGTCTAAGGTGAGATTTTATGAAAGCGGTCGCTCTCAAGAGGATCGTCTTTTATTTCTACACTTCCTATCCTCTTCTCAAGCGATAAGAACCGTAATTCGATTCTCCTTTGTTTAACGCCATGTCCGATCCGGTCTATCTTGTTCAAGATCCGCGGTCGGTCCGTTCGTTTGATGTATCTTAACAATTTTTCATGTTGGGGTAATGTTTGTCTCATTCTTTTTAATCTTGCACATTTCCAAATTCGTTTTTACCCGAAATTATAGCAAAAACGATGAAAACTTTTTATCATTTAGAATAATTTTTCGTTTAATTCTTTTTTGAATGAATATATTTTCATTTGACGGATCTAACTTTTTAATCGGAACGTATTATATTATACTTCCTTTATTTCTTTATATTTTAGAGCATTGTTTATGCCCAGTAAAATGTTTGATCGACAGTAAAAAATGTTGTCTAAATTATTTTATTCGATTGCTGTATGGATAACCTAAAATTTTGTCTGCTCGTATTGTGTCGGTCAGGTTTTGGAAAGTAATAATTATTTCACTTGCAAAGCTTCCGTCACGAGGATGTCCGGCAGGCGGATTATTAACCTGGATGCCACTGCGCTTACTGCGGGAATTTCAAGGTAGTAGATGCAGAGGATGTGTGGCTCAATAATGTTTGGCATTGACGGCAACTTTGAGAGACAATTGAGGAAAGGAAGTTGAGGTATAAATTCTGATACGTTTTGGTTCTAGTATAGTTACTTCATAAAAATATGTGCGTACAAAATTAGCTGGAATGAGTAAAATAGATTTTTTATAATGTTCCCATAAAATGTATTAGGATTTTGCACATAATAAACTCGCGATGTTGCGAATTGCAAAACAGTAATGTGGATTTTATACATTTTATTTTCTTTTCTTTTTTCGGAACTTCGCTCAAAAGTTTAAATTGAGCTTCACAATTGGGAAAGTATTCATAGGCTTAAATTCCTCATAAGCATTAAATTATTGATTGAAAGTAATTCTGTTAATGTAAATTTAGACAATTTATGAACATTTTCCTTGCTATTTTACGTAATTTTAATCATTCCATTTACTTACGTCAGAAATTTTACAATAGTTATTTCAAAACACATAATTAACTCTGAAGATTTTGGCGGCGTAAACTCCATGCGATTGATACACTTATTTTAGTCACATGAAATAAGAACTAAAATTGAATATTGGCATTTTTATAAGTTTTTACCGACACTTATTTATTTTTGATCAACCCTACACCAAATTAATCATATTTCAGCGGCAGAAGTGAATCATAAAGAAAAAGTTTAGAAGATATCCGTGGCAATAACTTAGAAGTCAAGCATGTGGTCCGGAAACAGCTCTTGCGGCAGACATTTTAACGATCTCCAAAGAAATTCGCAAATCAATTAAGCCAACACTCGTTCTTCGGAGCGGCGAATTTCTGCCAAAAAATAATCACCCTCGGAGAAAAGTAAGCCCTGAGAACACATCAAAGCTACGCCGGTGCGTATGCAAAATAAAACACAAGCTTCCAAAAAACGAACCCTAAATTTAAAATAAGGAGCACAAGGAAGAGAGGGACAAAAAAGATAAACACAATTCACCTTTATCGCTCTCCCACTCGAAGACAGATGGAGCCGACGCTAATCTCCGTCTCGAAGCCGTGTTTTATACGCTCTTCCAGACACTCAAAATATGACAGAAACACCGCCGGCTCCTCCTTTTTTTGCCTCCCTTCTCCTCCGTCCCCGGAGGGATAAAAGAAGAATATAAAAAGGGAAGACGAGATTTCTTCTTGGGAAAAAACACTCACGAAAAAAATATATATACGCTTCTTTTGATGCGGCACTTCCCCCGAATATATTTCGGCCTTAACGGTGCGGCAAACTCAACAAAAAATATATATGCAACGAAATAAAACAATCACTTGTCACACCTAAATCAGGCACGGTTTAAGGGCAGGAGCGAAGCACGTGAGGGAAGTAGGGCCAGGGATTATAAAAGGGATTTTTTGGAGGTGGTAAAGTCACTGAGACGCAACCCGCCCAACACATCCTCCACCTTCCCGTCGCGGTAAACGTTTGAAAAACCTCGACCATGTGTCGCCATGGAGATGCTCTCGTTCACTGTGTGTGGACCAGTGTGGACGTGGACCGCAGAGGCGGCACGACCACGCGTTTCCCTTCCGCCGCCGCGCTTCCTCTCAGCCCTAATGTGGGTGGCAGTGTTGGCAATGCCGCTCCACTCGCGGAGGCATCGCTTGCCTCGGGGACACTGCGTCTCTACCGTAGGGGAAGGGAATCTTGGGAAGAGAGGTGGTGGGGAGGGAGGAGAGAGAGCGAGAGAAAGGAGAGAGAGAGGAGTGGGGAGGAGATGGTTGGGCGCCAGTCTCTCTCCTCTCTCTCTCCACCCTCCGACTCTTACACTACCCCTTCCCCCTTTTAGCCCCTAGGGGGCGCTCGAATTTGGGGGGGGGGGGGTCATTGGCGACGGGGGCGGCCCTCTGCTTCTCTAGCCGCAACTCTGACTCGTATTGCTCTTGCATCTCCTCTCTTCCTCTACTCTCATATTATCCGTTTCTCCCTAGCCTTCACTCTTTGCCTTTCTCGTTCTATCCCGGTATTTTTCCTCTCATCCTTCATTCCACTCTGTCGCTATATCTTCGATTTAACCCCTCTCTCTCTCCCTTTCTCTCACATCTCTCTCTTCCCTCCGCAATATCTTCCGGCTCAGACTTTGTCGTTGTATCTCTCCTGCAGTATCCATGCATTATGTTTTTTTTTCTATTTCTTTATTCTCTTGTTTTCCTGTCTCTCCTTCCTCTTTTCCTTCGACTCTTTCTATATCTTTTTCTCTCTTTCGTTCATAGTTTTTTATTCTCTTTTTCATTTCTCCTTTCTTTCTCTTCGATTCTTCCTTCCTAGTTTCCATCACTTTCCTCTTCTCTATTTTTTCTTGTATTTTTCTTTTATTCAATTCCTTGCCTATATTTCTTCCTTTTTCTCATTTGTCCTCTCTTTTTAATTGATTTCTTTATTCAAGCCTTTCCATCTTCCTTACAATATCTTTTTCCAACCTCTTTCCTCTTCTATTTTCCTTTCTCACTTTTTCTCTTCTGTCTCCCTCTGATTTTCCAATTTCGCCTCTTTTCCCCATTTTTGCCCTGCGTCAGTTTTTCCTTTCCTCTTCCAACCCCATAAAAATTTTCTCTATCCCCTATCTTTTCTCTCCATCAGGGTAGCTCCTTTCTTCCACTCTCTTCCGTTTCTCTTCCAATACCAAGCTTTTTTTCTATCTCTATCTCCGTCCGTTGGTGATTTGTCCCTACTTTAGTGCCTCACCTAACGCTTTCATTCCTTTCCAATTTCCTTTCCCTCACATTTTCGCTTCCTCTAGCCTCTTACTGGTCCGTTACCCTCCTTTCTTGCACCTTCCTCCCTAATTCTTCCGATATCCAAATTTAGCTCTCACGCTCTCGATCATTCTCTCCCTATTCGAATCCATTCTGCCCTTAAACCTTCGCCCACCTCTTATAAACCCTCTTTCCTCCCCATCTCTCCCTCTTTTGCCCATCTTCGCTTCGCCGCCTTTCTTCAACTGCCTTAACCTTAACTCCAATATCCCGACCCTCCGCTCTCTTTCTCCAACTTTCTCCAACTTGTTCTTTTCACGCCTATTTGTCTTCCACTTCAAACGCTCCTTCCATGCAGTTCTTTATGAAAGAGGTTATTTTCCTTTCCTTCCTCACGTTATCTCTTATGATCGCTTGATTTTCTTGTAATCTTTTTGTTTTCCCTTCTTTTGATATTTTCTCACGCGTCTTTTTGCCTGCATTGTTCGTTCGTCGTCTCATACTTATTTATACCAATTTGAAATTCCTTCAAAATATTGTATTCCTTGGCATTTGTGCTTAGCAAGGTGGATATGTGTTATCAGAGAAACAACCGCGGGAATAAATGGGTTAATAGTGGGAATATATTAGACTAACTCGTATTGAAACTGTGATAATACCACCGCGTGAAATTAATTAAAGTTCGTCACATACCTCGATAAAATGAATGCACGCCTTTTGCATAAAACAATCACAAAGGGGCAAGGAAATACAATTGCCGATTAATAATTTAGCACAGCTCGTTTTTAAAGGTTTAAATGAATAATACTAGCTTTTTTAGTATATTCCTTCGGTTTAAATTTTTTGTCCCAATCTTTTTTATTTTTTCCATTACTTTATCAGGAATCTTCTTCTCTGCGCCCATTCCTTTATCCCTATTCCCCTCTTGCAAAGAAAGCGGCACTTCTCTTCCGATTTATAAATTTTAATCTTTATCTGCGGCATCTTTGCCTCTCCTCTTCTGCCTTTATCTCCCTCTCGCTCGCACAGTCCCTATACTCTTTAATCTTTGTTACCCCTCTCCGTCTCCTCCGTTGTTACTACTGCAGCTTTTTTCTTCTTTTCCATCTCACTCCCTCACCTTGCGTATTCATCGATCTGCAGGAGTTCATTCATTCAGGCTGTCTCGCATTCCTTAAGATGTTACAAATCTCATTCACTTTCTCTCTCCCTATAAATCTACCTTTCGGTTCCTCCCTCCCTTTCTACCCACCCCTTTCTTACATCTTTTCCCATTCAATGGCCGCTGCGCCACTCACACTACCTTATACAGATTCCTCCCCTCTCATAATTTCTCTCCTTTTTTCTCCCCTCTTACTCTCCTCCCTCTTCCTCTTACCTCCTCTCTCTTCCTCTTACCTCCTCTCTCTTCCTCTTACCTCCTCTCTCTTCCTCTTACCTCCTCTCTCTTCCTCTTACCTCCTCTCTCTTCCTCTTTCTCTCTTCCTCTTTCTCTCTTCTCTACTTCCCTCTTTCCCTCTCTCTTCCTATCTCTTTATCACTCTCCTTTCTCCATTTCTCCTCTTCACCTTTCTCTCCCTCTCTTTTTAACCCTCTTTCTCCCGTCTTCCCCGCCTCTTCACTTTATCTATCTCCCTCCCTGTCTTTGTCTTCCCCTCTCTCCATCTCACCCACTCCCTCTCTTTTCCTCCCTCACTCTCCCCTCTCCTTTCCTATCCCTATCTCTTCCTCAGTCTCTATGTAATTCTCTCTTGATCTCTCTCCTTATCTCTCATGTCCTTCCTCTCTTCTTCCTCTCCATCTTTTTCATTTTCTCACTTCATTTCACAATTTGTTATCGCTTGTTACACCCCCTGTCATTCTATCCCTTGCCTCGTCTTGTCCTACTTCCACGCCCTCGGTGACATCTCTCCCTCCATCAATCCCTTCCGTCTTTCCTTTTCCCTCTTCAATCACTTCTCCCCATCTCATCCGGTCCGTCTTCCTTTTTGTACATCTCTTTCTATCATCATCAACTACGATTTCATTTCCTTTTCGCTTTTTTTCTATCCTGTTTCTAAATCTTAAATCTGGAAAAGTCCAATATTGTCACCAACTTTAGGCTCATGTGCTTTTTTTGGAAACTATGAAGATGTTAGCGCATACAAAAACCGTGCCAAACGGCAGAATTTAGATTTGGATCGAGAGATATCTAGCCATTGTCTATCTTTCCTTTGAAGCGAGGATAAAACGGGTATATTTGTCTGCCTGTTAAATTGCCCCTTCCTCAATCCTCGGCTCCGTTTCTATTCTATCTTCCAAACCTTTCTCCCTCTCTTTTCTCCTCCTTCCCTTTCTATCTGAATGACCTCTCTCTATCCCTTCCCTTCTTTATCTTACCGCACCGTGGAGAACTCTGTCTTCTGCAGCTTCACCTTCTCTCTTGGGGCACGCCTCCTATCCCACTCCACCCTCTTTCCATTTCTTCGTCCTTTCATCCCCTCCCCTGTCTCTATCTCTCTCAGTGCCTTGGAACATTTCTCCAACCCCTCCCCCTAAACCTTCTATTCCCCCTTCTCTCAATCTCTCCCCTCCTGTCTTTCCTATTCTTCTCATAAATTCTTTCTCACTATCTATATTTTTTGGACACCTTCCCTCCTCTCTCTTCTCCCTCACATAACCCATCCATCCCTTCCCTCTCCGTCTCACTCTCTCTCCTTCCCATTTTGTCTGCACCTCCCAAAAGCCCCTCCCGATATACTTTTTGCGAATCTCGCAGACAACTCTCTTATCTTCCGTCTTTTGTATACTGTCGTTCTCACTTTTCAACAATGCGGCTGTGTTGCTAATTGATTAATGACGTTATTTCCCTTTAAGGGGCTTGAATTCTGATAAATGCTGGTTCCGAGAAGAGGACTTGGCGTCATGAATGGGGATGGGCAAGGCTCAATTTTATATTAGAAGTAATTGCGTGTTTTCTTAGCGCGTTTAATTTTACAAACGCACTTATGTTTTTGCTTTTTCTGTCCGTCTGACCGTTTTTGCAATCATTTAAATTAAAATAGCAAGTAAATGATAAAAGATAGAAGGCTGAAATTTTCAGGGTGCACATGGTCTATGTGTATGTCTATTTACGATATTTTACTGCCAAAGGATGTTTTTGAGGAACTGGGTAGATGGCAGGGGATGTCTCTGAAGATTTCAAATTAAGACTAGGGGCCCGTTGCAGTACTTTCTGCAAACATTTAGGGAACTTTGGGTGAAGTGGCCCAATGCGATAGTTCCTATGACAAAAAATGTTACACAGTGTGTTATTAGTTGAACCACTTTTATTGCCCCTCTCAAAATAATCATATAGTTCACACCATTTTCATAACCAAAAACATAGATCTATATGATTTAGTCTAACAATTACCGGAACACATGTTTGTTGTTTTGTTCCCTATTTCTGATGGTACACCAAAGCATATGTTTTGTGATTTATTTAATATCAAGTAATCACTATAAATGCACCGGCCACGCGTCGTAGATATTGCTTAACTATCAAAAGAATTTATCACAAACATTATCAATATAGTAACTTGCTTTAAACTGTAGATGGTAGCTCGTAAACACTTTGGCTCCAAGTTGAACAGTTGTATAAAACTCCTTCAGCCAAAAATTGTAGGGTAAGCCCTATGCATTTCGCCCACTAAGTGGGCATCTTCAGGGGAGAACCTGCCTTGGCAGTGAACAGAGTTCAATTGCGACGAAGTTAGAAGAAAAGTTTATAACGAAGACCGAAAAACATTTGAGGATCGAAAAGAATTTTGTGCGTCAAGTTCGGTCATTTTATATAAAGTTTTGTTAAAATCAGTATCTGTGTTCATGAGATTGTTTCTGTTTTTATAGATATGCAGATTTTCTAAAGAGTTAAGTGAATGGTTGGCTGAAGTTAACAAGGTTAAGTCCTCTATGTGTGTACTGTGTCCAGTTTCGAGGATATGAGTGGCTACGCTTGATTTCTCAAAACGATTGTGTTTGTAATGGGCTAAGTGTTCTTTAAATCGTGTTATTAGTTTTCGTCTGGTTTGTCCTATGTACATTAAATTGCAATGTGAACATTGTATTTTATAAATTCCGGACTTGTTCAAATTCTCAGTTCTGTCCTTGGTGCTATCCAGTAAGTTTTTCAAACTATGTGGGTTCGTGTATGTTATTGTGCAATTCTTATGTTTGAAAATTTTATTCAAGCCCTTGTTTACTATGGGACAATACGGTAGGTTTATATATTTGTTGGCCTTATTGTTGTCAAGTTTGGATGTGGTGGAGTTGGACAACGTTTTTTAAGATTGTGTTTCCTTATTAATTTATTGATTAAATTGGGATCGAAACCAAGTTTCTTTGCAGTTTGTTTTATATGTTTGAGTTCTTTAACATATCTATCTTTGTTAAGGGGGATGTTGCACAATCGGTGTGTTAAGAATTGGAAAACAGCTGTTTTTTGATTCAAGGGATGGAAGGAGTTATTTGGAATATAATTGTCAGTGTGTGTTGGTTTCCTGTAAATATCAAACTCTATTTGTTGTTGGTTATTAATGATTAGTAAATCCAGAAATGGTAATGTATATTATATATATAATAAGAATCTTAATTTATTTCTAGGTGAAATAGTGTAAATATCGTGTGAAAGTCTCGATCGTATATTATTTTAAAATGTTAAAGACTGAAGGTCTACACATCGTATTCCAGTCCATTATATGTTAATCAAATGCAAAAACGAAAACTTTCCTGATATCGCACGCATGCCTTTTCGGGAGAGGACTACCCATTTAAAACCTGCAAGAATTCGCGCCGAGTATTCAGGCGAAAGATTTGTCAAAATAGATCCGACCGTTCTTGATTTATTTGCGTTTATACTGGAAGGGGACGTCACGCGAGGCTTAGTCTATTTTTGTCCTTCATGCGTTTTATTGTAAGCTTAATGCTTTTGAAGCCCGAGTCGAACAATGCAAAAATCTGATATCAACAATATCAGCAACATTAGGAATCTCTCTTTGTGAAATGTTGAAAAATCGGAGAAAATCTAATCTAAACTTAAAATATGAGCAAACACGAATTAAACAACTGAACCGGCGGTAAGAATAAGAATCTTCATTTCTTTCTGCGTGGAATGGTATAAATCTCGAATCAAAGTCTTTATCGTAAGATATTTTAAAATGTTAAAGAATAAACGTCTACGCATCGTATTCTAGCCGATTAGGTGTTAATCAAATGCAACGACGAAAACTGTCCTGGTATTGAATCCATGCCTTTTCGGGAGACGACTACCCGCTTAAAACCCGCAAGAGTTTGCGCCGAGTATTCAGGCGAAAGATTCGTCGAAATCGAGACTACCGTTCTCGGTTTATTTGCGTTCATGCCGGGAGGTGACGCCACTCGAGTTTTCAGACGCAGGCACTCAGGGACGCACGCAGGGACTCAGGGACGCACGCAGGGACACAGCGGTAATAATATATTAGATATTAGCAGGGCCGGCCAACTGGGGGTTGCAGTGGATGCTAAGCATCCGAGACCCCGATTTTTAGGCCCCCCCAAATGTTGAGTATAAATAATTTATTTACATCTTTAAACAAATTTTTGCCTTTTTATTAAATTAATTATCATTATAGTTACTTTATAATTAAATATAGGGTCCATTCCAAGCACCTGACGCTACCCAATCAGAGGCCTTGCTTGAGGCGTTACGCGCGTTGGCCGCGACGACGCGTTGGAGTTGAGAAAGTTGCAACTTTAACGCGAGTAACGCGTGAAACTTTCAAAATGGATGCTATGCGAGAAACAACAAACGAACACCAAATTTATTTGGGCGCCTACAGGCGGAAGGCAGCATGGTCTCCACGCCTGTGTGCGGTATAGATATGAATTCCGTGGACGAATTCGTCATTAACGAAATAATCATCCCTCCTTTTACAATATA
The DNA here is from genome assembly GCA_028673005.1 of Tanypteryx hageni. NCBI lineage: Eukaryota > Metazoa > Arthropoda > Insecta > Odonata > Petaluridae > Tanypteryx > Tanypteryx hageni. The sequence goes on along the minus strand of CM054115.1, from coordinate 56,437,172 downwards.
TAGGATTAAAAATATAGGGATAAATATCTCCGGGAGAAAGCATGCAAGAAATTGGAGATAAGGCTCAGACAAATTGCAATTACAAAATTGAATATATACGATTATTTGTATGTATGAATTGCAATGTCAAATATGGAATGAGGTTTCCTCATAATATAAATGAATACATTGTCAGTAAAAACGTGTCAGACACGCTGGAAAGGTGAAAAAGGTACTCGGACGATAAGTATACCAACGGACGGTATGCCGAACGGACGTTATGCCGAACGGACGGTACGCCGAACGGACTTTATGCTGAACGGACTTTATGCCGAACGGACGTTATGCCGAACGGACTTTATGCCGAACGGACAGTATGCCGAACGGACGTTATGTCGAACGGACAGAATGCCGAACGGACAGAATGCCGATCGGACGTTATGCCGAACGGACTTGATGCCGAACGGACAGTATGCCGAACGGACGTTATGCCGTCAGGGCGTTATGCGGACAAGGTGGGACAGGCGAGGACTGTTAACAAGCGATTTATAAACAATTTCACGGGAAATGTATACCACCATCTTATATTATGTTACCGTAATCGTCGTAGGCGATCTTTTTGGTAGGTTGGTTATATCCTATTGGGAAGCTTATATCTCCGCCGCTGTTTGGGCTATTTTCGTAATCTATAACTTGTAAAGATACGAAAATCTCGTGTTCTTTAACGGTACTAAATTCAACCGGAAATGTTAATTACTTTTTTTTAAGGGTGATTTTCCGACACTCCTGCACCCAATAAGAAAAGCATTGGAATCAGTTTCGGGCATTATAAAATCGCATTTTAAAATTAGTTAAAATCAAGATACGAAGTAGGTACCCAAACGGTTGTATTGGAAAAAGAAAGACGTTCATTTTGGTTACTGTGAAAATTAAATTACCTTACGAATTTCCTGGAAAATCTGTTTTATTATAAGAAAAAACGCGACTTTTAAACAATGGGAATTGTCAGTTACCATGGCCACCTCATTTGAGCTAGTGGTGATATTTGGTGTATACTCGCGAGCCCCTTGACGATATTACGTAATTTTGTTTATATTCATCTTGATTTATGTTTTATGTTGAGCCTGTTAATTCTGTAATATTTACCAAGAAAAGTTTACAAGTACTTAGCAAGGTCAGTTATTTTTATTTATCACATCACTTGGAAAATTAAAAAATTAAATTAAATAAAAAATAAATTGTACTTATACATAATCCTAATACTGGTTAATAATAAATAGAATATTCTGTTCTATTTACGAAGAAAAAAGTATACATCTTTTGTCAAATAAATGTCTGATCAAACTAATTATTTAAAAAAATTAAAATCAACTTAATGTGACTGCAAAGTGTCACAGGCTCTCTAGTTGCATAAAATATCGTTATGGACACGTAATCCACCGGAATGTATAAACAATTGAACAGGTAGATTGAGCCGTCGGAAGTATATACAATTGAACGTGTGATGTGAGCTGACAGTATTGTAAACTATTGAATGGTTAACGTGAATCACATGAAGTACAAACAGTTGAACGAGTGAATGGGAATGTCAGCATAACGTCCTGCCGGCATAAAGTCCGTTCGGCATACCGTCTCTCGGCATAACGTCTTTCGGCATACCGTTCATCGGGTGAAAAAAGTACCTATTTATGCCCCTATATATTTTAAATATACATAAAAATTAGAATTTAGCAAATAAAATAATTCTCAATAAATAAAAAGATATATGATCGAATGACCGAGAAGCAGAAAACTTACTAATAGGATCTGTAACGGGGAATAGGTACATTTAAATTTCGCCATTAGAAGGTTAACCAGATTGATGCATGTGATCTCAACATCCTTATACCAATAGAGAACAAAACAAGTAGAAAATACCTCTAGATGAGAAAAAGGGCAATCCAAGTCGGCATGCAAGCAACAGCACAACTAACATTTATAAAGTTTTTACCTAACAGCCTAGGGCAGTAAGACCCTAAAACAGTGGTTTCCAAATTTTTCACATCGTCACTACACATCTGTGGGCATATTGAGAGCAATAAATGACATAAACCTCTGTGAGTTAGATGCGAATAGACACGTTTATATGCTGCGAATGTAAAATGGGCATGCATAGAAAAAAACCTGAATAATCAAAACCGAGAACGCTAAATAAATGTAAAAAACTCCGCGAATAATAAAAACCGCGAATATTAAAACTGCGAATACCGAGGATTTTCTGCACACAAACTAAAATCTCTAGGCAACCAGCATGTCGTAAGATAGAACCGCTCTTATCGTACAGGTTTTAGTGGTCTAGGTAAACGTGGTCGTCGTCATTTGAGAATCTTTCTATCCTCCCACCCTCGTTTTAATGGAACACAAAATCAATCAATCAAAAAATCAATTCACTCAAATTTCCTTCCGTCCTCTTTTATACTACGGAGAAGTTTAGAAAAGAAAAAGTTTTGCGACGCTTTTTTCACCTCGACACACGTATTGCCAATCCTTCAATGCAGTAGTCTTCCTACCCCTCTTCCTTCGACCCGCCATCTTTTCCCATCGTCTTCCTACTTCCCCTTCGGCCGTCTCCCTCACACCCTCTCCCGCAGTCTTCCTAACCTACTTCTCTTTCCCCTCTTCCCTTTTGCTCCAATTTCCCCTTCCTCCCTAATTCTCATCCATCCTCCGCATTCGCTTACCCCTTACTTGCTTTTTACTCCCACTTCCGTATAGTTTCGGACGTCTTTTTTTAATTCGTCGTACCCCACCCCCTTATTTCCACCTCCGCCTCTCCCTCGCCTCCAATCTTCGGGAGAAATCGCACAAAATGAATCCGCGCTCTTAATTTATTTTCCTTATTTTGTAAACTACTACGAAACAAAAAAAATCGTCTCGGTTGCCTAGCGAGGGAGATTGTAATATCATTCTCGCAATCTATCTTTGAATCTAAAAAAATATGTAGGTCGTTCGAATCGATGTGTTGCGTCGGTAGAGCGCGTCTTTCATTTCGAACTCCTCTTGTCTGTTTTGTTTAATGCCTTGGTAGTAATAGCAACTTATTCAAGAGTCGATGCAGAGACGGATGTAACCGTTATTTCATAGTCTATCGACGTTATCATTAAAGGTTAATCTCAAATTGAAGATGTCGACAGTCACCAAAATTTTAGAAGGATATAGTTTTCAAAATAAATGTAACGGAATTTTTAATCCTTTACCGATTGATAAACCTGATCATGTAATTGACACAATAAGTATCTCCAATAGCAATAAGAAAGTTCCATTAGAATCTATCATCGGTGAATATCACTTTTAGAAATTCAATGGAAAATTGTCGAGGTCGTCTTATGGCTGGAAACAAATAAGCACTTGAGAATCAAAACTTGATAAAATAATTACTTATCTTAGGTATCCCCAACAGCCACGACAAGGTTATGAAAAACCAGATGCACATTTCTGTTATATTGCAGCTTTCATTGTGATTCACCGAAAGCAGATTCTATCGTTCATAAGTTCGCATTAGACCTTTGTTTTTCCATCGGGAAATAATCTTCTTTTGTTTTACATAGCCTACCTATGGCTGAGGGTGATATTATATCCTGGCTTACATGCACATAGAAACTGTAGACGTCATTTGTTCCCTCATTGAGATGCGATAAGCTGCTCGAAGAGGCAAAATATGGACGATATATTTCCTGTTCACAGCCGCGTCATTTCAACCCCTTATCCTCTCTTTTGCACGTCTGATTATAAAACCACTCTAGTGTAGCGGCGGCAGCTAGACAACCTGGCTTAAAAAACCCACGAAAGTTTTTCTGGGAGTTCGGTAGTAGGGCGACCTATCTTAAGATCTCGTGAACAATTCACTCCTGCATCAATATGCAACGGGGACACACACACACAGACTAATGTGTGCACACCGAGAAGCACACAGACACGTTTGCGGAAGAGGTAATATTAGAGGCAAACCCAATGGAACGGGGCCATTCGTCTTCTTTAATAAGCCCACCGGAAAGCGGATACGTTGAATATTTCAGTACAAAAAGCGCAATCGATCCATTTTAATAATTGATTAGACGCACAAGAGGAATCGCGGAATCGGGGAAAGCAGGGTCTAAACCGAAACGTTATGAACGTCCGCTTTTAGACTTTTCCTCCCTCTCTCATTCTGCCTTCACCCTTCTCTCCATACTTCCCTCTCTTTCGTCTTTCCTTCTGTCACAACAGCCTCCCACCCACCATCCTCGCTCCTAAAAAAAATCTCGCGTCTTCAAAAATCGATCCTCTTTTATGAAAAGCATGTTCGTGCGTTTTCATTAATCCGCAACGCTTGTCCTTGTCCTACAACCCTCTTTCTCTCTCTTGCTCTCTCTCTCTCAATATCTTATCGTTCTATCTCTTTCTCTCTCTACTTATCTCGTACTCTTCCGCTCTGTGGTCGAAATCTCATCACTTTTCTGCATTCGCGCAATATCCTTCTCATGCCACCAATTAATTCATCTCTGCGATGTTCTTTATTATTTTATTTTTATAAATCTCCTCTCCTCGGGGGAACGTTTGTTCGCTTCCCTCTTTTTAGCATTACTCGAAATCCACGGTTCTGAAAACTCGCTATTTTTTCCTTCATCCCACTTCCGTTGTGTCTGTGGTTTTTCCTGGGTTTAACTTCGCAGTTTTACTATATATCTCCAGTTTTAGACTCACCGAGGTGGCCGCGTTTTTATACCTCCCGCGCGTTTGAATAATTAGCGGAGTCGTTCACAGTTTTAAAATTTTAAGCACTGGCCTATTTTTTTATTCAGTTCGTTCGACCAACTCGATTGACTTGAATATTGCAACGTAAAAACTATCACGAGCCAATTGTTTTAGATTAAATAGGCGAATAAAACCTTCCCGCAGCAATCCCCTTTTACCTTAGGTGAGTTCAATCCGCATTTTGCGTTATGGAATGCTTTTTAAGGGTCGAGTTGTTAGACGATTACATTTTAATGTGTTTTTTGAATAATGTAGAGCAGGGGTCACCAAACATTTTACTGAAAGGGCCACATGAGACTTCATGATCTACTGTGCGGGCCACATACGGAAATTCAAATGACATCGGGCCATGTGAAAATTTTAAAGACCAAGTTTTGAGAATTTTTTCGATTCTGTAATATGCAATTCGCTTATATTAAAAGTACATTTCACCCAAGCACTCGGAAAATGTCGTTTAGGTAATAATGAATACTCTTGCTGATAAGGCGGGCCGAATCAAATCACTGCGCAAGCCGTAGTTTGGGGACCCCTGATATAGAGAATCCTTTTTATGTAGTTCTACACGTTAATATGGTTCAGGGTACATATAGTGTTTTTTATAAAGTTTTTTTAAGTTTTACTAGAAACTTTCTATGCTTATCATGCATTATTCCTTATCACTAATATTCAATCTTACCGGATTGTTCAATATGCTGTTTCCGACTGACGCTTGACGAAATATCCAATTGCGAATAAATACTGAGAAAATATCCTTTTTGTGAATGTTCAATATTTTTTTGTAATTGATCTTATATGCAGTCCATATTTATGATGCGAATTTTAAACATGATTTTTTCAACCCAGGATTCTTAATTCAAAGGAAGCTCTCTTGTTCAACATTATCTCATTATAAAATATTTGTCTATATCTTTAAACGAATTTCGTCATGCATAAGTAATATTTTGCACTAATTCTTTAAAATACCGAGTTGTTCCTTTCTCATAACTGCTGGCTACAGCCTACGTTAGGCATTCCTATGCACTTTCAACACAAGCACAAAGGAAAAGGTATTTTTGGAAAACACAAGGCAACACAGGAGACTGCGTAATTTTCATAGGATGGTTTGCCGAACTCGGGTGTTCTTTTCATCGAAACACACTTAACACGAACCAAATTTTCGTCGGAAAGCTGCAGTTATAGTAGAAATTATAGAAGCTGAATGGTCCGTCTTTCATGTGATAGACCTCATTGGAAGTATGATCGTTATTTTATGAAGAGCAAATTATAAAATATTTCGCGGATTATCCGAACAGATTCGGATCAAAATCGATATGGCAATACAGAAAGTCTGTTTGTGTAAGGAGTGTTGATGTAGTGCCATTAGTCAGACAAAGGAGCATGCTTATTTACGCAGTATTACATATTTTATAGTCTTATTGTATAAACTTTTTAAAGAACCAATTTATGATTCTAGATATAAGTAAATTACACAATGAATAATATTCAAGGTGAGAAAAATTTTACTCAATTAGAATTTCTTAGCCGGACAAAAGTATAGGTAACACAATGGTTTTTGCTTTGACAATCCCATCTTTATATATGTACGCCATTTACATGGAATACCGTAAAGAAATCACACCGAAATCAACTTTATTCTAGTTTTAATTTCTAGAATTTCGCTTTTCACTCTTCACGACTGACCTGTGTGCGAAGAGGCGCTACGTACTACGAAACACGTCACTTAATTCATTGACGATGTTCAACGCGACTAATAGCAGGGACTTATTGTGGGCATGTGCATGTTTGTTTATGTATGTATGTATGTACGTGTGTGTGTGTGTGTATGTGTGTGCGCGTGCGTGCGTGCATGCATGCATGTTCGTGCGTGTGTGTATGTATGTATGTATGCATGCATGCATGCAGAGGCGTACCTGCGAGATATGGCGCCTATGGCAACATTTTGGAAAACTCCTTGGCTATGTGGATTATTATTTTTGCTGCATTCTAATTGAGAAATATAGCGTTTTAATTAAATATAACTTTGAAAATTGAGAATTAAATTAATACTTATTTTTGGAAAAATAAAATACCGTTCTAATCTCGTGTTCTGCGTATTTATTATAAGATTAAAATGTTTTGAATTTGATCAGGATAGCCGGTGATCAACTTTATAGCCTATATGGCGGCCGCTGAAAGCAGAGCCTATATAAAGTTCTGAATCGCTATGCTCTTGTACGATCTATTAATAAGTTTGCCGATTCTTATTCTGCGAGATTAATGACGATATACATTTTTTTACTATGGGGGTTTGAGGGATATATTTCTTCCTTTAATTAGACTTTATCCTTAATGATAACTAGGGACAATACCGCACGTCATGGTCTTTTTCTGTCACTGCGATTTACATTTCTTTTCAAGGTAACCGAGAACCAACAGACCGTGTATACGACCCCGTTGGCACGTTTCGGGAGAGTGACAGAACATTTTTTCCAAAACCGCGCTAACACGCATGTAGGTCAACTAATTTAAATAGAAAAGAGATTTTCCGCGATGAAAACTCATTAACTGGCGGCGTGTATTCGAATTTATAATGCATTGGTGACGTCAGTTTGACGTTGGCGGCCAAATAACGCTCTAATGCGGAGAATTCTGTGGCCCTCAAAATATAAAGCGAAGAAAAATATTGATTTCCTCGATAAATTGAGCGTGCTTTGAATTAAGAAGCTTTTATATTTATAATTATTTTTTTCTCTCGCTGCCTCATACTATGGATGCTGCATTGCGCTCCGTAAGCTTTCTTTTTTTGCTCCTCCCGCCGATTTCGAGACTGCCTTGTTTAGAGCCTGTTGTTAACGTCAAATATTCGGTTTTACGCTTATTCGCTTCTTTACATAGATTGAGGTAATAATAAATAGAATTTTTTTAAATGTCAAACTGGGCTTTTTTATCGCAGGATTGTTCAAAATAAATAGTTAAATAAAAATTAAAAGTTTTAAAGAATGATTGGTTAGCGTATTTTATTCACCTGGGTTCCTTTGGTCACTGTTGTGCATCATTTCGTTAAACTACGCTTTTTGGTATCATTCCAAAAATTGAATTAGGACCATGGTAATGAGTGTTTTTACTGCGTTTTATAATCATCTTAATTCGGGAAAACGTGGGTTGAAAGCACCTGGTTAGGATATGGAAAACAAATTACATTGGAGTTTCTAATTTTGAATGTTCACTCGATGCCAATTAATCATAAACCTCTAAAGAAAATGATCACAGGCTAATCCATTTTAATTTCGATCTCAAAAAGAATAAAAGCCTGCAAGTCAAAAATCGATTTTTACGTGTTAACATATGGGAAATGATGTGAAATGGAAATGCCTACCTTGGAGTCGAACCTAGGACTTTTTTCGAGATGTCTTTTCATCATCATCTTACAATATGTGAATTGATCATTCTTACCAAATATCAAAATGTATCTCTTTCCATTATTGAGTTATTCGCATTTTTATAGCGTGACAGATGGAGCCACAAAATGACAGAAGTAGCCTTTAACTACTGTAAGATACACACACACGCGCGCACGCACACGCACGCGCGCACGCACACGCACGCGCGCACACACACGCACGCGCGCGCGCGCACACACACACACACATATATATATACAGTCAAACTCGGATATAACGAGCGCCACGGGACCGTCTAGTTTTGCTCGTTATAGCCGTTAAACTTAATATCCGTGAAGGCAAAAGCATGCATGCGTATGGTGAAATAAGACATAAGAAGTAAAAGTGAATATATAAACAGAAAGTTTATTTGGTAAATTTATGGAAAAACATAAAAATGAGAATAAACTAGAAAATTTAAAATAAACATTTGTACATATAAAATTTACTCACAGCTGCATCCTTAATCACTCCCCTTTTTAGAAAAATAACTTTGAATGGTAGCCTGTTTCATAGATTTCACTTTGAAGTCTCTTAAGTTTCCTCTTATTAAACTTATTGCACTAAAAACACCATCGGAAATGTCAATGTTTTCAAAAAAATCATTTAATGTTTCCACAGCATCCTGAGCTTGAGAGTAAGTTGGCACGGCTTTCGTCGGGATTGTGTCTTCGACACATTCAACAATGTCTTCATCACTGTCTGCTGTGTTTTGTACTGTCTCTATTATTTCACTCTCCGTAGGAATTCCACTGGTAATCAAATCATCATCAACATGAACAAAATTGTCAATGTCATTTATATGGTCAAAATTCGCAATTCCATTTTATTTAAGCCATTCTGACAGAGGCAGATCATCTTCATCAACGTTATGGTTATCAATCGAAAATTCTCCCGATATTAAACCAGACTTCCGAAAACAGTTTATGATCGTAGTAGGTAAAAACATTGTCCCATGCATCTGTCATCAAATGAATTGCATCCAATACAGAGACGTTGCCATCTAAACCTCTTTCCCTCCTTTCAATCAACTGTAGAACAAAAAATCGCTTGAAATGGCCTTTAAAACTTTTAATTATCCCCATGTCCATTGGCTGCAAAATAGAAGTCGCATTTGTAGGCAAAAACACCAGTTTTACATTGGATAACTCCTGCATATGTGGGTGCGCAGGACAGTTATCGACAAGGAGTAAAATGTTTCTATTTTTCCTCCGTAACTCGTTGTTCCACTGACTTACATATTGCTGAAAAATATTGGAAGCCATCCATGCCTTTTTATTAGCTGCATATTCAACGGGAAGCTTCTTTACATTATTGAAGCAACGCGGCTTTTGTGACTTACCAATAACAAAAAGTTTTTTTTTGTCACTCCCATTCATGTTTGCGCACATTAAAACTGTTAAACGATTCTTAGGTCTTTTGCCACCAACACATTTGTCACCTTTGAATTTAAACGTTGCATCAGGCATCATGTTGTAAAACAGTCCAGTTTCGTCGGCATTGTAGATGTCTTCTTCTCTGTAACCTTTTCGACACTCCTCCCAAACACTTTTCACCCATTCACTTGCCGTTTTTGAATCTGCTGACAGGGCCTCTCCACTGACTTTCGCATAAACAATGTTATGCCGATTTTTAAAACGATCGAGCCACCCATTATTGCATGTGAAGTTTTCATGTCCTCACTGTTTTGCAAATTTATCTGCCTGTACCTTTAAAATGGGGCCGTTGATGGGGAAACCAGCATTTCTCTGCGTCTTAAACCACTCCAGAAGTGCTTGATCAACAGTACCCAAGTCACACTTCCTCATTTTCTTCTTCGTTGTTAGGTTGTTCTCTAGTGCAGATAAAATCGCTTCTTTGTTTTTCCATAAGGTTGAAACCGTAGACGACGATTAATTAAATTTTTTGCACACTTCAACATTTTTTTCACCACGTTCTAACTCTCGAATAATATCAACCTTTTCGCGAATAGACAGACACTTCCTTTTATGTACGGACATGTTACTCGTTCAAGGGCAAAATCTCAACTGATTTTTGTGATCAACGCTACGAACTTTCTTTGCAAACTGCGAGCATACCAATTCCAGGAAGAGTTAATGAGGAGACGGATTAAATCTGGGATTTCCCATCTTTACGTGGGAAAGGGTGTTGGGTGCATTCGGCTGAGCGACGGGGGCGGGCGCCATTGTACATGCCCTTAGCCCCTTACCCCCCTTCCAAACACAACCTCCTGGCTGTAAAAGAGCTGTGGGTTGGGAGGAGAGGACAAAGGACCTCCGCGGGTGCCACTGTACCAGCAAGTTGGGAATTCTTGGTTTGGACGAAGGGATTATTTTTTAACAACAACGCCGCGGTCTTTAACCTCCCCGAGGGATATGGTGTAGAGGCTGGACTCGAGAACACAAGGTTACATATCTTGGGTCACTATGAGGATTGAAGGGGCTGACCGCCACCGCGTTTGAGACAGTGAGACGTGGTCGAAGTTTGCTCGATATATCCGTGAAGCGTGCTCGTTATATACGTGAAATATTTGTATGTAAATACTCGTAAACTTATCTTGGAGGTAGCATTTGCTCACTATAGCCGTGACCTCGTTACAACCGTGCTCGTTATAAACGAGTTTGACTGTATGTGTATATATATATATATATATATATATATATATATATATATATATATATATATATATAATATCTTACGCAACTGATTTGAAACCTGATGAATTTCAAGCTAATTATTATTCATTTAAATGATTCATAGAATATAAAAAATAAAATGTCATTCCATCAGAAAAGGATGTGGACTTTTAATATCGTAAATCTTTAAAAAGCAGATATACTTGATAATGAATTGTAATAATTTACATCTCATTTAATATCGTATAATAGTCAATTTCATGACATTCGAATTAAAAACCTTGATCTCTCACATAAATCCATTTGTTTTCCGCAATATTTTCGAATACAATTTGGCCTTTCTCAGCGAAATAAATTGAATGCGCAAGACGTGAAAACGTCGTCGAAGAACACGGAAGACGAAGTGGTTCGTCTAAATCCGCCACTCCTAAATTAAATTTCCTCGACGCTCCGCTTTAAAGCAAGGTTTAGCATTGGCTACCTAAAACACCTTGGGATTCTCTCTTTCTCTCTGACTAAAGAAAACTAACGTAAGTTTAAATTTAAAATACTTCGGGACTGACCACCGCTACCAGTCTCTCAACCGGGGTTTTCAGGAGAGAAAGGCCGTTGGTGAGAGTGGGAAAAAAACCAGCACGTGCGTGCTAAATACGAGCTGCAGGAGGAGGTCCTTGAGGAATTCTGGGAACACTTCACTTTGAGAAAACCACTCTAAGGCAACTCCATCCTTTTCAGCCTCGGTGTGGGCTATTTTTGCCTTGTGGGGGAGGGAGATGGAGGTGAAAATGGGTGGGAAGTGTGGGGTGGGGAAGTGGCAAGTGGAAAAGAAGACATTGTGGGGATGGAGAAAATGTAGGTGGAGCATCAACAGTTGGCATTTTCTGGAATGTAAAGATATTGGAAGTGTTTTTTTTTATTGGGTATCCGCGGGATTTTTTGAGTAAGATTTATTTGAGGGATGTCTTCAAATTCGACCTGTAGGTAATTATCAGGGGGATGCGCGCGGAAGTATTTAGCCTCTGGTTTGCATAGACTATGTGTGAAGTAATGTGCTTTGTATCTCCATGTCGTCGAGGTTACGATTCCAGACGCTATTCTACGTTCGCTAGTTCTTCGCTAGCTATCTTTGCGAAGTATTGGATATAAATTGCAAACATCGCTGACCTGTTATTTTCTCCAAGCTCTGAATTGACCAACATTTCTAAACGGTCAATTTTCTCTTTTGTCGAAATGTTATAAAAATTTAAATTATAACAAGATGATCCAAACGGAACTTACGATGTCTACTTTCCAGTTAATCATCTATTTAATACTTACATATATTGGCTTTAATAGCGTTAAAATCGCCACGGATATGTTACTCTTTATGTTCCCAAATTTCATAATTTAGCGTTATAAAATATTACAAACACATTCGAATGGAATATTAAATTGATCACGCGTATTCGTGCGGCAAAAATAGCGCGCGAATGTATAAGACCAGGGCGGGCAAACCACGGCCCGCGGGCCACATGTGGCCCCTGAGGGCAGTTTATGTGGCCCGCGATGCCATTATGAAAGTGAACCGTAATATAAAATACAGATAATTTCATATTTGTAGCTTAAAATTATGGCCGGAAAATCTTTCCAGTGATGTTGTTGAGATAACGTATTATTTATTATTGATTTTCTTTAACAGGATCCCTCGCATTATCTCAAATAATTTCCGAAGTGAACACTAACGTGGCCCGCCGGAATATTTTCATCTGTTTATGCGGCTCGCTTAAGAAGCTGCAACTGTGAATGCGGCCCGCCATCTATAAAGTTTGGCCGCCCTTGTATTAGACTGTACCGAATCCGAGTCCAACAATAGTGGTTGCTCTCGTAATGAGTGATAAAAACTGCAAAAACGACAGTAATTACGCAAAATTCGAAGAAATACGATCGATAAGCAAAATTATACGATAGAGATTAGAATCTCCATTCCTTTCCTCAGAGGATAGTACAAATCCCGCACTGATATTACAATTTTAAGATATTTTAATGTGCAAGAGAAAATTACCCTGCACGATGGATTTTAGATTTTACACGTTAATTAAATGGGTAGGACAGTTCCTGGAATCGAACCCGGGACTTCCAATATTAGCAACAAAAACTGTCCTCGGGACAACAGGAGATTTCCATCAGGTGTCATGAAAATCGGTCTACGGGTGCAAAAGGTAATAGGGGGGGACGGACAGACAGACAACGACAAAACCATAAGACTATTTACATTCTGGAAAGTAGGCTAAAAACAATGAAAATGTATTGTGTTTAATGCGTATAATGAAGTCGAGCATTACAGATTTGTTATAATGACGCTTATGGGACCGTAAGGGTCAGATCGTCATATTGGTAATGATCACAAAATGAGTAAATTTTATATTTCTCAACAAATAATAAATTATAACAGGTTTCGCTATAATGATAGAGCATTCGGTCGGAAAAATTTGCATTGAAAGTTATAAAGGTTACGTATCATGCTATCATGAAGAGTTCGTTCCATAACGTCGATCCCACTCTATCGATTATATTTTTAGTCACATTCACAGTTATATATGGGCGTCAAAAAGACAAAATAACCTTTCAAATTTTTAACTAAATATCACAAGTTTTTCCAGTATATCTTTAATAATAGTATTTGTATTAATCCGGGTGATATGTGAGGAATGGAGGTTTTTTGTCGATTATCTAATTTTCTATTCATCTACTTTTGTAATTTTCTTTTGGTATGGTATAATTCTTCAATATTTTTTTGAGATTTTAGCCACAGGAACGCGCCTCAGAGTGATTTAAGGATTATCATAAAGGGAGCTTCATGGGCGTCTTTTAAAATACAATGAATATAATTGACGGAAGGATATGATTGAAATATTTTTAATGAGTTATTTAGTTAACATAAAAGTGTGGAAACTGTCTTTTACACATTAAGAATCTAATTCAATTGGAAAATATCGAAATTATTTTAAAAGTAATAAGCTAAATTATTTTCGTAAACAATTCAATATACTGGTGGATTTCTTGAGAATCGGCTTTGTTCGATGACCTACTTGCGCATTTAATAATCGTGTTCATTAGAGAACTTTTGGTCATTGTATCTGTGCATTAAAATGTCATCCCTACCCATTCGCCCAGCGATGCAAGATGCTTAGAAGTCTGTTAAAACTTCACATCTCTTTACGATCACTGAAAGTTTCTTCGCCTCAAAATGTAGCCTTTATTATGATTGATCATCATTTATTTTTCCTCACATTCCGTTACTTTACCACCTCATCAAAACAGTCTGATTTTTTCTTCATGAAACTTTATGATTGGTTATTATGTCTAGAAAACGCCATTAAAAATTAAACGGCTATTCCCTGAGGGATATTCCACGTCAAAGCTTACATCATAAACGACTTAACCTCTATATCTACATGATACCCTGCAAGTCAACTTTTTGGTGGATGGCAGGTGGTGTAGTGGACCAAAGGTCTCTAGTTTTCCTACGTTATCTTCTCCTATTATGTTCTCTTATCGTACTTGGGAAAAACGATCCTCTGTATCCCTCCGTTCTCCGTATCTGTTGATAGTTTGCGTCGTATGAATCCCCATTGGTTACCCTTTTCCGAATTCGCTCCATTCCATTTAAACTAGTGATCTTTCATTCCTTGCTTTCTCTTCCAACAAGACGGCCAAAATGTAACTCGAAAATTTAAATTGTTTAACGTTTGGCACTAGAATGACGTTCTGTCATAAATTGTCTTTTAGGAGCATGAGTTGTACTGGAAAAAGCGTTCGTAAAATCACTTTATTCAATTTTTTAGATTTATATTGTAATAATTTATTTACTGCATCCTGATTCATAGCAAATTGAACTGCACCGGGAAATGACTTAATGCGATCTGAGAAAATACGAAAACCATTCAAGTTATCACACATTCACGGTATAAGGGGCAGTTTTCCATTATTTTTACTTTCTCCATGTACGAAGTACATGCACTTTCCGGGTTACGTAAGGAATGCGTTCCAGCACCCGTTACGTAACTCGAAATTTGCGTAAGTAAAAAATTACTACGAATAGTATACAATACAACAGAGGTGGGAAAATTGTGGCCCTCGGCCGGATCCGGCCCGTGAAGGCATTTATTTGGCACGCGAAGCTATTTTGAGAAAGCGATCATTGAGAATTAAGTACTGAAGATCTTTAATCAGACAAAGTTAAACTAGTTTAATGCAGGATATATTTATCTATTTACATTTCATTGCTAAAATATTGTTTTATTTTGATTATTTTCGGGATTTCGATATGACATAATTTCCATGTAGCCCCTTATTCGGTCCGCTGAGGCACCTGCAACTGCTAATGCGGGGAAAGAGCCCCTGGAAAGTGTGGCAACGTCAAATTTTAGTGTGTTGGGATTAAAAAACCCAAGTGTCCCCTGTTATTATTGGTCGCTGGAGAAGTAGAAACTAGAGGTTTGCACTGATATCGATTTTCGCATTCGCATCTAAACCTTACCCTCCGCATATTTCCCCGTATCCGATAGATATGAATATGTTGTCTGCTTTCAACGACAATGAGTTATAGGACAAACGCAATTTGAGTCTATAAAGCGCCTTATTTTAAATCAGTCTACGAAATCAACTCATTTGCCGCCCCCATAGAGGCGGTGCCTTACCTACTTACCGCCTAGGGACGGCCCTGCACTCATCTTCGTACGGTGCATGTACCGACTTTGTATCTTAATAATAAATAATTTAAAAAATGCAATTTTATATAGCCCTGCACAGTTTTCAATGCTTTTCTTATGGGTGTTTAAAATTGGACTTGGGGGTCAAAAACACTCCTTTAATATAACTTTTTCTGTAATTTCGGATTTTTCCATATATATATATCTTATAAAACCTTAGGTGCTTCTAGAAAAGCTACAGAGCTGAAATTTGGCATGAATATAGGTCATTGGTTACAATCTCTGGAAAAATCCGAAATTACAGAAAAAGTTATATTAAAGGAGTGTTTTTTTTATAAAGCTATTAATAATCTTAATTCAGGCAAGGCAACAGGTGTTGATGGTATACCTGCAGAACTTTTGAAGAACTTAGGGGAGGAAGCAAAAGAACATTTCTTTAAAATTATAAAAGATTGTTACGAAAAAGGAAAATTACCTGATGACTTTATAAAAAGTAAAACTATAAGTTTACCAAAGAAGGGGAATGCAGTGGAGTGCAGTAACTACAGAACAATTTCACTACTTTCGCACGCCTCAAAAGTTTTAATTTATATCGTGAAAAACAGAATAAAAAGGAAAATAGAACATTATATTAGTGAAGATCAATTTGGATTTAGAAGTGGGAGAGGAACGAGAGAAGCTATATTAGCCCTCAGGGTGATAATGGAAAGATGTTTAGAAATGAACAGGACATTATATTTAACGTTTATTGATTTGGAGAAGGCCTTTGATACAGTTAATTGGGAACTGTTGTTTAAGACTATGAAAAAAATAGGTATTGATTGGAGGGACAGAAGATTAATTTTTAATCTTTATCAAAATCAAACTACAAGAATAAATATAAATGGATTAGAGAGTGAAGCAAAGATAAGGAAAGGAGTAAGACAAGGATGTCCGCTATCTCCATATTTGTTTAATATGTTCATTGAAGAAAGTATAGAAGTTATGAAGGAAAAGACAAAAGGCATAAAAATAAATGGAGTTAGAATACACTGCATTAGATTTGCAGATGACATTGTAATATTCAGCGATTCAAAAAGAGAAATGAATAAAATGCTGAAAGTATTATCGGACACGTTAAAACAGTGGGAATTAAAGATAAATATCAAGAAAACCAAATTGATGGTTATAGGCAAAAGTAATGCAGGGACAATATCAAAGATCAAAATAGACAATCAGGAAATTGAGCAGGAGAAGCAGTTTTGCTACCTAGGTAGTACAATTACTGAAGATAATAGATGTGTACAGGAAGTGAAAAGAAGAATAGCACTTGCAAAGCAAGCTTTTCAATGCAAAAGGAGCCTACTGACAAGCAGTCACATGAATTTGGAAGTAAGGAAATCCTTTGCAAAAGCTTTTGTCTGGAGTACCATACTTTATGGTAGTGAAAGTTGGACGTTAGGAAAGAGGGAGAGGTCCCGTCTGGAAGCGACAGAAATGTGGATATGGAGAAGATTGATAAAGACAAGTTGGACAGAGAGAAAGACAAACCTTAAAGTTTTGGAAGAAGTAAAAGAAGAAAGGAAACTGATCAGAGGAATGGAAGAAAGGAAGGCAAAATTTTTAGGCCATGTGATTAGACATAATGGATTAATTGTGAACATCTTGGAGGGGAAACTTTTAGGGAAGAAAGGAAGAGGCAGACCAAGAAAGAAATACCTAGATGACGTGGAGTCAGTGATGGGAGTTGAGAAGTACGAGATGTTGAAGAGAATGGCAGAGGACAGGAGTTCATGGTTGCAGCGACAAGGCTTAGCCTTTAGATGAAGAAGAAGAAGATATATATATATATATATATATGTAAGAAGCAGCTATTTATAATGATACTAGCTGAAGTTACCCGGCATTTTTCGGGGTTTTAAGTCAAGGCAAAGAATATTGTGTAAGATTTTAGAATAAAACCAAGTAATGACACCAGGCTAATTTTTACTGTAGTGCTTAATGGTATGTAATATTTCTTGCCTTCCCATCTTTTGCCCAAATAAATAATTTTTTTCCGCATCCTTTATCGACACATTTAGCGAATGCATTTTTTTTATCAAATAATCATAATAAACAATCGATGGATTCACTTTTAGATATAGTTATTTCACTCGAATTGATCTACAGTGGAAGAAACTCCATCATATTGTGTGGTCATGAATCTCATAAACATTAAAACCTTGGACAGGTGGAAACACCTTTCAAGATATATTCAAATTTAGCTTAACCATACGTTATCCCATGCAAAGACTAATTTTATGTATCTAATTTGTCACGTGAATATTTTAAAGTCAAATCTACAAAACAAAATGATTTCTCGGACTTTGAAATCCATTTAGGCGATAAAAAGTATGTTAGTACGACATTGAAAGTGGTAATAAGTTCAATTGACTTAATTGATGCATAAAAATGTTCAGTTGAAAGGAAATCAAGATGTACATATAGATATTCAAGAGAGGAAGAGTTAACGATTATAAATTTTGGTCTAAATTAAAGAATTGTTATAGAAGCTTTCTTATTTTACCTTCTGAGATATTTTTCAGCTTATTCATTTTCATTGTCAATAAAAAAAATGTTGCTGCCCATTAAGTATAGAGAATATGCAGAATACATAAAAACTTTGTTGAGAACGAAAGCACTTAAAATTTTACATTAAAACTGTCTTCCACTTATCTTTTCGAAACAATTAGCAAGATTTATAGTTTTTTGTAATTGTCCTTTGAATAACCTTAGTGTTTCTTTCTTCCCTACTTTAGTTTATATTAGGTATCTATTATTTCTTTTAGTTAATATTAGGTATTGTTTATAATGGTTGTCACGTAGATTGTTAATCCAACAATACGTGTTCCCGTGTTATTTAAATGAGAAAAATTAAAAGAGAAAAAAAAATGTAGTTCAAATCACTTTACAAACCCTACCATTTTGCTTATCTTTTTATTGCGGTTAACATGACACCTTTTTCTTGCTACTTCGTTTTGTAGTTGTAGCGTTATAAATGCATAAGCCTACAAACAATTTCTTCAAAATATTTATAATAGAGATTCGGTAGGTATTTATTTCTTTTAGTTAATAATAGGTATTGATTATAACGATTGTCAAGCAGATTGTTAATTCAACAATACGCTCATTCCCGTGTTATTTAAACGGGAAAAATTAAAAGAGAAAAACATTTAAAAAAAGGAAATGGTTGAGTGGATAGCGTGCCTGGCTCTTACAGCGAAAATCCGCGTTTGATCCCAAATGTTTACGTTTTTTTCTTCAAATTATCCATGCGTAATTTGAAAAGTAATATTCTTTTGTAAAAATACGCTGTATAATTTTTATTTGGAGGTAACTTACGCAGAAACATATAATAATGGGCAATTTAAGTTCTTTATTAGACAGGGATTACCTTCGACGTTTACTGATGTGACGGAAACGGACGGTGGCGGTGAAGTCCTCCGTTGACGGAACAAGGAGGGTTCTATTATGGTCGACGGGAGTAGTAGCGCCAACTTTTACACGATCAACATTTATTGACAATACTTAAGCATTGTCAATATTATTTATAGTGTGAATGCATTATTGATGGTATTGACAAAACAAAATATTGATAGAAAAGTATTGTTGAGTTTCAAAATATTTGTCTCATTGTCAATATTAATTGACCGTGTCGAGTGATTATTTGTAAATATTATTCACGTGGTCTTACCTGATTGGTGGACGTGAAACAACGTGACGGGAAAACTAGACTTCGACTAGGTTCGCCCCGTCTCCGTCAACGTTGACACCAACGTACGACGATCGTAATTAGTAGCATGGTTATCACGCTACTCAAACTTCTGAAACGCCACCGTCCGCTTCCGTCACGTCAGTAAACGTCGATCGTAATCCCGGCCTTAATGACTCCACAGTTATCTTTTGTATTTTTTTTTACGTTAACGCATGCAAAATATACAAGAAAATTCACAATACTCATTATTTTCTCTTTCGATCGCTCTCCGCCAAGGCAAGGCTAATATTATCAATAATATATAATTAATATATCAATAATATATAATTATAGATTACCATTCTTGTACGACGGCATTGTTTCATTGACTACAATATTTAAAACTAGTAGTTGGTGCTTGCATTCTGCAAGCATATCATCTCAACATAAAAAACATTCATTTTTCATATTTCATCATTACAAATATTTTTTTAATTTTAAATATTTCACCTCCAGAGCGATTTTCGTTTTTCCCTTATGTAAAAATAATAGAATAAAACAATCCCAAAACTTTGCAATTTTAAGAATTTTATACTTTCTCCATTATGGGGTACTAATGTTACACATTTATGCCAAATTTTAAAGTTGTAGTACTTCTAGAAGTGAAATGTAAGCGAAGGAAATTCTCCAAAGCCAGTCAAACTGATAAAACCTGGTTAAAAGGCCGGATAAAAACAGTGGAACCCGGATAAAAACCCAATACGTATTTCGGCTACAAAGTAACCATCATCAGGGGTTAAAAAACGGGGGGAAGGGGGACTTGAGAGAGGGCAACTGAAACCAAGACCAGTGGCACGCTCTCAAGTGGATGTCCAGGGCTGTGTCTGTGTATTTATACCTGGTTGGTGGGCAGGGGGGGAGAAGAAAAAGGGGGGGACCTAGATGACCTAGGTGATGGGAGAAAAAGGGGGGGAGGTCAGTTTAAAAAGAACGCTGTTTATTACCCCTAACTCGTTATTCATCAAGGTGTGTCTGTATTTATGAATGTGTAAGCTTTCTGTTGAGTCGAGTTTGGTATTTGGGACTTGTTTAAGCAGTTTGAGGTTATTTGTGTCTAATGGGTGGTTATATTCCAAAATGTGTTTCGCGACGGCCAATTTTTCAAAGCGTCTATGTCTGTAGTGCGCTAAATGTTCTTTGAATCTGATGGAGATATTTCTTTTCGTTTGGCCAATGTAAGACATGTTGCATGCGGGGCACAACACTTGATATATGCCGGATTTTTCTAATGTGGGTATTTTGTCTTTAGGGTTCCCTAATAAATTTTTAATGTTATTTGTGTTGTGAAACGTTAGTGTATAATTTGCGTTATGAAAAATTTTTGTTAGCCCTTTGTTTAGGGTTGGATGGAAGGGGAGTGAAATAAATTTTTTCTTCCTATCGTCACTTAGAGCAAGCGTAGTACTTGTCTTCTTGTCTAATGTTTTGGATTGCTTGTTAATAATGTTGTCTATCAATTCGTGTGTGTACCCGTTTTCTAGGGCCGCGTTTTTAATATATTTTACTTCTTTGTCAAAACGTTTTTTATTTAGCGGTGTCGTCAATAGTCTGTGTACCATATGGTTGAAAGCCGCGATCTTTTGTTTGTAAATCCGGCATATATCAAGTGTTGTGCCCCACATGCAACATGTCTTACATTGGCCAAACGAAAAGAAATATCTCCATCAGATTCAAAGAACATTTAGCGCACTACAGACATGGACGCTTTGAAAAATCGGCCGTCGCGAAACACATTTTGGAATATAACCACCCATTAGACACAAATAACCTCAAACTGCTTAAACAAGTCCCAAATACCAAACTCGACGCAACAGAAAGCTTACACATTCATAAATACAGACACACCTTGATGAATAACGAGTTAGGGGTAATAAACAGCGTTCTTTTTAAACTGACCTCCCCCCCCTTTTTCTCCCATCACCTAGGTCATCTAGGTCCCCCCCTTTTTCTTCTCCCCCCCTGCCCACCAACCAGGTATAAATACACAGACACAGCCCTGGACATCCACTTGAGAGCGTGCCACTGGTCTTGGTTTCAGTTGCCCTCTCTCAAGTCCCCCTTCCCCCCGTTTTTTAACCCCTGATGATGGTTACTTTGTAGCCGAAATACGTATTGGGTTTTTATCCGGTTTTTATCCGGGTTCCACTGTTTTTATCCGGGTTCCACTGTTTTTATCCGGCCTTTTAACCGGGTTTTATCAGTTTGACTGGCTTTGGAGAATTTCCTTCGCTTACATTTTATATATTTGCCAGTGTAGCTCGCTCTCTTTTACTTAACTTCTAGAAGTGAAATAATATTTTTCCAATTGTTTAAATTTTAAACATTTTTAACGGCCGCCGCAATATGTTTATGGAGAGATTCAAATGTTTATTTGTGCAAATGCACTTCTATGTACATAACTTGAAAATTTCAGCTTCCTAGCTCATCCCGTAATGTCTAAACAGTTATCAATTTGTTTAAACTTTAAGAATTTTTAACTGCCAAAAAAATTAAAATATCAAAATTTGTATAATCCCTATTTCGTTTTTTTATGAATTCTACTTACGAAAAAAATTTCAACTCCGTAGCACATGCGGAAATACATAAACCTTGAACATTTGTTTAAACAATTGCGAATTTTTAGCGGCCGCATTGTTGCACTTTTTCAAGATTTTCGTTTTTTCTAATCGGTTTTGCACAAAATCCTACCTATGAAAAAAATTTCGAATCTCCAGCTC
Source organism: Tanypteryx hageni (assembly GCA_028673005.1). Lineage (NCBI taxonomy): Eukaryota > Metazoa > Arthropoda > Insecta > Odonata > Petaluridae > Tanypteryx > Tanypteryx hageni. Next base: position 56,415,185 of record CM054115.1, on the reverse strand, counting down.
ATCTGGAAGTGCCTAAACATTAGTATCCTCCTATATGTTTTCTCCCCCTCTGTAAGAAACGTCGATATATAATGATACTCATTATTATATGTTCCTGCGTTCATAACCTCCAAATAAAAATAATACAGTGTATTTTTACCGGAGAATATTACTTTTCAAATAACACTTGGATAAGTAACAAAAACGAAAACATTTGGAATCGAACCCTGGCCCACGCCATAAGATCATAGGTACGCTATCCCCTCAATCGTCTTACCATCGGTTAGGCAATGAAACGTATTAAGTTGCATACGATGTTTTTGCATATTTTCGACGCTGATTTCTCGAACTCAAAGGCCCATTCACAAAAACCCCGAGACACGGGTCTCCTTATTTTTGATGAAGAATCGCCTTGTCGCGTTTCATCAAAATCTGTGACCCGAAGGTCATAGCCTCTCCTCATAAGTTATTGTTCCGTGTTACTTGTAATCATAGAAGTGATATTTTTTCATCAAACATTAAGTTCCATTTTAATTTGATAGGTGCAACAAAAATACCGGCCTATTTTCAATGTCCTGCGACTCGCTGGTGGATCGCGGCCTATACGTTGAAATTCATTGGTGCTAAGTTCTACATACCTCAATCAAAGTATAGGTTTTTTTGGTCCATTAGCATATTGTTTCGCGGCATATGCTTAGGTAAAGAAAAGGCTTTTCATTTAAATGCTGCCATATTCATACATCTATGAAACTCTCATTCCCAGCTGCACTAACATCGCATAACTCCCATTCCCGCGCTCCCATTCCTCCTGCCACGGAGCAGTCACTCCTTCCATTTCCTCATCCCTCGACTCCTTCCCTATCCCACATCTCGTCTCCGCAATACGACATTCGCTTGTCCTTTTTTTCCTTAAAGCTTTTCTTCCGCATCTATTCCTCATCCTCATGCATAATTAGCCCCGAGACATTTTATTTTCTCCCTTTAAGCGTCTCCCTTGTCTTTCCACCAATAAAAAAAAGAAATAAGATACCCGTATTTTGTCTCTTTCGTAACTAAGAAGACCCGCTTCTCCTTTATTTTGGTAGGTCTCGTATATTGTCTCTCTCTCTATCTCTCCGTCGTAGCGATGGGAATAAAATATAAAAACTCATTGACACAGTTGCCCCGTTCAGATTGTTTTCCGATGGGAAAAACTTAAAAGGGATGTCGTCGTAATGTAGGAAGCATAGAGGGAGGGAGAATTTAGAAGTGTTGGTGTGTGAGAGAGAAGGAAATGTGTCGCTGCAGTTTTCTATATTTTTTAATCCACTGCTCGAAACTGCGAGTGACGTTCTTAAAATTAGAAGCTCTGAGATAGTTTTGGGGAGGATTTTTCCTATCCTGATGTTCACCTCCCGACCTTATGTATCCTCACAGAGCGCTTCGAAGGTGCATTCTGTCGTTTTTACGTTTTTAAGAAAGCAAGTATTTATTATGTTGACTGAAGAAGTTAAATAGACACGGATAACTATGCAGACGTGATGCATTCCTTAATTTTGCTCGTATTTTAGGTCTTTTAATTCTTCAAAATCACCGTTAGGAAGCTTCTTTAATTGAATCGAAAATTGTACTTGATTGGTTATCAAAGTTTCGTTACTCTACAAACTGCTAGAGAGCGTTATAATTTTTTTATATTTTTTTGAGAAATCATTACTGAGATTTATGGTTATGAGTATGGAATGTAACCAAAATAAAAATTATATTTTATGGTTGTGTTTACGATACAAATAAGCACGTAAATTATATATAGAAAAATTTTACGTACTATTGCGTGAAGACAATTATTGTAATCTGGAATGTTATAGCTCTGTGGGAGAATTGCGTATTTGGTTAAAACATTTAGCATATATATATATTGAATGGCATGTTTAATCACTTTTGTCTCGGTATTCTTTATAGGCTCTTCCACCTCATTTTTATTCGTGTTTCCATTTTGATGACCTTGCACTCTCACTTATACTTAGTGTAATTTTTAAAGCGGAAGCTTCTGGGATAAAACGAAAAACGGGAAATTGCTTTGGAGCGATTTTTCGCTATAAGTCTTCTAAGATTATTGAGCGAAATATATTGTTCTCTTTCAATGTGTTCACAAAGAAACTGTGTCGTTATGTATGTATTTTATCTTAAAATAGATATCTTTCATATTATCTGCCTAAACATATTTTTGGTTTTTAACTTTAGTTTTGATGAATAAGTATAATAATATCGCTCTGTGCAAAACCTAGCTTTTAATTTTGCAATAAAATGTTTTCAAGATAATTCTCTTACACTAATTGTGTGGCACATTCTGGCAATTTTAAAGTAAAAATTTGTATTTCTCTTCCAATAAATGTTGTTTCTTGTAATGTTATCCTATACATTAATTTTATAACGTAGCTGCTTACGTGCGTCGTACTAGTTACGTAAAAATAAACGTGAAAGCATGAGGGAAAATCTTAAAGCCAGTTAAAAGGTACAATTAATTGTGGTATTGTTTACTGTGTATAAACCATGAATGAGGTAGAATCTTAGGAGATAAAAAACGAAATATTATTTAGAAATAGTTTTATCCATGATTCGAGTTGAGACAAATGGGAGTAATTAATTTATAATGAATTAATATACGATTGCAAACCGGCAATTCATAATATTTCAGAGCATCAGGTATTTCATTTAAAATATAATAGTAATAAAAATAGCAAGGCGTATATTTCCACAAAGGCGGATCTAAAAACCAATATAAATCAATCATGCAAAGCGATAAGTTTCACTCATTTCGAATGGGTATAGAACTAGGTGCATTTGCTGCATTGAAATGATGGCTATTTTTATTAGTACTGCAGCGTGGTCGTCGTATTGATCCTGAACCATCTTTGATACTGAAGTTCTCCGAAGTGAGGTTAGATGAAACTCCAGCATCTAAGTTTGGAATCTATCCAGATAGGTGTAGCCCAAATCATGGGACTCCAATGGAAAAAATTTCTTTTCTTTGCAGAGTCGGACCTCTCCCCTCCATCTGGTTTAATCGACAGGATCGAGACGTAATTTTTCCTTCAACTAGCCCAAATTCTTTTTACTTGACTATATTACGGCGCAGGATTTAAAAAATACCTGAAAGTTTTAAAATGGCAATTATTGAATTACGGTAAAAATTAGCATTGGAAATTAATTTATTTGCTCGTGTGGGAGCTTAGGTGCTTTAGAGGCAATTAATTATTTTGACTGGGAATAAATCAAAGCCTGATGTGTCTGATTCAAGATTTATGGTCGCAATAAGTTATGCGAGTTACTCGGATATACATTTTCATTCAATAGCTTATGAGATCACTTCTTTGTATGGACTAGGCGATAAAAAAGAGATGTGAAATTCATCTTTTCATGTGCTGGAGTTATTACTATCGTGATAGCACCGTTTATTTCAAAGAGATTTATTTATTACTAATGGTACTTACAAAAACTTTTGCGAAGTCAGTCAGAAATCTGCACATTTAAAAGTAATAATAGCCCATTTCTCCATATAAAATTAGACAAGTGATATTTTGGATTTCATGTTTGTTTTTACAATTTATATATACAATTTTAATTGCTTCTCCCTTACGAAAAAGGTAACATTCCAGTATTGAAATAAAGAAAGAAAATTTTTCTTTTGGTCAACCGTTAAAAATGCCCACAACCCACACGCGCAGTTTACTGAATAATAATATTCTTAAATTATTAATGTTTCAATCTATAAGTTTGACATTGCTACAACTTTAATAGACGCTAATTCAATCGGAGGCAGCAATGCGGGTTGCCTTGGCAACATCCGGAAAGACAAAAAAAATGCCAACATTTCGAAAAGAAACGCCTGTTTCTGAGAAATCCTCCCGTGTAACATCTAAAAATAGCAAGAATAAGATATTTTATAGTTTTAGCCGTCGAATAAAGCAAAAATGGAGAAAGTCGGTTTATATTTACGTATTTTAATGAATGAAGGAAATAAACCTTGCACCTTGAAAAATCGAAACTCTTGTGTATACATATGTGAAAATATAATCAACTTCCGGAGTCGAATCCGGGACACTTCCATAAATGACAACAATTGGTAGAAACAAAATGGCGTTTACAGAATTCCTCTATGACAAACTGTTCAAGAGATAATAGGGGGCACGGACGGACGGACAGAAATTGAATAATTATATATAAAAGATATACAAAAGATCATCAAGAAAGCATTCCAAAGACAAAAAATAATGTAATTAATAAAGAATTAACCATTATTTGTCATTGCAGAAATGTTTTGACTTACTACCACTAATTTACATATCCTGTTTGCAGTGTAATTCAATATTCACTTGCCCGTGGTTAACAAAAATTGCGCGTTATTGTCATCACGGTATTATTAAATCTGTATATAGTATAAAAGTAACATTTTAAAAAGATTGATCACATGTAGCTGCCCGTGGTGCGCATAATTTACGCGCTATAATCCTAACCATCAGGAAGGATAACTAAGAAATGAGCATGAAGTAACTCCATTTTTTTTAATTCGACGACGGCATGAAGGCAAGTCACAGCACGACCAATGATTCCTGCTTTAAGAGCATCGCTGTTGACTAAATATCTAGAGTAAATGGTCCATTACAATTAAACGGGAAACTTAGATACGGTCCATAACAAAAAAGAGAATCATGAAAAATGTAGTTCATAATTTCTCCAACAAACAACATTTTAGTGTTTAAAACAGTTTTTAACTAAACGGAAGGGTTTTGGAATTTAAAACATTCCGAGTTGGTTCTATCCTATTCAAAATTATTCTTTCATTTAACCAAAATTGGGATCGGTCGACAAATTTTACCAAAACTCCCCAATACCAAATTTCATCAAAATAAGTCCTGCGGTTCCAGAGTTGAAACAGATACATTGTAAACTACATGAAGGTCTTCATTTAAAGTGGTCGTAATAATTATCCGATTTTAACCAAAGTTGAAATCGGTCGACAAATTTTACAAAAACTCCCAAATACCAAATTGCATCAAAATACGCCCAGCGGTTCCCAAGTTTAAACATGCGGACGGACGGACGGAAACGACCTCCTTTATATTTGTTCACTGCGTGCACTTAGTCAAAGTACGCATAAACGTACTATGTTTACACCCGTTGCTAGGAACAACAATAATAGTTTCTCTATAGTTGTTGATACAATAAAAGTTCTGGAAAGTTAAATTACATTATTGCAATATACGAGTAGTTCGGTGCTTGCAAACTGCAAGCGCTTCAAAATATCACCATACAGCAAGATCTAAACTCGTAAATAAACCAACGCGATCTCCAGGTCAGCAGCACTTCAGTCACATGGAGCCTATATGTATTTAATAATAAATTCCATGAGTAGTAGCAGTATATTTAAAATTTTCCGCGAAATTATGGCAACTATCCGTAATTTCCAAATTCTCTGGCAATCGACTCGTGTCCAAGTTTTCGTATTTCAAGTTTAGTGACTCAAATCGCCCTGCATGAGCAATAAGAATAATCATCATAAAGACAATGCCTATACATTAAATTTATGGAAAAATTAGGATACTTTGTGTTAAGATTATTGCATCATCATCTATGCCTTTAGCACGTATTTGGATAAAAACAATCACGGAATAGGCATGATGCCATTATATTTAACTATTGAAAAGAGTTCAAATTTCTAGAAAAACTACGAAAAACCACATTAAAATACTTTTCATGTTTTACCGTCACTGCTATCACGGTTACTTCTATTGTGATACCTTATAGCCCTGGAGAAAAACAAACTTATTTGCTCCTTCCTACAGTCGATAACCGAAATTTAATCCTCATATTTGTGCTTCAAGTAGTACGTGAGAATTATAATTATCTATGGTACCCTCAATCACAGTGCGTGATGCAATTAGTGTTTTGGATCGAGTAAAATCTTACATATTATCGGGAAAAAATATTGGTGATGTTTTCATAATATGCATGATACTGAAAATTAGAATGAAGCAACCTATATGCTTATTGGAATAAAATTGATGTCAATTCAATTAAAGAAAAATGAAAAAATGTATTTCAGTAACTCGAATTTTCTATAACTCGAATAATTGTTGCTTTCCTTTCAGATTCGAGTTATAGAAATTCCACTGTATGTATACAAATTTTTAAAAATATATTTCCATAATTTTATTTTCTATTACTCGAATAATTATTAATTTTTCTTGAGATTCGAGTTATGGAAGTTCAACTGTAAATCGTTATGACGGCATTAATTTCCATTAATTAATAATCATGGAAATTTGCCATCACCATCATCCGCAACGCAATCCTAAATTTGGTAGTCTTAAAATTTTTATGATCACCTTTCTATGCATCTTGTAAATATCTGTATCCCCCTATAAAAATCCCAATAAAGAATCTTGCAAGTATCTCAGGGATTTACACTAAACTAGCTATCTTCTAAACCGGGAAAGAGGAATGTTAAGCAAATTATATCTGGTAATTGAAAGGAAAAAACGGAAAAATGTCGGTGGTCGATTAAATGCTTATACGCTTTTTATTATGTTGAAAGTCAAATATATATCTATGCATGCTTTGTGGTTATAACCTATTTTAATATACCTATAACGTTGAGTCCCTGTGTGTGTGAGTAAACTATTTACCAAACCAATGAAGAGAGAGAGAGAGAGAGAGTTAAATGGGAGAATAACAAAAACGCTTATAACTCTAACACTATTTATTTTTTCTACCAAACTTTCAACGCGACCTTTAATTTTTTAAATTCTAACCGTTAACATTGAGCTCATAGGTTTGTTTCTAAGAGCTTATCTTTCCTACATTTGAATAACATGGGAAGAGATGAAACGTTGCGAGCAAGCCTTTCTAAAGTTGAACGTTACAATTAGTTAGAATTGAGATACGAACTCGAGACTTAGACGTAAATGAGGCCAAAAGAATAAAATTGCTTCTTAGATGAAAGAAGATATGAATCCACGCCTAATTTTAGTTCGGTGGCTGAAATAACGCCCGCGATTAAGATTTTATTCGGTAAGAAATCTTAGTTACTATAACAACGCACATTTTTGCAAGCTGAAGGCGTTAGTATTACGTGCAAAATTGAGCCCGTAGACGATATTACGTCATCTTGATCGAATACATTTCGATTTTGATTTCTAACGATGTTGAAAATGTTTATTTGAATAAAATACTGGAAATATTCTGTAAATTCGAATTGTACTGTTAATGCCTACTAGAAATAAATACAAATAAATTGTTATATCTATAATAATATAGCTACTTGTGCCTCACTAACTCGCTCACCCACTCACTCACTCACTGACACAAAACTCTTAGGTACTTCTAGAAGGGTTATAAATCTGAAATTTGGCATGTAGGTAGGTTAATTGGCAAAACCGAAGATAAAAATCGAAAATCTCAAAAAAGTTAATAATTAAGGGGTTTTTAACCCCAATGTTCCATTCCAATACCCCATAAGAAAAGCATGGAATTCACCGCAAGGTTTTCTAAAAATCCATTTTCAAATTACTTAAAATTGCGATACGAATTCGGAAAAAATAAGTTGTTTAGCTGAAAGAACGGAGATCTTAATTTTTCAAGGAAAAAGTCAAATACATACTGAATTAGTGTAAATATCTGCTTTAAATCGGAAAAAAGTGTGAATTTTTTCCTCTATTCAACAATGAAAATCTTTAAATTCTATGGCAACGGCCTCAATGCTTTTAAAGGGATCTGATATTATAAGTTACGATTGCAGTAATTTAATGTTTTTAATGAAACAACTAAAGTGAATCATGGTTTTTGTGAAGAATTTACTTGATAGCCTAAACCTCTTATAGCGAACTAAAAAAACGAATCCTAGATGACAGAATAGACCTGTTATTCTCTAAATAAAAAAAAAATGTTTAGGAAAATGATCATAATAAACGTGAGTTAAAACCCTACAAAATTAGCCTAAGTGAATGCACTTGGACCTCAGATCCGTTGCTAATATACCTGGAGATATGAAAAATTCTATGCCACAATCCGCCTGTGACTCACTTTTTCTTCCCATACCATTAGAATTGTTAATTTTTCTGTTTATAAATTCTGCTGATTAACAGACTGTGATAAAAAAATATTCATCACTTACAACCTACTAGTAACGGTATTCTAGTAGTATATGTATTTAAGTTCTGAAGTAAATTTTGTTACATTATTAACTTATTTTTATCAGAAACAAATTTCAAATTCTAAAAAAGATGGCATTAATAGCACACAATGATAATCAACTTTAATGCAATATATCCTTTAAAAATTTAAAGATAAGTTCAAAGTTTCGCAAATCCAACAAAAAGATTTCACATACAATATCCTTTTGCAAAATTGGTGTTATATGTGTTAATAATCAGAGCCTGGGATGTTCTATAATAATAAGTATGAGCCATTTCACTGGATAAATTGGGTAGGAGTAGCTAGTAAATAGTATAGTTATTTTGAAGACCATCATAAACGTTTCACTATCTAATAATAGTAATTCTGAGTAACGCTAAAATAAATGCTAAATCGGTTGGTAATATGTATTGTAATTTTTTATTTATCATAGTCTTCCAGCCCAACTAACTTACCGACTTTAATAAATTATGTAATAGAATAATAAAAATCAGAGTGGAGATAAAATTTATTAAATAATGCAAATAGCACTGGTTTTTTGTAGGATCAGCGATCGGTGGATCTTCTCTGAGGACGGCTTCTTTGTGGCAGAAGTGCAAATCTTGTTTTATGTTTTGTGATTACCGGAGTTAGCTTCATCTGTTGGATCCGAACCATAAGGTGAGCTTGCAATTTCTTTTTTGAATAAATATGAATACTATGTCGTAGACGAAACGCATAATGACCCTAGAGTTAAAATTTTGCCGACATAATTTCGCTTTTGCTGCCACATTTCTGCATCTACATGTAAGGAAGATGAGAATAGCAGATTTAATTGCTCTAGTGTTAGGCCTATCAGAAATTGAGTGTAAAGTTCGATCGTTACGACTCGTTTTAAATTTCCCGCTATTGGAGGGAATGATATAAATATCAGGAATAAATGAAGATATTCACAAGTGTGTGTTTGCAGTCTGTTTGTTCTGAGCTATAACTGCCGAACCGTAACTGCAAGGGATAAGAAACGAAGAGGCAATTCAAAATCGTCTCCATCTTGTGTGTCATATTTACGTCTTGTCACGGACGGTAAAGCCGTGAATGAAGGCCCGCAATGGAATTCACATGCGACGCGTGCCATGTCGTTATTTGTTTCCTTGGCCTACCTCTAAAAAATCTTTCTCCTCGTCTCTCTCCATTACGATCTACTTTGACCGCCTTCTCATCTCGCGCGCACGTTTTAATTCTCCATTAATTTTTCTTGCCGCTCTCGGTCACCTCACTGCGAACCCCTTTGGGTCATTCCGAGCCCTTCGCTCCCCTCCTCGAAATGGGACCGGAGTTGGCACCGCTCTTATATATATGTGTCCTCCTACTAGCTCATCAGTCTTCTCCCCTTCCCTCTCCCTCGCTCCCTCTCTCTTGGGCTCCAACTCGAATTTGGCGCAGTGTACTCTTCTCCTTTGCTCCTCTGTATTTCCCCCTCTCCACCTTTCCCCTTTTCTTTTTTCTGCCTCTCGCTCTTTTTTTCCATCCTCCCTATCCTTTTTTCTATTCTTTCCGTTGTTTCTCCCCCTCTCCCTCTCTACCATTTTTCTCTTTTCGTCTTCCTTTGTTTCATCCCCTCTCTTCTCTCGGCCACTTCCTCTCTACATCTGTCTCTCCTATATCTCTTCTTTTCTACCTGTCTTTTCTTCCTTTCTCACCTATCGCTAACTCCCCTCCCTCTCTCTTTTCTCCTCCACCTTTCTAATACCCCATTCTGCTTTCATCTCCCCTCTTTCTCCCGTCTTTTTTTCGCGGTCTTCCTCTTCACCTCTCACATTCTCTCGCCACACGTTTTGCACTCCCATTCCAATCTTCTCTTTTTTGTCATCCAACCCTCCTTCATCCCGACCACAAGTATACTACCTCAGCCCTACTCTTCGACCACATGAACGCCAGCCCACCTTCCCTCTCCCTCTGTCTCGTTCACATTTCCATCCACACCTACGTATTTTCTTGCCCGACTTCCTCGCTCCCCTTCGACCTTGCTGCCTCGTCTTTATCTGTCCTCTTCCACAGACTATTCTTTCTTTCCTTGCTATGCGCTGCCCTTCCTGTCGCTGTAATTCTGCCCTTAATGATGACTCACATTGTAAAACTACAGTTTATACGCGTGCCACAGTGTTATTATTACAAATTATATTTTCGCCATTGAAACTGATGCATATTGTCTTGAATTGAATAATTACTATAACTATGCTCAGCAAGTTTAACCTATTTAGTCTTTTCACTAAAACCAATATTTCAGTATTAGGAAGTGTATGACTGATGGGTAACCAGGAGATTTTTATTAAACCGAATTCATGTTTTATTATGAGATTTGCATTGCGCATGCACGTTGAAAATTTCACCTTTCTAAGGCTTTTGTTTCAGCCACGATTCCAATTTTAACAGCTCCACAGTGGACAGGCATAAAAGTGAAACCATATGACCATGTAGGACTTAAACAAATAGGACAATTTTGAACATAACAGTTTAAATAAATGAAACAACTGATAAAAATAATGGTAGAGGTAAATCTGATAATTCAATTTACTGATCAATAAAATTATAGCTGAAGCTTATCAAAGGTGGTTTGTGAACATGTCTTCTTTTGATAGCATTTTTATTAATTTGGAGTTAGCTATGGGCATATAAGCTAGATTAAAAATGTCAATAGAAATTCATTACAGGTAAAAATTTTGTCAAATATTTTTTTGGCAGCGATCAAAAGGGCACAAGTTATTTTTTCAGTATTGAGTTATGTTGTTTGTAGTTGGGGAAATTCATCTCTTTAGGCTGGTATAAAGGGCATAAGTCAATCTTGTTCACTTCTTAAGATGTGGACGTATGCACAAAGGGCCTAATTATCTCTTATTTCCGATTTGCAGGATTTCTTACAAACTTCTAAACGATCGCCTGAAAATGTCAGTGTTTGACTTGTGCTCTTATGAATGCTCATCAAATATATGATAAATCAAGTTTGTATGTATAGCTCATTGTCAGATTAATAAAAAATTGGTAATGTTATTACGAGATCCTGTTCTTCAAAACGTACTCATATCTCAATTCAATGGCGTATCACACAATTTTTTAGAACTAGACCTGCATTACTTCTCATTTCTTAAGTTCCGTCTGCAGAACTATAGTATTTGCAATCATTAAAGATACTTTGAGGCTATATTTAAGCGTTGAACTTCTAACCAAATTCACTTTCACCTACTATTTGATTGTGATCTACGTTGATATTTTCAAGAAGCTGTATGAAGAAGGCTCTGATTAGCCTCATTTGGTCTCTAGCATTTGACCTTGAAGTATTCTCAGTGATGTACACAGCTCCAACCAATGCATCAGTAATTTATTAATCATGTGAATGTGACTCTCAGATCAGGTGCTTGCCAACTGTGGCGCGCGCGTCTGCGGCGGGAAATCTAAGCTATGAATTAACCAATCGCTCCTCATGGCGCCTCAAAATCTGCCCCTTATGCTCCAATTTGTTACCTCATTCTCTCTCAGAACTTCCCTTTCCGACGCCTTTTATCGACCATTTACATATGTCAGCCTCTTTCATCGAAGCATTACTTCACCACGCAGCTAAATCCCCATCGCCCTCTCACCCGTAACCACATATGACCTACCTCTTTGGCTCACCTTTTCTGACCTGACCGTTTCTCTTACTCCGTTCTATTTATCTCTTTCCATATTATTCTCATTTTTGACCTATAATCTCCAACATATTCCCTTCTCAACCCCAATTTCCTCCAGCATAAATCATATATATCTACCTATCTCTCCCTCTGTCTCATTCTTCATCTAATTCGCATATCTTGGTTAACATTTTTCTGCTTGTCCTTTTTCTGTCTAAAATGACCTCATTTTCCGTCCCTTCCAAGGGTGGCAACAAAAGGAAGAGCTAAGAGTAGGAGGGGAAAACAGTAGAATGAATGGTAGAACAATAGTCAGATGGAACAAAAACAGTCGGGATGGGAATAAAGAATACGACCTTTTCGTATTTATGTGTTTTTTGGTCACTTTTGAGTCGTTAAGAAATATTTTTAAAATCCGAAGGATTGGTAGACAATGAATATTCTTTGCGCTTGGCGGGATTTAAACCATAGAATCAGTGAGTCGGTTGGAATGCAAGTTGTCTTAATTTTTGGCTCACGGGAGCCCACTAACAGCTATAAATATATGCGTGACGTTTGGCGATTGTGCTTTTCGCCATGGCAGCTATTTTGCTAACATCTAGCGTCTGGTATCACGGTTTTATTTTTAAACAGTCGAAGAAAAAGTTATAAATACACTGTTATTCCTCATGCGTGCGTTAAAATACCGCACTTTGAAATGATTGAACGGCAGAAATATGGGTGCTTAGATATCAATATTTTTTTATTCGGTAAACCGATTGTTTAGAGATTATCAACCAAGGGGGTTCTTTTACGAGAAAATAACATAAATAGGTATTTTCTCTAACTGTAAGTTAAAAATACGATGAGTTTATTACAGTTTTTTTTGCTTTTAAGTTCATTTTATTTAATGGGGAGAGAACAATCTGTTTTTTTAACAGTTTCAAAATAAATACATTTCGTTGAAAAGATAATCGATTAATATCGCAGGTTTTGTTTTATGGTGTACATATTAAATTTTTAATTCATATTAATCAGTGTATAATTGATAAAAAGGTGGCCATTTTGAAAATATTTATGAGGTGACTCTTGCATATATTTTCTGTATTTATTCACCTCCAGCGTATAAGCAGCCATCAGAATTACGTAACAATGGCAGGAACAAACTTGACTGCTTTTAATAGGATTCGACTCTTTGATTCAAGAAGTACTCGTACAAAGCGGTTATGTCAACCAACCCTCTTCAAGATCGGCAATGTTTATGTGAATGGTTTAACTTAAATCATATCGCTTAAGGTCACTTGTAAATTAACTAAGTTTTCTTCAATGAATGACTGCCGGAGCATGGTGGACATTCTCTTGATAATACGGCGAAAATCACCTGACGTAATGCTAAAACCATTTTCTATGTCAAACGTTTCCTTTGAAACTCATAAAATACTTATTGATCGTCTAGCATTAACGCCAGATAAAGAATGTCTAGACTATTTTCACAAATATATATATGATGAATTTTCTACAGATTATTAAAATGTTTCGCTACTTCAACACCCGAAAACTACAGGGTATGTTTGTTTCTTCCTTGTGGACATAATTAAATCATATAGTTATTCCGTAGTAGGATCATACAGAGGTTTTCCAATCATCGATAAATATTGAAATTTGTCGTAGAGTTCAGAAACCATAGTAATTAGTAATTATGTATTAGTAGTAATTATGGGAAAGTCATGATAAGCTGTTTTAGCGTAACTATTCCTGCATCAATGGTCGCAACCTTGTCTTGAATATGTTTCAGATCGTAATTCATTTGATCCTCTTCCAGTCTATACTAGTTTTATTGTATATTACAAGTTTTCATTTTATTCCCATCTCACCTTCTTAAATTATTCGCACCATTTTCTGTTTATTCTTCATTTCCTTTCACCTGTTTTCCTTATCAATATTTTTCTCTCTTTCGTCTCTTATAAATTATATTTTCTCGTTCTGTGTTTATTTAGAGTTTCAATTTTTGTCTAACCTTATTGTATTTTCATTTATACTTTCAGTTATATTTATCATTTGTTTTTCCAATCCTCACTTTTTAATTATTTCATCTCGTTTCTACTTTTATCACTGTCTTTCATCGCCATACTTCGATTTCTCATTGAGTTATTCTATTTTCATGGCGCTGTTAGCTTTACAATTTTCAGTATCGCCTACAAGAATATTATTATTATTAGTCTTCTCTCTCATTCTTTTCCTTCTTCATCTATTTCCACTTGTTTTCAGGCATTCATCTTCCAGTTTCTTCCAGCATTTCTTTTCAATTAATTGTTTAATTCTTCTTTGCTGTGATAGCCAAAAGAAAAAGTTTCTTTCGTTGAATTGCTCCGCACGTCGTTGTGGGTTACAATGGAAGAAGCAGCTCGTTCGTTCCCTTTAATAATGGATATAGTTTTCATTATTTTAATCTTATATTGTGCGTGCGTGCATGTTAAACACTGAGCCTTGTCGAGACAAACGGGATTGTAATCCTACATACTGTACCAGGTGCGTGCGAGGGACTCACACTCAAAGATGCCGCGTCCTTCCGACCGAACCCTCCACGTACTTTGGCCTGTCTTCGCTCCCCATCCACTCCCCTACGCTTCCTCTTACTCACGCCGCGGAGTCTCGAAATGGCGCACGCTTGTTTTAAGAAGTGTAATGCGTGTGTTGGGGTTGAGGCAGACAGAGAAAGGGAGAGAGAGAGATTAGAGAGAAGAAAAGAGATGAAGGATTGAGGGGAAGAGAAGAGGGGCAAAATTGAGGGGTTGAAGAGATAGGATGGAAGAGGGAGGACGGGAAGAAGGTGAAATAGGGAGACAGAAAGGGAGAAAGAAAGAAAGGGAGAAGGAAAGAGAGATGGAGGACGGAAGGAAGAGGGAGAGTGTATAGAATAGAGGAAGAAAGAGAGAGAGGAAAAGGCAGAGAATTAAAGACAAGGGAAGGGGATGGGAGAGAGAGGAAGGAGATGGAAGGAAAGAGGGGTGAGAGAAAGAGGGAGTAGAGGAGATGGTGGAAGGGAGGGTGGGGAAGGGGAGGGAGGGAGTTATTAGGGAGAGACAAGAAGGGGGGCTCGGCTTCAAGTCGTCCGAGCGTAAATTTAATCTTTGGCGCCTAACGAAGGTTCCGTAACACTGCCAATGCTTCTGAACCACTTCTCCTGCCCCAACCCATCCCTCTCTCTCTCTCTCTCTCTCTCCCCTTTCTTCTTTTATACCCACCTCCTTTCTGCCCCATCTCTCAACCCCTCCTCCCTCCCTGCCTGGCTGCGCACCTTTGCCTTGTGTATCCCTTCCACTCTCTTCCACCTTTCTCATCCCCGCTATGTTAGGTCCAAAATTCTGCTACTTTCCCCACCCACATCTCCCTCATGCTCCTTTGTCTTCTCTCCTCCCACTCCCTCTCTCTCCTCCCACCCCCTCTCTCCTCCCACCCCCTCTCTCTCCTCCCACCCACTCTCTCTCTCCTCCCACCCACTTTCTCTCCTCCCACCCACTCTCCTCCCACCCCCTCTCCTCCCACCCTCTCTCTCCTCTCACCTTCTCTCTCTCCTTCCACCTATCTTCTTTTTTTATCTTATTTTTTATCTCACAAACCTCTTATACCGGTCCACATCTTTTAATCCGGGACAACTCTCCTTCGAGGGAGGGGGATTGTGATGGCGGCGGGCGATGAGCCTGTCACTATTGCTATCGCCGGTGTTCATGCCCGCATTGTTAACCTGCACGCTGAAAATATGATACATTGTCCAGGAGAAATATGATACGTTCTTTTATGATCATCGAGAAGTAATTCGGTTGATCCCTTATCTGGCGAAATGTAGGTCTTATTTCATTAATATTAAAATTACGCAGTCTAACCTCTATAAGTTGACCGTCTTATTCTCGGAGAATTTGCATAAATACTTTCCTCTAGTGCAGCGGATGTCTTTACCAATAGCCATTTCAACTCCTACTTGCTTCTCTGATTTACGTTCACTATTCAATTATACATTCGTTATGTAATGCTGATATCATTCTTTATTATTTTAAAATCGATTTTAAACACAAACAAACAGCAGGTAGAAAGGAAGAAAAAAGGATAAAATTTTGACGAAATCGAAAAGGTTGTGATCATAATTTTGTATTCAATATTTATAAAACCAAAGAAAGCCCTCACTGAACACTAATTAAAAGTTCTTGTTTTCTTTCCTGTTACGTGTGCATAACTTTGGCTGATGGTGCTGGAACGAATAAGATTCTATTTGCAACTAAATAACGGAAAGAAAAAGGAAGTTTTCCGAACAGATTAATGGGTATGAGGAAAAAGGCGAAAGAAAATTGCCGAATGTAAGAAGGGAAAAGATGCATAGAGATCTGGATTAAGAGAATTATTTTTCAGGAAATAGCTGTCTGAATAAATTGAGAGACGATTAGCAACATGTTCCTTTAATAGTATTTCTTCTCTTCCCCAAAATAAATTACATTTGCGAATGAATTAATCGGAAAAAAATTCACAGCTGCAGAAAAAGGGCGCATGTCTTATCTCAAAGGGTGCTTGCTACCATGAAATTTATAGGGTTCGGTTTAATTTCAGAACCTTTTTGCCTTGGTGAAAAGTTCAGATTGTGAGACCGCGTTTACATAGAGAAATACTAGTATACATTGAAGTAATTTGCAATTTATTAATAAAGGGAGAGCGCTGCGTTTAATTTGGTTTTCCTTTTCAAGCTCTTGCGTTTTTTTGGCGCGTTTCGCTTCCAGCATAAGCGCCTATTAGCATCGGTTTGTCTGTCCGTCCGTCCGTATGTTCGTTCTCGGCTTCTACCAAACGGATTTTTATGAAATTTGATATTAAGAACTTACAGTCAAAGATAATAAGAAAATAAAAAAATTAATAACGTAAATCAATCAGGGGTACCACTTTACTGGTGACAAAAAATGAACTTTCCGTTATATCTCGTAAATGTTTGGTCAAATTAAAATAGTTTTTAAATAAATCTGTAGAACTAGTAACGTAGACTATTTCTTTTCCTATACATGTTTATAGTAGGAGTAGCCGTTATCAAGAAAATTGAACAAGAAATTTGTAATTCGCTTTGAACTTAGAAAAAATCATGCATAGCTACCTAATTGTTGTCAACGTAAATAATCTTATTGGTTACTGAAGTAAATAAGATCTACTATAATTATAAAATTCATTTAATTTCTTACGCATGCATAAAAGATTTATAAGCGGAAGGAAATGGATTATCTACGGCGAAGAAAAGAACATACACAAATATTACAACTACTGAACTCAAGTGAGGTATTAAAAAAATAATTTTCGATTGTTTGATTAATTAAAACTGATTAGAAAATAAATCACTAAATATAAATTGAATATTTCCCTGGAATCATTTATGGTATATTGTTTTGAAGTATTTAGTCATGAAAATTACGTAATATATTTATTGATGCACCAACTAAGGGAGAGAAGACATTTTTAATAGACAGAGGGTCGTGGTGTTTTGCTATTTTATGGTGTGTGTTCGGTGAAATTATATCGTATAGTTTCAAATACTCCATCGCACGAAACGCGCCTATTTGTGATACACTGTACACTTTCCTAACTTGTTTTATTGTATATTGCACGATTTTCTTTACTGATAGCCTAAAATTGAGTGTTCCTTTATGAATACAAATATATTTATCCATTTATAATCAGTAATTTAATTTATTTCCCTGATATCCCTATAATTAAATATACATTCAATATTACTTTAATACTCGTATAAAGAAGACGTAACTTTAAACTTCTGGCAATAATCAATACCCAAATACTCATTTTTGCATGGATTTCCGTTTTTTAGACGTTCTTTACTAGCGAAGCGAAGGTACGTCTCGTCCGTCCGTCTGCCGTAAAGTTCATATCGCAAACCGCTGCACAGATTTCAATTAAATTAAGTAGAAGTGATCCTTATATTCCTAACTTGACAGTTTTATTTCAAGTGGATACTTTTATATAAAAATCCATCGATGGAAAATTAAAACGTACATTGTAGTTGAAATGCTTCTTCCATGAAAGCATTCCGGGATATTTTAATAATACGTTATAAAACCGCTATTTGAAGAGAAAAATTAAAATAAAGGAAAAAGTTAAACAATTTTAGAATTTCATATTCGAATTTCAACCACTGGGATTGACAATTCACGTTAAGTATTTTTGGTATGCTTTCTCACTTGACAAATTCGAATAAACATTTCTTCAGCTGCCAAGCACTAGTCAACGAGAAAATATTTAATGATAGGTGAAATAGCAGACTCATAGATTTTCTCTCGTAAAATAAAAAAATAAAAACATAGAGGTGATTACGAAACCCAAAGAACCCAAACGAACTAAAATATATCTCATCCAAGCACAAGTTTTCAATGGTATTTTTTTCAAGGTAGCACATGAAAAATATATGCTTGGAAAATTAAAAGTTTTAAAGTCAATGTTAAATAATATATGTAGATAAGTTTTTTCAGAAACAAATTCATTAAAATTAAAGTACCGTACTTACTTGCGTAATTGCATCCATCGCGTAATTGTCTCATCCGAATAATGAGGAGGAAATAATTTTTTTTCATCACGTAATTTCCTCTCATTTACTTTAACAATATGTTTCTTTGGCTATACGCACGTCTAAATATCCACTATGTTCTCATTTAAACAACTTTAAAAACAATGAGAAAGAGTATTTTGATCATTCTGTAACAACGTTGCCTCTCCTTTACTTTGAAACAATAGTTAACCTTGTTTATGTTGCATGATTCACGTGAAGACGTCAAATTTCGATAAAATAATGTTCTTATGATCCAGTTTTTGCGGAGACAAAATATCAGTGAATGTTTTAAGTAGAATTATAGGTATTATTCATTCAGAAAACAACCTTTTTAGTATAAGAGGGAAAATGCGTATTTTCCCGACCCTTGTTTTAGTGCAGAAAAAGTTGGACAATCAGGCGAGTAAATGAAACTTCATTAAACTTAAAAATCCCATTGTTTAGTTTCCACATAGTTGACAGTAAGTTCTACTAATTTTTTTGGAACAGCTCTATAGTGATGCACATTTTGAATGTGTCGAGGTCCTCCAATGGGTCCTGCATTATGGGATAGCGCCTTATTAAAAAAATACTGCTGTCCAATCCCGCTCCCTTCCAATTCCCTGAGGCAGGAAAAGAATGTAGATAGAACGCTGACGGCCGAGGTCCGCCTGCAAGACAGGCAGAGTGCGCGTGCGTGGAAGACGTGGATAGCGTTACGACAGAAGCATAACAAGACGCGTTGTTTTCAAGGCAAAAGAGAGGTTGAGAGAGTGTAGTAGGAGCGGGGATTAGTAGAGAGATTGGGTACGGTCGTAGAAGTAGAGTAGGTAAGAAGTAGGAGTGTCGGGTAGAAGCGTGGAAGGGGGAGGGGAAACGACTAGTTTCGAGGGAGTGAATGTTTCGGGAAAGCGTGGACTCGCTTCATTTCCCCTTTGGGGCCCACAGCCAATTTCCACCGCTCCAGGCGGTCTGGGCCACAGGGATATCCTCAGAGCCACTACATGCTTCCTCCTTACCCTCCTCCCTTCTCTCATTCCCTTCTTTTCCCTTTACTTTCCTCCCTCCCTCTCTACACTTCATTCCACCTCTCCTCTTCTCTATTTTATTTTTCTGCTGCTATCGTCATGTTTTAGCGTCTCCGGTCTATCTCCTTTCCTTATCCTCCTATAATCTTTCTGTGATACCATTCAAATATTTTTCCCCAACTTTTCCGATTCCGTTGCAGTATTAA
Source organism: Tanypteryx hageni (assembly GCA_028673005.1). Classification (NCBI taxonomy): domain Eukaryota; kingdom Metazoa; phylum Arthropoda; class Insecta; order Odonata; family Petaluridae; genus Tanypteryx; species Tanypteryx hageni. Next base: position 56,395,609 of record CM054115.1, on the reverse strand, counting down.
GCTGGATTGTCGTTTTTACCTCCATTTTCATCCTAATTTTTCGAAAAAATAATCTGTATTACTGCACTTGTACGTAGTTTCTGCCGTACAATGCATCTCTTCGTCTCAGTATGCCACGAAACGTTATTCGTCATATTTTAGTTATATTTTTGATCTCATTAAATTTAATTCTAAGCTTTTTCATTATAAATTATTTTCTCGTTAACTTAAAACTAATCTTTTATTATGATAAGCTATGATTACGGCCAATATATATTAAATATGAAATTGGTTCAAATTTAACGAATTGTTTTTATCACGTTTCTATCATTTTGTTGTTCTAAGTTGATTTTACGTGATCACTTTTTTATTTGATACATTTAGTTGTTATGTCAACGAGTAAGATTTTGGACCTGTAGTTAATCCTAAATGAATCAATTTTTAACATGGTTGGAGTAGCTTTAAGGACGAGGGATTAAATTTCCAATTGTTTGTGGCTTTTGGATTTTATCACCAAGTACAAAATATTTGCATGCAAGAGTTATTTTTAACAGGTACACTTATAATGTTACACTGAATTATGTGTAAGACAATAGTCTCTTACTTTTTCTCTGTCCTTCTTCCGCTTTCATATCGGTAATTGTTTCAAAATATTCCTCGAAGTTCCTAGCTCTTTGAATACGTTTTCTTCCTACTCTTTCCTCCATTCATCAGTTGTTTGTCTTCCTGTCTTGCGCCATTCATCCCTCTTTTATTTTGAAATCCCCTTTTCTTCTGATCCTCTTTCTTCTTCGCTGTCTGGCTATTCATCACACCTTCCTTCCTCTCCAATACTTTTCGGCCAATTTTTCTTCATCTTTCACTTTTGTCTCTTCGGCTCTCTCACACAAAATTCTCCTGTTTCTCACTCAATCAATCTTGTTGCTCCCGCCGTTCTCATCTACATTCGCCTTAGTCTATGGTAGGCACCAACATCTTCCGCTGCCGCTTAATTTTGTTTTTCCCTCAACTTCTATCTTCTTTTTTAGAAATTATTCATATTTTCATACTGATTTTATATTTTGATTCTTTTCCTTTTACTTTAAAAGGTATTTTTGATAATAAATGATACTCGTTGTTTTATGGCCTGCGTGTAAAATTTACGCATGGTTGACGTTCGTTCGCAGGTTCTGAACATTAATACGAATTACGAAGTCGAAACGTCTCTTTAGTTAGAGGCGTATCTATCTCCAGGTACTTAAAAGAAATCTTTCCTCGCTTCTTCTTGAATCAATAATGGCTATTTTGATTTTTTACCTCGCGAAATTTAACATTAGAATAATAATTTAATATTTAGAAAAAATGAAGTATTTGAATGCATAAAGAACCTTGAATTAAAACAGAATGCACGTTCCCGGACTCGTTTTCTACTGCGTTGCTTTCCTCATTTCAATTTGGTAGGACTTCCTTGCAAATATTATATTTTCGATTAATTTCATCTTCAAGTTTTATTTTCTTTTTTCTAATGCTCTTATATTTTTGTTGGCTGCGGTTCATTTTTGGATCCCAAAGCTTTCTTTAAATATTAACCTATCTGACGATATGTCAATATGAATGCATTTTCAACGTCATTCCGATTTTTAACCGCGATTTCTATTATTTTCTTATAATTTAACTGAACATCCTTTTTAGAAAGTAAAGTGGACACCTTTAAAATATTCCAACAAATTCGTCAAATCGATGGAAAATTACGGTAGTTGTCCTTTGCTTTTTGGCCACAGATATTATGTGCCAAGTTACACCTGTCGAATCAAATTCGTTTCGTCTAATTTTCTCCCTTTTCACATCTTCCTCTTCATGGGAGTCTCTTCGGGTTGTCTGTTTTCTCTCTCTCTCCCCCTGAGTTGGCGTCACTTGCGGAGGATATGGCGTAGAGTTCATTAGAGCCTCTTTGAGACTGACAGTTTCGTATTTCTCCTTAGGCCTATCCTCGTGTCGGATTTCTCCTTTGCTCAAAAGGCGTGAGCTCCAAGAAAATCAATCTCGTCATTTCACCCAGACCATTGTAAGATCACACCGGTCTGCCGACGCAACCGAGAGTATTGGAGTATACCTTGTTACGACTGCGGGACGTTCGAGGAAACCGTACCCCTCAATACCCAAATAACTCTCTTATGTTTAGAAAATAATTCTCTTTAAGTCATCGACGGGATTTGGTTTCATCCGCGCATTCTTACGATGAGATTTAGTACGTTTTGTGCGACGAATGGTGCTCGGAGATTTCGATTAACGCATTTCCAAATGGGAGTTTTATTCACTCGGGTTTTGTTTTTCCACCTAAAATAATGCAGAATTATGCACTTGTTATTTATTTTTTTAAAGGACATCACTATTTTAAAAAGTAATGTATTTCATTTGTTGAATATATGCTCACGTAATCATTATAGCCAACTTTGACCAAAGCATTTCTATTTTTTCATTAATGAAAGATAAATTGACATATCAAGTTGATAAACTGCGTCTGTCTCCAATAGCCATAAACATGTTGGTAAAACCAGATGGGAATTTAGCTACCGAGCAGCCTTCAGCAGCGGTGACTCTACGATTGTAGAATAACTTGGCAATGGCTAGTTTTGGTTCTAGTCTTAAGGTGAGCTCGATAACTCTCTTTCGAACGTAGTTTTAAGGTTAGGATTTATCCTTTCCTAAGGTAAGTACAATCCTTTTTTCCTTGGTTATATTAAAGGAGAAATTTTATTAATTTAATTTGCACCGAGATACAATTATGTTTTCCAAACGCTTTTCTTGTAGCAAATTATTTTAAAAGTGACGAAACAAAATCAGTGGCATAACGCGACTTCATTGATACTAAAGCGTCGATATCGCTCCAGAATTTCGGAAAGATATACTTGTTGGTCAAGTCGCGAGAGCTTGAACATTTTTTCGGTGTTTCCAATTATATCCCGTACAGTCATTCATGCTGCTTACCACGGCGTGCTTCTCCTTCATCCATCACCGACATCCACTGCCCCCTTTTCTCTCTCTCAAATCTTGTTTTCTCCTTCCTCCTTTTTTATTCTGCACTTTCCTTCTTATATCTATTCAGCCTTCTTCCTTCCAGGCGCTTTTTCTTCCTCCCTATCCTCCTTCCATTACCACGCCCTGCCATCTATCATTCCATCCATCTCGTCGTTTTTTTCTTCGACTCTATCCTACTTTCTCGTACAATCCTTTCTCCGACTACGTTATCTCTCTCTTTCTCTCATTTTCGGACTATATAGAATCTTCCAGGACCTTCTAACATTCGCATCCCTTTCCATCTATCCATCCCTCCCTTCCTTCCTCCTCCGACCACGCCCACCAATTTCGCAACCTTGGAGAGGGAATCCTCTCCAGCCAAAGGAATCTTCTCCATATATATCCTTTAATTTCGTTCTTTTTTTCCCCTCCTACAATTTCATCCCACTCCTTTTCTTACTCGAGCCTTTCCCTCTCTATCCTTACTTCTCGCCCCGTGTCTGACCTTCTCCTCTTGCTCTCTCTCTGCGAAGTGCCCTTGCCCCACTTCCTGCTCTCCTTTTCTGTCTCCCCTTCGCTCCCTGCAGCCCTCCCCTACTCTCTCTCTCTCTTCCACTTGCTGCCTCCCACTCAACGGAGCCCTAGTCATCTCCACCCACACTACCTACATCTCATCTCCCGCCTCCATTCATTTTCCTCAATATATATATATATATATATATATATATATATATATATATATATATCTCAATGTCTCAAGCTCTCCTCCTTCGCTCCCACTTTCCTCATTACCAATTATCCGCCTCTCTAGTTTTATCTCTTGCTTTCTATTTATCTCTTTCTCCGCTCATTATCTTACTATTCAATATCCTCCTACGCTGCTGCTGATTCTCTCTTCCTGACGTGATCTCTTGTACATTACCTTTTCTTCATAATTTTAATCTGCTACTCTGTATCTTTTTTGCTATCTTGGTATTATTTCTCTATATTTCTCAATTTTATGCTCTAAACCTCTTCAGTTTTATTGAAAAATATGAGTTATCGAATTCTCCTTGTTTTTAATATAATACGTTAATCTAGCAGCCTCAAAATGTTTTTGTGTATTAAATTCAGGTTTTAGTTACAAAGTAGACGTCCCCATTAATAATTCGCAAATATTTTACACGACCGCTTTGTGACTAAAACGCGGTTTATATAGATTATAATCTCCTTCTATTCCTTGGTATATTACTGCCTTCACTATCAGCTTTCACCTTTGTCTTTGTTTTTTTAATAATTTTTGTAGTCTTTCCCTCAGTAAAGTCTTTCCTCTCTTATATTATATATATATATATATATATATATATATCTTATTCTCCGTTATTTATATTTATGCATTATATTTATAATCAAATGTTGACGGTGAAACTCTGAAACAAAAAACAACGATGTTACATTCCACAGTTTATTTCATTATGAAGCGGATCTTTTTTCCCCTTACAAATGTCTTTGTATCGAGAAAACCGGTTCTTTGTACTTTAAATAAACCTTGAAATTCAAAATTGTTATTTTTTCATTAAGAATTATCTAGCTTTGTTTCTCTCAATTATTGCTCTTCTTTCGCCTAATATTTATTATACCTCTCTCCTATAATATTTATCACATTCAATTTGTTTTATTTCTCTCGTCATATAATTCTTTCCTTGTATTGTTTCATATCTAAAAGAAATTTTTTGACCGATGTTCATTTTTCGTTCTCATCATTCTAACATTTCGTCGTTCATCTTTCCAAAGATGTCCGATGTCACCTCTAATATTTCCCTTAATCTATCTTACTTCATTCTATCGTCCTTTAATCCTCGACTTTCCCTTTCCTTCCACCTCATTCTCTCTGTCTTCCTCCACCCTCTCTCTTCTCTGCTTTCTTTGTCGTGTCCTTTATTAAGTCGATGTCACCTTTCGGCTTATCCCCTTTGGGGTTTATCTTTCTTTTCTTCTCCTTGCCTCTCTTTCCATCTTTCAGTTACTCCCATTCTCACTCTCCTTATTTCTAGGATGTTATATTAAATGTAAGAGTTAATAAAATAATCTTTTCCATCTTAGCATGTTTACATAAATCTGAATTCCAGAATTGTGTATGAGATTGAAATTTCAAAGAAGTGAGTTCTTCAAGGAAATATATTGTGAGGATAATTTGGTCACCTCCGTTTTTATTTCCTATTATTTTGCGATTTTTTTAAACGGGCAATAATTTAAAAATTCAAAAGAAGAAAACTACCGCAATCGGTTCTTTTTTTGACAGAAAATTTTGTTTTCGCCCATTCGTTGATCCTTATATTTTAAAGTTTCCCATTTTAAAAATTTATTTTATCTTTTTAGCTTTTTTGTTCCCGAGGTCCGATTTTGTTTAAACGAAATTGAATTAAAATTTGTTTTAATTTCAATATAAAAATTTCACATCCAAATATCTAGGTTGTCTTATTTCTAAAAACATTTCTTGATAAATTGGACCTATTCCTACGCTTAAAAATGCATTCCATATTTATTTACCCGATTTTGACAAAACCCAGAATGCACGTATTTTATTTCAATTGTTTTCTATTAATAACTTGCATGAGATATAAGGTAATAGTTATCATCTACCTTTTTATCTCTTTTAATTTCTGTTTTGAGTAGATAAATAGAGCAACATGTTATTTGTAATATTATAAACTAGACGCACTTTTGTCTTTGATATACAATCTCGCTACTGCAAAAAGTGTAGAATTAACCGATATTCAAATGAGAACTCTATGATATCCCTTTTTTGTGGTAGTTGTATGCTGAAAGCATAGCCCTAAAATTACTAAACGCGAAGTATAACTCCGCAAAAGATTATTAAAAGTACAGAGTATAACCTATTTTAAATAAATTAACTCTATATACAAATACATAGATGCAAATTTCACGTGGAGGATTCAAGTTGAATCGACCATGTCGATCTTAGAGATGAGAACAAGCACAGCACGTTAGCGCTGTTATTTACTCAGAATTTGATATTTTTTTGTCGATATTAGTACATATAATTTGCATTTAGTGTAAACTTATACGGCATTTTAGAAAGAAAACTATCTGAAATTGGCTAAGAGTTTTGATGACAATATTGCGTGTTATAAACTTCAATATGAAGCCTCCTGACATCAAGTTGAAGGAATAATTTCTTGGCCATTAAACTTATAAAAAGTTTTCTTTAATCGCATATTTATGGATCACGACAATTGTGAATAAAACTAGAATGACATCTAATTTATTTAAAGAGGTATATTTAAAGCTCAAGTTTTCTCATAATTCGGGATTCGTTGTCTAAGTTACTGACAAGTAAACAAATTTGAAGCAACTGATCGATTGCTGAGAAAATGAGGATTAGCTCTCTCTCTTTCTGCTCTGCGCAAGTAACATGATTTTCAATAATGTAATCTATGGACTGAATAAAAATAAACCGATCGCCATGTGGGCGCGTCTCTTGAAGTTTTAAAAAACTTCTCGAAGGTATTAGGAATTTTTATCTTAAATATTGCTCTCGTCATCCGAGCAAATTCATCGTCATCTCGGAGGGAACTAAGCATATTAAAGACCGGATGATGAGCGATTCGCTCATCTCGAAATAATACGCTAATTGGCTCGGGGCCAACGATCTATACGCCAAACTCCAGAGTTAACATATTACCTCCGGATGACGAGGCATTTGACCACCTACAGTGAGTTAAGCTACCGAAGCTTCGACGCTGTAACTTTGAGGGAGTGATCTAGACGATAACGACCTTTTCGAAAACCTCAACGTTATTTTAATGGGTATGCTAATTAATGCGTCATTGGCTGCTACCCGGCAAACATCACACCAAAATTTTCAAACGCGCGTGAAGCTCTCCTTTTCGAAGCGAGCACGATATTTGTTTGTTTGTGAAACTAATATTTGTAAGGTTGTTATAGAATTAGATACATGTTTTCTCTCGATAACGAATATAGGTATATCACGTATAACCTTTGATCTAGATTTTTTGTTAAGAAGTATATTGTTTAGCAATCGTCTTAGAAAACTAAAATTCTAGTTTCCTCCGAAGTCCGGGAATAGGAATTTTAGAAACATACCATAACTATAGTTTACATGTGTCAAAATTATATAGGTTATCCCCCATTATAATAAAAAGTTATGTTGGTCCGTCCGTTGGTTTGTTGATCTATGTCACGCTCTTAAAACGTGAATAACTCGATCAAATATGCAGATATAAACTTTAAATTTGGCAGAAATAATCTACTGGTATATGAAAATGCTGTAACGAAGGAAAATTTACGAAAAACGTCCAGGGTTCGACTCCAGACGATGATTTGCATTCCCCATAAGATAACACGTAAAAATCTACTTTTTGACGTGCAGGCTTTTCTTCTTTTTGAGATTAAAATTAGAAAGAATCAAACTACGATCTTTAAATCTAAACTATTTTAAAGAAAGAATTATATAGTTTTTTATGCTGTTCATGTTTTCCTGCTTACAGTTTGAAATTACTCATGTTAAACGTTTAATTCACATATTTTGGGGAAATTT